>JAGVSL010000083.1:1200000-1938818 GCA_022494535.1 Himalopsyche phryganea
TCCTAATTTCACAAGATGCTTCTTTAGGAATGGACGGTAGTAGTATTCCGAGTACGGATATTGAAATATGGCAAGAAGCAACTGTTTATCGAACAGCTCTGGCGACATCTGGCCCCAGGGAAGTGGCCAGAATCTTTTTGAAAACTAATGAGCAGCAGAGTAAAAAATTAAAAAAGAAATCTAAAGTAATAGAACATCACAATTGTCCAAAAGCGTCAGAGCCAATGAAGTCTGAAGATGACCTTGAAAATGCAGACGGTAGGGATTTTTATATAAACTCATTTAAAAGACCCCTAGTGATACAAAGCCCAGATTTACAATGTTGCAGTTGTTTAATATAATTGAGTATTGCTGCACTTATTAAGTCATGAGTCCTGAATTAATTTTTTAAAAATCTTTTCAGTGAGTAAGTAATCTTTACGGCTTATAAATTTTATTATAAATTGAATGACAGGTATGAAAAATTTATGCCCAATACTTTCTAAATAAAATTTTCATGATTTTTGTAACAAGGTAAAAGGAATAATTTTTAGCGACTTTTTCACGGAGTTGATCATTTGGTGCTGTTAAGTCTTAGCGGACAAATGTTATTCAAAAGAGATTTAAATAAGATAAATTTATCATGCCGAAACAGTAACTAAGCAGGTAAGTACAGAAGAATCTCGATTATTTCTTGAATGATTGAATAAGTTTTGTCGACAGATGACGGAGAAGGAAAAACGAATGATAATGATGGTGAACAAAATAGCACATCCGAGCTCTGCGACAAAGACATGGTTGATTCAGCATTACCTCCGGTTGATCAGAAGCAACAAAGGATGTCAGAACTGCAAAAATTAAAAGCCAACTGTAATCCGGAGGATCTACAAAAACTAAAAACTAGATGTGAATTACTCGTTAGAGACTGTATTGCTGGATTGATAATACATTTATCTGTACACGATTTCAAGGAGATCGAGGGTAAATTTTTTTTTACTCTGGAATTCATTTATTAAAAACATAATGATTCTTGATTGCTCATTATGATTCATAACCTCCTGCACTGCAAATAAAGTAATTCTGCAGTAAAAACCCATTTTATAGTAATTATTTATGTCAGTGGCCAACGTCGTTGGTTTCACATGCTCGAATCCTAATACGGACAATGAAATACAATTAACTGATGTTACTAGTCGTCTTGAAAATGTTGATAAAAACAAATATCCGGCATTTGTGGGAAAACAAATTTATCGTGGAATTGCATCAAAAATAAGTTTTCATAAAACTACTGCCAATGCGATCGCATTCCAAAAACAGTTGGATAGTATTGTAGGTAAAGCTATCGGAGTTTATGAAAGATTCTTCAGATAGTATTGAAGTGATCTAAGTTAGCATCTCAGCTTATTTTGTTCTGTGGTTCACTTTTAAGAATCATAGTTTTTCTGCATTTAAGCTGAACTTTTAATACAATGTTTTTTTTTGACAATTTGCAGAAGAAATGAATCGAGCAGTCTGTTGGTATTTGAGTTGTGATCGCTATTGGGAAGACGCTGCTACTTCAGTTAGGCCTTTTCCGTGGCCGCTTGTTATCGGAATAACAACGGTCTTGACCCTCGGTATCTGCATGTGTTACTATATTATATGGGTGCTTTTTGAGTAAGTATTATAAATCACCAGCATGTATGTACAATGTTTTCTGTATAGAATATTATAAGTCCTTTCTTCACGGATAGATTTTATAGTGAAATAACTACTTTGACTTGAAATATTTACGATTGGTTATTTATTACAATTAATTGAGAGATGGTGAACTATTTTTAAAAGTAAAAACTGACATTTGCTCTACACAGCACAGACTCAACTCATTTGGGCCTCATATGATGCCAATGGCGATGAAAGGATTTATAATCCACAATTTGTGTAGCAGACATCGTGATAGAATTGATTTACACCAACACATAATTTACGAGACATAACAAACATAAAACCACTATTATCAATTTTATTGACACTGGAAATGATTCCCTCTGTTTTTTCGTAATGGCGTCTGCCACATTGGTGGTATTTCCATGTTTTTATCATTTTTAATGATCAAGTAATGTCATCAAACTCACTCTTTTTATATTCGTGATTCTTCATGATCGTTTAACTTTTATTACATTATACAGTTCGGACGATAAAAGCTTAGGGAGTAATAGTGCATCGGCTACAGCACACTCTTCACCAGTCCGTGGCATGGCCGGCCATGGCGGGCCCGGGGGGACCATGTACAGTGAAGAATATTACACGGTGGCGGATCTTAACGAACTTGGCCAAAATGAACATTATATTTATGTTACATATCCGCCAGAATTGAAGCGAAGACTCCTCGAAAGGTATGATCATCATATTTTCACATTATTTCTTTTAAAGGGTAATGTCAATGAATAGTTTATTTAACGAAATACATTTTAGCTGGGAAAACAGAAACAAAATGAAAATATTTTTGATGTCGGTTAAATTTTATATTATTAGTAGTTTACCTAGTGCTTATAAATTATTGAATATTTCTTAAATATAATAAATTAGTTACATCTGTTAATGGCGCTTTACTTATTACAAGGAGAAAAAATAACAAAAAATTTAATTGAAGATTCATATTTATTTTTTTGAAAATACTAAAAATATATAAAACATTTTTTAGATTGTCTTTCATAAATTAACCTTAATATAATATAATATTGAAATATAATTATTATTTAGAATCACCCGTAGATATTTTGAAAAGTAGAATTATTTATTGTAGATAAAGTGATGAATATTTGTGGGTTTTTTTTTACATAACTGACTCTTTCCAATAACAATTATTGATATACAAATTTTTTAAAAATTCACACTTATTCTGTGGAATTAAGCTTATTGTTTGTTGAAGATGTTTTGTGTTTTTAATTATCCTAATTTCTTTATTGAGTAGAATGACTTTTTGGAAAGTAATTCTAAGGTGCCATATACACCATTCGTATAATAAGAAAACCTAAATCAACCGAGATGTTTTCAATATTTAAGTAAGCATGGTAAATACACTGAAATTCATATAAATAATTATTTCAATATTTTCGATGGATTCGGCAGTAATTTTGAAAAAATACATTATTCATAAAAAAATTAATTTGATAACTTGTTATTCCACTGTAAGACAAAGGTCCACAAGATATTACACTTGTTTCATCTCTTTGAAAAGCAGCTTCAGACTAAGTTTAAAGTAACAGTTTTTTATGGGTAAAAAAATTACGATAACTGATACTTCTTAATGAGGTGAAAAAGACATGAATTATTACAAAGATGTCAATTGTAATTTATTATAAATTATTTTTATCATTATCCATCACAGATTTCAGCAGCTTCAGCATTTCTCTACTTCATAATGTTGTGTTACCATTGTGAAGTTTGGTGTTCAAATCAAAAAAACAGCAATCTATTTAATCACTAATTATTATTCATGCAGATTTATAGGTAGGTAATAATTGTCCGTGTCTATTTATTTGTGTCATATCGGCATAAATCCATATATATTTTGATATTATTGTCTGAAGAACATAAAATATCGAGGTGAGAGGCTTTATCCTAAAAGCTTAAATTTTCTTTTGCTGTTTACTCAGAACAATAATTTTTTATTTACCGACTTCTGCCAGTATGGTGACAATAACATTAATGTGTCAGGTAAAGAAAACATTGATTCTACAAAATTGTTAATTCAGAAAAAGTCAGTTATGTAATAGAGTCCCGCAGTTAGTAATTATTATAATAGTAGTTTAATTTAATGTATGAGTTTTTAGAATATCTGATTGTTTTTAAAACAGTTTAGATTTGATTAGTAATGATTTTTTATCATCCTATAGCTGCTACAATAGGACAACCCGACTTTGAAACATCTTCTCCAGTATAGTGGAAAATATAAATAGTGGTAATTTCCTCCATGTATCCTAGGAATGCGGATGTTTTCACTTGGCCAAATAGCAAGGGAATGCTGGCCATTTTGTAATTAAATGCAATTGTTTTCTATACCAATTCATTCGCGCCGTGAGAAAAATAAAACCAACCTAGCTCTTTGTCTATTTGAACAAGCCCTTTCAAAGCAAACGTAATTCTGATAGAAGTGACCGATTGAAACATATTGTAATATTATTATCTGTTGTTGTGTTAAGTAGACATCTTTTTTAGTACTTCAAATTGCCCAACATATTTTTTTTGATATTTATTGTAAATAAGAGTTGTACTAGAACAGTGCTTCCCGAAATCTTGCTTTTAGAAATTTGATTTATGTTATTTTTATCGTGAGATTAAATTACTAGTCAATAATAATTATAAAATAATATTAAAAATAGACATATACATCTTGAAAAGAAACCAAAGGTAACGCCTACTCAAATAAACTTCATTGAGAAATGAATTAAAAATCTTGCCTTCTGAATCTGCTTAAAATCGAGGCTTTGTAGTAAGAAATATTTAATTTTTTTTGTACCTATAAAATATTTATAAAATGTAAACAAAAGATTATCCAAACGAACAACTACATGACATCTAAAATAAATGATGGCGCTAGTGTGTAATGTTTCTGAAAAACTATGTGAATCACAGTTTCAGATTTGATGAGGGATGAGTGAAGCCATCTTCGTCTTGCAAAATTAGTAGGCTGACCATATTTATATTTTGTTTTATGTTGTGTCGACTGCCCTGTGATTTATATAAAAATTACATAATTTTTTTCCATTTTTAAATAATGTTTTGAAATATTAAGTGTGTTACAAAAAGACTTTTCAAGCAGTCGCAGTCAAATTGAACAAGAAAATTTGTGAACCTTAAATATTTTTATCAGTACCTCATCATGTGCATACAGAATGGAGAAATAATCGATTTGAATTAAATCAAATGTGATGCAGTTTAGACGTGCCAAATAAAAAGTCTTTATTAAGAGGTACTTTTAATCAAAACTATGGTGTTCCAAGTCGAAAATGTGAATTTTATTTCCTCAACTGGTGGTTCCAACATAAATATATTTTTTTTAAGGAATTTATTAATTAAAATCCATTAAAAAATGAAATTTTCGCTTTGAATGCTAATAATACCATTATGAATTTTGAAATTTAAATAGAATGAGTATTTTTTTTGCTTATCAGATATCGTTTATTCCCCCCTTATCCTGTTCTGTTTCAAGAAAACATGGTCAGCCTGAACAATAGTTCCCCGCTTTCTATCTGTACAAAATGTTTTAATTAAACTATGGAATGAAAACATTATTGACACTAAAAAAAGTCATGCTATTTTTCAATTGTCGACATACATTATTGAAACTGTCAACCATGATTTAAAACTGTATGTAAATTTTGCTTGTGCAAGTATTTATGCACGAAGCTAAATTGATAAGACCAAAAATTATTTCAACTAGGCAAAACCAAAGGTTTTGTTTATATGCAGATATTTATCAAACAATACTCTGATTTTATGGTGTGAATCAAGAGAAACGTTTGTTTCCCTAATCATTAATTTACAAGTAAATAATCTATACTTATCTGTCTTTTTAAAATCATTCGATTAAAGAAATACTGGATATCTCGGTTCACAATCTAAACATTTTAAAACAAATTAAATATCAACATATATGATACTTATTAATGTGGCTAGTAAGAGAGTTTACAATATAATCCTAACAGGCCACCGGATGATTGAGCGTGTTTGCAAAGCACAATGTTTTAGTATTGCAATGAACTGCGTTTGGTGCTTGTGGATTTGAAGTGAAGTTTTGTTTGTATCTGGACTGTCAATTCTTGGTGGAAAGGCATTATATTTTAAAAATAAAATACACTTTTAAAACATATGGAAGTAGTACAAACAAATTTACATACTTCTTTCACTTTGCAAAAATAAAGCAAAAATAAATTATTTGTTTTTTTGCTGTATATGGAATGTAATGAATACATACTAAAAGTTGGGATATGTATACCTCATCAACCAGAACAGTACTCTGCAACCTTTTATCATCCACTGCACACGTAACGACTCCTTAGAATTTCGCGGCACACCACAAGGAAAAATATATGTAAATTTCAAAAACAAGATTCACATTTACTAATTTGAATTTAAAATAGTCATTAAGTATGTCTGTATCACACAGTATGGATTAATATTTCAATACCATTTCCTCATATTTCAAAAATTGAATTCTTTTGATTCGATAATGTTTATTGTTTAAATACATTCGTTCGTTATTTTTAATAATTCATGTGGTAAGTTTTTAACCATTAATGCTTCCCAATGTGTGCAGAAATGTCTAATTTCTACGGTAAGATGTTTTTGTTTTACATTCGAGACAAGCCCCGTTTTATTCCCCCATCGTTGCGGTTGCGGCATCCGTGCAAACACTCACAATATAATAATTCCATCGAATGTCATAACCTTTGAAAACAACGTTTGTTGCTCGGAAAATGTCCACTCTGGATTTTTTTTGCAAAATGGAGATCTAGCAGCCAAATAGCTTTATTTTTTTCTAATATGAAAGTTTTTGATTTTTTCTCATTTTGAACGGATTGCGCCACCACACACCGTTTACGGAGCACTGAACTAGAACATGAGGAAGATCTAAAGGTACCATTTGGGTACATGTGACGGGCGACCGAGACTCGCGGTTTCAAATGCACTTCATATAATTGTATAGGGAGCAGATGGGAAGCGATCAGTCCCGGTCTTCTATCGCTGTCGCGTGTACCCAGATGGTACCTTAAGGAAGATAAGTAGTTTATTTCATGGTCCGACTATTGTCATTGTTACAGATTCGTTACTATTTACTTGTATATTTTTACGATAAGTTCAAATGTCCGTCATATTAAACTCACTGTTTTTTATAATTTAAACGACCTAACCGGTTCCAATTTCGCCACTAGTTTTTGATGATCTTCAAATAAATTGTCAAATAATATACGGTTTTCATTGAAAATTAAAACTATTCCAATGAGCAAAGTAGTTGCGTTGCTGTAAGTGTTCAATCTTAAAATATATTCGGTAACCAGCTTTTTAGTTATATTAGAGCCAATACTAAGTATTTGATTCTGTATATATTATTTATTACTATTTTTCAACGACCAATCACTTCATTGTCAAATGATATAATACTCTTCACTTTAAAATTACTAATCGCTAATAATAGCAGTTTAAAATTTGAAATAGATTTATAACTTTGTAAAAAAGAAAACAAAGGTTTCCTGCCTTAAACATATGTAAATACTTAGAGAATCGCAATGAAAATATTAATATTAAAAGAATTGTTAATGATAATTAATATTCATAGTAATTGCAATTCGGTTGCAAGCTTATTGTGTTTAATTCACGCGAAAAATTCTATTTCTTCACTCAATATTAATAATACGTACCTAATAATTATCTGCATTACAATATCCTTTCAAATTGTTGTTTTATTTGTGCTATACTGTCCTTCTAAGTGTAGTGCGGCATATCTGTATCGAGGAGATAATTGAAGATTGACATCCAAAATATGCTTAATCGAAAATCACAAGTTTTAATGTTTTGAGGTCTATGTCCTCCCAAAAAATTCTACACATTACTGGATTACATTTTGAATGACTTGGGAATTTTTAGAGCATACCAATAAATTAGTATTGTGGAATTTCAACACATCTTTTTTAAAATCCTGTTTTTTAACATCATTTTACTGAGCCCTAAATCTAATCCATAAACAAGATGCATTACTTATTATTGCATGTGTGGTTTATTGATCATTCACAACCATGTCAAACCTTAATTTTATAAATGACTTACAGTAGAAAACGATAGATTGACAATTCACTATGAGCTATTTCTAGATGTGAGTTTTTATTTATCAAATCTATGATATCTGCAGTTACGCCTTTTATCTTAGAGGGCAGTATAATATATATTCGGTGAAAATTGTATTCTAATATTTAGTATGAAAACGAAATTAATCAACATGTGAAATCAAATTATTCAAATGATATTTACTTTTAAATACAATAATTATATAAAATATTTGTACTTTTTTTTAGTACTATCGAAATAAATTATTGTTATTTCAGGCATTGATTAGTTTTTGTAATGATGACCATCCATATAAGGATTGGTCTAATAGAGACGAGAGTTACAAAGCCCTTTTGAACACTAGACACATTATTTTCAATTTGAAAAACTTCAAAAAAAGTGTAAAATTTTTACAAATACTTAGTAGAGATATATTTGAGAAGAATTCAAGAGCAAAATAGTATTTTGATTTGTAACATAATCGATTTCAAAGAAAAAAAATAACTCTTCAACAGTTGTACTTGTTGAAATGTCTTATTTACTCCATTCAAGATTATCAATCATACAAACAATCAAAATCAAGCCTCTAGCGAATGGGACTCCATTTTTCGTCAAAGGGCTACACTGACTTCCACAAAGTCAGGTAGTTTGAACACCCATGCTCTAGCAAGTCGACTTCATAATGATTATTGCAAATTGTGCTGTATCTATAATGAATGCCGTATTTAAAATTGTCAAACAAATGGTGTCACAAAATCTGCTCTGGATACTTAAGCAGATTATGAAACAACATTGCGTCTTTACAAACTGCCTGGAGGTAAAACGTTGAAGCCATATACCAAATATCTAAAACGTCACATTTGTTTCTAGGGTGAAAGTTTGATTGTTTGTAGGATTTTTAATATTCAATTAAAAATATTCACTATGTCTAATTTAAAAAAAATATCAAAGTTTTTTTTCTAATGTAGCCAAATTTTCAATAACATAGGTATTTCATAAATTTCTTCAACTCACCCTCTGCACAAGAATATATTTCATCGGTTGTGTAAAGATATGTAAAAGTAGGTTTTTAACAGTTTTTAAATAAAATTTACTTGACACTAACTAGCCTTAAATCACAAATTTTCTATGCTTTGTGAAATAAATAATTAATTTTCCAAATCACGTTTTATTTTCACTCCTCATCCAAATTTCCAATACTGAAACATTTATTTTTTCAAATCTGCTTACACTATCTTCTTGACAAATATTTTCCTAAATTTTCACTGGTAAAAATAATAGAATATGTCACAAGATCAAATGAAATAATTTTTTATTGACAAAATAGCATTATATACAATTTACATAATATTACAAAAATAATGTTTGCCTATGAAGTTGTTTATTTTTATTTACATGCACAATATTTGAAGTAGACATGGTTCTTATTTTCTAGACGTTTGACTGATTTAACATGAACATAATATGGAATTCTATTAACTATATTAGATATTATTTTTCTTTACTTAATAACCAGATGTCTTATTAGAATAAATATATCCAATATATACACAATAACAGTCTTTGGCTATGGTATGTCAGTGACAATTGAGTCGTGTATAAGCAAATGTTGAAAATAATATATGAATGAACAAACATTTGCCATATACTTGTGTTTGTATACAACTTAACAGATCAAATGCAATATCCCCAGAAAACTATGAAAAATGAATTTATAAACTACGTTTACATGCAAACTCACCACATCCTATCAATTCATTTAAGATTCATATGTTCGTATAAAGTTTAAGAATTACCGCAGTATTGGTTTTATATGATTTCTCACAATATGATTTTGAAGGACAGTGGCGTTTTTTCTTTTATATAATAAGATTCAATTGATGTACCCTAAAAAAGATGAGAGTAGAAAAATAATTGATAATAATATTTTTGTTGTAAAAAAACGTTCGCTTTGCTTTTTACTAAATGCTTAACTAACCAGTTGATTAGATGCCTTTGTATATTCCAGGAAATATGTATATTAAGTTAATTTTCTTGGAAATCATTTATGGTGGGTAAAAATGGGACAGGCAATAATTACATTGGGAGCCATTTATATTTTTACTTAATGAAGGAAATTACATGATCTACTTTGAGTTACCTAAAAAAACATGCTATAAAATCTGTTTTGATCCAAAATGCAGCGAAATCATAAATAAACATTCAATAAAATTGTTATGCCTAACTGACTGTTGGGGTCTATACGAAAATGATATTTTGCAGCTCAGATATAATTAATTAACGGATCACCAGTTAGAGAAATTCAATTTGAATGTAATGATTTCTATGGTTGTATCGTAAATATAATTAAAACGATGAAACCAGTAAATCAAGGCATATAGCACACGAAATAACTGTTGACTAGATTTTCATTTCTGCCATTCACACTGAGCTGATTAAACGGAAGCATTTTTACATTTGGGTATGGATATAGTCAATTTGCGGCATAGACAATCACTTTTTGACGCTGTGATCGGTAACCCCAGGACTTATTTAAGGTGTCTAAGATTAATGACTAATTGGAAAATGATCTTCAATACGAAGTGTCACATTATCGAGTGCTCAAGTTTGAAAATAGCTGTATAGTGTGTTCTCCTGCCTCCCACATCCAGCGGAATTAAAATATAGTGTCCTTTATCAAAAGCCAGCCACATGAGGTGCCCGTCTTAATAAAAATGGTTGCATTTGTTGATTTTTACAATTCATTACATCGGTAGTTGAAAGATGGCGTTGACTGTGGTAATGTAAAAATAAAACTTTATTTTGATTATTGATGTATGGAATGATTTATTATTGAAGACTTATTTGCCGTAACAAACACGTGTTATATAATTATGGTGAATGATTATTCTATAGGAAACCGTTGAGCTATATGATGATGTATTTAATGAAGTGTTTGATAGTTTTAACTGAACGATTGCTTCGGTGTTACCTATCCATTACGTTACCGGTTTCGATGAGACACCTGCAGCCGCATCCCGTGGGGCACACATTGTATTTAGTGAACCACTCTTCCAGATGGGCGGTGTGTCCGCCGTGACCGCAGATCAGGCAGGCGTTTGCCGATCCTCTCACTCCGATGTTGCAAATGACGCAGTTGAACGCGACTTGAGAGCAGTTGGTGCAACGGCCTTTTCTAACGACAATATTACATCTGTAGCATTCGCTGACAAGCTCAACACCGCTGTGTTTAGGTTCTTCACCGTTGAATACTTGCTTCATAACCTGTAACAATTTAAACACAGTTTTACAAGTAACTTACCATTATTGTTTTTATTTATTTATTTTAATTGACTAATGCTGCTAGTCTGCTAATTAAGCTATATCACATATTGATGCCACACTAAGATATTCTGCTATCTTAAAAGTGTTTAAATATGTGAAATGATTTATAAGCCGTTTTAAAATTCAGTTCAATGTGATGTGCTAGCGTTGTTTTTGTGTATGTCCAACGGCACTGTGGTTATTTTGTTTAATAATAACTATTATAAGAGGTATAAAATTAAATTAAAAATTGATAACTAGTTATTCCACTTGGTTTATCACTAACGAGACGCGTTTCGCCTCTTTAAGAAGCATCTTCAGACTAACCGTAACGTAAGGTTATTTATTTCTAAGGTAAACGATGATTCTAATTCTTAAAAGGGTGGGGGTGGGTTTTATTACATTCTACTGAACGTGTGGAGGGGGGTAAGCTATAACCACTGTTACACTATTTACAAATCAATTAATGGCACCTGGATGTGAAAAACCCAAGGGAAATAAATTTAATAATGGTGAAGATGCTTCTTAAAGAGGCGAAACGCGTCACGTTAGTGATAAACCAATTGGAATAACTAAGTTATCAATTTTTAATTTAATTTTATATTAAAAATGAACTTCCACAAAGTTACCACCGAATCCATAGAAAATATTATAAGAGGTGTTCGCACCGTATACGGTGAGCGTGTCTCTTGATAAATACTATGTCTGTACCGTACATGGGCTTAGCATTCAACATGTTACAAATGCACAAGTAGTAATTTTATGCTGTTGGGGCTCAATGAGTTTAAGATGATACAAACCTCAGCTCGTGCTTCCAGTAAGTTCCAGCGATGCAATATTTCTGCGTAAACTCGCATGTAACACTGGTAGAGATGTGTGATGGATGGATCCAAAATGGGAGAAGTCGGTGTCTCTTCACACTTTCCCAGCAAGTTCAATGATGTCTCGTAGAAGCTCGGATTGACGTCAGTCGAATCCGAACAGGAGTTGGTACGATCGTGTTTGGAGATCGGCATCCCCCAGCTGTCCACGTTTATCTCACTCAGATTGTGTATAGTGTTGTATGGGGAACTGCTGCTGCCCTGAAGAGTGATACAAGTTAATAATCAGAATCTGTTTTTTGTTGCTCTTAATCTGGTAAGAGACAAACGAGCTGCAAAGCTATACAACTACACAAATCATAATCTAATTAAACCAATGTGCTGCGAAAGTGCCTGTTGGAACTCAGATTGTATGACAGGTAGGTAGTCAGTGGATCTAGATACTTGAAGGGACATATCATGGGAGACAGCAATCCAAGTAAAGAGCTCTCTGGAGTAACTGGGTATTGAAGGAGCCACAATCAACACAATGAAAAAGCTCTAAGAGTTACGGTTATATTGTCAGAATCATATGTAGCATATTTAATTCATGCATTCTGACTTCCGACTTCTTTAAAATTGTGCATCATGAAACCTCGTGTAATTGGTTATCACAAACTGAGCTTAAAAAACAGATGTTTGGGAGTAATACTGGAGTAAAGTGATTTGTCCATGTCAGGAATTATAAGGTAGGAGCTTCTTACAATGTCTAAAACTAACCTTTTGCACTCAAATGCCACCACTACGGCAGTAAACCTAAAGGATGGTGACATGACTTGGGAACAAATAAAGAGTTGTTGGTTCGTATGATAGATTGTGGTGAAAACAGTTCATGTTCACAAAAGCGATAAATTGTTGAGTTGACACTAGAGTTGTACATATTCAGATTGTTTGCTTAATTAAATAAATGTCTTACATTTGAATTTGTCGATAGATCACTCGATTTGCTCCCCGTCATGTGAGTATTATAATAAATACTAAATGCACAACAAAGCATAGCTGCCATTTGAATGTCGGCACTTTTGGCGTAATGCTTGATCCTGAAAAATATTACATAAGATGAAATGTTAGAACTAACAAATTAAAGATGTCTCACTGGGTACTGAATTTCTTTGTATTGTCATATTGTCTTGATGATTAGGTTATTTTTTATTGAGTATTAAGTTCGTCGGCGTCCGTGGCGCAGTTGGTAGCGTCAGCTGGCTACGGTTACGGATGTCTCGGGATCAAATCCAGGTGCGGACGGTTTTCATAAATTGATCTTCCAATCGATTTATGGATTTTTGTTCGTAGTCTGAGTGTTTGTGATGTCTGAAAAATTCCCTCCCACGCATCCGATCCTCAGGGGGCGTAAGCAAGGGCGAATAGCTAACCACCAGTCCTGTCCTAGCCTTATCCTTCTATCTCCACTCTCTTCAAAAATGAGAGGTTGAGCAACTGAGTAACAAACAGTTCTCATAGAAAAATTCTGTTGAGATACCTCTATTAGGAGGCCATATGCTCCACGTTGGGAGCAGACATGCATTAAAAAAAAAAAAAGAAGTGCGCAAGAATTGACATTCTTGATGGAGGGATCATTTTTCCAAATCTGGTTCGGGGACCAGTATTTTGGGAAGAGCATCAAAGTTTGTAAATTATACTTACAATGTGTGTATCATATTGGATCCAAATGGATGCAGTGACCAGTTGATTAAGTCATCCGTATCACAACTGTACGGGTTAGAAGAAAAATAGGACGGTTCAGTTTTGTCTTTCTCCAGAGAGGATCCTGTGAGTGCGGATAGCTGCCAGGCCTGCATCAGATCCGCTCTTCCCAGCGAACTGGCGACAGAAGCATTGTGCTCACACATGTCTAGAAAAAGGTATGTTTAATTTTATGCAGTGCTATTACAATGTATGTATTGATTTATCTGCAGTTAGAAGGCTAATATTCAGGAACAAGTGTTTTATTTACAATTAACAAATTTGAGTTGCAGGGCATAATAAGACTTTTGATGATTTGTTTAAAAGATTCATACCAGGTATGGATTTGTTGTTAATTGTGTATTTTTCTGCCAAATGTTTGTTGAGGAAAAAGAGATGATCGGCATTGTAGAGCGTGATACGGGGAGTGAAATGCGCATTTCCTCCGCCACGTAATCCACTGCCAGCCCTTCTTGAAGGTGCTTTCTGGAAAAGTGACTTGATGATACGAAAACGTAATTTTTACAAAATACTGAACGTAACTAAATAAAGGTATTGTAAAAGAAGTAGATAAAGCCAGCATAACTTGTAAAATTATATTTTCAATGGATTCGGCGGTAACTTTGAATTTTTGGAAATCTATTTTTAATTTAAAATTGATAAATTTGCTATTCCACTGATTGTGTTACTAGTTGTGACATGTGTTTGACATATTTGAGAAGCATCTCCAGACTAACTGTAGACGTAGTCTGAAAATGATTTTCATAGAGGAAAAACATGTCACAACTAGTAATACAGTCAGAGGAATAACAAATTTATTTATCATCATTTGAAACTTGTAAAACACAAACGATGCCGTTTAATCAACCTAAATGATTAAAATATTTTTTTTTGTCAATATCATAAGATAAAGAAATAGAATCTTTAGAGATATTTTTAAAACAATTAAATCGAAATGAAAGTTCAATTTGTTCAACTAATTTTTTATGATTGCAAAAAGTTTTTGCCAAAGAACACTGCTGTTATGAAATATAAATATAGTTTCTTAAATAAAATGAAATGCTTGCATACCCATCTATCTTGGAAATAAAATGTCGTTATAGAATGAGAGGGCGGTCTGTGCATCATTTGAGAGAGTCCGGGGTTTGTCGGCGACGGCGAAGTCGTTAATCTAGGAGAGAGGGATCTGTACGCTCCCGGTACTATGATCGGAGAAGACAGCGATAATAGTGAGCGAGGTGTCGAACTCTCCGGTTTGAGAGACATTCTTTTAGCGTTCGGAGGTCGATTGAAAACTACCAGAGTCCCAACGCAACACCATTTAGCCCCGCACGTTCTCGGGAATGGAATGCAATTGTCTCCCAATCCGTTCGCAGCGCTGTCGCTGCATTCTGACAGAGGTCTGTTTTCATTGTTTTTATTGAGATTTCCATCATCTTTAGATTTGATGGGGATCTAAAAAAGAAATTAACAAATTATATATGGGAAATACATTAGTACCCTTTTCGGCTATTGGTGGTTAATCGGGTAATGATATTTTTACCATTCATGTTGTTTTGTAGTTCATTGACAGGTTAAGTATTGTTTTTATAAATATTTTGGTTTACCATCTTATGGTGATCGATTTAAGTAATTATCGAAAAACTTTCAGGATTAGTGTTAAAAATTTTCCATAAATTTCAAAAAGAAGTTTCCCATAAATATTTATTTTTAACACAGTTCAACAGCCAGTGCTGTCTCGAAAACAATTTTAAGCTTGAGATAATTTGATGCTGTTTTCATCTAATGGCTTAATTTTTATTGAATGGAACTTCTGTGAGCAAGTCATTTGAATCAATGGATATTCTGTCACAGTCATTAACTTCAGCATAAATTGTATAAGTAGCAGGAATTAAATTCAATTCATATATTAGTAGTAATATAAAATGCTGAGTAATTTAAAAAATATATACAAAAATAGCTGAGATATTTTAAAATTTATTGCTACTTATTACAGCATGTTTTTTTATGCAGAATCGTAAATTATTGGCTATTTAAAGATTACAATAGTGGGCAGAAATTGCGTGCTAAATTTTTTAGTATTCATAATGAATTTCTGCACTGTTATGATCAATGTAATAAGAGATGGGTGTGATTTTAATGCATTTATTTATTTTCTTCATGCATTTGATTCTCATAAGTTTAATATTTTGACTGAGAGGCAATTATGCACCGACACCAGTGGGTTTTATTAAAATTTCGAAGACTTACTTGCTGCAGGCAGGTTGTTAATAATTTCAAGCAATGCAGTAGACACGGGCTGTGCATGCGAATTCGATTATAAGCGGCGAGATTAATTGCTTGCAATATTTTAATTGTGGAGTTGTTGTCTATATTTGTGCCCGATAACCAAGTGAATCGAGGGATTGATAAATCCAATGTGTAAGAACACGGGAATGCAACTCTCAAAACGGCAGTGTAACCGTTCGCCTCAGTTTTGACTGTGCATGTTCTGTGATCCATGTCGATTTCGGTGACTGTAATATTTTCTATGTTTTTCACCGATTCAAATTCATCTCGTAGAGACTGGTGGGGTTCATATGACGATAATTTTACCTGTAAAAAATGATAGTAATGTTTACAGCATTAAAAATGATTACAATATAGTTTTATCGTAAATACAACTGGGCTCTGGGCTGTAAATATAAAAGGCATTTCAAAATGAAAACATTCATGCTGAAAACACAATATTTATTTATAATTTAAGATATAATTTAAGACATCGACTGAGGGTGCTTGATGGAATTTCAATATCAAATTTGGATTATTGAGATTTTGTACATTTCCATGTATTTTGTCACTAACGACCCGGGTTTGGCCTTTCGGCATCTTCAGGCATTCGAGCACACGAATGGACTCGAACTGACAGTTCAGTCAGTTCAGACAGGTCAGTTCGAGTCCATTTGTGTGCTCGAATGCCTGAAGATGCCGAAAGGCGAAACCCGGGTCGTTAGTGACAAAATACATGGAAGTGTACAAAATCTCAATAATCCAAACAATATTTATTGTATTTGCTTTACAGATTTTTACGATTTTTATTTATATGGAAGAACTTCCATTAAATAACGTAAAAAATATAAGTATTTAGTTCAACAGAAATTATGGGAATTGGTTGATTGAACCAAACTTATAAAAATGTGTAAAGCAAATAAAATAAAGCTTACGTTATGCACAGCAGAAACCATTGAAAAAAACTCTTAGTATTCATAAATTTCAACATAAATTTTAAGATTATATTGCTATTTAGTTAGTGGCTTCAGTAGAAATTGTGAAGTAAATATGGGTCTTAAGATGAATTGATAATTTATTTAACATACCATTTGGACATCTGAAGGGTCTGTCATAGTTGAATCTGGATACTCATTGGTTGATACATAGCTTATTGCTGTAAAGAAGTAATTTATTATTGATTGGGCTGGCATTAGAATAAGAATTGTTAAATATTGCTTTTGGCTATTTTAGCATCAATAGATTGATGTTCTCTATGTCAGTGTTCCCCAAACTTTTTACACCTGCGGACCGGTAAAAAAAGTATTTTTTCGCGGACCACTAATACTGAAATAAAAATGGTTTTTTATGTAATATTTTTTTAATCTCATATTGTGATAGATGAACATAACCAGAACTAACAAATATCCATACGAAATTCTTGGAAATATATTTAGGTAGGGTTTTGCATCTGGGTTCACTATCCAAGAGTAAATATTTCTTTTCTCCCTGAGTGTACCTAAGAAGCTTTATGACTGTTGATTCTGAGAAAACCAGCGACCCGGCGGAAAGTCTCTGCAGTGTGGCACTGGGCCGCGGTCCACTGGTTGGGAAACACTGCTCTATGTTAATAAAAATTAGAGCAAAATGTAAATTACCTCCAAACTAGATATTTTGATCAAGGTCCCTTTGAAAAGGTCCTCTTAAATTAGTAAGATAACAATATTGGAACTTACTGTCACTCAAAGAATCATCCTCCGTGTCATTATCATCCGATAGATAATGCGAACACATTTTTAGTAACGAAGGATGCATGGTCCACAATCTGAGAGTTTGATCTCGAGCCCACGTGACCAACTGGAAATTAGACGGAGTTAAATTCGGTCTCCATTGCATTTGTAGAACGACATCCGAATGTCCCACGAGACGGTGCACCAGAGCTCCTCCGACCCAAATTCCTACTACGCCGGTTTGGTCTCCCCGAGTGACTCCGCCCCACCCGACTCCCATCGTGACTAATCCGCTTCCGAACGGAGTGTAAACTGCTCGCCAAACTGGGTAATTGGTTGTGATTGTATTTTCTACTCTTCTAGGATTGTTGATGTCGAAGTATTTGATCGTGCCGTCGTGGCTCGAGGTCACGAGTTGATAGTCATGGTGAGGACTCCAGTCCAAGCCGTGAATTTTGCACAGATGTGCTGAAATATATTGCACGGGCGAACACCCTTTTCGTTTGTCCCAAAGCTTAACATCTCCATCATGAGCTGTCGCAAGTAGATTGCTGGAAACTTTATTCCATTGCACTTGAGATGCTCCAGCTAAAAAAATTGTAAATTGCAGTTAGTTAAGCTTTGCTACGATAAGCAGGACACAATGTGAAGCGTAACTACTTCGTATTCAGTCGTTTCTTCTTTTTTTTCAGAAAGTGTAATGATTAAAGGACGGTGCTAGCACAGAACTAGTAGTTGGCGAATCGATTTCAATACGCCGCATTTTTATGATTGGGTGGTTGGGATGGAAATTTAGATATCACAGACATGTCTTTGAACACAAATCAATTTATGAAAGTTTCCATATTGGGATTGGAACTTGTGGACAATACAGTAGAAGAATACAACATTAACAACTCAGCTACATGCTTTAGATCTTAGGCGGAGTGAAATGAGATATTGCTTACACGTTATATTCAGGTCATTCACGTAATCAATTATTAATTAATATAACGAACATAATAAATTATAGTGTTATACAAAATACACAAGCATAGTAGAAAAAACAACATGGAAATCATTGTTTTCTGCTGTAAATGCTTCATTACTCTTTGCTACTTTCTGTGAGCGGTGTGCTGAGGACTATGATCTCTTTCTCGCATACTATGTGTTAATTAGTTGAAAATAAATTTATAAAAAGTGTTTGTATTTACCAACAGCAGATAGTGAAAGTGCTGGCCGTCTGGTATCTCTCAAGTCCCAAAGATGTGTGAATGTGTCGATGGAGCATGTGGCTATTAGGTTGTGATCTTCTCTGTGCCAATGTGTGTCGCTTACAACTCTAGTGTGCCCTCTTAACGAATGGATGCCAGTAAGATCGCCATTTCTCCAATGATAAATATCTACTCTCTGATTGCTCTAAAATAGAAAATGTATATGTGTTTAAACATAACAATAGCATTAAGTAGTTCAAAGAACCAAATATTTACAATTAAAACAAAATGGTGTCTGTATTTTGAGAAAAAATATTAAATTGAAAGAGAGAGTTCTGTTTCTTATACCCAAAATGATGTTATAGAGTAGAGCAATTTTTTATGAAGCTAAATATATGGAAAATATTTGAATGAATTATTCCTTTCACAAAAATGAGTAATTGTGTTTTACAGGTTGGTACTTCCCCAAGAAAATCTAATGGCGGCCCGACATGGCAGCTTGCGACATGACATGTTAAACCATTATTCCAACGTTTCCTTTCATCATTCATGAACATTTTTCATATATTTAGCTTCATAAAAGAATATTATACTCTAAAGCATATTATTTTGGGTATTTTTTGTCGCAAAAATAGCATTTTTAGGCCATGTTCAAACAAATTTTTACCAAAATAATGACTGTGTCCATTCCTGAGGACTTGACAAGAGTTCAGGACACTTGATATATAAAAGTCTTTTAGAATTTATAAGAAAAAATTGAAGGATGGAAACTTACAGATATAGCGCATAATCGTTGCCCATGTTGAGTTTGGCACCACTCAGCACCTGCCACATCGTATTTGCTTTGTCTGACAATTTTTTTTATGGTATCATTGGTGTCATTTTCTGAACTGAGATGCTTTATAGCGAGACATCTTTTTCCAGCGAGAAGAATATTATTTCCTGACCAGTCCACTGCCATTGCAGTTGCCTGCATATCTCTGAACTCCCATTTCGTTAATTCGGGACTCCAGTGGACAGACATGATTTATGATTCTGGATGAATTATGAATTTTGTTCAATCTCAATAGTGAGCGCGGACGTTGTGTTCAATTGTAACAAGTTTCAGTCATTTGAACATAGGTTCATAATTTCTGGAAATTTTTAAACAAATAAGCATAATAAACATAATCTTATATGCAATGGTAACAATGTGGATTTTATATGTAAGTGAAGTTAATATGAAGATGAAATAGATGTATATTATAATGTGACATGGATTAATTTTTTATAATGCAGGAAGAAGCATATTGTACTTTATTTATCAAGAAAATAATATAATATGACATGGAAGTAAAATAGAAAATGTTGCAAATGCTACCCTTTGTGAAACGGAGAAGTCATATATTAAATACGATCGATGTATTTTTTGCTATATATTATCAATCATTTTAAAATAAAGTACACAATAACAACCGACTGACTTTTCTGACTTTTTGACTATTTTGTAGTGCGGTGTGACATTCATAGACAATATAATTGTGACAATATAATATACCTACCGTGTTCAAATCTAATGATTGAATAAAAATTGTTTGTAAGTGAATTATCATTTGTTGTGAATTATTTAATTAGTACGGATATTTTCACAAATAAAATGAATGAATCCTAAAATTTAATACTGTCATAGAGGTTAGAATAAGTGAGGAGGAATGATGAAAATATCGATGTTTGTAAACAAGCACAAGTACCTGCTGCCATATACTGTCAAAACTGGTCAAAACACACTAGAGTGTCAAATCAGGTGTTGGTGCCGGTAAAGTGGTATTCGTGAAATTACTGGTTGATAATATACGCAATTTAGCAGATACTTATTATTACGCTATTCTATGGTACGAAAGATGAATGCCATGAGATTCAGCAGCAAGAATACACTAAAGTTTCTTGCTGCTGTAGTTGGAGTGTTTTTTTACTGTGAATATTTGATTTATTACATCGTAATTTTGCAGGTAAATAGCATGCACTTATATTACATATTCATCTTGAAAATTTCAGAGAGAAATATTAATCGAAACAAAATGATTACTTGGTGAATATGTTTTACAGGACACTACTCTTATTTTATCATGTACTTAATCAAAGCTACAATTAATATTCTTATTTTTGACTTATCTCTGACTTAACCTTCTTTTTTAATTTGAAAATGTTCTAATATTCAGTACTCAAATTCTGGACATGCTACTGTAATATTAACGCTGGCGTTAGTTGGTTCACATACAAATGGGAAGACAAAACACAGAATAATTTCAGAGAGGGCAGACACATGCATGTCTGTACTCTCTTTTAATTCAGTGCTTCCCAAACTTTTTGATTCCACAGCCCACAAAATTTGCACAAAATAAACCATGGCCCCCTACTCTTAGAATTAAATCAATTTAGTTATCAAAAGCTTTATTTGACATAATATATATACATACACCTGCATTTTAAAATCGCCTCAAAGACAAAATTTTGATAAAATCACGAATAATGTGATCTTATATATTAATATACACATAATGTAAAAGGAATAAAATGCATAAATAAATACTTGTAGCTCTACTTGAACATTAGAAACTCTATGGCCTCTTAGGAGGCCACGACCCATAGTTTGGGAAGTAATGCGTTACGCAGTGTCATATAATTTCTAAGTGTGAATCGGTAATTGAATAAAAATGTTTTTTCTTATTTCAGTGTTCTTGGCCTGAACTTGATACCAAAAGTTTTCATGAAAATGAAAAACCAGTAAATGTAATGATATTAGCAGATACGCATTTGCTGGGGCAAAGAAACGGTCATTGGTTTGACAAACTGAGAAGAGAATGGCAAATGCACCGAGCATTCCAAACGGCAATATCTCTACATCATCCTGATGTGGTTTTCGTACTAGGTTGGCTATATTTCGTTGTATTGACTTTTTAACTCATGAGCTATGAATTCATTTTTCTAAATAAAAATAAAAACATAATGTTTTCCATCGATTTGGCATTAACTTAATTTTTCATTGTGGAAATTAATTTTCAGTTGAAGCAAATTTATTTACAAACTTTGATAATGTTATAAATTATTTGGAAAAATTAATTCGTAATATTTAAAAGTTATAAATTTGATAAATAAAAAAAGATTCGCCCAACGTGGGGCTCGAACCCACGACCCTGAGATTAAGAGTCTCATGCTCTACCGACTGAGCTAGCCGGGCTGTTGAAATTGCAGACAATATAAGTCACAACACTTCGCTGTGATATTCTTAGCTTAATTTATTAAATATTTTTGGCATTATTGTATTTAAATTTTCCATGACTGAATAAGTAGAATGTTTCTCTTAACTTGTTTTTTATCACATAAAAATGTCATGTAAGAGAGTACACTTTTCATCGCTTAAATTATTATCTTATTTATTTAATCCTTTCTCCGTGGTGCACATTTAAACGTGTGCAAATTCTACACAAGTCAAATTTGACCTTTACTAGGGAGTTTTGGAGACAATTCAAAAATGAGTTCTGAATTTGCCCTCTAAAGATTGACTTGTTAACGAGTTATTTTAAGTTTTTAAATTTGTAATTTTCCACGGTTATAGAATGTCATTTTCAATTAAGATAAGTACTGGGTGCACTGAATGATAACACTATTTGTTCTTCTAGGTGATCTATTTGATGAAGGATTGTGGTGCAGTGGCTTAGAGTTCAACGCATATGTGGAACGCTTCCACTCGCTCTTCTCACTGCCCAAAGATGTTAAAATGTATGTGGCTGTTGGAAATCACGATGTTGGATTTCATTATAAGTAAGTTTTTTACTTATTTAGTAGCTTTACTAAATTAATAATTTATTATGATACTTTTCCATGGTGAATTTTTTCAAATATAATATTTACATCTTTACTTTGAATAGTAAATACCATATTCAACAGTGATTGCACAACAAAATAAAGTCCAATTAATCGATTTTTCAATTCTTCATAGGCCGCAAAAGTTAAGTCTAGATAATAGGATAAAATAACAAAGTATTTAGTTCTACAAAATTTTTATCAGGTAGTTGACGATGGCGTAGAGCCGAAATAGCTATCAACTACCTGATAAAAATTTTGTAGAACTAAATATGTTATTTTATCATATTATAATGGAGTTCTACCAAGTAAATGTCAATTCAATCAATTAAGTCTAGATGTACATTGGACTATTTTAAATAGTATAGTTACATACCAGATACTCCAGCTTTGTCTGCTTTTCATTACGTGCATATTATATATAAGCAAATGGAATCCAATTGCTTCCAAAAAGACTTGCTTCCACAATGCACATCCTTTTGATGATTTTTTTGTGGAGAACTGATACTTAACCTTTGCGAGAATAAATGTATTAGTCTTAGACTTTATATGGGGAATGAGTTTTTTTTACATCTAAATTGTATTTTTTTTTTCATAACTATATGAGTCGTGATAGCAAAAAGGATTAAAAAATCTTAAAAAAAAAAGTTATGATTTAACGACTTTATCGTAAAAGAACTGTTCAGTTTATCCAGGAGTTACAAATCATTGGCTGTCACGAAAAACATACAAAAATTTATTTAAAAACTATCGTTTTCACAGCACCTTTTCTTATATACACCACTCTTTTTTTACACAGTGGGTAAGTTACACTAAAAACAGTGTAAAAAACGGTTTTGGTCCATTTTGAAGGCGTCAATTTTATACTGCACACAAACGTCGTACGTCCATACGTAAGTCCTTGCCATAGACGATTATGACAATTTTCAATAAACAAGCAAAATTATATTTTAAAAAATTAAACACAATTCATTTGTACTACTTCCACATGTTTATAATGATCAGGACCGGTTTCGCTCATCATGAGCATTATCAACTGAGTCAGCTGATAATGCTCGTGATGAGCGAAACCGGTCCTGATCATTATAAATATGTGGAAGTAGTACAAATGAATTGTGTTTTATTTTTCAAAATATAATTTTGCTTGTTTGATCATTATAAATATGTGGAAGTAGTACAAATAAATTGTGTTTTATTTTTTAAAATATAATATCTTTCCACCAAGAATTGACAGTTAACACCTTAAAAGTGTTGCAAAATTATGTTAGCCCTCTTTATGACATTGTATCTAAAATAAATATTTATTTCATTACTACTTACTAAAATACTCATATTATTATAGATGATAAAACGCTTTTTTTTAATTAAGCAGGGAAATATGTAAAATAAACATTTGTTAAGCCTAAAAAAAATATGTTTGAATGTTTTTATTTTTTGAGATTGGGTATTGCTTGAAAATTACGGTAGATACTTTCAGACTATAAGGATAAGGGTCTCTACCTTGGATCTCGAAATATACAGAATCTTAAAACTAAATTTATCTGATGGTAAACACAATAATAAATATTATTTATTACATAATATATGTAAGAATAATTTTATGTTGTTTGTGCTGCATATTATTTAGTTGCTCGGTGTTTATAAACTTTGTAATGTAAATATGTGGAAATAAGAAGATAAAGTAAAATATTCTATAACTGAATACTTCGATATTTTATCCAATTATAATCAAGTCCCACCAAGTAAATGCCAATTCGATCAATAATTATATGGAACCGATCAATATTGAAGTAAAGCGCCAAAAGATCATCAGATGTCTGTAACTGTACGTCTTTGATAAGCGAGTATTTTTTTATGACATTTGTTTTTTTTTTATAGAAAAAAAAAACTGGTCGATCGAAATCCATTCAATGCAGTTCTTGGAGATATTAAACTCCATTTTTTTTACATAGATTTTTATTGCTTATCATTTTTGTATGTACTGGAGATATTCCCATGTAAAAAGAGGATAGAGTGTATATTGTGTATAAATACTACAGTCATCCAATGTATTATTACCTTTTGCAATTAAAACGTGTTTTTAATTAATGATATATATTTTATGTATTAGGATAACACCATATCTAGCGGACAGATTTTCAAGCCAATTGAATTCACCGCCCGTCCAGATGGTAACAATAAGAGGAAATCATTTTGTCATGATTAATTCAATGGCGATGGAAGGGGATGGATGCTTCCTATGCAACAAGGCAGAAGTCACATTGAATAATATTTCATGTTAGTATTTTAACACATTATACTATGATAGATATGATACTATTTTATTAATAAAGAAAATTGATAAATTTGACAAACAAATTAATAACAGAAAATAATGATTTTTTACCATATCAACAGTCACAATGACTTAAGCAATGGCTTACTTTTGTTAATTGAAATCTTGAATGAAATGAAGTCTTAATTATTTATTTGTTTCTAAGTTATTCATTTTCAATCGAAAATTTTTGATACTATTATTTCACTCCTGCAAAATGACCAAAAGTGAGTAACTGCCTTATTTGTTGAGGGTGTACATATAATGTACACTGCCATGTTAGGTGCAGTGTAGTTGAACCCCTTAAGGATAAAGAAACGATTGTAAATAAATTTTAATGTTAAATTTATTTATTATTTACAGCTATGCTAAGGTGTTCAAGGGGTGTTGGCAGCTGTCACAATACTAAACAGCTTGATAAATATAGTCGACCAATTCTTTTACAGGCAAGCATTTTGAATTCTTTTACTTAAAATTAGCTTGGGCTTGTTAAAATTTATTATGTTTATGATTTAGTCTAAACCTTATGATTGCTACCAATCTGTGATTCAAATGTTTTGTTTATGACATGGTTTTGAATTCAATGTTTAAATTTTTTCAGCATTTCCCGTTATACAGGGTATCTGATGAGATGTGCACGGAATCTGATGCTGCGCCGATATCTGAAAGGACAGCTCGATTTCGGGAGCGATGGGAATGCCTATCGAGAGAATCAACTGAGTATCTCGTGGAAAATTTCCAACCGCGTGTCGCTTTCGGTGGACACACGCACCATTCGTGTTTTATTCAGCACAACATCAATTCGCCCGCATCGGATAATGAGAGATTCACGGAATACTCGGTTCCGTCGTTTTCATGGAGGAACAGAAATGATCCCAGTTATATGATGGTGAGTTCTGATTGACTTCATTTTAATGTGATCCAGTATATCATTTCTCGTTCTGACTGTGACGTATCTACAGTCGACTTAATTTGTGATTTAGAGCATCAGCGAGTAATTCGTTTGTAACCATGATTTACAAAATGTTTTTCTCTACCCCAAAATTCAGTAAATGCTGCAAAAAACAATTATTCATTAAATTTAATTGCGAAAAAAAAAATACCAACAAACCAAACATTGGAATCAAGGAAACCAATAATTTTTGCAAATTACAACATGTCATCGTCGTTCTGAAAGAAGACACTAACCGAAAAATACTAGTTTTGAGTAATTGAACTTTGAAGTTTGTCAAATGTTTGAAATGCTATACCTTTTTCATTTTGTTTTCTTGTACAAAACTGTTTTTAAGTAAACGTATAATTTATAAAAATAAGTTTGTTCTTCCATATGATAGAGTTCAAAATAAGGAACATTTTCGTATAACTAGCTCAATATGTCATTTTTTTGATTTAGTTTTTTCTTCCAGAACAGCAATGATGTTAGTGCGAAAATTCGGTGTCATATTCCATTGCCTTATAGATTCTTCTAAGAACAAACCTTTTGACATATTATGGCGACTTTTTCATAATTATACCATATTCGTAATTCGTGTAAATTATCGGTTTCCCCGATTCCCATGTATTATAATTTGGCTTTATCCTATTCGTAATTCGGGTAGAAAAAAAGTAGCGTGTTGTAAAGCATTTTTAATTTTCATTCAAATTGTTGTATTATTGAATGACAGCAGATTCTTATGGTATGGTATAGTATGAAAGCATGGGGGAAGAAAAACTCTTATTGCACCATCAATGTTTTTGATGTTGCAATAATAACAGGTGACATTTAGCAGTGTATAAAACTTGATGTGTTCTAAATGTTCATTACAAAATGAATACTGTGCTTGATAATTTCAATAATAAAAAACATATATGCATGTGTGCTCGAATGCCTGACGATGCCCAAAGGCGAAAAACGGGTCGTTAGTGACAAAATACATGGAAGTGTACAAAATCTCAATAATCCAAATTTAATATTGAAATTCCATCAAGCACCCTCAGTCGATGTCTTAAATTATATATGCAATACTTACTTACACAAATGATAAATACTCTGATAAAAAATCTGTGCAGATATTTTATGGATTTATTTAACATAAAATTCACTAAAGGTCTTAAACATAGAATTATTAAATTGATAGTAAATGAAACCTCATTTTACTTTCCCGTTTAAAATAGAATTTGATATATGTTCGCATCATAAGTAAACAGTAAATTATAATAGTAAAAAGTGATAATAAAGAGAGAACAAAAATTCTTCCCGTATGTGTATTAGATGCTAAGAAAAAATAGTGTGAGGACAAAATGATATTAACACATCTCTGGTGGGAAACGAGAATCACAGTCCTCAGTCCGCCAATCGCCGTTTGCGGGAGACTAATTACAATTGCGATATTTATAGCTTACACTAATGTATGTTGAAGTTAGTTAGTTGTTAAATAGTTGTGTTCGCGCATAACCACGAAGATGGCAGTGATGCCTTAAACGTAACCATAGCTACCACTACACGAAGATATTTCTGAGTCTCCTCATAGTAATGAAGTACACAATATTTGAAGAAAGCATACTTTTCTTAGGCTAAGGTTTCTTTCTCTCCATTTGTTTGATTTTACTTCAGAGGAATGTTAGACTATTAGGAAAACCATATTTTTGATCTACCTATACCAGGGATGGCGATCCTATGGCATGCGTGCTAAAGGTGGCACATATGAAAAATGTCCAGGCATGTGAATGATTTACAGATTGTATCACTTTACATGCTCATATATAATTAATTTTGTATTTCTACTACTGACGAAACATGAAACACATACGAATGTATAATATCAAAACTATCATTAAAAAAAATGACTTTTTGTAAGTTTGTATGTTTATGAAAATTTATGTGTTCACGTTTAATGATATCTTATTTTATCTTATTCCCTATTAAAAACTGCCTGAACACCAGTAACTTGATAAATATTTTTTTTTACTGGCACGCGCGCTTAAAAAGGTTCGCCACCATTGACATGTCATTAATTTTCATACGATTTAAAATTATACTCCAATTTAGTGTTTTTAGACTGAATACGATTTTTAACAGTATTTGAGAGAAAAAAATGAAAAGATTTTTTTTCAAATAGTTTATGTACAACCATGATAGATAATGATAAATTTAGAAACAGTAGAACACAAATTTTAAATATTTATATTTATTTGGATTATTGAGATTTTGTACACTTCCATGTATTTTGTCACTAACGACCCGGGTTTCGCCTTTCGGCATCTGGACAATCCGGCAATGGACTCGAACTGAGAGTTCGAGTCCATTCGTGTGCTCGAATGCCTGAAGATGCCGAAAGGCGAAACCCGGGTCGTTAGTGACAAAATACATGGAAGTGTACAAAATCTCAATAATCCAAATTTAATATTGAAATTCCATCAAGCACCCTCAGTCGATGTCTTAAATTATATATGCAATACTTACTTACACAAATGATAAATACTCTGATAAAAAATCTGTGCAGATATTTTATGGATTTATTTAACATAAAATTCACTAAAGGTCTTAAACATAGAATTATTAAATTGATAGTAAATGAAACCTCATTTTACTTTCCCGTTTAAAATAGAATTTGATATATGTTCGCATCATAAGTAAACAGTAAATTATAATAGTAAAAAGTGATAATAAAGAGAGAACAAAAATTCTTCCCGTATGTGTATTAGATGCTAAGAAAAAATAGTGTGAGGACAAAATGATATTAACACATCTCTGGTGGGAAACGAGAATCACAGTCCTCAGTCCGCCAATCGCCGTTTGCGGGAGACTAATTACAATTGCGATATTTATAGCTTACACTAATGTATGTTGAAGTTAGCCTTTGACATCTGCTACAGCTCAAATTTCAACAGATCTGCAACCATCCATATCTACTCAAAGACAAATAAACGTGCATGACCACCCTTTTCGACTTTAGAAAGATTTTAGGCTAAATAAATTATAAAAAATTGTCACAAGCCAAGCCATAAAATATCCAACCCGAAAGTGTCGTATTACTAGTGCACATAAACAACGCGGGGAAACAAAACACATTTGTGACTTTTGTACAGTTCCGCTTCATAAAGGAGAGAGTTTTTCACAGTGTATATACTTTTTGTTTTTATTTAAAAACTGTTTAATGCGCGTGAGAAACTAATGTATAAAAACATCACAATATTGTAGGTGAGTGTTAACATTTCTTATTTTTTTTATCAGAAAGACAAATGTTTTAATGGTTCGCGAATAATTCGCGACAGCATATATCGCGAATATTTACGCAAGAAGATACGCCCGCGTCGCTCATTAACTTACGCTCAATTGGTCCCGCCAGAGAAGTGTTAACAAAATGGCATATGCAAGATATTTAATTAATTTGAAATATTAAAACGTGTTGTCCGGTTTCTATGTGCTACTATCCGTTGATTGTATCTGGTACCTCTAATCTCACCTGTTCCTTTTTGTCTTCTCTTTCAGGGAACATTCACACCTGACAGTTTCAAAATATCAAAATGCCGGATGCCTAAGGAAAGCACTGTTGTCAGAACGTATATAGTCTGCACATTTTTAATAATATTATATATTGCATATCAGGTGCACAAGAATTGTGAAAGACAAATGAGGTACAAATATTATTAGCAATAATAAATACTATAAACAAGCGTGCTTGTTGGAACTTGTAAATTTTACATTTGAAATACAGTGAAACCCGATTCTACTTTTTCAAGGTGTCCTAAAAATAAAACTATGAATTTGGAAAAGTCTTGAATTATTTTCAGTCTCTCAGCTAGAGTCCTTACTTTGCAAATCAGAATAATTCACAATGCGAAATACTAAGCAAAAATGAACACTGATTGACTTTTCGAGATGACTGAACAGTCTGTACATAGCTGAAAATATTAATTGTACATAAATATCATTTACAACATTAATAAAAAACATCAAATATTTTTAAAAGCTTTATATTTTTATTGAAACCATACATATTTTATAATAATAATAAAAATGTGTAATACAATAAATACTGTTTTAAAATGCAATATGGTAAGAATGGTATATAAGTGAATATATTTTTTTTCATTAAAAAAATAGTGTATTTAAAATAAATTTAGTTATAAAGTGGATATAGATAGCTTTGGACATAGTGTACAGGCAACTGCGACTGTGTACATGTTTTTATTATAAATAATTTACTTTTTATAAAATGAATATTATAGCTACATAATACTGGCTCAATATAATTTTATAAAAGTGGGATTTAAGTGAACAGAATAAAAAGGAGATATCCTTTTAGTGAGTTATATAAGTTTTTCTAAATTTCTGATAAATTAGCAGTTTTGACGTTTGAAATCATGATACAAAATTATTCATAGTTTATTATGCACAATTATATAAATGATATTGTTTTAGTAAATAACTGATTATAATCTTATTGAAACTTAATAACTATAAATAATACATTAATTAATGATCAAATACTGTTATATCACGAAACAATATATAAACAAGTCAATTTGTTTATTATTTATAAAATCAATCACGACAGTAGTTGATCATCATAATGTATTTAAATGTGACATAGAAGTATAATAGGAAAGTAATAAGTTTCTTTTAATGAAAGACTTTAATATCAATCATTTTCAGTCAATAAGTATAAAGTATAATACAATAATTATCACTCTAAGTTAATATTAAAAAAAAGTGACGAAATAGATTACTTATCAATGAAATATTGCTTACAAATAGATTGATATAAAATTTAAAAAAAGTGTTATGGGTGCATAGTTACCAAAACCAATTTAGATATTATTAAATGATAACAGTTTTTTTAATGTGTGAATATTTTAGTAACAATGCAATATTGGAAATAATCAATATTAATTATTTTTTTAGGTTATAATCGGTTGCAAAAAAAAAATAATCAACTGAAATAATTGATTTCAATAAGTGTTGTTGTTATAATTTATAACATAATGTTATCAACATTATGACATCACACGGGAGTCGATTAGTTTTTTTTTTAATATTTTTGTCGACGGAATTATCTCAAGACGGTTTTTTTAAATTGTCCCCTTATGATTAAAAGAATATTGGACGGCTGCAGTTTCATTTCAAACTTACATGAATAAATATTTATGGGAAATTACTAACTTACTATGAAATAAATATTGTTAAATGCCAACGAATATAGGCTAACATAAAATCAATTTACAACTATTTATTTACCTAAAAATATGGACATCTACTATGATATGTTTTTAATTCATAATTTTAATGTAAGTAATATATTATTGATGAACTGATATTACATATATTAGACTTGATGGATGGTTTTCGCTTTAAAATGAATTATTATCATCCATGACGATTATTGTTTTGATTTTCAACAGAGTTGTAGAAAATAATATCAGTCATACCACGCCATGTGAGTTAAGTGAGTTGATATCATAAATATAAATAATTTAAGACATCGACTGAGGGTGCTTGATGGAATTTCAATATTAAATTTGGATTATTGAGATTTTGTACACTTCCATGTATTTTGTCACTAACGACCCGGGTTTCGCCTTTCGGCATCTTCAGGCATTCGAGCACACGAATGGACTCGAACTCTCAGTTCGAGTCCATTGCCGGATTGTCCAGATGCCGAAAGGCGAAACCCGGTCGTTAGTGACAAAATACATGGAAGTGTACAAAATCTCAATAATCCAAAAAATATAAATATTTAAAATTTGTGTTCTACTGTTTCTAAATTTATCATTATCTATCATGGTTGTACATAAACTATTTGAAAAAAAATCTTTTCATTTTTTTCTCTCAAATACTGTTAAAAATCGTATTCAGTCTAAAAACACTAAATTGGAGTATAATTTTAAATCGTATGAAAATTAATGACATGTCAATGGTGGCGAACCTTTTTAAGCGCGCGTGCCAGTAAAAAAAAATATTTATCAAGTTACTGGTGTTCAGGCAGTTTTTAATAGGGAATAAGATAAAATAAGATATCATTAAACGTGAACACATAAATTTTCATAAACATACAAACTTACAAAAAGTCATTTTTTTTAATGATAGTTTTGATATTATACATTCGTATGTGTTTCATGTTTCGTCAGTAGTAGAAATACAAAATTAATTATATATGAGCATGTAAAGTGATACAATCTGTAAATCATTCACATGCCTGGACATTTTTCATATGTGCCACCTTTGGCACGCATGCCATAGGATCGCCATCCCTGGTATAGGTAGATCAAAAATATGGTTTTCCTAATAGTCTAACATTCCTCTGAAGTAAAATCAAACAAATGGAGAGAAAGAAACCTTAGCCTAAGAAAAGTATGCTTTCTTCAAATATTGTGTACTTCATTACTATGAGGAGACTCAGAAATATCTTCGTGTAGTGGTAGCTATGGTTACGTTTAAGGCATCACTGCCATCTTCGTGGTTATGCGCGAACACAACTATTTTTTTACTCTGGTAGTCCGCTGAGATTGATACCTCCAGGTTTGCGGTAGATGCACTCCGATACAGGCAGCTGACCCAATAGATACGGTCGGAGACTGTTGACCGCTTCTGTGCTGTGACCAGTTCCTCGGAAGGCGACTGTTGCGTCTCGACCGGCATATTCTAAGAGTACATCCGAGCCACCAGGATGCTGCAGAAAAAAATACAATGTGTCATTGCTTTGTACAAGAAAATAAATATACACGCTCGGGATTCATGTTTTCCTGCTATTTGAGTAAAATTTTTGCTGTCTCATTTTATTTAAGTATATCTGTTAATACTCGCTTCTAAGTTTTAATTTATAGTGTCGAGTTTTATAAAAACAAGCCAAAAATAATATATGTAACAAAATAACCAAGCGTGATTTTTTACTAAAAATAAATTTTAATACATAATATTGAGGGTATACTGACAGAAGGCATTTACTCATAGAAACAAGTTCTGAGATAATCGCATGTAAAGCCTTATTTTTTTTTCAAAATTCTCTCCGGAGTACAATTGTTTGTGATTTAAAAAGATTTTTTGTACATTAGAAAGAATAATAATTTTGGCATACAAATCATTAGATTTGATATTGATGAGTTCGAGTTTCATCGTGCTTTTTGCCAGAATAAAAAATAACCATATCATTTAACACTGTTTTTTTAAAAGCCATTAATTATATGACTTTCAGAGCGTATAATTGCTTACGTTTTAACATTTAAAACAGAAAACCATCAAAATCTGACTATGCGTTTTGTCGGTACTCCTTCGATATTTTTATGTTTCGATTTTATTTATTCCTTCGATTTAGGTTTTTTTCGAGAACTTCAAAAACGTAAAATCGGAGTTTCATTGTACGTTGGTATCTTTCGCTGTTTCGCTGTGATTCGTAAATCAATTTATTTTAATTCAATGTTAATTAATGCACAACAAACCATTGCGAATTAATCGATTCTACTAGCATAAATTAAAATAATACGTTACTACAATGCTTTTTGAAGATGACTAATATATTCAAAGGAAGAACGAAATTAGTATGCTAAAATATACGAGTGTCGACAGATCTGGCATCTGTCTTTTTTTTTCATTTTACAATCCAAAAAAACCTTGCTTTTAAATCTCATTCATTCAACAATAACGACAGTTTAAATCAAGTTTATTGATGAATTTTATAACACAATAAATCGAGTGGGCAGCCCTGGTTAGAGTTGAGAAATAAAGAATAATCAAAGCTTTACGTGCGGAATCACCATTAAGAATTGTATACAATTTGAAGAATAAAAGTTCTGTTAGGGCTGCAAGGGACAGAAATTGATACTATCATTTTAGAAATACATGTTAAGTAAGAGCTTCTCCATAATTGATTAAACAGGATTTAGAGTATTTCTGACTCTCCCATTGCTCTTAAGTCACGAAATCTATAACCTCCAAATTTTTTTTATTTTATTCAACCCTTATTTAAAACAAACTTTTGATGAGAAAGAATATTATCTGTTTTGTGACGTACATTTTTATATAATCCAAATGTCGTGATGTGTTTTATGGACGGTCACTTAATCAATTTACAAAGCTATGTGCCTGTATTTTATTTAATCTTAATTCATCTTTGTGCCTTGTGAATCTTTGAGCAATAAAAGTAAAACCGGTGTGTTATTATAGGTACTGATATACCTGTTATCCAAAATATTTTGGATACTTATATAACTTTGTTATATAAACGCCTACATATATAATGGTATTACGTAACTTGATTACTGACGTAGTGTAAAGATCAGGATTCGAAAGATTAAGGACCATAATTATAAGTGTTCTGACCTCTTTCATCTATGTCAATTGAGGAAACATTATTAATCTAAAAAAAATACCACGGTTATTGAATATCGAATGTGCCCGGGAAAATTCAAACTAGAATCTAGCGGGAAAATATGTCCCACCAGACGTACTATGTTCGTTTTATTGAAAGATTATGTGATTCCGTTCCTATAAATGTTTGTTCGTAATCAAATAAGAACTTTGTCGTCAACTTCCAAAATTATTTAATAACTGAATGAAAATAGTATGCGGTTATTTATAAAAAAATGTCCTATTTGGATTATCAATAATTTGATATCTAATTATTAATTTGTAAAGCTTTCGGACGAAAGAAAGGAAACATTCCAGCTATAGGCAATCTTAGCAGATAAAATAATTACAAATTTTGAATTTCGAGTATATAGAACACTTATTAAGCAATCATTTTAGTAGTGTGTAGGTAACATATAAAAGCTCTTACTTTATCTAAAAGAAGGTTGTGATGTCGTAGACTCGATCATAAATAATGATCCAGCAATCCCTCGAGTTATCGTGCCACGACGCCTCATCCAGAGTGATGATTCTGTCTTGAGGATTCGCGGCGAACGACGTGGCGGGCGAAGACGCCCACGGTAAAGTCAGCCGCAGGGCGGTCATAGTAATTGAAAGGAATCCTGCGTTATCCATTCCAACGATCTCGCCAGTATTGACAATTGCTGGTTTTGTCTGTATTGAAGTCGCCATTGTTGTTTTATATTATCCTCTTTCTGATATAGATTAATACAATTTTATCTTTAGATAAAAATATTTTTACTGTTAGGTCAGTTTCAGTGACTATTTCTGACGATGGTCTTTCGTAGACTGAGTTCGAATGAATCGTACGTCGACACTTCTGCGAGACCTGTGAAAATAATTTATGAAACCATATTAATGTCTTGATCGATTGTTTAGAAAGGGACGTAGATAATTATTATTTTATGCAGTGAAAAAAATAAATAAAGAAATACAACGTCAATTAATGGTATTTCACGAAAGCGCATTTACTTACTGATGAAAAGCTTTTGCTAAAAAGGTTCTAATAGGATTATTTCGAATAATTTGCGAGTTTCAAAAAAAATAATTCATTCTTGATCAGCCGTTGATTTTTTATATATTTAAATACTTCGGCCAATGACCGTGGCAAGTACATTTATCTCGATTTTGATTTAAATTTTGGTATATCTGATTTTAAAATTTTCGATCTTAATTAGCCTTGAATAAGTTTTGATTAACTACGATTCAGAGGTCATTTAGTAGATGTAGTAAACATGCATAAGTATTTCACATCGGATTAATGATATTCGTAGTGAAGCTATAATAGATAAGCTATAGGCATTATGAATATTAAGTACCGTTTAAGCATTTTCAAAAACTTGAATATGTACCAATTTGTCGACATGTTATATAAACTTTCCCGCGTTTCATTCCCATCAAATTTCTTCAGCTCTTTTGAGATTTTATTTAACCGAGGAAATTTGATAAGCAAATTTAGTCGATACTTTAGTAATTGACTAGTTGTGTGTTATAAGATATCGGAGTGCAAAATTCATAATTATTATCTTATTATTCAAACTAGTGGTAAGGCGAGGACTTTTAATATAGACTGATTATTAAAATGTAAGTTTTAATGTCTTGAAATACATTATACATATTATTATTCGCCGCCATTGGCAGATGATAGATAGTTTTAGTGTGGCGACAAATTTCCACCTCTCACTGGTTTAGTAATTCAATCCTCCTGTACTGCATCGTGTCAGACGCAAAATACCCTTAGGGCATTGACATTAAAAATAAATGGCGACATTTTCACAACCTCTCAGTAAAGAATCGTTTTTATGTAAACTAATAAAGTTACAAAAGCATATCAATAGTTTTTAACTAACTTAAGTATATAAATATAAACATTTCCCTAATATTAATTCCTAACACTATTTTTGGATATTGAAATGAAATAGTGTTTTTTAAATAACTCTCAAAAAGTATTTGCATTTCAAATGACAAATTCTAAGTATACGTATTCAATTTTACTATGAGCATTATTATTGATTTTCAATAATTATCTAAGTCATACAAAACAACGTAGAACTAGATTTACAGTATATGGGTTGCAATATGAAATAGTTTTTTTTAAATAAGTTCTCAAAAATTATTGAGATTTCATGGAAGTGTACAAAATCTCAATAATCCAAATTTGAACATGAAATTCCATCAAGCACCCTCAGTCGATGTCTTAAATTATACAAATATCAAGTTGTACCTATAGTAGAATGAAAAAATCCAGAAGCATTTAATTGAAGGAAATATCTTTTTTAATAGGTTGGCATATGTTTATTTGAAATTAATATATAATACAGTGCCATAATTGATAAAATCAATTACTTAAGTCTACACTATATGCTACGTAACTATACATAGATAATTGAACTAGTAGAACTTCATTATAATGATGCAGGAACAGCGCATCATTTTTTTTTCTTGTGGAACTAAACAAGTTATTGTTATCAAGTTATATCAGTTGGAAGTAAAATGAGAATTTCATAAATATTATATTTATCTGGTTTAACTGCATTATAAATAAATATTAATAAAACCATAATAAAATACGATACCCGTTTGATATAACTTGCGTCGTGCGGTAGGTAAGTACTATTGATACCTATAAATGTCTAACGCGTGTTATTTGATACGATATGTGTAAATTGAAAGAAAAAGCTCGGTATTAATTACATATCAATATTATTATCATTTTGCGCAGACGTATTCAGTTGTTGTTTGCCCGTTTGGCAAATTGGTTTTGACAGAGGAGGAGCTTAGATTAAAACGTTCGTGGACTAACTAATAATTTCGACGATAGCTTGCAATATATATATTTGTTTGTCAAATATTTATTTTATTGTGTTTGTAATATTTGCAGGTTTATCTGTGTTTAATAAATATAACGTCACGAAAAGTGGACACCAAATATGTTTTTATCTTGTTACCAATGGTCGTCTTGAAAATAGTGACGGTATTAATTATTTTAATTATCGCAAATAACAAAATTACAAACGACACGCGATTTCGCGTAAACTATTTTGAAATTAATATTGATACGAACTATTTTATGTGTTCTCAATTTGAAATTTGACATTAAATATGTAGAATACTTAGTAGGCAGTGGTTTTTGTAATTCGACACTGTTGTAATAATTATTCTATATCAACTTAAAGTTATTTGAATTTGGAATAATTGAAATAGAACATGTTTATTTATTGACTGACATTGATCGAACGCAACGTTTTTACAAAAAAGGAACACGTTGAATTATTACAATACGAAGATTTGCTTGGTGTAAAATGAAAATACTTACAGTTTAAATTTCTCCTTGCTGTCAAACACAACTGTTAATATTTTCACTCACAATTTTCGTGTATTGTTTTTTTCACTATGTAAGATTGTTTTCTATGAATATAATGTCCTTGATATAACTAAAGAATGCACACTGTATTAAACGTTTTACGAGCCTTGTCAAATTGTTCAACGAGTATACAATTTTCATTTCTACTTTATTTTCTTGACTGTAATAATGTTTATGTAGCGGCCAGCAGATGCTTATATATATGATTCGAGTGAGGCTGCCCCCTCTTACGACACCACTATCGGCATCACTCAATATCTCAGATCGTGTTATCAGCCAATTAACAAGAAAAAAAACATCGCCAGCCTCTCGTTCACCGACTGATGTAACATCTGACCGATTTTCATTCAGAAAAATCTAAATCGGTATTTGTCATTGTTTATGTTTATTTCTAACATCTTTAAATGAGTGAAATCTTATTAATGTTTCATAAAAAAAGTATGTATATATAGTATAATTATTATTATTACTATAAAACATTTTTTTTTATAATAATTAATTATGGTAGAGATACATTACTTAGAGATACTTTTTTCGAAAACTAAATCATAAAAAAAAAAAAAAAAAACTTTTGTGTAACAATGGTGTGTGGGATACTCGTAAAAAATGAAGGTATCTCAACAGATTTTTTCTACGTGAACTGCTTGTTACTCAGTTTCTCAACCTCTCTTTTACGAAGAGATTAAGGATAGAAGGATAAGGCTAGAACAGGACTAGTGGTTGGTTAATCGCTTTCGCTATGCCCATTTTTAGGATCGGATGGGTGAATTTTAGACATCACAAACATTCATGCCTATGAATACATAAATCGATTGAAAAATCAATTTATGAAACTGTTCGTACCGGGACTTGAACCCGAGACATCCGTAACCGTAGACAACGACGTTCTGAAATTCTTACATGGGTATATCTAAAATCTTAAAATATCTGGAAAATGATTGTCATAAATATTCTCGATAGATAACTTTGTGGAAATTCATTTTTAATCTATATTATATATATACATATAAATAAATGTTTGTTTGTTTGTCCTCTATGCGTTCCTTTATTATTCATCCAATTTCGATGAAATTTTGGTGAGTTGTTGTGCGCACATCCGTGAAGGCTTCTGAAAAAAAATCTTTAAAAAGAATCAAATACGTACACACAGAGACGTCTCTGAAAAACTTTCTGATTTATTCGTGTACGCACTAGACGGAAAAAATAATATGTATCCAAGCACTTCAATAAACAGAATTAAAACGCAGACCCTTTATTTCTTTGAGTGGTATTGCAACGCATGCCAGGTACTCACTAGTATAAAATAAAAAAACAATAATTATTCCACGGGCTTTGTTACCAGTTGTGACAAGTGTTTCTTCTCTTACAAAAAACCATTTTTAGACTAACTTTATCGTAAACATTTTTATAGAGTAAGATCTCAAAAGGGTGAAATCCGCGAAACATGTGTCACAACATGTAACGCAATCGGTGGTAGTCAATCAACCGAAGCTTTGAAACCACTGTAAGTTACACTCCCCAAGGGCTGTCTTATAAATCATGAATGATCGCGAAAAGAGACCCAGAATTTTTACTTCGACATCGAATGCGTGGTTAGTGTCAATTAAGTTCTTGGCAACAGCTGAGATCGTGTAGTGATTTAATCAGTACGCTCTATAATGTTCCTGACACACTTTTAGGTTTCCTGTCTTGGTATCACTTCCCGATTTCCAGAAAAAAACACCTTCTGATTTAACGGGCATATCATTATGATTTTGAAAATAATTTATTAAACGAATATAAACCTTGAAAGTTTAAAAGGTTACTGCTTCTTAAAAAAATAGAGAACGAACCCAATTACACAGTAGTTTAACGGAAAACGATTCCACGTCAGACCCCAGTTGAACGCTTGAATAATTACATTTTCATTTAATATATTTGTTTTTGAATGCGTGGGTATCGGGGATGTTCACTCTTATTACTCTACCAACTCGGTAGAACAAAGCGTAGAGCGATTAGTTAACTTAACATGTTTATGAAAAATGAGGCAATCTTTATATTGGATGCGGAAATAGCGAGCAAGTATATCTATACATATCCATAGTTGCTTTCCATACCTTTAAAATATAGCAACCTATAGCATAGCAGCATCGTTCATGATTCAGTCTATTACCATTAATTCCACAGGAAAGTCTCGCAAATACTCTTGATGTACCCTTAAAGTCTTTGTCGTTACAAAGTAAATTCACTTGACATTAATTTATGAACAGTGATTTTTAAGTGTGATAATTTACAAATGAAAGATTTTAAAAAATATACATTATACTGAGAACCATCAGACGATAAATATGGAAAAATGCGAACATGTCACTAAATTTGTATGTGCATGAATGTGAAAAAAATTGAACATTGTTTCGAAAATCCGATTTGAAAGGTTTGTTTTTCAAAAGTAATGAACTCGTTGTAAGATATCGTATACTTTATATTAACAACCTATAGAGGGTATACACCGTATATGGTATGTACCCCTTACTCCAGCACTGCTCGTGAAACAAATGTAATCATTCATTCTATTTGTATTAAACCAGATTTTATTATTTGCATATTATGCACGAAATTGAAAATATCATCGATTATATCGAGAGAAATAGAACGTTTAAAATCTATAGACACTTTTAATATAAATAATAATATTTCTGGTAAAACAACGCAAGGGCTTTTTCGTTGCGTATATATAATAGATAATCATTCCTAGAAAATTACGCGATGGGTAAATAAATCAAGTCACATGCCTGTCATTAAAAAAAAAACAATAAATATTATGACTAGCGAATGAAATATTTTCTTTTTACGTACCTAAGGCTTTGCCAATTGCTGTTATCATTTTCGTCATGTTTTTTTTCAAAATACCCGGAAAATAGTGTAACCGGTAATAACATGTTTTTGACATGTGTGTAGGGAATGACTATCATTAAATCTGTTTACTTATTACTGAAAACAGTAAATATTATCGACGCTATTACAAAAAGGTACACATTTTACCACACCCCCAGAAATATAACGTAAACAATTAAATAACGTTATGTTTCAAATACAACAAATGCGCACGTATGTGACTGCAGATTTAATATTTTTTTATAATTATTACATGAAATAGTGTTCAGATTTCTTTAAAATCTAGATCTAAGTGGTAAGCAACCTCAATACGCTGAAAAAAAATGGGATGTAAAGTGAGTTAGTGATATTTTAAAAATAAAACACAATTTGTTTGTGTAGTACCCATGTTTATATGACCAGCACCGGATTAGCCCATGGATGCTGACTATTTTGTTGAAGTAATACAAACAGATTTTATTTTAATTTAAGATATCGAGTGAGGGTGCTTGATGGAATTGCAATATCAAAATTGAATTGTTGGAATTTTGTACATTTCCATGTATTTCGTCACTAACGACCCGGGAAGTTCGGGTTCATTCGTGTGCTCGAATGCCTAAAAATGCGGAAAGGCGAAACCTGAGTCATTAGTGACTAAATACATGGAAATTTCAACAATTCAAATTTTAAACTGTGTTTTATTACCAAAACATTGACAGTTAACACCTTAAAAGTGAATTAGTAATAATCTAACATAATATTTTCCAATTTTATTTGTACAAGGAAAAGAAAATAAATGAAAATGTTTGATACCAATTTCAACAAAGGCACTTAATATCAAATCGTTGAGAAAAGAATTCAAAAACATTTGAGCCTATGATTTTAAATGTAAAATTTAAAAAAACAACATTTGATATTGACCTTACTAGGATTTGAACTCCGTCCTGATCGATAAGCGGAGCTCTTACCGATATGCTTATGAGGCCATAATCCTAACTGAAAAGTCAGGGTAGGATGCTTGACGTAATTTTCATTGAAATAATTACCGTTTCATTATATTAAGATTAATATACTCCACTAAAGGGATTTAAGCTTCCTTTTGCCACCGCCAAATGGAAATAAATATCGTTGAGATAATGCCAATCCCTTGCCGTTAATACGAACACATCTTTTATTTTATCCTATTTCGAAAGAAATCTCTTTAATGCTTTTTTTACTGGTTTATTTTGTTTATGATTCTTTGATTTCAATAAATCGAAATTTAAAAAAGTTGAATTGATAATTTTGACTAAAGTCGTCGTGAAATATAAATATCGTTCAAATAATTTTTTAAGAGCTTTCATAATTATGCTTAAAATACTGCTGTTTTTTCTCTGTCAATCATAACAATAATGATTTCAGATGGTATCACAGGAACAGTCAAAGCATTAAAGACAAAGCATAAAAATAGTACGTCATGGTCAGAACATACGTTTTTTTACATATTTTATTTTTACGTGATCCATTTTAGGAATTTATTTGATAAGTGACTGACGCACAAATTCCTTATTTACTCATTATCTTCTCTGCGTGTCTTATGGAATTTCGATTAGCCTTGATAAATGATATTGAACCGAAAGCTACAACTTGAAAATTATTTGAATTGAGAGCGTGGATGCAAGCTTTTCCATTGTTGTCACTTATTGGTGGCCGTGAGTACTTTCTTGAAAAATCATCGCCAACAGTTTGGCTTTTACATATTCGCACACTTCAAAGTAAAATACTTTATTATAAATATCACGAGAAATGATTATTCAGTCAAAACTGTCAGCTTCTCTTTAAAATATTCAAATATACTGTACTCACTAAATCCTCTTTTTACACAGTGTATTTATATGTAGTGGATAAAAAAAGATGAAGTCAACATAGTCAAATGAAAGATAGGTTTCAGGAGGTAATTGGAGTGGATTGGGAGAGGTCCAAGAATGTACATACATACTGTTGGATTGATGGACCTGATCAACACACTCATTCCTATCTAAATATTCTTTCAATCGGTTGGATTCAGCCAATACCTTCTGCATGATTTATTCACTGGAACTTAGAGAGGCTACTGAGGCTACAATATTCGTAATTTATTTATTTTATATAATTTGATACCTTGTCCGACATGTCTGGCACACCACCATTTCATCAATTTGGTGACGTCTATCACATCTCTCACTCTTCTTTGCTTCCTTATCCATTGAATTCTTTTGCGGTCCTTACACGTTATGCCGAATATGCACCTTTCCATGCCACGTTGCGCCATTCTCAATTTTTGGACCTCTCGTTTATTGAGAGTCCATGTTTCGCAAGCATACGTTAACACCGGCAGCACACATTGGTTGAATACTTTACGCTTCAGGAATAATGGAAGGGCGCTCTTATTTAAAACATATAATTTAAGACATCTAATTAGGGTGCTTGGTGGAATTTCAATATCAAATTTGAATTGTTGAGATTTCGAATTCATTCGTGTACTCGAATGCCTGAATATGCCAAAAGGGGACACCCGCTTCGATAGTGACGAGATACATGGAAATGTACAAAACCTCAATAATTCAAATTCAAATGCTTAAAACATATTAAAAAAAATAAAAATAGTTAACATTGGAAGCAGTCAACATTATAGGAAGTCAAATAATACGTCTGAACTAAATTATTTAATGACTGCTTTCGTCAACGTTTGATTCTGAGAAGGCTTTTTCTGTAGCCGGTCTGATTTGCATTAGAATACGACGATTGGCAGCAAGTGCTTTTTACAGCCATATTTTCACTAAAAAGAAAATGAATGTAAATTATATAAATTTATAGATCGTTTTTAATACTGGTATTTTGTAGGATATATCGAAATACCGGTATAGATTTATTCTCACATTACTGCGATCCCAATGTGACTGTCATTGTTATGTATTTGTTTTGTTCATATTTATCTATTTTTGTAATACCGGTATTGAAATTTGCAATACATAAATACCAGTATTGACATATTTGTCTGGTTTTGCAATCCCTAATGCCAAAATTTATAATTTATGTGAATATGAACTTTATATGATTTATTATTATAATAAGTACAATCACGTGAATTTACTCAAATTGCGTTTCCTGTACATGTATTGAGAAGGCGTTTCAAGTTTGGGTTATCAGTCTGTTATCATTTTAATGTCTTTTTTTATTCTTGTCAAACGTTCCCGCCCCTTTTTGTATTTCGACAATCGACCCGAAGAGTTCGCGACCTAACGATTTCGCAAATGATTTATGACGCGAAATTATCTCGCGTCACAATAAAAGTTTTTTTCAATAATTTAACCGATTTTGGAATGGAAATATCTCCTTTGCGACAAAGGAAAAATATACGGGAAGACACAAATTGTTTTGTTTTTTCGTGAAATTTAAGAAAAAATATAAAAATAACGATGTTATTTAGCTACTGTGAATATATAGGAAATATTTTTTATTATCCAACTGACGTACGTTAAATTAACTCGGTATATCAACATAAAAACTATTTCCGGTGTCTTGTGTCAAATTTCCAATTAAATCGACACTTGAGAGGTATTTCAATGTAGTTGAATATCGTATGTTTTGCTATTTTTGGCGTAAGGTTTTTTAAATAAATGAAATGATGATATTAAAATTCTTCTTGATAAATAAAGTGTACGTTTTTTATTAAGTTTATTGTTGTTCGTAATGATATTAAATGTGTATTCTTTATTGCAATCAGGTATAAAATGAAACAGAAATCATTTTATATTCAATTTTAATGAGGGCATAATATTTTTTTGTTATTGTTAAAAAATGAATTGTAAGTAGGAACGAATATTTACTGAATTCATACTATACAGTGTTCAAGTAGTTTATCTCAATAAATTGATGAAATGCTTACGACTTTGATGCTTTGAGTCAATAGTTTGATATTAAAAATTACCAAAATTACTTAAATCTTATCTGTACTACTGGCTGACTTATGTTCTGTATTTAGATATTAAAATTTAAACTCCGAAGCCGAAATAAATATCACCTACTTTACTACATATTATATAACTTTACATAATTCTTTTAGACCCAAATAGTTTTTTCCGAGTAACATAAGGATGTAAAACAAAACAGTAATAGAAGATTTATGAAACATTCAATAACTGGTTACATCTATAACAAAGCCATTAAGTAACTGTGAAAACTACTGTAAACTATACTTGTAATGCATTGATATGAAAAATCCACGAAAAGACTGCCGTATACAAGTTTTGTCGTACTGATTTGCGTATTCGTAAATGGTTAGGTTAGGTTAGTGAGGCTTGGTAAGGAAAGGTTAAGTAAGGTCACGTCAGATTTGGACACATCATGTTAAGTCATGTCAGGTTAGGTTGTGCTAGTGTATGTTAGGTATTCCACGCCTCTCAGGTGTTTCGGCATATTCGGGTCAGGTTGGGTACTGTGAAGATTATTTAACCACCGGAGTGAAAGCTTTCATTGTCTGTTTTCGCGGAACGATTGGTTGTAGCATTATAATATAGATCAGAAATATTGACGACTTATCTTACAAAATCTGCGTTTGAGAAAAATGTTGATGAGTTAAATGAAGCTTAATGAAATTTTCTCTTTGCATGGCTGCAGTAATAAATCAATTCAATTAATCATAATATATAATGATTAATACAATACTCGATTTGTTGTAATTCATTTGCCTACCAACATTCTTCTCAAATAAAGATAAGTACATATTTTTCACGCCAGTAGATTGCTAATATTGGGCATATAAAACATTTTCCAGCTACGATAGTCTACATAATATTTTTAATTATAACTAATATCTAATAATAACAAAAATTATTGATATTTTTGTATCAATGTAATAAAATTTCATACCATAATTGTTATGTTTTGATAACCTATTATTTCTATGACGTCAAAAATATTTGTTTTAAAACGGCAATCAAAAATATTCTCACAACTCTCTTTGTGGGATTAGATAGGAATTGGTAGGTAGTCATTTATTTTAATGTCATTATTATTTATTTATATGTCATTAAAATTATGCGACTGAATATTATTTGAAATGTATTTTTTTGTATTTTTGAGGTGAATTTAAAGGTGTATTTTAAAAGTGAGTTTATATCATGATAGACGTATTGCAGAGAATAAATTTTATTTGTAGGTAACAAATAGGGAAACTGCAAATCCTGGAAACTTTTTATTTTTCCCACTGTAAATAATAATCACCCATTCCCTTTTTTACGCCATACATAGGATTCAAAAATTTGATATACTGGTTCGAAAAACAATGCGTAAAAAAGTATCAGGAATGTATGGAAAACCAAAATTGGTGCTTTAAATTCGCGTAAAAAGTCTTTTATTTACATGTGAACCTTCGATTTCCTTAAAATAAAAAGAAACAAGGTAAGATTTTTTGTTGAAAATATATGTGGACAAATGAAAAATAAGAGTTTGGTTTGACCGCGCCTTTAGTTCGCTCCATCGAAGATAACTAACTGCTCAAGTTGCGTCATATGGTTAGGATGCGTCACCAGCGACACGTATTTTGGGGTAGTGAAAATATAAATTAGTCTAGTGTGATTAACTTAGTGTTAAGTAGTTAAAATAGTTTTAAGTTATAGATTCAGAATTTTCAAAATACCGCGAATTTTCAGGTACTCTGTATTACATGAGATATTTTATACGAAGTAATCGTGTTAATATAAACATACAGATTAAATCAGATAAAAATATATGACTTTCGTATTAAAGTCAGCTTTCATTGTCGGTGACGAAATGAATTCGTGTGCGATTTTTTGAACGGACTTGTTAAATTTCGCTCAAATTTGAATTTTTCTCTGACTCGTTGGATGAAACGTTTTTAAAAGATTTTTTTATAGGGAAATCGAGTAAAAATGAATATATCGCGTAAAAAAATGAACGGTGCCATCCAAAAAATTGCGTACAAGTAAAATCGCGTATAGAGGACTGGGCGTTTAAGCTCTTTTGATTGATATTTTTCTTTGGAATTTGAGATAAGTATATTGAAATGCTCGGTGAAAATAAAATCTTTGGATTCTACTCGCAATTTTGTTTTCGTGTATTTAAACTTACCTGCAACCAACTGCAAAAATATATGATTAAATAATTTTATAAGCACAAGGAGTGGGAGAATAATAAAATAAAAGAGAGTTAAAATGTGACTTAATTTGACACCTCAATAATCCTAAGAAACGCAGAAACTATTACGTTCGGTGCAAACGTGTTATTAATGTGAAGTCTCTAATAATTTTGAGAGTACGATCATTAAAAACTCACTATTTAGTTATATTCTCAAAAATATGCTAATCTCAGGAAAAATGATAATATTTTTTATTGTTTTTGTGACCCAACTTCATCATTAGAATTTGACGTCATATGTAGATGTTTTAATAAGTGCAAATCATGTGTTTTTAATCAAATGCGCCATTGTTAAATTAATTTCAACCATTGAGCACATTTTCCATGACGGATCCGTCCCACCATAAGCATAATTAATTTTGGCCCCTTGCTAATTTTCAAACCTACTTCGTGAAAGTCACATAAAGCCTTATTAATTGCTTTACGAACTTTTTGTTAGTTTGATAAAATAGAAAAATTCTTTAAATATGTAAATTAGTGGTCCGCAATGGTTCTGCGATCCATTCGTGACTGGCTATTTTTGGTATCAAGCTTTGAAGGATTTAAAAAAATATGTTCAAAAAATGTTGCTCAGTGCTTCGAGTAAAATGTTTTAATATCGCCTATGTATTATAATTATGTGTTAAAAACGTTTCAAAATAAGCAGTATAAACCGATGTTACCACTATTGATTATATACAATGAAATAGCTGATAGCATAAATACCATCTTTCAAAGTTTGCCTATTTTCGCTCAATGATGTTAATTTCAGCTCAGAAAGCAGTCGTTCGACACTCGCTTATATGTCAAAATCGTTGTTGTGTTGCGAAATCCCTATATTATATTTTGTAATGTTTTTTTTAAATATAGTCATTGGAACTTAGAATAAAATTTTGAAATTAGTAAACATTTTTTTAAGCAGTGGAGTGCTGTAAATTTTCCGTGCTCCGGCTCCGCTCCAGTTCACGGTAAAACACCATTGCACTGTCTGTAGTGTAAAGCCCGTGATATCCGTAACCGAAGTCAATGACGTAGACCATTGCATCACGGACCCGGTAGTCAGTAATACTAAAACATAAAGTCAGCCTTTGTGGTTTATTACTCTACTGGTAAGAGCTTTACTCTAGCGATCAAGGGGGTGGTCTAGGTCCCGGCAGAGTCAATAGCAAATTTAGATTCTTATATATTTAATTTTAGATGTTGAACATGGGTGTTTTTTTTCTCTAGTTGATCTTGAGTGGCTTAACAAAAATCTCATTTACTTGATCTAATGCGATTTGAGAATTAAAAAATATCTTGTGCCTTGGCTGTTGGCGATAATGCTAGTTTTTCTTTAAATTAACATATTAAAATAAACAGCACTTATAATATTGGGACAGTGAATCGACAGTTGCGAACATCTGATTTTTTAATTCTTAATTAATAAATTCATTAAAGTAATTCTTGATAGTTATGTGACACGTCGTGGGAACGTTGGTAAAGCGTGTTTATATGTTGGATAAACTTTATAAAATAGATTGATAAAACTTTTTTCTCATTAATTAAGAATAAATTTATTATCACCAATAGAAGTAGGTATAAATTTTGAACAAATGAATATTTTAGTATAATAATTTCTTCTTTTCCAGGGTCGATGAATCATTATCGCCGAATGCTCGCGACCGTTTATAATTTTCCTGAGTCAACCCTCGTGGTCCCGATCCCGTCAAAATTGCGAGAGGTCTATGCAAAGGTTCTCCAAACATTTTTATGACCCTGAGATTTCAAGATTCACAACTTTACAATGCTTGCCCGGTATAGGTCATTAAACGTGATTTCATTGTTTAAATTGTATATTTAAAATTCAATCTGTATCCATTATTGCTTCGATTGGAATGAATATAACAATTAATATTTTTTTGTACAATGGAATGGTTTTTTATGTATTGCGAGTCAGCCAGCCATTTAAAAAAGAGGCGAATCACGTGACACAATTAATGACACAATCATTGGATTAACAAAGTTATCAATATTAATTGTATATGACAAATAAATTTTCACAAAGTTACCAATGAATCCATTGATCCAAATATCTCTATCAGCTAAATTAATCGATAAGAGTTTCTCATCCAATGCACTCGTCTATTTAGTTTGCGTATTTATAATTTATTGATAAGAAATGTCATTCAAAATTATCCTACAGCCAAGTCTCACGGACTGTGTACGTTGTACACAATACACTTGACACCATTTTGAATAAAATCATTGTTTATACTTGAATTTTCTCTTGTTTATAAAAAAGAATATACACTAAATAAATAATAGTCACGCCATTTAACTCGATAGTGTAGGAGTGCAATTATTTTAATAATGTCACAATTTATGAAAAAAGATTATTAAATTATAAAAATACGTAAATTTTCGTAATGGGGTCGGTTCTAATTTTTATTTTCTGCGCAGTTCAGGACTGTAAATGTTATAATTTCAACAATGTTATTGAAAAAGGAGATTTTATCATTAGCTTATAATTTATCAACGATTGTTTTTTCTAAAATTTATTTACAATAAATATTTAAAAAAAATATGCAACTATATCGTCCAAAAATAAATCGATAAAATTCAATTACAATACGTCGAGAAATATCACAGAATATCAAATTATTGCGTTTGATGTTTTCTTAGGTCAAGTCAAGCAAGTCCCTTATGGAAAAAAATGCCTTGCGATCAAATATTACTATTTTTTTTTAGTAAATTGAATTAAAATGGGGGTGAGCTACATTGTGACTAGAGCTTTCAATCCTGGAATCCCTGCCATTTAGTCGATCCCGGAATCCCGGCCATTTAGTCAATCCCGTAATCCCAGGATTGTCTAAATATCAATTTCGGGATTCCGGGATTCACTGTGAATGTTAAAAAATAATTAACGAATTGTGATCTCTCTCCTTCTCATATTTCGTAACTGCCGAAGACAGTAACATATAATTTTGACAATAATGTATATTTTTTTTCATTTATAAAAAATCAATTTAAACTATCATAAATAAATAAAATCTTATCCATAAACAAAAAAAATATTCCCATGCCAAAAAATATAAAATTATATATTCATTCCAATTGAAGCAACAATGGAAACATATTTTATTTTAAGCATATAATTTAAAACATGAAATTATGCTTAATGACCTATCCCGGAATCCCGGTATCATAAAATGAATCCAGGATTGGATGCCCTAATTGTGAGGTAATTTTATTAGACACATTTCATCAGAGCTGCTTTACCGTGCAGCACACAACTGACCATCACATCTATCTGCGAATAACGGACGAAAAATACAATATTATCATTAATAAAAAGAATTAAAACAATTTTTAATAGAAAACGTATTTATAGTCGATCAATGACATTAATTACGATGTCCAATGTTTAATTAATCATAGCTTTTAGTTTTTCATATCGGTTAAAAATTGAATTATTTCCAGACTACTTTCAGTCACTTAAAATGTTTTCGAGATCTAAATGATAATTTTAGTTACTCTCATTTTTTTGCATAGCGTCGTTTCCATTGCAAAATTGTATATCTGCAAAATCAAAATTTTTGTTGAGACCATAAAAACAGTTTGAAAAACAACTTTAACGAATTAAAACCAAAATAAAAAACGTTATTGGTATAGGGGTTATTTTTAAAATATTCATTCCACTTTCAATTTTGTAACAATAATTGTCTTCTATTTTCATCGAATATGTAAATGAATCTATCATCCATTAATCTCAATTAAAAACCCGAACTATAATAAAAAATCTGAATGAACGTTCTGGAAATGGTAAATAATTGAAGATTTATATAGATATATTATTTTTTTACTTTATCTATTTGTTAAATAAATGTATTATTAACATTTATTTCTTGGTTTTTTAGCTTTATTGTTTTTTTTAGTATTATTCCACGAGGTAGTTCATATCATCGCGCATGTTTTACTGCACACATTTACTTATTTACTATTTTATTAGATATAATGTTTAAAACGATACCACAGTTCCATAGTGTAACAAGTCACAAATTTACAGTTTTCAGTTAATTATCAGGAAATGCTTAGAATACCGATACCTATCTGTTACAAAATGTAACAAATTATAGGTTATTATTACTTCAGATTCAAACTGTGACAACTACGAAAATCCTGTGAAAACCTCTGAAAATTCCTATTATTAATATTGGAAAAAAATAAAGTTGCGTTTATAATATTACAAATATAAATATATTTTTTAGATAATCCTAGAATTTCATTAAAATCCAAAAAAAAATAATGTACAGCAGAAGATTAAGCCTGCCCAAAATCTTATTTAATAACTAGTAACTTAGTAAATTGTAAAGTTACCTACTGATGTCTAAAGTAGCTAGTACGTCGGAACTGTGTGTGCATTTCATAACATTTTATTTTATATCACCGCAAACGCTTACGTCATGAAAAAATTTCATACCTACATTTGATAATAATAAAACGTCTTCAGAGCAGTTTGGGCTATTATATATAAGATTAGTTCAGAACTATGAATGCTTTTTGAGTTGTTGCACTTTGGAACTGAGGTATCGAAATATATTCATATGATCGACTGTATTCAATAAAACTTGTGCGATGATATGAACTGCCTCGTCAAATAATGATAAAATTAGTCAAAAAATTTCATATTTGGATTTATAAAAAAATAAGTATAAAAATATTTTTTTTCCTCTAAAGTGGAAATTTATATTCCTGTTAAATTTTGCAACTAACTTTTTCAAATGATACATAAATTACAATAATTTATAATGAAACACACTTAAGATATTTTTTTTGTATTTATTGTAAACTGTCTTATTCGAATTCCTGCACCGAAAATATTCGTATTAAATTTAATGTTTCCATTTATGAATTGTTTTATAGCTTTATTTTTAGTAATTTAAGTGAGTACAGTAGACAAATATTTACAGATTTGCTTAACCACAAAAATTGCAATTTATTTTTAACCGATTGATATTTCAGTATAAACGGATTACTTACATATTAAGTTGAGTTAGGGTTACCAAGCGTCCCGTTATTCCAGGATTGTACTGGACATCCAATTGCCGTTTAGGTATATTTTTTTTATTTTTTGTGCAAGAAAATTATCAAATAAGATTTTGGACGGTGTATGGTATAATTAAAATTTAGTGTGTGAACATCGATAATATTGGCAACCCTAAGGTCAGTATTCTTATTCTATCAGTTGCGATAGCTGTTAACGAATAGTGGTACGGTGTGCGGTTATTATTTTTTGTTCTTTTTATTATTGTGCGTGTACAAGGAAAAAGGCATGTTAAATGGGTATGCATAATATATTATATATATCACTATGTTTAATTTGATAATGAGGCTGGCTAATTAAAAAAATATGAGCATACTAAACGAATTTCCTTAATATATGACAAAGGTAGTGACTTGACAGTTTTTCCAAAATGGCCGGACAAAGTTTATTTTCGGTAGCTCTCATTCAAACGCTAATTAATATCAAAGTATGAAGCAAGCAGAATGATGTGGAATGTTAGGAAAAATACTAAAATTAACACTGCACGTTTAAATCCCTCTTGACCGTCACTTTTATTATTTCATAATCATTAGTAGGTATGTGAAATACACCATAATGCCATCACCGATTTCAAAAAATAACGCATACTTTTTCACACAATCTCTCGTTAGTTTATTTAATTAATATATAGTGACCAAAGATAACATAATTCTTTGTGTTTTATCATTTTCAACAAGGTATTCATGAAATTAACCACGACTGATATGAATGTGATGAAAACATGGTTTTGTAATATGATGCCGGTCCGTGGTGGAGTGGTGAACGTCGTTGGGTAATAATTGCTCACCATTTACAAGCTTTTCATGTAATAATTATATTAATCGTTATTTTGACAGTGACATGATATTGCATATCTCGCAGAAAAAAACCACATAATGAGTGGAGTCCAAATGGGAGTGAGCATGGCTAAAGATAATTATATATCGTCATTTTCATTGCAAAAATGTATAGTTGGAAAATCAAAAATTTTAGATCATAAAAACAACTTTAACGAATTGCTTTAAACAAAAATAAAAAGAACACGTTATTGGTAAAGTTATATACATTTAATATTAATTACGTGTTTTTCGCCACTGTTTTAATTCGATAAAGTTGTTTTTTTAAAGTGTTTTTATGTTCTCCCGTAAAAATTTGATTTTGCGGATATGCAACAATAATTTTGCAATGAAAACAACGATATGATGCTCTGAGATCTTAGTTAAAAATACGATCATGTAATATGTTAACTTAGCCAAATGCCGCCAAAGATATCAGAACCAATAGATGTATGCCATCATAAATATGTATATATTATACGAATCATTTATTTCGATCAGTTGCCTTTGAGAAATTTCTTGACACTTTTCCTTTGTTGGAGCTGGTGGTCGCAAACTCATTGCTTGTGAAATTCGTTTCTTTTGACCAGAACGAGTGCATTTGCTTGGAAATCGCGTAGACGTATTCAATCCCTGGACGGTCTTCTGGCTCAGGCCGGATGCAAGCGTCTACAAGGCCTCGATACTGAAACAACGTTTTAATAAGCAATTAAAAAAACGTTATTCATAAATAAAACGTGCATAATTATTGATTGAATTTATTAACTTGGTAGAAGTCTAAGGTAAAAATATCAAAATATTTAGTTCTACAGAAAATCTTGTACAACTAAATACTTTTATATTGTTACCTTGTTATGTGCATAATTCTTTATTGCTGGCTGGCAACATTATGTCTAACCATAGAAGCTCCTTTTAAACAAATATTATAGATCTGACACTCGGTTTACTTTGATTTATAATGTGATTTTTTTTGTAAATAAAAAAAATAATGTTATAAAATAAAATAAAGCTTATTAATAATTATTTACTAAAAGATTATTGGTATTGAATTTAATGTGATTTTTTATCAGACGGGATTGCAATATTGCTTTTTAATACGTACTTCGATTTTTTATAATACGACTTTTTTTAGGGAATTCTTGAATTTTATAAAAACTCTTTTATATAACACATATATTCAAATTATTTTTTTATTAATACAGTACGGCAAAAAAATGCATTATGCATATTTTATTGGACCGAAAATAGAAAACCGTGGTAGACATTGCATTAATTTTGAGGAAAATAAATATTTATAATATACTTGTTTAATATATGCATATTTTAATTTTTTGTAAAAATTCAGGTCAATGACTATTTTACAGACTTTTTCCATGCTAATGCGATTAAAAAGCGTTTTTTTTTCCTTAAATAAGAATCAATTTATGAAGTGTTAATTTTAGCAATAGAGTTGAAATGAATCATAATAAATAATTTAATTTAATAAAATGCGCTGATATTATTAAGTTATTAACTTTTAATGAGGCGTATTGAATGATTGTGACAGATTTATAATACCACTCACACATTGATACAACTTGAGTAAACTGATATATCTATATTTTGTATTTATTATCTATGGTTGTCTATTAATATTATTATCCAAGTATAATTTTCATCGTTCCATTTTCAAAAATTTCTTTTTGAGCTGACTCATATCTCATGTCCATGTAGCCTAACCAGGTATGTACCCGAAACGTTATTTTTTTCGTTCCGGCTTTCGCTCCGGCTCGGTAAAAAAAATTATATCGGTTCAGTTCCGGTTTTCGGTTTCCGGTTCAGCTCGTATTTCGTAGGTAGGTCAACTGTCAATTATTGGTGGAAAGGCATTATATTTTAAAAATAAAACTCAATTTGTTTGTACTATTTTCTCATGTTTATAATGATCAGGACCGGTTTTGCTCATCGCAACCATTATCAACTGATACAAATACAATTTATTATAATTTTAAGACATCGACTGAGGGTGCTTGATGGAATTTCAATATCAAATTTGGATTATTGAGATTTTGTACACTTCCATGTATTTTGTCACTAACGACCCGGGTTTTGCCTTTCGGCATCTTCAGGCATTCGTGTGCTCGAATGCCTGAAGATGCCCAAAGGCGAAATCTGGGTCGTTAGTGACAAAATACATGGAAGTGTACAAAATCTCAATAATTCAAATTTTTAAAATTTATTAATTGATTAAAATTTTTGAATACAATCCATTTAATAAATCTTTTAAAATTGGCTTTTATTAGCGAAAAATTTTCTAGCAAATCGAAAAAAAGTCGGTTTAGTTTCAGTTTTCGTTCCCTGCAAAAATAACGGTATTTCTCGGTTCGGTTCCTGTTCGGGTCCCTGTATGCAACTACCTAATAAAAGAGTTAAGTTAAATAATAAACCCATCGAAATTATCAATATCAGTCTTATACATATTATTGTATATATATTATTATTATTATTATTCTTATATTATCTATAATATATTATTATCATGAGATCTTGAGGTTAGCGCGGTTGGAGGGAAGAACGGAAAACATAAATCGAAAAATCACATTAAGATTCTTTTTTTTTAAATATAATGTCCTCTTCCTACGTGGAGCATATGGCCTCCTAATGGAGCTATCTCAAGATAAGTTTTTCGACGAGAACTGCTTGTTACTAAGTCGCTCAACCTCACTTTTTTCGCAGAGAGTAGAGATACAGGGATAGGGCTAAGACAGGACTAGTGGTTAGCTAATCATTCACGCTACGCCCCGTTTTTAGGTTTGGATAGGTGGGAGGGAATTGTGCCCTTTCCAACGCGCCATAGCCAGCATAACGTATCTTCAATTTTTGTCGACCATGTCCGTTTCCAATGTGGAGCATATGGACTCCTAATGGAACTTATCTCGACAGACGTTTTCTACTAGAACTGCCTGTTTCCGTTTTTTAGGATCGCAGTTTTAGATATCACGAACACAACGATTTTTCAATTGATTTATGAAACTGTCCGTACCGGGACTTGAACCCGAGACATCCGTAACCGTAGCCAATGACGTTGGCCACTGCACCACGGAGCTGACATAGAACTACATAATTTCAAATACTTCCGTAGAAAATTTTCAAAATGTACCCTTAATTATATATATATTATTGATTAAGTTCAGTCATATTAAATACTAATTTCGAGTAATATTTTTATAAACCAATTAAACTGTTTCGTAATAAAAAAAAGTAGTGATGATTTTCCAAATAATTATTAAGTTATTAAAACTTTAAGTTTTTTGAATATTGTTTTCGCTCTCTTGCAAAATTTTATTTTTTTGATTTACTGCACTTTTCTTCGGGATGTGCGATATCAATTACCTTGTTTATGAAAATGAGATTTAGGACAGCCAGTATGATTTCTGTCAAATCCAGAGAGAACTGGTTTGCAATAAAATAATTTTCAATAATCAAATGAACCATACACCCCCGTTACGAACGCTAATATTAATTAAATTAATAAAAAAACAAATAAAACGGAGATTATTTCGTAATATAAAAATAAAAAATTATCATTAAATACATTATTCATGGTTGGATATTGAAATGTTGTCCATTTTCGGAATAATAGCTACTGTATATTGAAAAAAATGAATGTTTATATAATAGAGACATTTTATAAATTTTATCATATAATCAGGACCGGTTTTGCCCATCACGATCATTTATTTTCAAATGATCAAAAAAAAAACTTATAATAAAATAATTTATTAATAAATCGTGCTTTTGTGTATTTTAATTGTTTCGGATTTATATAAATTTTAGTTGAAAAAAAGTGCACGCTAAGCAAAACCGGTATTGATTTTAAATATTATATGATAAACGTATATTTTCATTGTATATATTACATAATGAACAACCGGTTTCCTCATCCTGGCTCAAGTACATCTTTGTTTATATTAGACACGTGTTTTTTTTAAATAAAATTACGAATAATGTTTTAAAACAAATGCCAATAGTAATTCATTCAACTTCGTTTTAAAAATAAAAATGTTACTCCTAACTTTTGGTTAAAAGCTTAATAATTTTATATCGTCGTTGTTCTGAAACAAAACACTAAATTGCACTAAACACTATTCCAAAATGTTCCTTATTTCGAATTTTACCGCATGAAAGAACACTTATTTTTATAAATTATACCTTTACTTAAAGACAGTTTTGTACAAACCAACTAAATGGAAAAGGCAGCATTTTAAACATTTGAAAAACTTTAAAGGCCAATTACTCTAAACTAGTATTTTTCAGTTAATGTCTTCTTCCAGAACACCGACGGTATAGTGACAGTAGACACCCGATTATCCATATGGGGATTTATCCGGTTTGCGGATTATCTGGACATGAATTTGATTTTAAAAAAGTCACTCGTTTTCATGTTTACGCGTGAATATTATTAGTTATTAGATAATGCACCTTCTCGTCCAAATGAAATCATATTGAAAACGGACGACGGATTTATGGTTGCAAATTTTTTACCACCTAATGTCATATCTTTAATTCATGGATGAAGAGGTAATCTTATTAATGAAAATACCATAGTTTAGATTATCCGTGTTTCTCGTTTATCTGTCCCGTCTCTCACCGTCTATCCGCCCAGATGATAAAGTATTGAGAATATTTTTATCTAATTATTATATTTTTATTTATGTCTATCCATATTCTCTATGAAAAAAAGAGAGGTTGAGCAACTGGCAGGTCTTGTAGAAAAAGTTTGATGATATAAGCTGCAATAAAAGTCAGCAATATCAGGTGCGACGAACCTTCACCTGTCGGAAGGTGTCATTCATTTCTTAAAATCGAATAAAGCTGCATTTAAAAACCATAGATAAAAATGTATATACATTATTTTTTTAAATAAAGGAAAACAAAGCAGTTTATTTATTTATATCTTTGTTGTTTCAGTAAAAATGCCACACTTGAGACCCTATAAGACTGCAGGTTTATCACCCCTGGTGTATACGCTCAACGTTGGAGGCAGGTATGTTTAAAAATAAATATATATTTATATCATTGTTCCTGTTTTTAACAGTTGATGAAAAACAAATGAATTTCTTCATAAAACTCTTATTGTCCTAATGTACGTTTTTTTCACTCAGTTAAATTCAATTATATTCGCGTGGAATATCACATATATTTTTCGTGATATTTATGTATTTCATAACGTTTAAATCACATTGTCATTTTATATTACGGAACGGATTAATTGGAGCGACGAGGAAAGATTTCACTGGTTTAAACGACGGTCACAACACTGAAAAGTAAGTGCTCTGACGCTTTCAATTATATCGGTACGAAGTACGACTATCTTAATCAAACAGGTCACTCAAATATACGGAGCAGGTAAAGACTCTAAATATTATTAAAAACATAGTCCTCTACTGTATTTTGCATATTTTTAAAAGTTCATAACATATGTAATCTTTTCTGTAAATTATTGTGACATACAACTCCAGTAATATTAAGGAATATTAAAAATAAAACTTAAAGAAACAGATCACTATTTAGCTATTCTAGCTGGCGAGCGGTTACCTTGAAGCGACTATATTATTAGCTTTCCCAGTGAAGTTAATTATTGCAATGGAAATATTAAACAAGTCATCACAGTATAAAATCATGATGATTGCAGAGGTGAAAAAATGTTGTTCAACGTCCAAGTGAGATATTGTTTTGAAAAATGTTAACTGTACATGTAAATATATAATGATAAATATTTATATCAATTAATGCTGATACCACATGTTAATATTAACAACGCTAAAACCAGTATTTTCCGGTTATTTGTGGACAACTTGATAAATTTAGACGGAAATACGAATGAAACGGGTATAATTCAAAATAAATTATAGCTTAGAAAGAATGTTTAAGGTTAATTATCACTATAATGTCGATAAAGAGTTCTCATTCGTTTTTTTAATCTAATTGATGTATCATCACTTACAAAAATCAAACAGCGTGAAAAAAACTCTGACAAACATATTATTGCTTCTGCGTTTACTTTAACAGTACACTGTTTTGGATTGTTATGCTATCATAGTTCGCCTGCACTTTGAATCAGGAGCAGTCACTTGTAGAAGAGAATAGTGTACGCGGACTGAATGTACTGCTCTCAAGGAGTAATAATTTACTATACCTTTTAAAAGAGATGATCGGATGGTCTCATATTACAATTGAGGCGTAGAAAAATGTAATATAGATCATTAATATAAAATATAATCAGGTCAATCAGGCTCATACAGAATTAAAGAAGGGCGGCTACCATGAGTATCACATTAAAAAAAATCTACATATTTTTTTTCTTTAAACTAAGCCTGTTAGTATAGCAGGAGAAACATACTTAAGACTTTCTACGATAAAAATGGGCCAAGGGCAATTAAATTAATAGACTGCGACCTCCACATAAAATTTGAATCGTTCATACTTGATATTATTCAAAGCATATAAGCGAATTTGCTAATGCTAATGCACGGAAAGCTTTTCCCGGTGAAATATTTTACGATATTTCTATTATAAATAAATTTGTGTTTTTCTTCCACAAGGAAAACTGTGGCAATGTGTAATTTAGATTTAGATATCACAGTTTTTAGTACTTATGTGTAGGTAGCATTTCATTCACTCACTTCGTTAAATTGTTGGCTAATTATGGTCGTCATATAATTAATATGAAATGTTATTGGAATGTTATTGATTTAGAAAATAAAATATGTACATTTTTCGTGGAGTCAACGTGTACTGACTGTATAGATTTTTAATATTATGCGATACACCTCTGTCTTGTTTTTATTACAACCAAAAAATAGTCAAACTGTATGGTAATTTAACAAAAGAATAAAATAAATATAAATATTTAAAAAATGCCGTATTCCAACGACGATTAATGCAAAACAGATTTTCATCGGATATTAGTACCGTGATAAAATGGAGTTTTTTTTTTAAAATCTATTTTAATCTCTATGGTAACATGATGTAAACGTTAAAAAATATACCTTTTCAGAATAAGCAAACGACGGCAGGCTGTCATAATCGCAATTTTCGATTTTTTGAATAAGAGAAAAAAGATTCATTTTATTTCCATAAAACGGTGATTGGAGAGCTGCCATCTGGAAAAAAGTACCACACGTTTTACGAAAATTATATAATAACGATATTAACATTCATTTTTAAGGATGTAATGAGCATAGCTATACTTTAAACAGCATTTTCATTAGAATTTGTAATGAGTTTTATACATCAGGGTTATATAATAATTTCTATAACTATCCAAATGACATTTGATATTACCATAAATATGTTTAATTCGTTATAATTTGAAAGGACACCTTCGATATAATGGCTAATATAAAAACACATTCTTTCGATGAAGTCAAGTCAAAGAAAGGCACCTTTTTGACATTGAAAATGGAAATGCATTTAAAAAAAATTCTTAAAGGAAAATTACGACTGAATAAGCATATTGTAATGTGCCAATATATAAACAAATAATATGGATTGATAACTCAACAGGTGTAGCTATTTAAATGAGAATATGGTGATCGTGTTAAACCGATAAATATATAGACATTCTGAGTAAATATTTCATCAGCAAAGCAGTAAAACTAGTATTTTTTTACGATGCATTCGATATTAGTGAATCAGCTAAGAAATTCTACATTTGTATTAACTGAAAATTAATAGAAACACGAGGAAAAATTCCGTTTCTAATTTGGACTTTGAACTCGTCGATATAAACAATTTATTGTTCTTAGAGATTTATTCAATGACAATTTTACGACAGTATACGATTTTCATAATAAATTTAATGGGCACGAAATATTTAGAGGCATACTCCCAAAATACTAAACCATTGTTTCCCAAACTGTGTAAATACAGAAAATATTTGAAGCAGGATCGCAAGTCCATCCTTACTTCACATGCAAAAATTTGCTTTTGCTGCTGCTGGTCGAAAAGTTTTCCGCGAAGATAAAAAAATAGTTCGTCACGGAGACGCATAACAAAATTGACTTTTGCACATTAAGTTTTTTCGGAATCAGTCTCTTTTTATATTTTCCTCCTTATTTGTATGAAATATGATTATATACGCTTATGAATCTCAAAATAAAAAAGAAAATTTGGATATCCATATACCCTTCTTTCTCCGTAAGTTCATAAACGTCGATCTCCATCCCAGGATACCGGTTAAATAATATCGTAATACACGTTCAGGAATTTTAGACAAAATTGTAACTTTGAGCAAATACTTCAAATAAATCTTTTTAAATCTATTTGAATTTGGCTTACAATTAAATGCACTTTTGTTTAGATCATATTCACTTTCATAAAAAGTAGTTTTCACTTATAACAAATACATTCCGCATAAAACAAATTCTTTCACTAAAAATAAAGTGACCCCACATAATAAAATATATTTTAACATTGAAGAAATATATTACACTTATGAAAAAATATTTTCACATAGATAAAATAGTTTTCATACTTTGAAATTGATAGTTGCACGAAGCTGTAATGAAATGTCACTTATTTTTCTGCCTTATATTGTCTTTGCTCCACGCATAAGAATATATTACACAAACCAAACCAGACCAACCCTAACATAACCTACTACAACTTAACTCACTTTGTTAAAAAAAGTTAATACTATCTAATCCAAAGTGTGAACTATCGAAATAAAAGTTCAAGTGTACTGAGTGAATACTATCTAGCACATAGTGCAATTATTTATAACCTTTCAATTTTAGTTTTATACCACATGTTCTGGATATTTTTTTTTCAAAAATATTTACCAACCTACTAATAGTTTTAATTACTTAATTGCGTACAGTAATTTGTCTCTATATTTTTGAAAATTAATTTATTTTGTTAACTTTTTGTTACATTTAATTTTGACTCCAGCTTTAGCTCGCATTGTATTCTGTAACAATTCCAAATAATAATGTCTCATATATTTTTTTATTCAGCATCAGCTTTGTCTTTAAGTTATACTGTAAACTTGGGAAACACTGCACTTATCAAGGTGATATCACTATTCATTGTGTGCATTTGCAGCGAGTGTTTTACGGACAACTTTTAAAAAGCTATTGACAGAGAAAAAGTATACTTCATACATTCATGGCCCAATTATTTTGAACCATGCAGTAGTGTTCTAGAAAACGGATAAACACAACTGTCTTTAATAATAGCGTTTGAAATAGTAATATAAAATTACTACAAACCTCATAGAGTAGACAACCAAGGGACCAAATGTCCGACCTGAAGTTATATCCGCGCTCTCTGACCCTTTCTGGACTCATATAGTACGGTGTACCGACAAGCGAATGGGCTGCCATGGTTTTCTGACTGAAGAAACGTCCAAGGCCAAGGTCTCCCAACTTTACGAGACCCTCTGATGTTATGAACACATTTGCTGGTTTTATATCTGCAAATTAAAAAATCGATACATTGCGTGTTTGGTAAATGTAATATCGTCGTCGATCTGGCAACAAACTTTACGGAAACAAGCTTAGTCGGAAATGATAGTTTTGCGTTAATCGATGTTGTGAATATTAGTGTGTCAATCACATATTTGTAGTGAAACAATGTAGTCATGATCCCGTACAGCGCGATTCGTTTTCGCACGAATTTATTTTCAGTCAATTGATGTTAAAACGCTCACTATGGCTAAAATTAGATCGATTTGAACAGAAAAAAAAATGTAGAATTATTTGAAATGTATATTAGTTATCCCAAATATATCAAGACGTTAGTTAAAGTCATCGCATTCTCGCTAAAATAAATCTAAGAAAATGAAGGAGCTGAAAAATATTTAATCTAAGACTTTGCAAGCAAAATGGCTGCGGCCAGTCTTCATATACACCGTCAACACGCACACAAGCAAGCGCGTAGCCGCATAAGTATGTGTAATACATAGAGCTGACGATCAATGCTACGTATCGGCAGTTCAAAACTGAAATTCAAAAGACTGAATTTCGAGAGCTATTTTCAAAAATATATTTCCTTGTGTTTTACTTGACATTTTCATGTTGCCCAATTTCTATACCTAATAGTTTGAACTATCTTTTAAAGCATATATCAACAAATGTTTCCTTCTAGTTCAGCCGGAAATACGAGATAAAGTTTTGGATATGTAAACATGTCTAGCGCGTTCATCGGGTTAAAGAACCTTGATTCCTAGCGACCGACTCAAATTTAGTGATTAATTAATTTATTATATCGACTGAGTGTGCTCGGTTTCAATATCTAATTTAAATCGTTCAAATCCATATATTTTGTCACTAACGACCCGGGTTTCGCCTTTCGGCATCTTCAGGTTATCGAGTTCACGGATGGACTCGAACTGACAGTTAGTTATTAGTTTATATCGTCGTTGTTCTCGAAGAAGACACCAACTGAAAAATACTAGTTTTGAGTAATTGGACTTTGAAGTTTGTCAAATGTTTGAAATGCCGTACCTTTTTCATGTTGCTTGTTTGTACAAAACTGTTTTTAGGTGAAAGCGTAATTTATAAAAATAAGTGTGTTCTTCTATACGGTAGAGTTTGAAATAATGAACAACAAAAGGAGATTAAGTTGTTCGTTTAAAATTGTTTAACTATTTAGCTGTGCCCTATTTATTTTTAAAATTTCCTGATAAAACAATTTAGTGAGTACGCTCGGTTCTCTTCGTCAATTCATGGTCTTCCTTTAAAAAGGTAAAACAGTTTAATAAGCTTTTATTAAAAAATATATTAGCCACTATTTCAAATTCATCAAATAAAAGTTTTGTTTATCACACTTACTAGCTTGTGGTGTCTGGCGAAATATTATTAAGTTCTTAAATGTGCCATGAGTGTGAAAAAATTGCCAAGCACTGCCGGAGATCATGTCGGTTTGGTTGCATCTACGGCAAATTACAAGGCATTTAAAGAGCTCACAGCGTATCTTGACAGCGAGCGTATATGAACTAACAAAAGTTCTTCTATATTTAATTTTACTTTCTGCTCACTCAAGTGCTCTGCAACCCTTTTTCCCCATGGCACACCAAAATTTTCCCCAAATTTCCGCAGCACATATAGATTACATTAGGTTATGCTATTCATTTGATAAATACACATGCTAAGAATTCTAAACGTCCACGCAGTATTTGTTATAAACTGAAAATAATTTGATTATACAATGAAAGATGCGCCGCGGCACACATAGCATCACTTCACGGCACAGCGTGCCGCAGCACAGTGGTTGTGGAGCACTGGTGTATGCAATCAACCTTTAGTGATTTTTCTTCGGATATTCCTGGCAAAAATTGGAAAGAACGATGTCACGATGCGGAGTGCACCCTGTAAGGAGGGTGTGAAGCAGTAGCGGGTGGAAGTGGGCACAAATTTGAGTATCTTAGAGAAAGTTGAATTAAAAGTTTAAAAGGTTTTCTTATTAATAGTAAATTGATAGAGATTTGCGTTTCTTGCATTTTTAATAAACGATTAATAAATACGTTTTGCATATTCCAACACGAGGTAAAATTTCTAATCTGTTATTTAGATTTTATGATTCACTTTTCGTAGTTCAGAATTTTTACCGCGACCAGCGTTATGAGAATTTTTAAAAAATTTGGTGAATACCGGTTTATTTCAACAGTTTAGATAACTTTAATATCAGTAATTAATTTATCATCGCTAGCCAAATAGTTAATTGAATATCGTTAGTTTTTTAGGCAAGAAAACAGCGCTTCAAGATTGGTCTCAATTATCAACATCAAATAAATGTGTTGTTTTTTCTCAACATAGTTGCTTAATACAGTAAAACCCGATACTTCGTTTTTCAAGGAACCCTGAAAAAGGTAATACTTGCGGCAAGACAATGAATGAGGGAAATCCTTGAATAGGTATTTAGATTTCTAACTGTTTTCATAGAGGATCTTTTATTTGCATGTCGGAATAATTCACGATGCAAAATACTAAGCCAAAATTAACACTGACCGACTCAGCGAATCGATTGAAAAGTCTGTCCACACGAGAGTCATCAGCGGAAATATTATGATCTGGTATCATAACGTCTTGACGCTTGCAAATTTGCCGTCTCGGTCATTTCAAGTATAAAAATATTTTGACCTTTTTTAATCCAAAATATAAGTTTTACTGTGGTTTTTCTTACTTTAATTTTAACGTTTTCTTTAAATACTGTGTTTTTACTTAGCGGGGCAGAATAGCGGTTGAATGGAGTCGTACGTACGCTCAGAAGAGCGGGATATCAAATTTCGAAATAAACGATCAATCGGGGTAATTATACGTGACGGAAAAGCAATATTCAACCGATAAATCTATAAAAAATAGATCGGGGAATGATGAATGCGGGATTATTTAACATTGCTCTTATTGGTGTTTAGTCGGGATTATACAAAATGTCGGCATCTGTGGCACAGTTGGTAGAGTCGCTGGCTACGGCTACAGATGTTTCTGGTTCAATACCCCGTGCGGATTTTCATAGATTGATCTTTCAATCTGCTCGTAGTCTGAGTCCTCCCTCCCACCCATCCCATCCTCACGGGGCGCAGTGAGAGCGATTAGCTAACCACTAGTCCTGTCTTAGCCCTATCTTTCCCTACTCTCTTCGAAAAAAGAGAGGTTGAGCAACTGAGTAACAAGCAGTTCTCATAGAAAAATTCTGTTAAGATACCTCCATAAGGAAACCATATGCTCCACATTGGGAGCGGACATGGCAAACAATACAAAAATGAACGACACATTTGGGAAACCGATGACTGCGAGAATGATAGATTGTGGATCCACTGCATCTGTTATGAAAAAGAAAAACTCGATAATTTAATATGCTAGTTCGACATTCGAATTGTCTTCTTCAAATGAGATACATAAATATTTGTAATAACATAATAAATAACCGAAATTGTATAATATAATGAAAAATACAACTATTTATGTCGACTGTATTATATTAATACGATAGTCGTAGTTATTACATTTCTACGTATTTTTTTATTTACTTAACATAAACCTGACATTTACATGACGTGGGAAGGTTAAAATAATGTTTTGTTATTCTAAAACGTTAAATTTAATATAACGTTTATAAAAAATATTCATTACGTAGGTACAAAAAAATAAGTTTACGATATCGATGTTATGGTTTCTTTCATTACGTTTATTGAATGTTTATTATATATTATCATTATGCCACCACCATATTCGTCATAAAATTGTTTTTTTTTTGTTAAATCACTCTATATTGATTTTATAAGTCATGGGTAACCAACATTTTTTGCTGTCGCAGTTTTTTAACGATTTTTTTTAAATTAGTAAATTTGATAATGTGCCTTGCCAGATCATGGACGTTTTGATGATCTGAGTAGAGGACCTTACCGTTAGGCTACAGGTTTCACACTGGTTATTTGGTGTGTTTTACCCGCTCGGATATAAATCAAAATAATAAATCAACGACGGAACATGGTATAGGGCGGCTAAATCTGGATTTAGACTACTATGTATTGTATTAAGCGACCCATGCAAACTTTCCAATGCACCCAAAGCCACAACATAATGTATCTGAAATTTTTGTTTAATCATGTCGGCTCCCAAAGTCGAGCATCATAATGTGGACTCCTAATTAAGCTTATCTCGAGAGAATCTTTCTACGAGAACAGCCGGTTTCTCAGGTGCTCAACATCTCTTTTATCGGATAGAAAGATAAAGCTAGGGCAGCACTAACGGTTAGATAATCGCTCTCGCTATGCCCCGTTTTTAGGAGGACATTTGAGATATTACAGCATTTGAATAAAGATATATATATCTATCTGTTGAAAGTGTTCGTTCTAGGATTCTAACCCTTGAGCACCGGAATCGATGCCAAGATCGGTGACCACTGGGTCACAGGCTCGGAAAATCTTCAATTCAAGGTTCTGATATATATTGCGCTACAGTAATTTTCCATCATTAGATATGACGTGTAGAGTTGCCACTCCTCACTGAGTTTGGACTCCGGCTGTAGGATCACGTGGGATCCGTACATACTAATACGCTGACACGCTCTGTGTATTATACACAATGTGTATCACTGTAGTAAAAAGTGGACAATTATAAAGCGTATACTCTACCATGACACTTTATATTTATAATTTCTTTTTAATAATAATTATTAGGAAAGTTAAAAGAAATAATAACCTCTATGCATGATCCTTTTCGCGTGCATATGGTCAATGGCGGCGCATATCTGCACAAAATATTTCCAGATTGTCTTTTCTAGGATGAGTTTTCTTTGTCTTCTGAAATGTCTGATGAGGCGAGAAAGGTCTCCAGCATTTGCCAATTCTAAGACGATATGAAGCTGCGAGTCTGCCACAAAAGATCCCAGATAACGAATTATATTCACGTGTGTTAATTGCTGAAACATAAGAGTTTAATATAATATTTGTATCTCAGAAGAAAAAGGTCGAGTGACACGAAAATGAGTTATACTTTTTTTGTATTTTGTATCTAGTGGTAAAAGAACGGCTGTTCAGCTTGAAAATGACAAAGTTAAGTCGTTGTACAACGTTGGATGTCCAAAATATGAAAAGGTCTGATTAGCGGTAAAAAGTTACATGTATGCTAAAAGCTAAAGAAAATATTGACGGTGTTTTAGTCAATTGATGTAACCTCAAAAAATACGAAAATGAGTTAATGAGTGGATCTCATTTTAAAGACGACAGAGCACGTCTCGGCCAAATGATGTAAATTAGAAAAATAAATTCACCACTTTTTGGAAAAAAATTCTGACCCATCCGCTTGATGTAAGCCATTATTATATCGACACTCCCTACGTGCATTTCAAAGATTCATAACGCAACTCACCTTGTAATATTTCCAAACAGTTTTTACTTTCTCCTAACAATTTCAATTTTGAGGGTTACAAGTTACAACAATTGGCTAAAACGCCATCGTTATATAATATGGAATTTACACTAAGCTTCAAAATTCTACTTTTTTCCGAATCACGTCCGCTTCCGATGCGGAACACATTGCCCGTAATGGATGTATTTCAACAAAAGTTTTTCTACGACGAACTGTTTTTTACTCGATTGCCCAACTTCTCCTTTTTTAGAAGAGAGTACAGATATAAGAATAAAGCTAGGACAATACTAGTGGTCTGCTAATTCGCTACTCCCCATTTTTACGATCTTATGGGTGGGAACTAGACACGTATTTTTAGCATTTTGAAATAGATGCGAAATAGATGCTAATAAATGCGAATTTCATAAAATATGCAAATAGATGCTAAAATCTCAAATAATGGCAAAATTTTCTTGTTTTTTTTTTTAAAAATGATAGCTTTTGCATACATATCGTATATGGGTCATACAGTATGACCCAAATACAAGTATGGCTCATACTTTACATGGCTATGGCCTAACTTGAGTCTCATTCAGTGATAAATGAGACCAATTTGTATTATGAATCTTTGAGTCAACTTTTTAATCCATCTGTAGCAGAATCAAAATCTAGCATTAATGTTAAAAAAACCATTATACTTTTCAAGAACTTGCCCTTATTCAATTGATTAACAGAATCCCAATGTATAGAAGGATATCAACATGTTTTCAAACAACTTTTGGAAAATATACAAATTGATTTAAAACCAGATATTTTACAATTATTGTTGGCCACAAAAGTTAGGTACGAAGAATTTAACTGTGCTGCCATCAAATTAATTTGATGTCCAGTAAATAGTGTTGATGTTGAAAGATTCTTCAGCAAATACAATTTAATATTAACTGATCGTCGCACTAATCTAGAAAAATCATCCATTGAAACATGCTCCATGATTAATTTTAATAAATTTTAATTATTATTAGTAAATTTGGATTATTGAGATTTTGTACACTTCCATGTATTTTGTCACTAACGACCCGGGTTTCGCCTTTCGGCATCTTCAGGCATTCGAGCACACGAATGGACTCGAACTGACAGACAGTAAACAGTGTCTAACGTTTATATAGAAGATACAAATACGACAAATATTATTTACGAGGTAAAATATTATACGTCTGAGAGCCACACTGATACGTGATACGTGGAATGATTGTGTATATTTACCCTTTCGTCGAATTGCATCCCGTCGAAACCCACAATGCTATTATTATAATTGTAAAATCACTGGTAATTCTAAAAGAAGTTGGAAAGCGGCAATTCGCCACTCTGTTAATGTGTTGTTTACAAAATAAGGATTAAGCGATTCTCGCAATGTTAACTCAGGTATCAGTGTGGCTCTCAGACGTATAATATTTTACCTCGTAAATAATATTTGTCGTATTTGTATCTTCTATATAAACGTTAGACACTGTTTACTGTCTGTCAGTTCGAGTCCATTCGTGTGCTCGAATGCCTGAAGATGCCGAAAGGCGAAACCCGGGTCGTTAGTGCCAAATACATGGAAGTGTACAAAATCTCAATAATCCAAATTTGATATTGAAATTCCATCAAGCACCCTCAGTCGATGTCTTAAATTATATTATTAGTAAGATAAGATTCAACAGTGAACATTTTAATCCCCCTTAAGTGTGTGTAATAATTATGTATATTTGTCAATATTTTATATAAAAAAATTGTTAAAATACATTGGAATTGATAATTATTTGATATTTGTGTATTTGTGTAAAAATAGATGCTAAATAGAGTTTTTTCCAAGTTTTTAAATGCTCCAAAATGCAAATAGATGATAAAAATACGGGTCTCTAGCGGGAAGGAATTTTTAGAAATCCATAAATCGATTGAAAAATCAATTTATGAAACGGTTCGTATTGGGATTTGATCCGAACCGAAGCCATTGACCTTGTCTACTACTGCACGATGGACCCGAGATTATATTTAATACAAGAGAAATATTATAACATTGAAAAAAATATATAAATTTAGCTAATGCGTATGAGCCAATATGGTTACATTATTTTACTATTTGCTTTCTCCAGGATAATAAAATATACCAAAATGTGACTTTGACTTTAGACTTCTGAGGTACTGATGCTCTTAAATTTGCAAAACAAACGTCAATAATTATAGTAAGTTATCAATTAGACGCAACTTTCCATGATAAAAGGCAATAGTTACGGCCAAAAAATAATAACAGTGCTTGAATAGCTTTATATAGAGGTAGAACAACAATTAACCACTGCTAAATACTGTCAATTCTTGGTGAAAGAGCATTTTATTTATAAAAATAAACCACAGTTATTTGTGCCGATTCCACAATTTTATGAAATGATCAGGACCGGTTTCTATCACGACGAGCATTTTTAACTGATCTTCTTTCATCTTCAGCTGAATTAGTTTTAACTTTTTCATTTGAAACTTATTTAGCAATAATATTAATGTTTTGTGAAATGCACTGCCAAACCAACCTGAAGCAAATTAATTTCTTTCAAACAATCCATTCGCGCTGAAGCGTCTACCATATCGTAGAAATGAATTTTCTTAATGGCAACTTGTTTCCCATCCTTGGCGGATATGGCTTTGTAAACTTCGGAAAATTGACCACGGCCAATTCGTTTTTCGACATAAAATTCATTCAAAGAACAGTACTGACTTTCGTTAGTCAATCCTAAAATTTCGTCTTCATGCATTGTGAAATATTAAATAATATAATCTGTTAAAAACATTTATATAATTATTAATATGCAATATGGAACTGTATTTTTGTATATGTCCACATTAAGCAATAACAGAACTGACGTGTTCTTTTTTCAAATTGACACTAAATATTATTATCCTAGCTAATTTCTATTCGCCCGACCATCAACGAGGAATAATCAATAATATGCGGGGGTTGTTGTTTCCAAGCAGTTATTTCAAGTGCAATTGCCTGCATGTTATGAAACCTGTGATTCACCATTGTTTTTATAAATATGTATTTCAGCTAAATAAAATATCCAATGGAATTGCAGGACAGTTTATAGGGAGGGATTAAAAGAGCCACACACTTCTCAATGACTGACTAAATAATATAAAATAACGAAAACAAAGAAAAATAACCGTTTCGTTTATAAACGGGATACAAATCACATGTTGACCGATTGAAAGATTGCCGAAAAAATTGAGTAAACAACAATTATTATAAACTGTGAATAGTATGGTTGCAAGTTTTGCGGTGTCGATAATTCAGGCAGTGATGATTTATTTAAAAAAAACTAAATCCTGCAAATATAGCGGTTAAAATAGATCTATGTTTTTACCATAAATATGGTCAATAATTTGTTTGCGTGTCATGTTCACGAATAAATTCTGCATAAAAAAAAAAAACAATTATTATAAGAGGTGCTATAAAAAAGCAATCATTAATACACAGTTATTTATTATCGAACCGAGCTACTCTAATGTACTTTTAATGTGGCAAAGCAGAGTTTATAAACTAAATCATATAAGATAATTTTAGTTTATAAAGACAGGATGTGCTATGGTTGAGAAATTCATAAATTATAATGTCCCGAAGCATTCTCAAAATGTACATACTTACTTAATGAAACGTGGAATCACAACTCTGCTTCAGATGTGGCCTTGAATTTAATATAAATTTAATTCTACCATGCAGTTGCTTTTACTGCACTTTTTTACTGTTACCTATCTTTCTTTTGTCTTCCTTTTATGGGAGAAATTAAAGGTATAATCATGAAGCAATTTAGGCTTTTTACCCACATCTCCATATTCAAGTATAGAATATGGTGGAAGGATAAAACTACATGGTGAGATGCATCGTTGCTATGGAAAATATGTGACGTCACAACGGGCGCATCGTAATTTTGAGTTTGGAAATATATCGAAATACATGATTTGCTTAGTGATCAAAATTGAAATATTTTTGGATTCCATTAAAATATATATATGTCTATGTAACAGTTAATTTTATTTTTTTTGAATACATTTTTCTGGTTTTAATCCCTTATTAAAATCTTAATTCTAACATGCATTCTAGATCTAAAAAGTAATAGTTTTGCATTTTCAGAAACTAAGATACCTAAAATATTTTAAAAAATGATAGTGAAAATATTACAACCATTATTTTGAAATATACTTTTTCTAATTCTAAAATATTGGATAAGAATTATAAATATTATTACAAGTTTTCATTGCAACTTTTTATATAGTTTTGCTTAGACAAGAATGTCTAAATTTACTTTTATTTTAAACTCTATCACACGATTTATTTATTATAAATATATTTCTCTTTTTGAAAAGAAAACCCTGAATCAAATATTTATCACCTCTTCAAAACAGTGTCGCAAACAGAGTACTTTTGACATTTAAATATTGGTACGTTATGACGTCTTTATAAATAAACATGGCGATTGTCAATTGTTTTACAGCTCACCTTGTAGTGCTCTCTATAATTCCACCATGAGTATAGACTATATTTCTATTACTGTATATTCAAGTCTAGTCAGGTGACTAATAGCAAATAATTATGACAATAATTGACAAATTTCAGCTCGTCAGATCCTAATCAGTTGATCGAAAGCATTAAATCTCTGTTTTACAAAAGGACTGAATGTTAATACAGTATTTTCATATAAAACTATAAATTAAAATCATAATATCTCTATGTAGTTTTTGAAAATGTTTTTTTCATTTCGATATCTTCGCGTTTTAGGAAAATTAAATCAATTTCATCAAAACGGATAATCGCGAAACAAATGCTAACGTGAAAAACTGTCACTTGAGATTTTTCGAATTTCAAATACAAAAAATGTTGTTATATAGTTTTAAAATCTATGGAATACGGTATCACTTACTCTGGGCTGTAACTATTCCATTCATGTATGTTTTTAATAGATCAGGTGATAATCATGTTTGAAAAAACAAAACACGATATTTTTGATTTGTCACGTTCCAGCTTTTAAACCAAGCAGTCCGCATTTTTACATAGTTGTCTTCATTTATAATTCAAAAATGCCGTGATAGTCTGTTGCATTACACTATTTAATTTTTATACGAATATTTCTCTTTTTTATGAAAAAATCAAATATTTATCACCTCTTCAAAACAGTGTCGCAAACAAAGTACTTTTGACATTTAAATATTGGTACGTTAATCAGTTGATCGAAAGCATTAAATCTCTGTTTTACAAAAGGACTGAATGTTAATACAGTATTTTCATATAAAACTATAAATTAAAATCATAATATCTCTATGTAGTTTTTGAAAATGTTTTTTTCATTTCGATATCTTCGCGTTTTAGGAAAATTAAATCAATTTCATCAAAACGGATAATCGCGAAACAAATGCTAACGTGAAAAACTGTCACTTGAGATTTTTCGAATTTCAAATACAAAAAATGTTGTTATATAGTTTTAAAATCTATGGAATACGGTATCACTTACTCTGGGCTGTAACTATTCCATTCATGTATGTTTTTAATAGATCAGGTGATAATCATGTTTGAAAAAACAAAACACGACCATTTTCATCTGTCACGTTAGTTTTTAAACCAAGCAGTCCGCATTTTACATGTTCCTACAATCTTCATTTATAATTCAAAATGCCGTGATAGTCTGTTGCATTATTTTATGAGAATTTTTTATACGAATGTACCTATTTTTTATGTAAAAAATAATAAATGATAGCCTTGGCCTTTGTTTTTCAAATGACTGATTATTAAAAAAAATAGTACGTCATTGTTCCTAAATTCCAGAATGGTTTATTTAATTTTACGTCATCGAAATATGCATTTTTGTAAAACAAAGAGTAATGGTAGCACTTTAGATTTTTGTAATAAATTAGTTAGGATCATATTAATGAAATACTTAAATTTTCAATTATATATTAACAAGGGAAGCAGGAGCGATTGGCTATGACCAAATCTATTAAATATAACAGGTGTCTTTGCGAAAATTCTTTAGATACATATCGACGGTGAACATGCAATACCTCGTAACCGCAAAAACTAGTTTGTTCAGGAACATGCAAAGAAACTAAATTAACCTTTAGTATTTTATGTACGAATAATGTATTCACTTTTCATTTAACTTCTTTAAATTCCTGTTGTTTTGACACTTGATTTGCTGACATGGGATAAGATATATTGCTCCCAATTTTTAACATATCGGGGTTACGTGAAATATGTTTTTAGTTATTTACTCATGTGTATGGATACAAAGGCATACGACGAATTTGCCAAACAACCTGGCAGATAAAATATGGGACCAGGAATCGTCATAACACCATAATAAAAATGTGGGTTCCGAGGTATTGCATGTTAACCGTCGATATATATGTCTAATGAAAGGGGAAAAACTAGTGAAAGGAGATAAAATTATTTTTTGATATGGATTTTGAATTAATAAAGTATAAAGTAAAAAATAGCATCTCAAATCAACTGTGATGTTTTCAATAAATTAATTCTCTCTATTTGTGTGAATTGCAATAACTATTCCTTGTGTTAACAGATGTCACTAGCAGCGAAGCTTCAGTATTCCTCAAAAGAAAATTAGATTTTATTAGTCAAAATTGTAAAACGAAAGCAGGTAGCTTCTTCTCCTCTAAGCTAATTAAAAATAAGTACCAATTATTTATTATCATTCTGTGTTTTCACTAAGGTCAATTATTTTTATTTTCGTGGGATGGTTCACAGAAAAACAAATATTTCATCATGCAATGTTTTTATTATTATTTTATCAGCAAATGTTTATTAACTTTTAAATTGAATTAACAATGACTTTCATTTTTTCAATTATTAAAAACAAAACAAATAATACGTAAATGATTCAAGTCAAGAGAAAATTACTTGTAGCTTGTAGGCTATCACTTTTTCTGAAGTTGATATATATTTACTTTCAGTATACTTGTCTACTCTCTCAATATGGAGTATGTGGTTTGGTAATCGAAATTATCTCAACAGAAGACTCTTTCTACGTGAATTGCTTTTTATTCAGTCGCTCAACCCATTTTTTTCATGGTCAAAGATTTTGTGACGAAACGTGACGTCAGGGAGGGGGGTTGAAATTTGCTAAAATCGTGTGACGTCATTTATGGTCGACCCCTTTATATAAATCTTCGTACTTGCTCTAACAAATTATAAAAATAAGGAAACTGTTTGTGGACATTTTATATAAATGAATTTTCAATGAAAAATGATATTTATTTCAAAAATTAAACAATTTTATTATTACTCTTCTTGTTTTGACAAGTCACAATGGTAATAATGACAAACATGTTAAGTATTAATTATGTGATAAATAAATTATAATATATTATAAATATTGTGAACGTAGAATTTTTCATGAGATTTATTTCAGCTTTTTTATTTATACATTCATTTGTTATTTTAATTTTTTTTTATATATCTATAATTAATTATTTATATAACAATTTACATGTAATAGAACGACATAATAGTAAATACAAAATGTTTTAACATACACTTTTATATTACACACTGAAATTATTGGTACTTACGGATCGGGTCTTTAATAATTTGTTAACATTGACAGCTAATTTTTCTTTCTACACGCAATAATCAGAAAATTCTAGACCTTTTTAGCACACTGACCTAGGATATAAAATATTTCCATACTTTTAAACAGATAAATCATCATTAATAAATGTTATAAAGCATTTCCTATTGGAAATATATTGTGTTAAACAGCTAAAATTGAAATAAAGTTTGTAATCATTTTGTTTATCTTGAAAAATTTTGTGGCTGACATCTGTTGGTGATTTATTTTTCCAAATACAGTTATTAAGGCTAGGATGAATTTTGTTGAAAAAAATACAAATCACCAATCAAGAGAGCAATTCATTCATATAGCATATTTTTGGAGAAATATTATTATTAGTAAAACCTTAATTAACTGAGATTATGCAAATATTAAATTGAGCTGGATTTCTAGAAATGAGAATTAATGTAAGCAATTTTTTATTAGCAATTTTATTCTCAACAAAAGATGTCATTTTAACACAAGTTTTCGGTATTGCTCTTCGCCTTAACTAGAAGTCAGTGATTGTCGGTTATACTTTATATCGTGGGCCGAGTACTTAATTGTTCTAACAAACATTTTGTAACCTTTCACTAAAGCACTTTTAAGTTTTTGAACTTGGTAGTTTTACGAGCTTACATTCTTGTGAACTCTAATTTTAAGGTCAATTTCGTTCTAACAACAATTTCCATATTCTGTTGTATTGTAAGGAAATTGTTGATAGAACAAAAATGACCTTAGAGTTTACAAGAATGTAAGCTTATAAAACTACCAAGTTCCAAAACTTAAAAGTGCTCTAGTGAAAAGTTACAAAATTTCTGTTAGAAAAATTTAGTTCTTAGCTCACGATATATAACCATGAGAATGTGGACCATTAAACTGATCAATGCCAAGATAAACCAACTGGTATTATTGCTGTAGCCAGAGTATTCGATGAACGTTGTACAATGTTGAGATATTTGTTGGAACCCATAAAATATATCTTATAATTTAAGATAATATAAAGTTTTATAAAAAAAAGTCTTAATGTGAAGCTATCTTGCCTTTTTTCACCCTCCGAACACAAGTTGTTAGTTAACGATCAAAGTTGCTATGAGCATTTGTTATTTTCATATTGTGTATTTTAGCCTAAATAGTTAAGTGTATAATTATCATATCAGCTCAGAAATTGTCAGGTTTCTTCTACATAGATATCGGTAACGAGCTGGAATGATTTAGCCACACAAACAATCACTGATTTTTAGTTTGTACACACTTCTAAAGTACAACAACAATTCATGTATTTTTCGATTGTTTATTTTTCTATCAAGGACAAATTTCTTTTCTATTAAAAAGACAAAATAATGACCGGTTTCCTATTACATTTTTAGATGAAGGGTAAACAAATTTTACTTTTTCAATTGTAGTATATTTAACCCATGATTAGAAAGTTTTGTTGAGTTTTTTATAATATCTCATTTTTATACCCAAAATCTTTGAAAACAGTGTTCAGTAAATAAATTGTTCTTTTCGCTTAGTATGTATGGGTACATTTTTATTCAATTTAATTGATTTAAAAATAACATAATAATTGGGATTAGTCAATAAGAAGTGATTGACAGAAGCAACTAAAAAATAAGAATAAGATATTTTAGAATGCATAATATGTAATAATAGTCTGCTTTATCTGAATGATTGATGTTACGCAGTCAACAAAGTAAAATACTTAAACTATCTACACATATCTGATACGGTTTAGGTAAGCTTATTTTTTTGTTAAACAATGTATAGTGTAAATGATAAGATTGATCAAACCACTAAATAAAAAATTCTAATATTATTTAGAAGATGTTTTTCAATCCATTTACAAACAACACATAAATCTGAAACAGTTGTATACAAATTTATATTGCTGATTAACATACGCTTATAAATATTATCCGGTTAAAATTTTTATAACTTATTTTCTGTAGATATCAATTAAAAAAGAATTATTTTATATAGCATTTTTATAACCTATAGAATACGTTCGGTACAGAACGATTCTTTTGGATATCACATCGCTTCGGTGCTTTTCTATAAATAAGGCTCGACATAAGCATACCTAATCAAGAAAATTTAATCATCTTTTAATTATTACGTGCTTATAATGAAGTAAAATGTATTTCTCGAGATGAATAAAAACTTTAATACATTCATCTACCAAAGCCACGGCCCTAAACTCTGTATGACACATTATATACATAAATATATTCCTTTACAATAATTATTATTTTTGATGAGGCTATTATGTCATACGAACATTAGTAAAGGTTGACTTAAAAAAATCTCAGCGATTCTGCACTACTCATAAGACGTCATTTCAAGTTACCCATGAAATAGAGAAACAGTAATTGACACAATTAGAACAAAAGGCAGGTTAAGTAACATAACATAGAGAAAACGCATTTCAAGTAGGCAGTTTAAATCCACTGTATTCTTCTCAGGCGGACATTTTGTTTGAAAGTCATGGATATTAATTTTAGTCAAGCTTTAATGCACTTGGACATGCACTCGTCTATTACATTTGTCATGTTAATAATAACAATAGGTTTTGCATTTAATTTTATTTAATGTTATTTAATATTATAAAAAAGCATTCTTATGACTCATTTCTAGAAACCTGCATTTAACTGAGTAATCAAACACAGAATTATGCAGTTTCATAAATTCATTGATATTATTTAGTATTCACTGTTGTGAGCTATTCACTTTTTGTGGAATGACATTATCATTGTTCATCTGGCACAAAATTAAGTTGTTGATGCTAGCGTTAAGAAGATTGACGTTACCTTTCGTGTACTCTATATCGTCATAAAATTGAAGCTTAAAAACTTATCTTAATTCACTTTATGTATGTTGCTTATGTTGGCACAGGTGTGAATCAAAAGAATACATATTTCAATAATTTGTCTGTTTTCTCAACTTGATACACAAAAAGAGTCAATCTTTTTAAACTGATGGTTGAATGAGGAATGTTGTATTCTTACAATAGTATTTCTTGGCCTTATGATACATATGAAATGCCTTTTGAAATGACAAACATTGAATTTTTCCTCGAGTCCTGTAAAATGCTAATAATCTGTAAATTGTTCTATAATTATGTCAATTGAATAAAACAGAACATCATTAAGAATTACTTCTAACACGCAGGCAATACGATCCTAGTTTAGTTAATTTTTACTTACAATGAAAGGTACCTCTTTGATTATTGTGTAAAAATATTGCGATAGTCAACAATTTCATGTCATTAAGATATTTATCCAATGCGATAAGAAAAGAAAAATAAGGAAACCGAGATGAAATGGAACAAAGTTACAATAAATAACCTAAATATATTCATAACAAGTTATGAAACTATACACCAAATGCCAAAAGCTTATAAATCCATCAAATTTTATGCATTAGCATTAAGCATAACTTAAGAATGCAATTTTATAAAATTTAATGATGTTGCAATTTTTGGACTTATGTTATATTCATACTATTATCACCATGGTTTGAAATATAGTAAAAAGTTTTATAATTGACCAATATCGTAATAGTCCAAGTAAAATAATTATATGAATGAGGACAGAGGGTCTAGAGAATAAAATTTACTACAGATTGCTTTCAAAGTAAAATTTATGCATTTATTTATTTTTATTCACTTGACCGAATACAAAGTAGACAACAAGGGTATGGGTGGCCTGACATTGATTTCGAGAAATTTAAATACATAATTATTCGAAATTATTAAAGAAAATCTGAATGAATCCTAGAGGCAAATATGACAAATTCCATATTGTAGTGTGGTTAAAATGTAATCCAAAAAACGTAGCAAGTTGTCAGACATTATTGTAAATCATATTGTGTTATTATATTCTAAAGTTATTGAATAAGCTGATCACTATTAACAGTACAAAACTAAAGCAAAGAACAACCCATCAAGGATTTGCTGTAGTTTGTCTTTTGGGATGTCTCAAAAAAAAGCATCTAAGAATTGTCAGCTTACTGGAATTCATCTCAGTTGCCTCCACCCTAATAAATTTAAAATGTGTCCATACAGAAATGATTCAAATTCTTCATTTATTCATTAGAGATAATATCTGAATTTCGTATTTGCTATTTTGCAGAAAATCAAAAATGTTCTATTATTTTGTTAGCTGTCAAAAATCACAATGCTAAGAGAATAAAAGTTTGTCTATGGATCGTTAAAAATGGTTGAAATATAAAGTGGACAAGAGTCACAGTTAGGTGAATATTTATGGAGAGAAGTAGAATATTATGTAAATACTTAATAATAAGCCTCAATTATTTTACATTAGTCGTAGTTAGATATGATTTTTGTATTTCATCAGAACGGTTTACGTATGCTCGGTGCTGTAGTGGAGGGTATAAGAGGGTAAATGCTGTATACCATCTGCTTCTATTCATAGAAATAGTGTATATCTTCAGTTTAAATAATAATATTCTAACCACTACACAAAAGCATAATGCTTTTTCGGTAGATAATATTGAAAACGAAATCGCACAGGGAGTGCATTAATGTATACTCTCTGCGAAGTATACGATTACAGCACTGCATGTACTATATCGTTAATGGTGCAGTGGTCATAAAAGAAATTGGAGTTGACAGATTGCGCATCCAATTATCATTAGCAGAATAGACAAATTCAGTTTTTGAAAACATCACGAAGGTATTGTTCATTGACGAAGAAGAAGAATCTTTAAAATTAAAAAATGCTGATCTACAATTATTTAGCATCAATTAAAATAACCATGCAGCAAAACTACATCCACACAAAGCGCCTGAAGATGAGGCGTAAGGCAATGACAGATATGTTTTCATCAAATATTTATTACAGTTTATTATTTACAACACGCAATTCAAAATATTCGCACACTTTATTAAAAGCTGCGATCAATAAAAGTCATCTTGAATATCCATCAATTTATAATAAATTGTTATGCAGCTTTTAACGTGAAAGTAAATAATAATACAGTCTTTTCTAAATTTAATGTGACATAGTTATTTTATGACGCTTAGTTAAAAATGCCTGAATAAATTATACCAAACATTGACATTGTTGATTTTCGACATTTCTGTAGATACTCAATTTTGAATTGTTTTCCTTTATTGAAATACTAAATAAAAGTTCCGTTTTTATATAATTAAAAGACATCTAACAAAATCTAACGAATATTATTTTCAATAAATTAAAATGGCTTTAATAACTCCATTTAAACTGATTATTTTCAATTAAAAACTAAGAAATTTATTTTTTCCGCTGTCAGAAATTTCTTTTGAGATATTTATGTTTATATTACCAAGAAAAATATTTGGCATTACATCAAATGTTACAAATATTTTTCATTTGTTACAAATTCACTTCACTCAAAGAAAATAAAACAATGTTACTGGAGAGAAAACATAAGCAATCCTGAAATTTGAATTACTGTAGATCATCGGAATCAGCATTTGATGTTTTTATTTAGACGGGAATTGAATCTCAGACAATCTGATGGAGATTCGTGGCACAGAGCACTGAATTTCGTTTGTGACTTGAGGTCCAGTTATATTTTATTTAAATGTTGTAAATATTGGTTTTAAAAATTTAAATATATGGCAGAAAGACGATTCGATTATGAACAATTATTGAATTGTGATCGATAATAATATATTATTCTTGGGTTGCTCTTACAAGTTATTTAAAATATGAATAAATGAAAAGCCATTGCCTTATGATTTGTATAAATGACATTATCATTATTATTAGTTAAACAAATAAAAGTTGTTACATATGATCTTATGAAAACTTTTATCCAAGCAATTGCTATTGATTAGTTAAAGTAAGCAAGGATATTTAAGGCCTGCAGCATATACTTAATTTTGACAACTTCTTACACCTAGTTGAAACAGATTTAAACGAAAAATATGTTAGAGAACATGTAAGTTCAATTTTCCCACAGCGGAAACCTGCACAGTAATTATTTGGAAGCACAATATTTTATAATATACAAACGCGTTTACTTTTTAATTATAGATTGTAATTTCAAAATACTTTACATATTTTTTTAGGAAAAGGAAATAATAATTAATGATGAAATTGTTTTCTGCTTTTTAATGTAAGTATAATATTTATGAGAAACATAATAATTTACTTTTATAAGAAGATATACAACGTAATATTTGTCCTGTAGCTTATTTAGTTAAACAATCTGGAATTATAGATAGTTAATTCTTAAATTATTTACAATCATTACTCTCTCTTATTGTAGCATATAAACGTCACAAGAAAGATCAATAAAATAAATATTATGAAATACATTTAATTAGATTGTCAGATAGTTTATGTAACATTTTACTTAAAAATAATTATTTTGTTTTGATTTAACAAAAATAGTGCAATATTTTAAATTTACTGGAGGCAATATTGAAAAAAATCTTCATTTCAATATTTATTTTAATAATTAATATATAATAGGTTTAGTATTTCTCAAAGAAGTAATCTGTCAAAACTAAGAATGGAATCAGTTGATTGTGTAAGCGTATCTGGAATTAATAATTGTTTATTATGAGTTTTCTTTTGCTGTGGAAGGAAACTACTACCATAATAAAAATATTAGCATTGGATGTTTATTAAATTATCGAAAAAATAAAGGTCACATTATGAATGTTGGAATAAAATTGAATGCACCATAGCTTTCATAATGGGATTGCAGATGAGGTAAATTCGTAAAATGCTATCAATTACTGGATTATGTTCAGAAAATATTTTCTTAAAGAGGCTGCCATCTGGCATATATTTCGAAAAGGCTAAGTCTTTTTTGACATTCAACACAATAACTTATAAAGATGTGAATGATATTATGGGTTCTTATTCATTCAATAATGAGAGCATGTATTTATCAATTTCTTTGATCTTCTAGTAGGAGTGAGGGAGAGCTTTTAAGAAAGTGGGACTGAATTTTCAAAGTTGTATAAAGCAACATACAGTAGAAAATTTGATTTCATCATTTAATAAATGTTTCTTAACCTCATTAAATTCACTCCCCACTCATTACCACAGCAAAATTATTCAAAGCCTCCCCAAGTTAAAATTCCATTTAAAAATTAAGCCAATTTTATACATATTGGGAGGGAAATCTTGAAAGAAGTGTCAATTTTTATTCATAAAAATTAATCGAGATGACGGCACCCCACCTGGATTTCAGCAACGCTTCCAAAATGCTAGGAATATATTCCTAAAACACTTCCAAAATGCTATATATATAACGGCATTTACCTCCCCTCAGTTAAGAAACACTGATCTAATACTTCCAGTATGGGTTGATTTATTAAACTTTCAAGCTGATTTTTTTTCCATTTGTTATATAGGTGAATAAAATAAGAGCGTGTTGTTTGTTTATGATGCTTTATGATTTAGTAGTGTACAGATAAATTATCAATGATTATTAGATTTATGAGTTAATTAAGAATTAGGGATAAATTACTCTTGTTTGGAATAATTAAATCTCTAATTAAAAATGGTATCCCTTTTGGCACTAATACATAAAATATGATTGATTTTTTTAATTGTCCAAAAAGCTGTTAAACTTAACAATAATCTTAAACCTTTTTACATATTTACATAATAATTGATCAATATTATTTACAAAATGAAAAGATAATTTAGTGTTAAAAACTTTGGTGAGATATAAGATATTTAAATTATGTAGGTTATGGTTAATATCAACACCAGAAATTTCAATTGCCGTAAGTTAAAATGTAAAATATTAAAGATTTTCTGTAAATAACTCTAATGTTAATTTGATGTTATTGTAATATCTTTACGTATATTTTGAGGAAGTTTATTTGTCGTTTTCATGTTGAGTATGTGTTTTTTCATCATGGTTTCTGTATGAGACTGATAAAAGTAAAATAAGTAAATGTGTTTAAATGATGTAACTTAAAACAATTGATATTTCCGGGCACAGTATAGGGCGTGTATCTCCAAAAACCGATGCGTCCATTTAGTATCAGAATATATGTTGCAATTTTTATTTCATTTCCAAAATGCAATTCTAAAAAGATTAAGAAACAATGTCCATGCAGTACTGCGCTTTCAAATAGTTAGTGCAAGTGTGCAACTGTGACTATTTCTCATGAGGTGTTTAAATGTGCAAAAATGAAAAAATGTTCAATGTCTATTATGAGTGATGTTTCGTATTCTTTTATTTCTTCTTCTTTTATAGAAGGACTGAAAATTGTTATCATGTGCAACCATTGAAGTTCACTCAAACATAAGAGGCTAAAAGAGACAACAAGAAGATTAATAAAAAACATCTTCTTCTCGAAAACGCTCGAAATGGCTGACTGACATTTAATGAATAGTTTATTTTTCTGCCGAATTCAATTGAAATCATCTTTTAATATCACTGTTGCATGCATGAAAATTATTTTATATTTAAAAGGATGATGCAGATGAAAACAAAAGCTAAGTAAGCACAGTGGACTTATCAGTTTTTGGAATTAGACACATTTGCAATGAAACTTAATTGATTATTGTTAAATCAGAGACAAATTTAAGTGACCTTGTATAATAATTAAGGAGTTAACAGTAAGTTTAAAAACTTTCAGTAGCAAGAGTAGGTACTATATTCGGTTAAGACATATATACGTATAAGACGTATTACAACTTCCACTGACAATATTAAAAATTACATCAATATAGATACACAATATAATATACAATGTGGTCGGGCATAAATCCCTCTCCGCCAAAAATTCCAAATAACTCACCGCAAATTACTATAGCAAGGTTCTTATTGCGTATAATAAAATTAAATCGCTAAGCAAACTGCAAGCACTTGTGAATTCAGTGATAACATGGTGGACGATATCTAATTCCAAAACCTAAGCGGCTCTCGTGCGGATGAGGGTCGGCGTGTCGAGGGGAACGGTCTATACTCTTTCTACCATGTTATCAAAATGAATGTGTGTCTAAAACTTACATTTTTAATTCAAACGTTAATTTGAAAGTGTTCGCTCAGTGAATACATCACTCGGTAAGCAAGCTGCTTCAAATAGTACTCCGGTCTACTCGATGCTCTATGATGTTGTGTGTAATCAATCAATCGTTCATGATTATCATAATGTTTCTAATCAAAAATATACTCTTTTTAAGCTTGCAAAACTGTTTTTACGCTATGAACCTAATGTTAATCTACGTTATGAAAATTTTGATTTCTTATAAAAATTAATAATTTTTCAGTCCAGGACTGTGTTCTTTATGAAAAGTGATTTAGTAGAATAATGAATAATTCTATAAAATATGTATGTTAATAATGATATTCAAAGGTGTTTCATGCAAAGATGATAAAATCCTTTTTTTTTTATTGAAATCTACTCTATATTTAACTACTGTTTTAAACTAATATTTTCATTAAAAATTTAGAGCGTTTTAAAAATTCAAGAGAATCTCATTTTTCTTCATGAAAATAATTAATAAAATAGAAGTTACATCGATTTTGATTTAGAAATTGTTAAAAATTTAAATGTAACATTATTTTTGATCATCACCATTTGGATTATCCTCTTCAATTCACCATATTGAGAGCGAGATAATCTATTATTCAATACCAACCGTATCTATCGAGACTATCGTATGACATTGGAGAGATTAAGGCGATAATGATCTTGTTTTAATATATACAACCATTACGAACGTCATTGTTCAGAATAATTCAATATTTATACAAGAGATTTCTTAATAGCAAACTCCATTTTTTCATGATTTACTCTCATCATGCAAATAACTCGAATTTTGTTTATGTTCAATCCTTTATTATTTACTTACAGTGCAACAAAAGTTTCCTTAGTTGTACTATCCCACATGATATGTAATAGTTGAGATCATTTTCAGTCACGACGCTTGGAAACTCTTATTGAATTATAATTTTTGAAAGATTTCAGTCAGCGAATCGATACGTTTGGTATTTTGTAAAGAATATCACCGTTGACAAGCGTGGAGCAGTCAGGTGCGCAGCGCAGTTGTTAGTCCACTTAGAAAAGCATGTGGCAGCGCACGTTGCTTTGCGTGGAACTTATTCCGTGATGTGGGCGGTGAGGTCGACTCCCTGGCGAGCCGGGTCCGTCCGCTCGCCGGGGTCGGTGGCGGGGAGGGAAAGTAGATGTTAGGCCTCTAGAAATATCAAAGCTGTAGGCTTCGGTTCTAAATTTGACTTTTTCGCCTCCACAACTAGAAATTCAATATCGTGTCGGTCGCGTTTCGCAAACGACTCCGCAATGAGACGCGCCACCGCTTGATGTGGCATTCCTTCGACTCTTCTGCCGTCTACTTCTAAAATCAACTGCCCTACTTCCAGTCCTCCCGCGTCGTGTGCCGCGCCGTTTTCCTGAAATGGTAAGCCAACATGTTAAAAAGATCCACATTAATCTGTTCATTTTATGACCATAGAGAAAAAAATGAATTGTCAATCAAGGGGAAAAGCAAAGATATGCTAGAATGACATGAGAGAATGACAAAAGAGCTATTAACCAAGCTGTTTATATGGCTGTTCGTACCATGTATACAAATTACGAGCAAGCCTCTTGCCAGCAGGGCAGATTTTCGAATAAAATAAATAGAATAGCTGGAATTTTTATAGATAAACATATATATATTTATTTTAATATATTGTGTTTGTAACAGTGATTGATTTATAAGGAATATTAAATATTTCCTGACATTATAACTTAATGTGTTATATATAATTAGATGTAAGAAATTTTAATTCATTAAAATCCAAGCAAAACTAAAAAATACATTTGCTATTGCATTTAATTTACCTCCAAAAACTGTTTTCATAGCTATAAATGACGTAAATGTAGATATATTATTATTTATTGATTGTGAATTAATTAACTTACATGGATGTTAATAATCCGAGGTAAAGGGTGCTTGGTATTAGCACCTCCTTCGATAGCTATTCCTAGAATTGGTTTGGTCTTCTTGACAGTTATGTGCAAGTTTCCGTGATGGTCAGATACCACTCTAGCGGGATGTAGTTCAGGGCCACCGATAGGAAGCCGCTGCATAGACTGATGCCTTCTCAGTGGGCCGCCGTTTTCACCGAGGAGGGCACCGCCTTCTTCCTTCATGTCGAAGCTACGCGACAGCTTGTGTGCAAGCTCCTATACAGTAATTTATTAAATGTTTAATATAATATATACAACAACGAAAAGTGAATCCATAAAATATATATATTGTTAAAATTGGTTGAAGAGATTTTGTGACTGCATTAATGCAATAATGACATTGTACATTCATTCCATATCAAAATTGTGTGAGGTGCTCCACCTTTGATTTGGTTTAGCAATCAAATTTAAGCTATGTGCAAAGTGTTGTAAAGCAAACCATTTTCGGGATGATTATAAATAGTCGAAAATCCATCAACACTCAAAAACGTTTTTAATATAAAATTAAACTTCATAACTTTGTTATTCCACTGGTCGTGCTAATTGTGACATGTGTTTCGCCTCTTTGAGAAGCATCTTCAGACTAACTCTATCCAACTAACTCTGACGAGTTCATTGAAAGTATAAAAAAGTTTAGAGCAGGTGCGTGTGCATTTTTCTCTTTCTCGCTCAATCACCTGTAAAGTGAAGGGTGCAAAAGAGATTAAGGTCATGCTGGGGTTTGCTCCTTTATCCTATTTTTTATACATAAGTGAAGTTGTGTGGAGATAGAGAGACATCCACCGCACACCGATGTTATTGAGTCAGTAAATGGTTGCATATTATTTAATCCAGAATCTTTGAGGTTTTTTTTTTAAATTTTATGGCTAATATTAGAAGTCCGTTTGCTTCTGCAAATTTCTGTGTAAACACGTACGTTATCAAAATTTTTAAAGTGTTCCATCACATCAAGTTTAATTAATCTCTTAAAAGCGGCATGAAAAAAACAGATACATCTGACTTACGTGATTATGTTAAAACTTAATGTTTCAATTTTAAAACTCTAGATGACATTCGTTGTCAGTTACCATTACGTACTGTCAGTAATTTAATGGCAAAACTTGCTTTAAAACAGCGTTGTATGGTCAACTCTTATGAAAGTGAGACAAGTTGCATTCAATTATTAATTCCCATTCTCATAAAAGTCGCGTCAATGGTGCAGTGGTCAACGTCGTTGGCTTTGGTTACGAATCTCACATGTTCGAATCTCAGAATGAACAGTTTTATAAATTGATCTTTCAATTGCTTTATGAATTTCTGTTCAAAGCCATGGATGTTTGTGATGTCTAACATCCTTTCCACCACTAGAAAAACTTCTGGTAAGATACCTTTGTAAGGAAGCCATATGCTCTACACTGGGAGTTCAATAAAAAGACAAGCATATTGTCTGGAATGTGAGATAGTAAATTTAAAAAACTTCTCTAGATTGATAATGTTTATTTAGTTGAAGAAACTACTACCGTATTAATACTAATTTATTTAAATGTGGAGAGATAACATCAGAGACCTCTCAATACTATATTCAATGGACTCGGAACAATGTGTGCACCGCTGTACAAAGATAAAGATATATATTGATTGGTGTATTTTTTTTCCGCCAAACAGTGGACTGTAGAAAAAATTTGTAGGGTTTCATGATTAGAAATATAATTGGTAATAAAGGATAGATAGGGTACGTATGCTGGGAAAAGCTGACCTAAAAACTTATACATCTTAAAAAAATCATTAGTTATTAATAATATAATGACCACAGTGGACGTTCAATTAAACTACCTACCACCAGGATTTCAAATCAGTTCATTTTCAATAAAAAATATTCGTCAATACATTTAGGAGAATTGTTTGTGTAATCTTTGTATTTATTTTAATAAGTTTATTCAATGGTATAAGTAAGATATATATATTGAGGGGTTGATCAAAGGAAAACTGATAAAAAGTTAGACAAATTATTTTAATTTTAGAGTGCTATTATACCTTACAGTAGAATATTGTGATTCAAAGACGATTCAATTTTTATAAGACATTAATTTGATTACATTACTAATATATATAACAATATGAAACAAGACGACTGTATTTGCTTCTCACACACGAAGAAGTCTGACTTTGTTTCCGAGTTCTAAGCCAAAATGTACTGGGCGGCCATTCTGTCATGTGACATTTAATATTTAGAGTAAAAAAAGCTGGGTTTCCTTCCGAAGTCAATTTTAAGCAACGGTTTTATATCGATTGGAAACGAGTTTGCTTCTGACCCGTTCAATTGTCAAATTTTTATGTGCACCTTAAGCTCACTTTGGTGTGAGTGAGTGAGAGATGAATGTGTCTTTTACATTTAGGATGTCTTTTATTTGGATTTTAATTGTTTTAACTTTAACATGGTTAAGTTATATATGATTAATGTTTCATAATTTTAAATGTATTTTATACACCCCATACTTATCACGTTTCGCCATAAAATCTATTAACCCATGTCTTGTTCAACTTTTTCTGGAAAATACGTATTTATTTACAGAAAAAATGAGTTTGTATGATGCTGAGTTTGTAAAATCAGATTTTATTTACACAACATATTATTTTAGACCCATTCCTCCATTAGAGCGTCAAATATGGACGGCCTGCAATCTGCAATGAATGATACGTAATTTAATTTACGGATTTCGTTAAAATATTGCAATATTTTTACATATTGACATTAAATTTAGTCGAAAAAGTGATATTTGGCAAGTAATGTATTACGATCAATAATAGGTACTAGATAATGTGAAACGTTGGTTATGTGAGCATTGACTGTTTATCCGAATGTGAAATATGTCACTTTATTCAATAATAATGATTATTTAAGTTCTGGTTAGTACACAAATTAGCCAACAGATGACAGTTTTAAGTCGTAAATTTGCGTCATATTATTTATATAACCTAGTAATTTTAAACATGAAGATTCCATATATATCACTTCGCCATATTATATTATAAACCGGTTTATTTTTGACAGCGGTTCTCAAACTTATTTATTACTAATATTTATTTGATTAGTAAGAATTATGTGACGACGTAAGTTGAAGGAAAAAATAGAAAACTACTTCTTTAGAAGGTGCATATATATAATGTTTATACAAATAGGTAATTAAGCTATTGTATATTTCATACGTCAAAGATTAAACATTTAAAATAAAATGTAACCAGAATTGAGAAATAACAATTATTATTATAAATAAGTTAATATTCGAGTCTTTTTCTCGCTGAGCGACACCGGGCGATGATCGTAATACACCATCAGTAATTAACTGTTTTAAATCTTAAATGTTAATATACTTATAATTAAACATTATACTTCCATTTACGTCTAAACCTACTATGGATATTTTTAAGATTCTATGACGAATATAAACTGAGATTCTTTAAAAGTATAAAAAAATACTAATTGGTTTTTTAAATTAATTCAATTAAACACAACAAGAAAACAAAAAAAAAACGAAGACACAAACTAACACATTATATTTCAACTAAATCATTTAAAACTGCACATTTATGATGTATTTATATATGATAATTTATCTATCTACTTGGATTAAAAAAACAAACGATATCGTAAAAACATCACATGCAAATTTAAGATTCCTTTTGTGAACGTGTAATTTTTGATTCATGATTGAAATGTTTTAACGGACATGTATGAAATAGAAAGGTGTTTAATAAAAAACTGAAAATATAAGTGTGAATATTATTTTATATCATGCGTTGTTTCACGCAATATAACTAGAAGTTATACATATGGAGAGTTTAGAGTTTTTTTCATCATGCTTTTTGAGGAAAAGGTGAATTTATTAAATACTAATATTTTTTTTATAGACTAATGTTGAAATAATAAAAACATTCAGACATATCATGCGACATTTAGTAATTAATAAAATAATGAAAACACACACATTTACTATGTACTATGTGATCGAATTCAATAGTCTATGCGTGCCGAAATAGTCCAAAGTAATCAAAGAATACAATAATAAAATACGAAATAAAGGAAGTTTACCTAGTTTTATTTACAATATTTTGATCGATTTAATTCGTTCGCCATATATGTGTATTTAAAATTTGACCGGGCAAACTGACAAGTCGATAAATAACGACATCAAAGACAAGTGAAGCTAATATTTATTACTCTCAAAAGTCTATGGTCTCACGCGACAAATCAAAATGACAAGCGAGTGTTTTTATATCTATGGAAGTAAATTGTGTAAATATGTACTTATTATTAATTTTCTCATTTCTGAATACAATAACTATGCAGACAAATTATAATTTATTGTCTCATAATATTTAATCATCATTAAGAGAAAAGGTTACGTGAATTCACGTTAATATATATATATATATTAACGTGAATGTATTTGCGGGATTGTTATTATTTCTATAAAAATCACATACCGAATTGAAAATTTCATATAATGTTTAAGAAACATTTGTATTTGTTTATATAATTTACTTATTTGTATCACCGAAAAAATGCGTTTTGGAATAAATACCAACCAACTCGATTCGCCGAATGTGAATGAAAACTAGAAAACATTAATCGCACCATAAGAACATTAAAGCAAAAGTCGATATGTCCGTTTTTATTATTTTGGGTTTATTCTCGAAATGAAATATTTGTCAGCATGTGATGGCAAAATTCGGTATGCCATTATCCATTGAACAAGTGTATTTATTATCCATTTATTTTGATAACTTACCAAGGCTCATATTTCTTCTCATGTAAGTTAAGGTAAAACTATCATATCAACTTCTGCCATAGCGCCACAGATTTATAGTTTGTTTTTCTAAATATCTAACGATACCCAGGTATTGAATTCTAAATTGTATTGACGTAAACACGTTGAGTGTGAAGCTTTCGGAAATTTTGCATCCAGTCTACGAGGCGCCTATCTTATCGTATAACCTAAGTCGATATTATACTACAATAATACGAAATGCATATCTGCTAGTTGATATATTTGCACGAAATTGTATAACCTTTTCATTCTACAAGTTATTAGCTCACTGAAATGCCACATCTAAAACACAACAAAAAGAGTTCTAGTAAAACTAAACGATATATTAACAAAAGAACTTTGTAGTTTTACGTTACTTCTATACAGTTTCTACTGTCTAATTTACATCTAAATATCTAATTAGTTAAACATAGCACCTTGAAATGATTAATATAACACTGAATTGAAACTATAGCTACACGATAATTGCTCTTCTATTATGACTGACGTGTGCTGTGATTTAAAATGTATAATTATTATTGTAAAAAGTGATAAATAAATGAAACGATACGTTTTAAATGTGTCAGTTAATGAAAAAAAAACAACAAAAAAGTATTTTGTGTTAGTAATAATTAAAAAGAAAACTACATATACATTATCGAACTAGCTAATATGAAATTTACAATGTTTTGTATTTATTTCTTCAAACTGTTAAAATGTTTTATATTACTAAATATCCATTTCTGTCGAGTTTGGTAATTTAGTTAAAGTATTATTTATTTTGCTATTGAATTATAATCTTGGATTTAACTAAAGATATTATAATTAGGAAATGATTCGAAAAATAAACACAAGATTTAATTTCGGTATGGTAGTAGAAGATTAATTTTATTGTATATAGAGATATTGTTTGATATAGATTCGATAAAAACGCTAGGCGTAGAGTGATCTCGGTATGATTATATGAGTACATAGTGAAAAGAATATTATTAATTATCTAAAGTAATGGATCGCGACAGGCCGCGTCGAGTGGGGTGCGGCTGCTGTATGGAGTGTGGACGGGAGAAAGTAGAATCTTACAGCTAAAAGAAAGTCTCTGGCGACGTCCTACTCGTTTACGTTAACCTCTGAATCATTTGAAGATTAACCACAAGACCGCAATGAGACACTATCTGGACGAGGTGACGGAACAATCTACGCCACATTATTGATCAATCACCCATAGGAATATATCAGAAAATAAATTATTCCAAAAAAGAAATTGACATTACTAATATGTTATGATAATTTCGCTTAAAATATTATCACCTACATTATATTTAATAGTTTTAGTTCTAAATGATCCCGTATTATCTAGATATTTATAACAATTAACGTTTTCTGAATAAAAGTATCAATATAAATAATTTCAATCATTGCTATGTCACAGTTATTAAGATATATATCAGGGAAAGTTTTAATATTACATTAAAAACTTTATATCGACGTAATAAGGGCACTCCATCGTCTAGTCTAGTGTCTAAAGACTGCCGAAAATGCATAAATATATTTTCCGCTGTTATTAAAAAATGGTCGAAAAAATTCAAAAAATTTGGCAACATATACATAAATATTAAAACTGGATTTTTTCAAAGCGAGAGAAAGAACAAAAAATTTTTTACAAATGCTAAACAAACCAAATTTACAAAAGACATTTAGATAATTTTAAGAATTTCTAAAAATGCAGTGAATAATGATGTTATTTGAAAGAAATGTGAGCCAGATTATGATCATGCTTATGGGGTGCTTTTTAGAGGTTTTTGTTTGTTAAAAAAGAACGATTGCTTGGTATGTTCTTCCCTAAATTGTCTACTGTCCACCTGATTGTGCGTGTTTTAAAAGCTTACAAGAGTTCAAATGTTTTGATGCAGTAAAATTATTAAACTTTCAAGATTCATTCTCAGACAGTATAATAAAATAAGTATCAAAATTATCCTTTGTTGAATCAAGAAAATAATTGACCCACTTAGCTTTAGTTTTTGATATCGAAGTTCATATAAAATATGCAATTTAATTTAATATAATACATGTACAAACTTCCGTAACTCAAATAATATCATATGGGTATCAAAAAAAATGTGTTTATATTATATTTTGAGTGTCTTTATTTTATATTCAAAACCATTATAGTTTTGTTGACATTTCAAAATAGCATCTGTGTTATGCATTTGAAATTCGTACTATTTGAAAAAGGCACAATCTTTAAATTGATTGATTGCATTTGAAGTTACAGAAGTTTTGACCAGCCATTAAAATCGAACGCAGCACCAGGAAGACTACATAAATATAATTAATTGAAGCTAGTAAAAAAACGTTCAACTATTCGGCGTGCATGTAGATAGATCAAAGTGCGAATAATCGATGTTGATCCACCGGCAGGGCAAAGGAGACTTACGAGAGGTCTTCCCCAGTACCACGACTTGACTTTCTGCGTCCAGCCCCCCAGTGAGCTGCGCAGCCCTTCGAGGTAGCCGCACTGAAACCACACCACACCGCGAGCCGCGCCTTTAGATCTTCCATCATCGCGATAGCATTTTAACAAAATCTCTACGTCCACAAAAATCTCTATCCCCACAAAATTAATTTAGACTGTTGGTAACATGGAATGAATTCATAGATTTTTGACAAGCGCGGTGGCGAAGCGACTTTATTTTTAATTAAGTTATCAATCTTTACACCTAAAGTACGAAGCTTATGGCTCAGTATAGGCAGATATTCTCAATAATAACTCTATAGCCTATGTCCGCTAACAATGGTGAATAAATTATCTAAATATATGCTTTATATTTTGTGCGACGATATTTTATCCGTAGAATTATAAAATAATAACCAAAAACAAATTATAAAAAGTACTATATACTGACAATTCTAATAATTAGTATGTTTTTAACAACTGAGTATAAAATTTTTTAAAGGTGACATCCACTGGTTGATACATCTATTTAATTTTTATAATATATTTTTTAACTAGCCTAAAATGGTAAATATTCTTTACAGCATTGCTGCTCTTTTTCTGCCTGAAAAATTACTTAATGTTGCTAAAAACATTGTCATTCTCTAAGAAAGTTAATTGCAGATAGGAAATTGGCAAAAAAATCAAACATCCGAATCAAAGAAACCAATAAATTATACGAAATACGAAACAATATTACGAAAAAACGCCGCCATTTTACAAATTTGCTTTGTTCTAAAAAGTTCTATTTGACATATTATGGTGACTTTTTCATACTGATATTATGTTCGTATTTCGCGTTAATTGTCAGTTTCCCCGAATCCCATGTATAACAATTTAGCATTTTTCTATTCCTAATTAAATTTCCCACAGAACTGTACTGTTATTAGCGGCATTTAGTAAATTTGAAGGTAGAAAAAGAGTAGTAAGTTGCAAAGCATATTTACCATTAAAATACCTACAGTTGCTATTTTAATGATATAAATATTAGTGAAAGATGTTCCTAAGTTATATTATTATGTTCTCATCTAAATTATATTCAAAATACTCTTATAGGATTGGTTATACATTAATAATTTCTATTGATCTTCTCTTGTAGATGACTTAGTAAACAAATAAGGTATATTCTATCGAATTAAATTAAATTAATTACTATATGAGCATACTGGGTAATTTATTTAACTGATCTATTTTCCAATTATTATGATATCTGCAGAAAGTAAATGTCTACTATAATTAATTTAGCCGATATGATAACTAGTTCGATTGTCATTTAAATAAATCTATTAATATTAAAACTGAAAAAAATGAACTATAATAAAATACACTAAGGTAAGAAAAACAAGGGCGGATCATAAAAAATAGAATATTGTAAATTCATGAGGATTTTAAAAGTGTTAGATCAATACTTAATAATTCAAAAAGTTTTTTTTTCTAACATGTGTTATGAATACTAATCGTCCATTTTTTAAAACGAATTCTATTTCGTTTACGATTTTATTATAAAATATACTGCAGTATCTACATCATTTTAGTGTAGTTCTATACATAAAAGCGATTTCTGTTTTTATTTTTTACTTCAAATTCATCGCGTACAACAACAACTATCGAAATATTATTTCTGAATCTTGCTTATGTGTAAAAATATTTCATACTTCTGTTATAGTTAGATTGATCTTAAATTAAAATATCAATATTTTTCATTGCAAAATATTGTGTTTTAACTGGTCACTAATATCGTGAAATTGATCAACGTGTTTGGCAAAAATCTTTTCAATATAATATTGTTATTTTCGGAGTAAATATGCTACAAGTTATCTCAAAAATTTATGTTGTAATACACAAGTATACATATCCTTATTATGATCCGCCCATGTACATATCTATTTATGTCGAAATTATATAGATTCGACTATGGGGATTGGATTGAACAAGCTTTTAAAATAATAATACAAAATAATGACAAAAACCTAGTATTTAAAATGGGTAGATTTTGATTCTCACCTGGTCCTGTTATGAAGGCGGTCGATGATGATGATGATGAAGGGCGGCGATCACCAACAGAGCACGGGAGTACGGGGGCACCAGGTGAAGCGTCAAGATCAGCGGAGGAAGGGGGCGGCGGCAGGTAGCAGGTAGCACAGTCCGCGAGACAACAACAGAACTAACATGTCAGTTATATTTCAACAACAGGCGATTGTGCATCGTTACCGGACGAAATTGCGTCGTATGAAGTGTTTTGTTTTAAAAATCGAACATAATATAATCATAAACAAACTAGTTCAACGATTATAATATAGAGTTTAAGAAAAAGTTCCACTTTCAACCACCAGGAGAAAGTTATAACCAGTGTAAGTAGTTTTCCTATTGATAAATAAAATACCGATATATATAGGCCATCGCTAGTTCAATGTTGTTATGATAAAAACAATAATGTACGCATCTGTCGTTTGTAATGATTATCCTTTAAAGAATTTATTATTCCAAATAATATACTTTTACTATCAGGATACTTCCTTTTCCACCTGTTAGTTGGTCTGTATATAATTAAATTCGGTGTCAGACCTACATTATACTAAGAGCCAAGCTTAGTAAACACACTTGGAATACAATTTAGTTCTTACATCCAAACAATTTGGGCTTAATTTGACTCTGTTGTTTAAGAAGTGGAGTTTGATTCCGTATCATATATTATATAAAATTAAAATCAATTTTCAATTGCTTCTGTTTTTCGCATAGATTCTTTTCACACTGGTTTAAAATATTGCGGTAAAGGAAAAGAGTTAAATATTATTTTTGTTTGTGATTCTTTTACTTTAACTCGGATATGAAAAATAGTGAAACGGAACATTTTTCAAATTTTATTTATTATCAAAGAGAGTAAGTGAATTGAAAACCGTGTAACCTAAAATTATTCAATTTACTTTTAAGGTTTATCAATAATGTCAATTCTTGATGGAAAGGCATTATATTTAAAAATAAAACACTTTTTTATACTAAATACTTCCATATGTTTATAATAATCAGGATCGCTTATCACGAGCAGTTCAGTTCATCATTTGAATTAATGCTCGCAATGATCATTATAAACATGTTGAAGAAGTAAAAGACAAATTGTGTTGTATTTTTCACAATAAAAAATATTCAGTTTATGTTATACTTACGAAAATATTATAATACTATAGCTAAAATACGATTATTTTTTAGTAACGCACTATATCTTTTTTCCGTGCTTTTTTGGACCGTAGTAGTCCCTGGGACATATTCCCGGTAAAGAAAGAGATTCGAGGATATTTTACTCATGCCAGTTGATATAGGATAAATATGAGGAATCTTTCAATGGTTTTTATCCAAAGACGTGTGTTTAATTTCCATGATAACATGTATTCAATTATCCAATATTAATTAAACACGTTTATAATTAAAAACATTAACAAATTGCAGAGAAAATCATCGCCATTTAATTTAATTTTCACAATTCACATTTTGCCAGTGTTAACTAATTAACTAGCAATGCTAATATGGCAGTGTGTGAAAGAAAACTGGAAAAAGAAATTTATATTAATCTTACTGCGACACTTTGACAATAATTGGGACCAGTTTCACTTGTTTAACGTGTTTCCGTGTTGCTCTATAATTTATTTGTAAAAGTTTAATGGATTTCTTTATTCTTATTCAGGCTTCATCAAAATGGTTACAATAATAACAGAGGTGGGAAATCTGTCACATTGAATCCATTTTATTTTATTTCGTGGTTTTTTTAAAAATAATGTGCATATGCATTTTAAAGTACATATATATGTACACAAGACTGTAGATTAAACTTCTTCAAGTGGATGTTTTCGTTTGTTTTATTGTAGTAATTCCAATTGCAGACGTAGATATAAATAATACAAAAAATAAGGATTACGTAGGTTATCAGGGTCACGGTCAATCTAGCTTTATAAATAGTGTAGATAAAGATTTATGTTTTGCTTAATAATGGTCATATACAACAATAATGAACATACGCAAGCATTACTGATACTGAGACTGAATGACTTGCTGAAATACCTTTTTCTTGCGAGTCACGTTTTATCTGCGTCTTTATGGGTTTACTATTCAAATATTTTATTATTTGAAAAGTCTCCTACCTTACAGTATACGCATTATAACTTTGTAATGTATGAATCCGGTGATTTTAGATACTAGAGCTGGACCAGAGGGTGCAAAGTTATAAAGTGGTATCTCTACTCTCGTTACCATAGCAAATAGCTATCTATGGTAACGTGGGATTTTACTTTAACAAATTTTATCTTCCTTTCATTCTCTCTTTGAAAGGAGTGACGTCTTTCAGTGACATACAATGTTAAATATATAATCATAAAAACAAAATTCTTTTTGGTGTTAATTAATAAATTTGATTCGTATTGATGAATACTTCGATAAGATTAACACCAATGAAAAGAGAAAGGTTTTGACGTTATGGTTGTTGAACAAAATTATATCCATTCGTTTGTGATCCAATAACCGGTCAATTGCTTTTTTGATGATCAAAGTAATAATTCAATATCTCTACATCAGCAACAGCGGGACAATTGTTTAAAAAGTGTTTTGAAGCTATGAATGCCATTAAATGTAAAAAGTATTTAATCCAATGCAACGATAGGATATTCTGTAACTTTAAAATTCGACAAACGTAGAGTTGCCTTACTCTGTAGAGGTCTGCACGGGCCCGGACTTGGCCCGTGACCTATATCTCGGGCGGGTAGAGAAAATTGATATTCGGACTCGGGCCGGGCCCGAATGAGGGATTTTTTTCTTCAGAAAAATATTTCAGACTATGTTCGGATCATGAGTACTATCGATAACTGAATACTGTTGATAACAAAAAGGTAATTACTAAAATAATTTATTAAGTTTTGAATAGCATTGTAAACAATTAAACCGTTTGTTGCATACATGACGGCATAATTTCATATTCATTTCGTTTGGTAACCCGGACTGACCTCATAAGATTGTTATCGATGCGAAGTCTGAAACAATGCTTTTTTTAATTTAAGAATCACCTATATAAGTAAATTATAATGTTTGATCGTAAATGAATAAAGTGTGATGTTGTTCAGTATCTGCTTTATATTGGCTTAAGATAACAGTTCCTTGTGCCAAAAAAAATCATTATTAAAAAATACAACAGATACGTAAGTAATGAGTTTAAACGATATACAGAAAACATTGAAAAGTGGTGACTGTGGAAATCATTTTGTGAAACAATAGATTTTGCTACATGTGAAAAAGTTGGATGAAGTTTTTTAAATCGAACTTTTTCGGGCCAAGAAATATAAATTTAGGCTTTGGGTCAGGTTCGGGTTACAAATGTGGTAATTAAGACTCGGGCTCTGACCGGGTAATTTCATCAAATTTCGGCCCGTGCAGACTTCTTACCTTACATTGACAATCAGAAAACAGGTATTAACACACTATTCAGTAATTCAAAACACTTTGTCTGTTGCAAGCATATTGTATTGTTTTTAATTTAATTAAGCAAGTATCTTACCGCTGTTAAAATGTAACAATTATTAATGTCCTATGAGAATACCAGTCTGAAATTAATAGTACGATTCTCAAATTATATTAAAATTTATGATTACGAATAACAATACACAAAACAGTCATTATCTCTCAACTAAGATTTTCAGATTGTCCCATTTTTGTATTGATGTGGTGATTGATATATTGTTTTGTTTGGAGGTTTTCACCGGACACTTTCAGAAATCGATTTATGGATTTGTGTTCCACGGCATGGATGCTTGTGATGTTTGCATTAACTGCCAACCAAACCAACCAATCGTAAACTTATTTTTTGCTCTTCTAAAAAAATTAGATTTTGCAGATATCACTTTGACGAACAAAATTGTCACCTTGGGCAAACATGGTTCCATCTGTTGTTATTTCACAAAATCACTTTTTAATGCAGTTTTATTCGCATTCAAAATACGGTTCTATCTGGATTTACAAAAACCTTCTATCTGAAAAACATACAAATTGTACAGTGCATCAAGTTACATCTGCATACATGATTAGAAAAATCGCGTAAACCAAATCACAGTCTCTAAAGTGGTCGTATAAGTGTATTTCATTCAGAAAGTTACATTTTATGAGATCTTAAATTGCTTCTCCTAAACAGTTTTAGTTTTTGCAGATAGAGCCTTGTTTACCCAAGGTGATGAAAGGTCACCAAAACACTATTGTAAACATGATAAATTGTATGATTGAAATTTCGTACATTTTCATGTATTTCGTCACTAACGGATTTTCCCTTTCGGAATCTTAAGGCATTCGCGTATACGATTAATATTGGAATTAAATCAAGCACCTTCAGTCGATATCTTAAATTGTAATTCAATAAAAAAGCAATAAAGTCAACAAATATGGTGTCTGCTATTTTTTATCCAGCTCATATTATTATACTTCTTACACCATGTGACGTAAGGGTGACTTTTTTCCAACCATTTCCACTCCCGTTGAGTAACATATCGCATATCCGATAAAATAATATTTTCGGTTACAGTATACAGAAATATAATGCCAACAATCTGCTTCTGCTAAAACACCATAATTTTTGCTTTACTTATTTATTTAGCCCCTTGATGCATTACGTGTTTAGAATAAATAGGCGATTACCACCAATCAGATTACGGTGTCTCTTAAAAATTGAATTTAAAAAACTGAATGTCTAAAGTAGCTAAGTACGTCGAAACTGTGTGTGCATTGTTTGTTTACACAGCGAACGCTTACGTCATGAGACAATTTCATACCTTCATGTGATATGTGATATAATAAAGCGTCTATAGAGCGGTCTGGGTTATTATACAAGAGATTATAGAAAAATCCTGAGAAAAGTTGTAAACTTTTGCAATGATACACTATACTAGATATCTTAGTAGCGTTCAAGTGCAAACGGCGGAATTGTTGTGGCCGAATCGGAAAATAGAACGCGATTGGAACCTTGATAGACGATTTTTTATTTGAAGGTTTCACAGCAAAGCCCCAAGTTTAACGGAGCCAGTAATTGGGAGTCGATTTGGAAATCAATGAATAGTTATCAGCCGTGAAGTGAAACAAGAAAAACCACGTTTCGTGCCGCATACAGAATTGAATAATCATTCATATTTTACAGCGAGTGTGTTTATTGCAAGTGCTGAGAGTTGCGAAGGAAACGGAAATGGATATCTGTTGCAAGATAGTATTTAAAAAAAAAGTGAAATCTATGTTCATTTTACGGTCACTACTCAGAGACATTTTCTCAACATGACAAAGACAAAGGCTCATTTTTATCGGTAATTGTCCATATAAATAATGCTCTTTATTTTAGTAACCAGCTGTATAATGTTACTTAACTGTATTTTATTTTGTATTACTTTTTTTTTGTTAAGCTTACACGAGAAAGTGGTAAAAAGTATAGTTGTCAGTTTTACTGTTAGTGGTCTAATGAAAATGTACCTATCTTTACTGTTTAATAATTCATCATTAAATAGAGATTTATTTTACATTAATACTACATAATTGTTATTTTATCATTTGCGTTTTGGAACAGACTGTCTCATTTTGAATGTGTTTAATGATTATTAAATACATATTATTGAATATTCGTCTAGTAAAATTTGCAGTTTGGGTGGCATTGAAATTGTATATTGATAAAATTATTGCATATTATTTTCAATGCGATTTTAAGGTCTTAACTGTCGATTCTTGGTGGAAAGGCATTCTATTTTAGAAATAAAACACCGATTCTGATCATTATAAAAATGTGAAAGCAGAAAAAAACAAATAGTGTTTTTTTTAAATTATTTTCTATTTAGTAAATAAATTGTATCTTATTTTAAAAAAATAAAACAAAATTTATTTGTACTGCTTCCACATGTTTATAATGATCAGGACCGGTTTTGCTCAACTGATCAACTGATGAGCGAAACTGTGTTTAATTTTTTAAAATATTAATGCATTTCCACCAAGAATTGACAATTAACACCTTAAAAGTGATTAATTGTATCGGTGAATTAGAATTTACTTGGAGAAATTTGAGCATTCACGAGAGAGTCAGGCGTGACAATAACAGAGAAAAAAATGAAAATTTGTACTTAACAAGTTGGTGTAAAACAAGTATACAATTTGTGAAGATTTATAGTCAAATTCTTACATGCGACCGACATGCATGTCCGATTTCAAAAGTTGAGAGATGAGTAAAATCCATAATAGAGTGACTGTAATTTGTGTTGTATCTTTTTAAATACTTGTTTTTTAATCAAATCCTTTTAAAAACGATTAATAGAAATTGTACGTGAAAAATGTTGAGTGATTAATGCGGGAAAACGATAGGCCGAAGAGCGGCCAATTAAATAATATTTGTTAGATGTATTTTATACGTTGAAGCAAATTCGGATATGTACCTGCTTGGTAACGAAACAGCAATTCCGCTGAAACGGCCACCGAGCGTGAACAGAATGAAATCGCTTTAAAAAAACGGGCATATTTCATAAGTGGTTCTGATCCCGACTTCCGCCGGCAGCCATTGTCGCGCCTCTCGCACACATGCGCACACAAGTGTCAAAAATACAGGTTCGTCGTCCATTGACCACTTAACCAGCCTGTCCGCGCGAACGAAAATCTACGATATAATAATTCGCACATGGATAACGGTAAGACCGGGTTCGTGTGGGCGTGAGAATCGGCGCGGAGGCTCGCGAGTGGGCTCTGACCCAAACCTGCGGCCACTTACAAAGGGTTCGACTAGTATTTATACTGTGAGCAGGAAATGGCCCACGTTCACTAGAGAAGACAACATAGTTTCTAAGTGTCTTAATCTAGCTAGGCACTATAAATGTATTTTTTTGATCACGTCTCATTTCCATCCGAACTAGGGCTTTCAATTCCGGGACTCCGTTCAATTAGAGTCAAACCAGTAATCCCGGGATTGTCGAAATATCAATCTCGGGATTTTGAGATTCACTATAAATATTAAAAAATAATTCATATTTGAAATTCAATACTTCCTGGATTATCCTATAACTTGTACATCGGTTTGTTTATACACATACTTTTTTTATAATACCTACGTAATTAAAACATATTATATATATCAATTGTGACCTCCTTTTCATATTTTTCGTAAATTTAATATATTTTTTGCATTATTTTCATAAAAAAAAATATAAAAATAGGTGTATTCATATTCCAATTGAAGCAATAATGGACACAATTTAATTTTAAATATACGATTTAAAACACAAAAATACGCTTTATGTGAATCCCGAAATCCTGGGATCATAAAAATGGTACGGGATTGGATGCCCTAATCCCCGAACCATTCGGACCTGTTTATTCTTGGGACCGAGAGTTTAATAAAATTCAGTCTTGATTTGGAAAGAATTTATATTTTTGTTGATAACGTTTAACTACGTGTGAGCGACGCGCCTGAAGATAAACGTCGTTGGCTACATATGTACGGTAACGGATGTCTCAAGTTCAATTCCCGGTGCGGACAGTTTCATAAATTGATCTCTCAATCGATGTATTGATTTTTGTTCGTAGTCAGAGTGTTTGTGATATCTAAAACTCCTCCCTTCCACCCATCCGATCCTCACGGGGCGTAGCGAGAGCGATTAGCTATCCACTAGTCCTGTCCTACTTAGCCCTATCCTTATATCCCTATTCTCTTCGAAAAAAGAGAGGTTGAGCAACTGAGTAACAAGCAGTTCTCATAGAAAAATTCTGTAGAGATACCTCCATTAGGAGACCATATTGGGAGCGGACATGGATTTTTTTTCTTATAGCTGGTCTTTGAAATAAAAGAGTTAATCATTCTAATTTGAATACGACTTGAAAAGTCTTTCTTTTGCATTCGACTTGACAAAAAATAACACTTTTGTACATCCTTGCTCTAAGCAAGGCCTGGACAGACTAAGGTCCACGGGTCACGGGCACATTCGTCTCATTATAATTAGTTAATCACTTATTTGTACTTTCAAATTCCATTTTCATGATAGAAAATAATGCATTTCTAAAGATGTATTTTACTTGCATTACCCTTCTGTCAAAAAGTTTGCTCAGGGTTGCTCTAAACCAGGTCTGCTTGGCTATCTGCTTCCAATGTCAAGCATTGATGACTGGTTGTAATTCAGTTGCTCAAATCTTGAAGAGACAACGAAAGAAGAATGGCGCTTACCTTAGAAAGGATGTGTAAAAACAACTACCATTTTATGTACAAATTAATTTTGATATTCTATCAGGTACTTAAATGTGATAAAATCGTAACTTTTTTTAAACCATGTCCGCTCCTAATGGCTTCCATAGTAAAAGTTTTTCTAAGAAATAATACGAGCGAATAATCGCTCTCGCTACGACACGTTTTAAGTATCGGATGGGTTGGGTGGGAGGGAATTTTAGACATCACAAACATCCATAATGCCTTCGAGCAGGAATCCATAAATCAATCAATTTATGCCGAAGCACATACACGTCATGTTTAGGCAAATACGTCAAAAATATAATTTCAAATACTTGTACAATAACAAATGAAGTATTTCAAATTCTGTAATAAAAGAAATGCTTTCGAAATGAAGCCTCCTTTGTCTTATAAAAAATAAAGACAAAGCGGTGACGTTGCAGGTATATGCTAATAATTAATGGTATCACTATTCAATAGATAACATATGTGTATTCTTTCTTGATTTTTAAAATTGAATTCCACATCAGCCGTCAAAGTTGATCAAATAGTAGTCACGATTCTATCACAGAAAAAATCTAATTCAATTAAATGTTTCATGCTTTAAATTCGATTCACAAACGTCAGTTAATTGTGGTATTCAAAAAGAACCACAAAGTCTTTTATTACGAGTAATATTTTTGTATTACGATGATTGCGTATTTAAAATGGCTACTTCCTCAGTTTTTTTCTTACCTTAATATAACGTTGATGCTTTTTTTGCTCTGGCAGGACTCGTGGGAACAAAATGGCGGATTGGGGTCCATTTTGATTATATTAAGATAAAATTATGACCACCCGTAATGTTGGTAACGGTATTTTTGTCGATCGTTCGAAATTTTAAATACAGAACCGGTGTTTAAGATTGCCACTGCGATATGATCGTAAAGTTTTCAGAATTGATATAACGAGGCAATTGAATTTAATGAATAACCTACTGGTAAAGCACTGTTCGTGAGATGTCAGTAGTACTGGGATCATATGCCCACAGTAGAAAGACGAAGCTCGGTATTATATTATGGTAATTGGACCTAAGAATGGTTTTTTAATTTTCGTAATCTTACAAAAGTGAAGATATACTCTGTCCTATTTTATGTACGAAGACGGGGATGGTGAATCTACATTGTAATGCCGTATTCATTTTCTATAAATCAAATAAGGCCGCTTTCAAGTTATATAAAACTGTTAACCATACAGCTAAAACAACCCATTAATATTTAACTTTTATGTCACTGGACAAGATAGTGGGCCATACTGACAAACCATCTTAAGTAATAAGGAACTAAACATCAATTTCGCCAAAACAGATAATATACAAGAAACAAATCGTAAAACGACTTAATGTCGCTGATGTATGTTGGTCAAAAATATATATATTTATGTAACATAGAGAAACCACCGAATGTCTTTTCGCAATAAATAAAATAACAAAAAACAGCTTTTTTTCAATCGATATAAAACCACAACTTCTTCAATAAACAGTTTTGAGTTCCTCATAAAAATATCAATAAAGAGGTTGTTTTATTCCAAATGAAATTAATTTTATTTGAAAAAAAAAATCGGTGTTCTAAATAAAATGAGTTGTAGCTTAGTATGGCAAACAAAAACGAACAGAGCAAGTCGTGATATCTTCAGGTCGTGGCTTCCTTTGCCCTTCTCTTTCTTAGCACGCAATCGCGAGCACCTGCTTAAAAAAGATTTATCTTAATTAAATACCCAAGTGTTTTTTTAGATGATAATTAAATACGTATAATTTATAAAGACGTTTGTTTTTTGTACAAAAATGATACAATACAATGACGCACCCTGTTTGATATTACTTAATCGTGTTGTTATACCGATACAATTCATATTATTAATCAATGTACGATAAATAAAAATAACGGGCGTTTTGTCTTAATTGACACCTAAGTATTAATTAACAAATGATAGTAGTATTATATGATTTGACAACTAATTCAAGATTATTCTGATAGAAATAGACGTTCATTTCTCCAAAATTATTACGTTTTTTTCTGACAGTGGTAAGGAATAGGGCGAGTGTTCCTAAAGTTGGCCGTCGCCAGTGGTCGGCCTTTTGAGCATAAATAATAATAGTGGATAAATTAAAAAAAACAGATTTTTTAAAGTTCGTGTAGGTAGACTTGCCGCTTGCCAACGTATATCTGCAATATACCGACCTATATGATGCAATACGCAATTAAATAAAGCACATTTTTACTTCGCAAGTTTCGACAAATTCATCTTGTATAGTGATCGCTAAGAAAATATAATTTATATTGTAATGCTTTGAATCATTATGCTTTTTATTGTTCTGTCTACTATCTGTAAATTATTTCGCGATACTCATGAAGTTTCATAGTGGTGGCCGAACATTGGGCAATGAAAGGCCGACCACTGGGAGAATTGGCATTTTTTTGTAAACTTCTATTATTTTATGCTTAGTACAATATTAACCATTTTATTTTTGGTTGGTTACATTATTTAATCCCTGTTTAATGGAATAACAGCGAAAAAATATGTATTTATCATTCATTGGCTCAAAATCCCTTTTGAAAGTACACCTGTCGCTAAGCTGGCCGACCACTGGCGAAATGACCCCTACTTTAAATTATAAGACAATCACAAATTTTATTGATTCATATGGATAGCAATACCTCTTATGTGAATCGAATTTCATACAGATATTGAAATCCAATTATTATGCCAAATTATATCATTCCCTTTCGCTTTAAATATAATATAGAACATATAGAAACTATTAGGCAGATGGGAGAAATATCAGAATGTTTTAAGAAACGGTGCTAAAGTGTTTTATATTGCTTGACTAAAATCACTATAATTATGTTCACCACCGATCTTGGGCTTCTGCCATATTGAAATTGTTTGTATAAAGTCACTACCTACCATATTTTTTGCATTAGATTACGTGTGTTTATTTTGTTTTATAAATTATAAATATTTTGTTTATAACCGCCCTTGCTGGTCGGTGTGGAATAAATTCGGTTTTTGAATGAATAGAATGACTGAAAATATTACACTAATAGAAATTACCAACCCTTCCAAATTGTTAGTATTTGAAAAAGTATATCCGTAAGAATTTTTTGAAAATATGTTTTTAAGATATGTTATTCATCTCTTTTTTATAGTTTGAATAAAATAATGACGTTGTAATGTTATTCCTAAAATTATGAATACAAGCCGACAACAAAAAACTATTATATCGTTATGATTCAAAAAAGGAATGTTCCTTTTATTTGAAACAACCGAGATCGGATTGTGACAGTTGTTAGAATCTGATAAATAGATCAACTCGACTATTTAGGCCAGCCTGTCAACTTTTTAGTCAGTACTCCAAAAACTCTGACTAATTACGCCACGAAAATGTCGTGACGGCGGTATTAAATTTATGTGTGCCAGCCAACGCTTCTTCCGCCTTTTTATCAGGTCATCACGTTTTGGGTAAGAGTTTTCTAAATAATAAACGACTGACATCTACAAACGCTTTTCGAAAATTACGCTCAATTGCGTCATTAAACAGGCATTGAATAACAAAAGTTGGGCATTATTTCGTATTCTCGAGTGCGTGTTAAGTGTGTCATTTTTTGTGTGGTTTCTCGGACAGCGATGAGTTTTGTGTTACGTGAACAAACCAAATATGACTTTCGAGTACAATTATTATTTCCCAATGTGTTTTTTTATTTCATGACATATTACGAGACGCCAAGCGAGATAATTCAATTATAAATGAATAGGAATGACACAATAAATAAATTAATAAGTATTCACACTTTAAATTAGACAATATTATTAGAGTTTAAAGTCATAATTCAGGAAGGACTTTTTACTCGAAACTTGGAAACTATTGTAGAGCTATTGTTTTTATCGTACATAATATTGTTAACATTCATACATTATTAAGAAGGCTTAGAAGTGAGAATATATTTTGGAGAAGACATTTTTGTCAATCAAGTCAGTTTGTAAATTGAATCATATCGACTCCTAGTGCAGCATTTCATTACAAATGTTTTTCCGAAAACTCATATTACATAGTCGCTCAATTATCTTTTTAGAAGAATGCAAGGATAGAAGGCTCTCGCTACCTCCGAATTTAGGGTGCGATGGGTGGAAGAGAATTTAGATGCTATATCGACCGAAAAATCATTTTTTTTAAATTGTTCGTATGCGAACTCAAACCCGTTGACACCGCAACCAAATAGAAATAGCATTTACCACTCGGCTACAATGTCAGAGAAGACATAGTTACTGGTAACAGCGAAATTATTGCGCGTCTTCAGAAGTCTGGTTAAAGAATTATAAAGTTATGCCCCCCCCTCAAATACATTATGACAAAAATCAAATGTGTCACAATTTACTATGGCGTCAATTATTGTCAATCTCATATTTATTTGTGTTATTTGAAGTGAAATTCACTAGCGATCATAACTAATTCATAAGAAAGCATGAGCTACTTTCAAAATGTCATTTTACAGTAGTTTTATCACCCGCCATTTTCTTTTCATTTCATGCGATATTAATGTGCGGAATTATCACTTATAGTAATGATATAGCAATTGGGGACGCGCGCATTTGAAGTGATGCTACATATTTTTAGATTATTCAAATCATTTGTATTTGAATGTACGTTAACGCGAGAAATAATTCGTGCCATCTTTTTTGGGTAAGTAATTGCTAGAGACACGTATTTTGAGCGTCTTTTTTTATAAGACATACATTTCAAATAATTATCAATTTCAATACGTTTATTTTATACAAGTTAACATATAATTTATAAAGATCAACAATGAAAAAAATACTAACACAAAAACACGAATTTCGGAATGAAAAATCGGACGCTTTGGTAAAATTAATCAGCTGTTATGCAAGATATGTAAATAGTAATTTTATTATAATAACTGTACATGTATTTCAATTTTTGGATGAGAATTTGCTTGGCATTTTCGGCATAGAAATTTTATAATGGGTGATATCTATTTGAAAGACCGGTGGTTGGGACACTGGATTAAGCCGTAGACTCTAAATAATATTGTTTTTATTAAATTAAATTAAACACTGGGTCCATGAGTATTAATTAATTTGTTAACATTTGTGAATGACGCATAAAATCGTTTTATAAGTTTGGCTATTTATTGCCACTTAAATAAACAATAATTTCAGTTATAAACTGGTGAAAGCCTACAAATTTTTGACGTATTTATTCTTTTGATACAAAAAATAAATTTAAAATATTTATAATTTCTTATTGAAAAACTTTATAAAATTACATATATTTTACAAATTGACAAAATATAGTTTAATGACTACACACACTTATGAGTGAGTTATATAGTAGTATATGAATGAAAAATATGTGGAATACCAATATCGTTTGACAATGTTCAGTAATAATCACTTGAAGACGATACGCGTTTCCTGGTTTTTCTATTTGTTGTTATAGTTTGATCTCATTACGAGAATTGTTGCTAGTCTAAATATTTGATAGATAGTCAAGTGATCTCCGGTGCTAAAAAACGTCGATAATTAGGATTATACGTAATTATTTTTTTCGAGTTATTGTCGAGTAATAACTTTGTCCTACTAAAACAGTTTATAAACGTGCCAATATGTCTGTAAATTTGCATAGCTAGACAAGCATCGAGTGTAAATACTTATTTGCAAAATGGTATTAAAAAAAAAAATGTAATTTAACCGTAAACGTCGGCCTGGTTTCGAAGTCGATCAAATGTTACATAAAGAGCATTCGTGAAAAAACGGCTCTAGAATTTGATTGTTTTTCGATGTGTAAAACGTTGGAAAAATACCGTTTTTTTTTTATTCCGATCAATGAATGACATGCAATATTTGTGTTTGCAAAAATGTGCTGTTACAGCGTCACGTTTATGTGACGAGTTCAGCGCGGAGCGTTGAAAAAAAAACATACGCAGAGTTCTTGCGTTTTTTATTCTTTTTAAGGTTCAAGTTGTAATACTTATAAAAAACAGCTACGTGTTCTGGGTGAACACGTTTTAAAGCAATTCAAGGCATTTTTAAACGATGTTTACGATAGTTACAAGACCACACTGGTTGTTTAAATGTCTTTGTTACAAAATTAGTAGTATTTTTCGTGATTATGTGAAACAAATACGATGAAAATACAAACTGTAGAATTTTAATTGTTGTTATTTTTAGTTTGGTTTCATTAAGTTTGTTGTTAAAGAATGAAATTATATATATCGAGATTATACAGACAGAACGCTTTAAGTCAGTTTTAGATTTTCTGTTTTAAATGTTAAAATGTATGCAATTTGACGCTCCGCATACCGGCAGAACGCAGAAATAATAGAATATTAATGGCTTTGAAAGAATAGCAGTTAAAGTCGTATTGATATTTTTTTTATTCTGGCAAAAATCTTATAATTTATATGATGCCAAAAAGATTTTTCTCTATAATCTATAAAAAAAACAAACTGTACTTGGGAAAGAGAGTATTGTGAAAAAGAGAATAATGACAGAACTTATTTTTATGATTTGATGCCTTCCGTCGTTATACTCTCGATATATTATATTTATACATATAGAAAAAAGCAACGACGTAGTTAACTTAAATAACTATATTTGTTAAACAGTGTTATAAATTACGTTGTAAATTTTATTGCGTTTAAAAATAACCCCATTGGGTTTTTTTACTTCAAATACAATTGCGTAGTCAGATGGTAAAAGGGCATGACTGCATATTAATTTAATATACAGATGATCATTTTCGCATATCCAATAAATCACGCTTTCGTCCAAAAGGTATTTCGTATAACAAAACAACTGTCATTAATACCACTCTACTAAAAATAATCTAAGATATCAATTTTAATTTGCCGCATAGCTTTCTTTTTGTCAATTTTCTATCATAACTTTACCGTTAATATTATCATATTTTGAGAAAGTTTTCAATATTCACCGCTATTTCAGACTACCAATTTGTTTACGCTTGAATTTACTTAGATGAATTATTCCATTTGACATTAATTAAGCCTATTTGTGCTACATTCACTCCGCGGACCATTCGATTCAACCTCTGCACTTCGAACGTTACGACTTCGCAAAGAGATTGCTTTAAAATCGTTTTTCAAATTAGCAAAAGTATACTTAATAATGACAATCAATTCATCTTCATTAAGGGCCATATTTATCAATTATAAAATCAAAAGTTTTAAATAAAGTAGTACTAGTAACTATTTGGATTATTGAGATTTTGTACATTTCTATGCATTTTGTCAATAAACGACTCGAGTACACGAATTAGTGACAAAATACATGTAAATGTACAAAATCTCGACAATTCAAATTTAAGAATTCAATCGTTTGAAACAAAAGACGTTCGATTATTATTTTGTTCCGAAAAACTTTATAGCTTCTATTTTCAAAATTTTTGTCAAACAAAAAGATTATGTAGCTTTGAGTTTTTAAATATGTATCGAACTGTCATGCCGGTACGATGTTCTCAGATAAAAAGTAAAATCATGAAAATGTACTGTAAAAGTTAAAATAATATTTATTCAATATATACATATTGGCAGGTCTTTTTACCTTAACAGGATTGACAAAGGAAATTGCATATATTTATAATAAATTGCAGTAGTTATATGTACTTAAAATGATTTGATCTAAATATTCAAAATAAGTTTTTTAATACTGTGTCAAGCTATTAAAAATATTTGAAATGTAAAAAGTTAAAATGATGTTTGAAAGATACCGAAAATTAGATTATTAATAATCTGTTAGCAATAAAATGAAAAAACGAGTCGCAACAACATAACATTGATCCTAATTTTTATTGTTTAATTGCTGGTATATATGCAAGTATATCCTTTTGAATTTAATTTACAATCATATATGTAAAATTGAACATTTTAAAAAAGCAACATAACATTTCAAAAAACAATCAACCTTGAACTAAAAGAAATACCAATAGAATAATGTTAGAATATAAAATATTTATTAGTGTGTCCAACAAAGATTTATTTTTCGCAATCCTACCCGAGGCAATTTGATAAATTGTTAGTTAACGAGCAAATTGTAAGCTTCTGTCATTTTTGGTCAAATGTAAATTATATTTTTGAACATATAAATTATTATAGACTTCAATGATATTTGATTTATTTACGTGACGATAGCTAAAAGCCCACGCAAATGTTACAAGCGTGGGAAACTCATATTACGTTGACAGTAGTTATTCAAACATTTGCGAATATTGATATAATTAATTATAAAGACGCTTTGAAATTGGTAAATATATTTTTACACTAGTGAATGATAGGAATATAATAATTAATATAAAGACTGTAATTCAATTAATACCAAGCTATACATTCGTATTCATACGTAGGTAAGAGGCAATTATACAAAGCGAGCTAGTAACCTGAGGTTTAACGTTTGCCCCCTGTCAATATTCGATCAAGGCACTTAATACACACGATACGCAGACATTGTGCCAGTATGCGTGCGTGTTGTATTTTTCGGTGCGTTATAGACATGCCAATACAAATTATACATAGTATTTATATAGAGATACGTCATCAGACCTAGTTAAATCGTAAAAAATAATCTATTAAATTGCTTTCGCAATTTTTTTAAACAAAAAATTTACTTATATATGCGTGACTGAACTAGAAACAAATGCCAGGATGAATTAGAGAGAAAGAAAGAGTATGCAGTCGTAATATTTTGTCTTAAATTAACAAGCCAGGAAACTGCGATCCCGCTTCGTAAGCTCATAAGCTGTAGTAGAAAAATATTCGCAGCAAGACAGGTTGGCGACATAAATTTATCTTTATCAACTTTTCATCAAACCTAATTTTATTTTTGATGAACAATTAATATGAGATATACAATGTTGAAATTTTATTTTTGTTGTTTCTGGGTGACCCGAAGCCCCCGAACCAAGCCTGCTTTTCATGATAGACTCGGTATACAACAACTGCGCCAACATCTCACCTGAATCTCGCTCCACTTGATACTTTGTAACACATTCGCCAATTGATTCCAGATTTACAGTTAACGCTCTCCATTCGCCGGTTTATTGCAATACCTGACATTTATGAAACAGATGAAAGTCGAGAAGATATTCGCCATTGTATTGAAGTTAGGTTCGGACTTTTTCATTTATTTTTCTTTTGTTTCGATATAAATAATTATAGCGGCTTGGCATGGGAAAATACACAGCTGTCTACAGAAACACCGATGTGTCATTCGATGATGAATAATGGCTGCATGCATTTCATTTTATTTTGTTTATTTTCAATCATGCATAATAATGTTTTTGCCGACTGTGTGAATAATATACAATTATTACTTTCACCGTTGCGTCTACGAATATCAATTGATATATTATATTGGCGTCTAATATTAAATCCGTTTAATGATAACGTAATGAAATTTTTATTTTCCGATCATGTCTCCGTTATGTCGCTGTTTTATACATTGTGTATATAGCAACCATACAATAAATAGTTGTTGGCCGATTGTTACTTATTCATACACTAGAAAGCTAGTCCTTATCATTAAACTCATTTTATTTTTAATTAATTAATCAAAACACTTTAATATTTAATATCTCTTATGTGAGACTTGAAACAATAATGGAAATATGTACCTATATCTCTGTGAAGAACATTTAAAATAGCATTTTTTTAAACCATGTTCCCTTAACAATGCGAGACATGAACTCATAACGGAGCTTATCTCAAGAAAAGTTTTTTCTACGAGAACTGTTGTTACTCAGCTGCCCAACCTCTCATTTTTCGAATAGAGTTTAAAGATGGAAGAAAAACGCTAAGGAAGCACTATAAACTGACTTCTACATCAAGAGTATTAAGACGTTACCACGGAAGTTTCTTTTTGTTTTTTTTATAATAAAGGATTGAATGACTTGCAACACAGGTAGTGCGAAATGAGCACGTGACGTAAATTAATCTCAGCGCATGCAATCACGTACGGCGTAGGACGGTCCCAATATAAATAAATATAAGTCGGGCAGTAGTTTAGAACCTCCTGCTTCACCCAGGATTGTGAATTAAAAATAAGAATAGGTAAATGCTAAGAAAAGCAGTGTGAATGTAATGCAACCAAGTAATTCAGACATATTGATTGATACGTAACAAACAACTGGTAGTTTTTCAGAGTTACGTTTTCTCTTTTCTGCAAGTGAATCTTATAAAATAAAAAATAATCAGGTTGTATTTATTATACAATGCATCGGATTTATATTATTTTTACGCATGAACTCGTCATTGCCTCATCCGCAGAAAATAAATGAATGAATCCTTTGGTTGGTTACCACGTATAAAAAAGTGTAATCAGGTTAATAAATAATAAATTGTAGTATCTTCGAAAGACCACCGAGAGACCGCGCTGAGCATCATTTATTTTTAAAAGAGGAAGGTGTTCTAATTAGGAACCGGCTCATTAATTAATAAACAGAGTTAGTAGTGTGTTATTTACTTTTTTTATATTCTTGTTTTCAGTTTAGATGAAATCATTTCAACTATTATAAAAAATATTGTTTTTTTCATATATATACATATTAATTGATTAAATAAGCAAATTAAAGTATATATGATTTATCAACTGTTGATGCGCTAGATATTTTAAACTTCATCGCACACGAGATTATCTCTAGAAGAAACGACATCACAAATACATGATTATTGAAGTTTTGTACATTCCCAATGTATTCACTAACGAATCGGGTTTCACCTTTCAGCATTTTCAGGCATTCGTGTGCTCGAATGTCCGAAGATGCCAAAAGGCGAAACCACGTTGTTACTGACGAATGGGGATGTACAAAATTTCAATTACTCAAATTTGATATTGACATTCCATCAAGCAGCACCTTATTTCGATATCTTACATTATACAGATACAAATGTTTTGATTTGTATGACCTTAGGCTATGAAATCAATCCTGGTTAAAATAAGGACCGAATAAATTGCTGGAATGAATCAAAATTGTCTTATAAAACAGTAATATTTGATTTGAAGAAAGAGTAATAATCACATTAAAAAAAACATCGTGTTGGGCGCAACATGAAAAAACCAATTGAAATAGATATTTTGGGGGTCGCAGTGTGATTAATTGATTGGTTTTATAGCACCTTAAAAAATAGAGTGCTTCATTGTACTTCTTTTATTATTACTTTCTATGAAAAGTGTGCTGAAGAGTTCGTCTAACATTGAGTATTCTTAAAAAATCAAATATTATAATGATCCATTAATATTCCGTTCGTAATAAACATGTCTTTAATCATGCCCGCTCTCAATGCGGAGCATATGACCCCATAATGGAGGTATCTTAACAAAAGTTGTTTTCAAAGAACTGCTTGTTTAGTCAGTTACTCAACCTCTAAAGGATAGGACTGGAACAGGACTAGTGGTTAGCTAATTGCTCTCGTTTACGTCCCGTTTTTGGAATCGGTCAGTTGGTAGATAATTTTAGACATCACAAACACCCATGAATTCGAACAAGAAGTCCATAAATCGATTAAAAAATCAATTTATGAAACTGTCCGAATCAGGATTCGAACTCGTGAAATCCGTAGCCGAAGCCAATAAACGTTGGTTGCAGTTCAAGGTCCCGCAAAAATATGTAATATTTTATCATTTTTCCGTTCACATTACCAAATTAATGATATATACAAATGTTCCATGTTGTATTTAAATAAACAAAAAAAAACAGTTTTCTGTAATGATTGAATCAATGCTGAAATATCTATAGCCTTTGCATGTCAAAAATGATTCATGGTATATAATTATTATTTATCTAAAGAGAATGTCGTGGACATATTCGACATGTCATTTTCTGCCGTTTAAGATTCACAATGGAAACCTGCTCAGTCGATAGGAAAAATTCTACGATGAGAGTTGTTTTTCGGTTCAGTGAATGTTAAAATCACTCTAGCGATGTTTTGCCGTCGTGCTACCGGGTACCACATGCCGTGTATTCCCCTTACACCTTCAGACCTTCACCTTCGAAGCTGTCTCTACCGAAACTCGAAAAAATGGAATTGGTTCATTCATTCATGCGTTTGCTAACGGAAATATACGTCGAAAAAATAAAACATCATTGTTTTCAGCGAAATCAAGTTTGTGAAAGAAAAAGTTACCATTTATTAATATTAAAAATGTAATTCGTTGAAAGCATTCAAGTCAGCGTGTGTAAGCAAAACTCGATACCATTTTTTACTAAAACCATAACTAATTAAAATCTCTATTCATGAATTTAAAATATTTCGCAAACTGACATTTTCGGACGCTGTTACACATACAAATTCTATGCATCCTTTCTCATATAAATTGGTAGCCTTTATCATCCAGAGGTTCGTGATTAGTCACTCACTCACTCACCTCTAAGTAAATTTAATTTAAAAACCGAACAAGCAATTATTATTAAACAAATTGCCATTAACAATAGCTATGAGGCGTTGCTGAATAGCTAGTTGTTACAAAGATTAGCAGAAAAGATTTTCTTATACATAGACCAACCTAGGTACTGTGGTACTGACATGGAATTTTACTTAATGTTTAAAATTAAAAAACAGCTCGCTGAAAGACCGGCCTTTTATTGCAAAAGATCATTCAAGACTTCAAAGATCCGAACTCTATGGCCGCTAGCGGTAAAGAAGGAAAAATCCTCATATGAAATTTACGAAAAAATCTACCTACACAAAATCAAAATATTTTTCATCAAACTACACCCCACCCACTATTATGGGGTGACTTATAAAAGTTATTGTTACAATTGAACATAACATTATAGATGCTAGCCCAAATCACATGTCAAATCACCGAAGACTTTTAAGCAGGGGTAGAACCACCGGGTTCTACCCCTGAAAAACTCTTCGGTGATCTGACCCGTGATGCGGGCTAGCTGAAGGGTGGTGGAGAGCCCTTCCTGAACCCGTATTGGGGTTCAAGGTACGGTTATGAGCGGGGAGAAAGCGTTTGAGGCTCACTTTCTCGAGAAGTTTGCTCCGACAATTGAGCAAACTGATAGGTAGGTCTTAACGAGTGGGTCTAAAAGCTTGGGTTTCGAGATCGGGATGACTTGAGCCGTTCTTTCCATGGTTCAACTGGAAAATAGCTAAAATTTACACCGCATGTCTCCCTCCTACGTGGCTATGAAAAATACCCTTTGTTCACTTCAGAATTTTGTTATGTTATCGCTTCCGGACGCTTTTTTAGCTACTAAGTGACTTGATGTGTTTCTCGATCTCGACCGGTTCAAGGATTTTTAACATCATCTCCGGGATGATGTCTTGCGCGGCAAGTGAATTTATTGATTTTTGTACGCGCTTCCGTAGCGGGGTCCTTTATCCGAGTGCATTTGCTTTTTCGAGATCGGAATACAAGCTTGTCGCAGGCCCGGTCGGGCCTGAGCGGTTTTGTACTCGAGGACGTTTTTATGAGTCTCGCGAGGGCCCAGAGTGAGTTTCTAGGGCCATCGGTGTAAATACGGCAGCTAGTGTGTGTCTTCTCACAGTATTTCAGCTTTGATTTTAACAATGAGGGAGTTTTCACGGTAAGTGCGCAGTTTTATTACGCTTAAGAATGAGATCGTAGATTATTTATTTATTGTCCATGATGAGCTCGGCGTGCGCGTTCGAAGGTCTCACTTTGGGGACGTATCGGCCCCGTTGTACAAATGGGAGCTATATGTATATTAAAATAGAGAGGGGCAGGTCCCCAGATCAGAGAAAATTATCTCATCCCCGGAATGGTCTATCGACCCGCATACGGCGTCATAGTGTGTACACAGTGCGGCACAGAGTGAAAAGTCTCAAAATTTGTATCAATATTTTTACAAACGTTGCTCATACAGTTTACTTATTATTCATCGTAGGAAAATTTGCACACAAAATCTACTGAATTTAAGTTTTCTTACGGTAAAATGTATATTGTTTGGTCCCTCAACTCGTATGCGTTTTCTCTCGCAGAAAAGTTCGCGACGTTCGTTCGGGGGATAACGGTAAGGTGGTACAACGGTACCAAAGTTTTGTTGGCAGTGTAACGAAACAATACAAATTTACGAAATTTTCAAAACTACACAATTAATAAGAGCATTCCTTTACTTATTAGTGCCAAACATGAAATCGAAAGCACAGGAAAAGCTTATTTACCTATCCCAAACACAATAAAATAAATCATATCTTGGTCGCAGGGGACCAGACGGCAACTCTACTGAGTTTGTATGAGCTCCAAATCCTCCTCTTGAACGTTAACAACCTGGCTTTCAATCCCGGGATTAGAAAAAGTGTTCGGGATTGGATGCCCTAATCATATAACTCAATAATCATCGTCAAAAAAGAAATGAATTGACTCTATTTTAATCGAAATAGCAGCTTACAATGGTAATTATTTTTCAGTGGTCAACGTCGATAGCTTCGGTTACGGGTCTCACGGGTTCGAATCCTACTATGAACAGTCTCCTCGTAAATTGATTTTTTAATCAATTAACAGGTTTCGATTCAAAGGCATGGATTTTTTGTAATGTCTGAAATTTTCCTCCTACAGAAACGGGGCGTAGCAAGAGCGAATAGCTAACCACTATCTCCTGTCTAAAACCTATTTTTCTATCCCTGCCCTCTTCGAAAGAGAGAAGAGGTTGAGCAACTGAGAACAAACAGTTGTTATAGAAAAATTTCTGTTGAGATTTTTGATTATAGGTTAGTTGATATTTTATAATATCTAAGAGGTTAACATTTGAATTGTAGACTATTTAATCATTTAGTTCTTGAAAAGATTCTTTTGTATTACATGGCACTCAATTTCATATAAACAGCTTTGTTAATATTTATATTTTTTTACCATGTCTCCGCTCCTAGTGTGGAGCATATGGCCACGTAATAATGTAGGTATCTCAACAGAAGTTTTCTACGAGAAACTGTTAATTGCTCAACCTCTCTTTTTCGATGAGAGTAGGGATCAAAAGATAGGGCTAAGACAGGACTAGTAGTTAGCTAATTGCTCTCGCTATGCGCCGTTTTTAGGATCGGGTGGGTGAGAGGGAATTTCAAACATTACAAACATGTCTACGAACAGAAATCCATGAATCGATTGAGAAATCAATTTATGAAACTGTCCGCACCGGGGCTTGAACCCGAGACATCTGTAATCAATCGTATTAGCCAACCACGTTTACAACTGCACCACGGACCCGACATTTATATTTAATCAGATATGATGATGGTTACGACGAGCGATACCGGTCTTCATTGATTTTTATAAATAGTAGTTAAAAACAAATTGTGTTTTTTAAACGATTTTATATATATTATTACCAAATCAATCGCAGTGGCTTAGAATGTCTTTTTATCATTTCCTGAAAAGTGTTACGATAATTACACTTGGGGCTGTTGAATTGTGACATTTCTACAACAACGCTTTATATATGCACGGTTTCAGAACATTTTTGTTCACAGAAAATGATCCTATAATAGAAAAAAGTTTGAAGTTCTAGAAGGAAATTACAACAGAACTTTTGGCCCTTTATCACAAAGAAATACGTCAAGATTTATATCTACGCTAAAAGAAAACAATCGTTTATTACAATTTTTTTAAAGTCTATATCCAGAAACTCATAACCGATCTCGAAAAAGAGTCGAGATGAAATGAATGAATGATCTATTATATTTTATTAAAGTTTGTTTCAATAAATACGTAAATGTATATTTTTTCGATTGATTATTAAAAAAAAAAGGATATTATTAAACAAACTTCGGTATTATTATGGAAAGCGTACTCTAATTTTGTATGAACCAAACCTCGTGTAACACGGATTTTTGTGCAATCATATGACCGTGTTAAGAACATACTTATTAACTTAAGTATATAACCACATTTTGTTGACGACTAGTATTTATGGCTATGTAATTTTTTATATAATGCTTTATTTATATTTATGATGACTGCAAAGTTAATACATGCGCCATGTGCAAAGTACGCTTTTACATAACGATACTTACTATTAATTTATTCAGCCTCGGTAAATACAATTTACAAGTGAAATTGAAACCAAACGATGAGAAAGCCTTTTATAAAAAAAAAACAGATTGCATAACATGTAATGAATATAGTTAAGTCGTTTGATTCACGTCTGCAATAAAACTTTTAAAATAATCAATGTACACGTATTTCTTCGTCGCATCAAACAATTGTAATATGTCTTTTTAAATATAGAAAGTATGCATCGAATAGTTGGTAGATCGGTGGAAAGACATTGCATTAAAAAAATACATCACAATTAGTATCTACCGGCTTCGTTTAGCGGGTGACATTTTCTATATGAATGACGAATCAGAAAATAAATGATTAATGATAGGGTTTTTAATTTGTTTATATAATAAGCTGAGTGATCAAGTGCCTGTTGTAGAGAGTGTCCAAAGTCATTGTTTTTGAGTGAGGTATCCACGGGTTAAAATCCCAGAATGCTATAAAGATGAATTTTCTAATCGATTGAGACAGCTGTGTGTGATATAAAATCCTTTCAACCCAACCGATCCCAGTGGCATTGTGACAGCGATTAATTTAATAATTGCTAATACTAATCTAACCTCATACTTTTATATATTATATCCATTCTTTATCCGAAAGAGTTTGAGCGATTACATAACAATCAGTTCTCGTAGAGCATCTTCTAACCTCAATAAGTAGAACACAATGTGTTTTATTAATGTAAAAATATTCTTAGATAAAAAAAATCCAGCCGACCGACCGTCTAACGTTATTCCGAGGATCAAATCTGTAATCCGGTGGGTCGTACGGACCCTCAAGGTCCTTGTGACTCAAGGTCTGTGGCAAATTAAAAATAATTTGGGGTTGCGTGGACAATGTTGGGGGGTCTGCGAATGGTTGAATATAAATTTAAAAAAAATGTGACGCACTTTCATTATTATGAAAGTTGAAATAAAAAGCAATAAATAAAATTGGTAGCGATTTTTTGGGTGTTGGAGACCCTTTGCAAGCAGACCCACAAACTCAGATGATCCATACATACAAAAGTAATTTATAATATAATCCAAAAATGCGGAAACCAATGTTTGAACAAGGAAACTCTGGTTACAGAAACAGATACCAATTTTTATATCCTGCATTTATGGGTAGCAACTTGTACAGAGGTTGTTGATTGATTTCCCGTAGTTAGAACGTAGATTTAGTACAGTTACGAACCTCATCATACTTTAAATATCAAAATGTTTTATTTATATTATATTTTTACATCACCATTTACCCCATTCAAGGACATCAAAGTTAATTTTATAATTTTTCAATTATGCAATTATAGAGATAGTTTGTACTTGGTTCATGGTCAGGTTTTTGCTTTAAAAATGGGCTCCATGGTCAGAATAAGTTTGGGAACCACTGCTCTAAACCAATAAATATCGATTATTAAAAACATGAGAATTATTCTGTATCAACTCGGTTTCTTCAAATGTTCATTTATTTGTTTTATTTGTTTCAGTTTTTTATCGCATCGTAGTAAGGCCTGATCAGTGGACACTTTTCGACTTATCCAAGCCATCTGTCACTGCAAAATAAATAATGGAGACGTGGCTGGAAGACGTTAAGAGAGTTCGCATACCCCGCCCCAAGTTCGGATCCCGCTACCCCTCAGAACCACCCAAAGACTACTACGAAGATGGAGACGAGGTTAAGCTGAAGAAGAACATCACCGACATGGAGAAAGAGATTATCAAAGCCACAGAAGAAATCCGACGGACATTACAAGACAAGCTCTAAATAATGTATTAATCAAATATAGGCTATTGAGGTTATTTCATAATTGTAGACAGGAAAAAAGATCGAAATTAATTATTAATGTTTTTATTGTTTTAATTTATGGAAGAGATCTATTTAAATGTCATTTTTACGACTGAATCAATGGTTATTGTAATTGTTGAATATTTCCAAAACAACTGTGAAAGTGTTGTAGTTTTTTTTTTGTTAAATCTGTGATGGTAACTGAAAGGTTTAATTGACGCATTTGTGTGATTGAATCGGAGCTATTTTATTTTAAATGAAAGTAAATAAACACAGTTGAAACAAGACATCGTTTCACTTCAAGAGTGTACTAGACTTCCATAATGTTTAAATCAGCGCAGAAATAATAAGTAAATTGTTTTGTTTCATTTATTACGTTACATATTGTGATAATGAGAGTTCACAGTAACGAATCAGATGATCGGAATAGGGGGAACCATTAGACAATAATTATTAAAATGACGGTATAAAGCATGAGATTTAAAAATCATTTGTACGATAGATTCGTTTATTACTAGTTAAATAAAAATCAATGAAAAATGAACCGAAAGGAACACACACTCATAGTTAGTTGTATTTTACCGAATCTGTATATCTTCCCAGGGTACTTAACGCTGTATCTATAAAACCACCTGATAGAGGATGTTTATAGCCCTTATTGTTAGTATCCCGTATCACGGCAGTGTTAAACGCTTTTAAATGATTTCCAGAAGCTGTCTTTGGAGCAGTTTACCCACCCAAGACATCGCGGCTACGCACTAAAGAGTGCTAAGAAAATAATGTTTGTATTTCGGAAAACTTTTTGAGTTGAAATCTACTCGCTCTCCGTATGCTATTATAGTTAAATATTTATGTCAAACCCATTATTACCTCGTGGTTCCTTTTCGCCGAAATAAATTCGAGTATTTAACGATTTTTTTTGTCTAATAGACAATTAAAGTAAACTCTAAGTAAGCAGGTGTTACGATGAATAAACGGTAATATATTTTATTTATAATCGTCGTTATAATGGGAGAAGACAATAAATAATTGAAAACACTAGTTTTGAGTTCTCTATACTTTCTCATTTAGTTTGTTTGTGGAAAACTGTTTTTCAGTAAAAGCATAATTTATAAAAATAAGTGTGTTCCGAAATACGTTAGAGTTCGGAATTAGGAACATTGTGGTATATAACTAAACTCAGTATGTCATATTTTCGATTAAGTGTTTTCTTCCAGAACAACGACGATGTATAAATGTTTGCCAAAACATACACATGTTATTTAAAACTGTCCAATTATTATCTGAATTTTATTATAGGCTAAGATAATTTCGGTCTTGAGCGATAAATTTACACGGAGAAATAATATTCTCAAATTTACTAACAGAATTACCCAAAATTGGAATATTTTAAATATGAACTTTATGTGGCAACTCGTGTTACATACTTATAATGTAACAAGACTTTAATTGACTTTGAAAAGACTCCATGACTGGCAAATAATTATCTGGATTATGTGTAGATTAAAATTTCTGTGTAATTCGCTTTAAATAATTGTAATATTCATACTACAAAGGATAAATTCATACATATTTGTGTATCGAGAATGAGTACAAAAAAGATCTTTTTTAATTGTACTTAGAAAATGTGACGACTTATGTTCTTAAATAAAATGCATTCATAATATAAAAAAAATGTAAGTAAGTAATATTTAATATGTTAGCTTTAATATCGTTTTATTAAAAAAATAAACTATTAAAATATTTTGTTTGTTTTATTTTATTAAAATTCTTTATAGAGTCTGAAAATTGTCTCGTTTATGTCTACGGCCGAAATGTGAGAGGGTATATATATATATTAATTATGTAAGTATTATAAAAACTAGTCCATAAACAACCGAGATACACGCTGTAGTTATTATCAGGAAGTACTGAATTTGAAATAATAACTACGTTTTAACATTTATAGTAAAATACCGAAATCCCCAGGATTGATATTATTTATACGAACCCGGGATTGACTAATTGATCGTCATCCCGGGATATTGGGGAGTCTTTCGAAAAAATATCGGTTACGATCTCTCGGGTTCAAATCCCGGTATGGAAAGTTTCATAAGTTGATTTTTCAATCGATTTATGGATTTCTGTTAGTAGGCATGGATTTTTTTTGTGATATCTAAATTTCCGTTTCACCCATCCGATCCTGAAAACGACGCGTAGCGAGAGCGGCTAACTTCCCTATCCCTCTATTTCTACTCGCTTCGAAAAGAAAGGTTGAGCAATTAAGTAACAAGCAGTTCTCGTAGAAAACTTCTGTAGAGATACGTCCATTAGGAGGCCATATGTTCCACATTGAAAACGGACATGGAAAAAATAATAATTCTAAAAGCATATTTATTTTAAGGTGAACCGTAAGTTTCCGTTTTTATTGCAACGACATCTATCGATGAGAAAAAATAGTGAATGATTTTATTTATAATTACGTGTGACCTATCTAGCTAGAATTGTGAAAAATTATAATAAATTATCCTTATAATAAACACTATTCCACTAACTGTGACAGTATGTTAGTATACTCTCATATGACACAAACAGCATCCCTAAACCAAGACATATTATTAGTTGACAGTAACTTAAGTGTGATATTTTAAATTGAAAGCGTTTTCGTATATTGAAGAAAAGAATTACTAATATATACTATATAGTTATAGCATGTGGGCCACATAAAAATATACAGAGAGTAGTTGAAGTTAAAGTCAGTGCGTCATTGATTAAAATGGCCGCCAGTTCACACTGAAGTTTGCACAAATAAAGCGCGCGTCATGTCTGACGTTAGCGCTAACCAGCCGCAAGAATTGCACTTCATTTCGATTATTTTAAATGTGAAAAACTGAATGTGTGAGATTATTACAGTATTAATTGATATGAAGGTATTAATTATTGTACATTTGATGCAATTTAGTAATATATCGGCCAGGTGCATTGCGGTGACCTTAGCATTTGACCGTTATAACGCTTTCAAATTTGCTGAGATATGAAAATAATGCGATGTCGTCATAGTAAAGTAATTATGGAGTTTTTTTAAATAATATTTTTGTAAATTTCACATACTAGAATAACGCAGTTTAGTAAATGTGAATATAATAATAATTTCAATCGAAACATATCAATAGGCGCTTTTGTTAACAAAATGGTGCAAGGATTTTTGATCGTTAAAATAGCTATGTAGCAACAATTTAAATTATGGCTTTAGAGCCATATAGATTTTATAATCAACGTGTTAAAAGTACTTTTCGTGTAGCATTTTAATGACTATTATCAGGGCTTTTTTTTAGAAAAAAGGTGCCGGAACTCACCTGTTGTCAAGCTTTTTGCTAAAGAAAATTATATACATATATCTTTAAATAAAACTTAAAGCAACTTCTCCTATGCCACGAAGAACATGAACTCATTTTTTTGTTTTAGAAATGTAAAGTTCGTGGTGCAGTGGCTAACGTCGTTGGCTACGGTTACGTATTTCTCGGGTTCAAGTTCCATAAATTGATTTTTCAATCGATGAATGGATTTCTGTTCGTAGTCATGAATGTTTGTGATGTCTAAAAAATTCCCTTCCACCCATCCGATTCTAAAAATGGGGCATAGCGAGAGCGATTAGCTTAACACTTGTCCTGTTCTAACTCTATCCTTCTATTCCTACTCTCTCCGAAAAAGAGAGGTTGAACAACTAAATAACGATCAGTTCTCATAGAAAAAAACTTCTGTTGAAATACCTGAATTAGAGGGCCACATGCTCCACACTGGGGCGGACGTGGAAAAGAAAGTTAACTTTCTCAGAGCGGGGAAATTGTTTCGTTTAATTTCTTACATTAAAAATAGCGTGAAAAAAGGTGCCGGAACGCCGTTCCACCGCGCTATATGGCAAAAAAGAGCCCTGACAATTATTAATATGATAAGTTACTAAAACATTTTAGTAACTTAAACGTAATTTGGAATTAAATTATAATTTTAACGCCGTGTTATCCGTAGAAATCATCTGACGTTTCGAAACCATTGTTATATTTGAATTATTTGGAATTAAACATCTAATAAAATTCGATATAAGTCCCAATGTGCATTGAAGAAACGGTCGCCAAACTTTCAGACTTCACGGACAAATAACGTGATTTCAATTAAAAAATGCACAAAAACAAACAAATATATAAAATAATTGACCATCGAAGTTTGGTTTGGTTTACTATGAAATGGTAATTAAACTTGGTTGATTGACACAAATAAATTGGTGGGATAAGCTTGTTGTTGTGTTTTTTGAGTACGTTTATGGCTCCTATCGTAACGCCACTGCAACAACTCCGCGGACGACCACCAAAACTTTTACACGGACCACTGATTGGCGACTGTTTCTTTAGAGGATTCGAATCCTCGATCATGTTAGGAATGATGATGAATGCAGATCATTTTCATTTATCTGTTATCTAATAAAGCCGGATACAAGAAACTTCATTTTGTTATGTTTAAAAATGTATAATAATTATTTCGTAAGTGAATGAAAAAGCAATGAAATAAAAATTCATTCAAAAGGTCACACTTGTTCACAGGTTCCCCAAGTCTATTAAAGTGTTAAAAATAATCAGTCACGCGATAAGAATAATAAGATTTTATTGTTACCTGTTGATCAGATTTTGTGAATTGAAAAACAGTAAAATGCTCTTGCTTACAAGTCGACAAGTAATATAATAGTTTTTAACGTGGGACCGCGGTGGTCTGTTAAAAATTTAATTACCCGTCTATTCATTGTTTTATGAAAACGATCCCGAGAGAGAAATTAAATGGAGTCACACTCTAAAAGTTACAGCGAGAGGGGAATGTGGACTGAGAACAGCGGGGAGGACTAGCCTCACCTCAAAAACGTCTCTCGGTGAACCTGTTGCGCCGCAATGCACTTGTATGCATTACCTACCATGACAATTAACTTGCAAGTTGTAAACGTGAACCACGCTAGGCGAGCTATGCCTCAGTTAAATCTTAATTGCCACATAAGAATGTATTAAGATATAATATTATGTATTCAAAAATACCAATCACTAAATAAATGTCTTAACTACAGTAAAATAAATATTTAATTATTATTAACGGCTTGAATTTTTCGCATATCAATTCTAGAGCTAGCAAATTTTAATATTAGACACATTTAACACACTACTGCGTGTATTGTCTTAAATTCAACATTTTTTAAATATATGTTGCTGTAATTTAAGACATCGACTGAGGGTGCTTGATGAAATTTTAATATCAAACCTGAATTGTTGAGATTTTGTACATGTCCATGTTTTTTGTCACTTACGACACGGGTTTCGCCTTTCGGCATCTTCAGACATTCGAGCACACGAGTTAACTAGAACAGACTGTCAGTTCAAGTTCACGCGTGTGCTCGAATGCCTGAAGTTGCCGAAAGACGAAACCAGGGTCGTAAGTGACAAAATACTTAGAAATGTACTAAATCTCAACCATTTATGTTTGATATGCCGCTGTGTTTATTATTTTTATGACGCCTGGGCGTTAACTAATCATCATTTCACCAAATGTGATTGAGGATATGATGGAATAAAACAATCTTAAAATAAGCTTAATAAGGAAAAAGTAACAGACCAGGGGTTTCAACTCGAATATTCGAATATTCAATATTCGAATAGATTCGGCCCTTTTTTAACTATTCGAATACTTAGGCAACTATTCGAATTTGTGATACTTTTTAATGAAATATTTTACAAAATCGACGAAAGACACAAGAACAGTAACACCCCAAGTAGTGGTTTTTATGCCTTCTCGTGCACTTTCAATATCTTATGATAATAACTAAGTTTGAAGAATGAATGACTCGGGGATATAAAAAAACTCTTTAAATATGGCGTAATTTAAGAAATTGAAGAAATATCCTTATAGTAATCCAACGCAGTTGCAAAATTTAAATATTGTAATGCAATGGAACGGTATTCTATATAATGTTCTATTGATATATATCTAATTAATTAATTATTTTTTTATTTATAGCTCGCGTAACACCAAGTGTTTTACACACCGCGCTCTGTTGGGTGCAAAAGTAAGTAATTCGCTTATGCAACATGTTTTGGTGAAACCAAAGATGTTTGTATTCCAAATGGGCGAGCACTTTTTTTTGTTACATGGCATTTATTTTAATTTCCATACAGATTCTGATAACATCCGTATAATTAAATTATGAATACACGCCCATAATTTTGAGCATCGATAGAAACAAAAAATGAAAGCATTGAGAAATAGAATTTTAACAGCGTCACTTAGAATTTGTAAGCGATCGTCAAATGTTTTTTTTTTATCAGAATTCGTTATATTTAAAAAATATATTTTAATTTGTGAATTCATCGGATCCGTGGTACAGTGGTCAAGGTCGTCGGCTTCAGTTACAGACACCACGGGTTTTAATCTAACCGAATTATGGGTTTCTGTTCGCAGGCATGGATGTTTGTGGTCTCTAGAATTTCCTCTCATCCGTCCGATTCTAAAAACGGGGCGTAGCAAGAGCGATTAGCTAACCACTAGTCCTGTCCTATCTCTTTCTATCCCTACTATCTCGCAAAAGAGAGGTTGATCAACCGAATAAAAAGTATTTCTAGTAGAAAAACTTCTGTTTAGATAAATTCATTAGCAAGCCATATGCTCCACATTAAAAAAAAAATCCATGTCCGCTCCCAATGTAGAGCATATGGTCTCCTAACGGAGGTATCTTAACAGAATTTTTCTACGAGAACTGTTTGTTATTCAGTTTTTTTAAAATGCCCTAGAGTACTCAACGTTGTACCCACCACCACCCACTACGGCTTCACACTCTTACAGAGTGTATTCCGCAGCGTAACAACGTTATGCTTGTTTCAAATGTTTGCCAGGAATGTCCGAGGAGAAATTCCTCAAGACTTGGTTGCATGCACTCTAGTGTGTAGGAGGTTATGTTTAAAATAAGTGTTAAAAAAAAGAAAAGGAAAAACAAGGGGTTTAATGTGTTAAGGAATTAACCTCTCTTTTTCCTAAGAGAGTAGGGATAGAAGGATAGGGCTAGGACAGGACTAGTGGTTAGCTAATCGCTCTCGCTACGCCCCGTGAGGATGGGATGGGTGGGAGGGAGGACTCAGAATACGAACAGAAATCCAAAAAATCGATTGAAAGATCAATCTATGAAAACCCTCCGCACCGGGAATTGAACCCGAGACATCCGTAACCGTAGCCAACTCACAATTAGTACATTTATACCGTATACACCCCATTTTAAATACGAATAATAATAACACCATGAAGACCAAGCTGTAACCATCAATTTGATTCAATATACAAGCATTTAAAGAATCATATTCAACTGAAACAGCATTTCATCATCAGTTGAAAGTGCTCCTGAATCTTGAATACGGTCCTGATTGTTTGATAAAATTGTGGGATAAGTATTAAAAGAGTTAATATAAAATTACTACTAATAACTTATTCTAAACTTGGTGCCTAACTCCTCCCCCACGTCCAGTAGAAAGAAATAATCCCACCCAACACTTAATGTTTGTGTTGAGAATTATAATTATTGTTTACCTTAGAAACAAATAACCTTGCGATATAGCTTCTCAAAGATGGTAAACACGTGTCATATTTAGTAACACAGCCAGTTGAATAACACATTTTTATGAATTCATATTTTATATTAAAAATGAATTTCCATGAAATTACTGCCGAATCCATCGCAAATAATAGAGTTAAGTTTTATTTTAAAAGTCAATCTTATACATGTGTCACTTGGAATAGTAATGGTGAACTCCAAAATTACGAAAAATATCTTTTCTCGATAATTTGATTTCAGGTGAGATAGTTTAATTCTGCTCGAAGTTATCTTAAACGATTTTTAATTCAATGCTCTGCTATTATAAAGTTAAATACATCATAGTACGAAAATAGATATAGTTGGTAAATAATACTTAATTTTATCCGAATATAATCCGTTTTTTTTTTATAAAATGAAGACTTTAATCCATTGAGGTTGACTTATTCTATCGGATTTTTTTTTGTGACTTGGAGAACACCGATAAAAATATAAACAGATATTTGTGTTCTTTCACTTTACATATTGTGACGCGCCTGATACAAATGTAATCTATTTTACTTTAACTTTCTGTTATTTAGTGCGCATATAGAAAAGCGAAAGAAACAAAAACGTCCAGACGCATTTGAAATGTGGTGCTGGAGAAGGAAGCTCCGTATATGGAGGACGGCCAAGCGCACGAACGCATTTATTCTGAACGAGCTACAAATCCACAATATACTCTCGGGCGTTTATACAAGATTATACGGATTTTTTAACCACATCGCCTGCAAGCGTACCGAAAATCTTGAGAGTCTCTTCGTCACAGAAAAAGTTGAAGGCAGAGTGGAACGCAGAAGGGTCCCAACTCGTTGTACCGACCAAGTGAAGAACGCCACAGGCCTCTCCTTACCGATGGCCCTCAGATCAGCGGAGTGCAGGAGGAGGTCGTGACCCTCACACGTGAGAAATACGATTAAGAAGAAGTGTGTTTCTTCGCAATTATAACTGTGCGCATAATTTTGTGTGCCCAAACGTCACCGTGTAAGTAATGAAATCAAGAAAAACCACATGTTTACTCAAATGTGAAACATTTCGCTGTTATAATAAACTAATTGGTGTTACCATTGCATGGTTACTAACGCAGTAAGGATAGCGTTCCGCCAACAACGTAGACGCAACATGGCGTAGAGAGCAGAACCACATAATCGCAGTAGCCTGTCATAATCATAATATTGCACAGCGTGCGTACAATCTTACTTTTATTTACGTGTAAATAATATATTCAGTGTTAAAGTGTTGCTCAGGTTTCATCGAAACTCTCTGACCACTGATTTGTCAGTTATACAATGGCGTACTACGAGAATGTTTTGAACCATTGAAACGTTTTTCTTCTCGTATAAGAAGAGTGCCGCGTTTTTAAATTCCGTCATATAATAAAATAACTTGAAAATCTTCACAATCTGAGCAAAAAAAAACTTGAATACTTTGATATTTTATCCAATTATAATGGAGTTCTACCACGTAAATGCCAATTCAATCAATAATTATATGGAAGCAATCAATATTGGAGTAAAGCGCTAAAACACCATCAGATATCCGTCACTGTACGTCTTTGATAAGTGAGTGTTTTCTTTATGAAATTTCGTTTTTTTTAAATATAATAACAAAGCTGGGCGACCGAAATTACCGCACTCTATCCATTTGCATTATAGAGCAAATAGTATTATGATACTTGTGGCACTGAATTATTTGAGTTTTTTATTGTAAGAAACAGCTGACCTGTATATATAACGCATTAATTCTTGTAGACATAACCCTCTTCAATCTCTTTTTTACAATACTAATTGTGTTCACAAAATTAAATTCTGTGTTTTATTTATTAAAAGTAGAGGATCAGCAGGCCAATTTGCAATAATATTGTGATTGACACTTGACAGCAACGATATAAGATTTGAAAAGCGTACTCTTATGTTTTAAAATGTATCCGTACCATCTTTGTTGGCTACTCTTTATTTCCACAAATGAAAGTGAAGCCCTCAAACTGGACCAGAACCGATAATCGTTCAAAGCATCTTGATATCTGGAAGCAAACTATAATATAACGAGGGACTCGCACGATCCCCTCCGAGCCTTCTCCAGCCCACCCCCAAAAGTATTTTATTTACAATTATTTATCAGTGCGCCGATGATAGCAGCCTGCGTTGCGAAATACGTCAGTAGTACCAGAACACCGTATCACCGGTTTCATTTCACTGATTTAGCAGACTCAATAACCAATCCGGTGAAACTAAATCAATTCAAGCAATGCCTGTAAATGGAAAGTATCTTAAACAAATTATATTGAATGTTTTCATTGATATTTGATAGCTTGATCAGGAAAATCGTGTACAATACATGTTAATAATGACTTTAAAATAATGGCAACAAAACTGAAACATAAAACATACATATTGTAAAAGGAAATGTATGCGCAATTAACTGTAATTACTTCATTCAGGTTTGGTGCTTGTTGAAAACACGTGCGGGATTTATAAAATGAATACAAAAGATGTATTTAACTTGCAGCATAACCCGTTTGGTTTATTGATCTCATCATTCATGAATTTAGTAGAATTAACACCTGAAATGGTTTCATAGCGTCTGGTGTTCTTGACCAATAATGGTAAGATGTTTTTCTAAAATAAAAACGTTATACATATATGAAGGGTAGAAGGAAAGTAAGATCATTGTCACATTGATACAGTTTTCAGATAAAGCGGAAAAACTGTGCAACTGCACTGTTTATTATAGCTGAGAATTAAAGCTGGTATTCTACGTCAGTAGTCTAGTTTAAAAAAAAGCATTTCCAAGTCCTAGTCAACAACATACAACGATTTTCCTTTATCGAATGTGTGTGGCAATGATTTTTCAATGATTTCAATCTTTTGTTTCTGGGATCAGAGTTCAGACAGCGGCTTTTATTAATTGTTTCTTAATATGCTATTTTATAGAGCACAAAATTCCCAACAAGATGGCATCATTGTTAATTAATGTTGCGATTTGGGTGGACAACGAATGATTCTTCTTTCTACTTTCTTTCCACCTGCCCTTCATATATTAAACAATCCGCGAAACCCTTAAAATGGATAATGCATGTTTGTTTATTCACGCCCTCTCGATAAAATTTTGTATATTTCAAAGGTCGAAATTACACGTTTACAACTTTAGAAGACTTCAATTGGATCATGGATAGTAAATACTAATCATGATTTTATTACTTCTTAATATAAAATTAAAATTGATTACTTTGTTATTCTACTGGTTTAAAACTGACGTGACGCGTTTCACTTCGTTAAAATGCATCTTCAGACCAACCATATGGTTACTTATTTCAAAGGTAAACAATGATTTTAATTCTTACATTAAAAATAAAGGGTAGTGTAGGTTTTATTCCATTCTACTGGACATGGGGATGGGAGTAAGACATAAAGACTAATAGACTGATTACCATAACATTACTAATTATAAACCAATTACTAGTGTTTGGAGGTGAAAATCCCAAGGGAATTTTTTTAAAATGTTATTTACTAATACTCTATTACTGTTAAACGTTTTATTAATTTCTAAAAACTCTAAGCTATTCATTTTAATACTTTTTTTATTTACTCGATGGAGTACTTCTACGTTATTTTTTTTATTAAAATTATGATCATTTTCATTTGCTTCTTTCTTATAAATATGTTTATACACATTAAAAACTTACTTTACAGAGAACATTGTAGAAAAAGATGAGACTTTTAATAAATTTCTAAATAACTGATTTGTTTATTACACAACCATGATACCGAAAGTAAACGTGTTTAGCAAGTATTTATAATACGTAGATTTGTCTTACCTGATTGAATATTATCGCTTTCATTACAACTTTTTAGCAACTTAAGAATTGGCAATCAAGAATCAAGACAGCATTAAACTTTTAAATCGTATGCAACTTTTATCTTTTATGGACTTCTTAAAAGTATTTATTCATATTTTCTCATGATCTTGCCACTCTCGTACTTATTTTAGAAACCTCGTGTCAGCAAAGATAATCGCAGTGTGACAGGCGATTTCCAATAACAAACTTACGATATTGTTTTTTTATAACGGCGAGCCGCTTAAAATGGCTTCACTTTCTAATTAATTAAGTCGGTTCTATTTTTTTATTCGGTGTGATTGTAAACTTGGCATTGTGCATTTTTTCACGGCCGATTACGCTCAAATTATCATTTGCAATTTAAATAATAATGAATAACACGGTTACGACTTTCTTAAGAGGTTAACCTCTCATAACATTTGCTGTATAACGTTGATAATTACCCTCTTATATTTTTTTATGTCATGTAAGTTTCCATTATTTTTACTTTTGTTTTTATTGTCATGCTGCCTCGCCCTAAACTGTAGCATTACTTTTATAAATGAAGAAAACTGCGTTATCATGTTTTGAGTATTGACTTTAACCCCATCTAGTCTTGATTGTTTAAATCTCGCTACCGAATATCCGTATCTCAAGATTATCTACGTTGTAACCGTCACCTCCCGCTCCAGATAAGCAGTCCTCATTACGTAGAGCAGTACTTTCCAAACAAACGCTTCTTCGGGAATTCGCAAAATATTCCAGTAAATCTATAAGTATTTATTTATTCTCTTTTTTCCTTTAACATATGTATATATATATTTGATATAGGAACACATTCGTATTAAAATCACGAATGCAATCTTTCATGCAGGTGTATGAATAATGTCCAATAATGCTTTTGATAACGAAATTAATTAAATTTAGTAGGGTTAGAGGGCTGTGGTTTCATTAATTAAATTTAGTAGGGTTAGAGGGCTGTGGTTTATTTTTTCAAATTTTGTTGGCCGTAGAATGAAAACGTTTCGAAAGCATTGACAGAGTATTCCGAAACACAATGACATTTAGCGCTTTCAAATTGTTGACCAGAGTGTTTTAGGAGCAGTTTACAAGAAGTAATACCAGTAAATTGTGAAATAGCAAAAAAGCAATAAGACTTTCCAACATTACCTTGAAGTAGTGTCATCGTGATTTATGTTGATTTTAATCCCATAACTCTTTAGTATATTAGGAAATTAGTTTAATAAAAAAGAACGTTCAAGATACGTGTTTTAGTTTAATCATATTCGGGAGTTATTATGTCTTCATTCTGCGTTTCGGCTCACGTTTTTTTTGTAAAACGTCCGTTGCGTATTTGGTAGCGTCGTTGGCTACCGTTACGGATGTCTCGGGTTCAATTCCCTGTGCGGACGGTTTTTATAAATTGATATTTAAATCGATTTATGGATTTCTGTTCGTAGTCGAGGAGAAAAGAGCGAACATAAACACAAATACTCCAAACAGGTGATATTGACTATACCATTACTTGATCTGATCGTTAAGCAGAACTCTAGCCGTTATTCGCAGATACTAATATTTGTTACAGCACTGCTTATAACTAAAAAACAGTCTCACTAGACATTATAAAATAAAAGTGTGTTTTGATAATATCTATAATGAAACAACTGCCGCCATATTTGGTAACTTGTCTCAAAAGAACAAATCATTAATAACGTTTCTTGTGCAGTCGATTATTATTTTTATTTTATGAAAGTTCGGCAGTTCATTTTGAAACACCAAACGAAATAAAAACCCACTCGTTCATTTGATTTAGCCGGAGTCATTTGTTTTTGTTTTGTTCGTATTATGGCCAAATGATTCATAATTTTATTTCACAAAAACAAAATAAACATGCTGGCTTAAAATTTACACTTAAGTAAGATTTTTAGTATAATTCTACGGAAGTAAAATTATACGAGAGGATTAAAAAAATTGTTTGCTAACCGTATATATTATTTTATCTTCCGCCGTGAGTCAACCGAGTATCCGAATGGCGTTGTGTGTAACCAAAATATACTTCCGGGCTTGAATTTCGGCGAAACACCACATCGACGTTGTTTTGGCCAATCGATGTAACGCTCAAAAAATATTAAAATAAGTGAATGATTGTATCTAATTTTAAAGACGACAAAGCAGGTCTCGACTAAATAATGTAAATTATAAAAATAAATTGACAAATTTTTGGAAGAGAAACATCATTTTACATTGGTTTTAGGTTTAAAAATTCTGACCCGGCCACTTGATGTAAGCCACTATTATATCGCCACCCCTACGTATAATTCCGTATTTGCAAACATAAGAATTTACAGGAGTGGATTTCAATTCATAATGCAACTCAGCATATAATGTTTTCGATAAAAACAGTCTTTACTTTCTCCTGAACAATTTCAATTTAGGGGGTTACATCATTTGGTCAAAACACCGTCGATATAATACTGAAAGGTACGAATTTATTTGGGGGTTTTTAACATTATTTATTCTCATTCATCTGCCATCCAATCTTGAAATCAAAATGGAAGCCCTAAGTAAATGACCACGAAACAACAATTGTATAATTCTTCTATTTGAATTTGGATTATTGAGATTTTGTACACTTCCATGTATTAAATTTGATATTGAAATTCCATCAAGCACCCTCAGTCGATGTCTTAAATTATATCTTCTATTTGAAATTGTGGCTATGAGAGTGGTTGATACTAGAGCAGCCAATACCAGACACGTTTTATTATCCCGGGATTTCGGGATTCACAATTTTTCAATCCCGGAGTATTAAGAGTAATTTCATGTTTTAAGTTGTATCATTGGATCAATTGGAATGGATTTATGATTTGTTTTACTTTGGCGATTAAGAATTATTTATACAAAATAGTTGCAATTGATTTATTTTATAAAATAATCCAGAAAAACAATAAATTCTATTGTTGCCTAAACGGTCTGTTCCTGTCAACGGTCGAAATATGAGAAGGAGGAAGACCACAGTACATAAATTAACTATGAAGGTATTATATAAAAAGTATGTACATAAAAAAACCGAAGTACACGCTGTAGATAATCAGAAAGTATTGACATTGAAATAAGAACTGTGTTTTAATATTTACAGTGACTTCCGAAATCCCGGGATCGATATTTATACAATCCCGGGATTTTGGGATTGAAAGCCCATAGCAGATATCTAGTCTCTGGAAAAAATATCGGTTAGACAGTTTAATAAATTAATGTCACTCGATTTATGGATTTCTATCCATAGTCATGGATGTTTTTCCTCTCACCCATCTTAAACTAAAAGCGGGGCGTAGCGTAAGCGATTAACTAACCACTAATCCTCTTCTAGCTCTATCATTTTATCTCTTCGAAAAATTGAAATTGAACAACTGAATAAGAAGAGCCTCCATTAGGAGTCCATATGCTCTACATTCTACATTGAAGACAAAAAATGACTTTCAAATCCATGCATCAATTTCCTCATTCTGTGGTTGTAATATTTGACCGAGTGACTAATTGTTCAATTTAATTCGATTAACTTGTTTGTATCACACCGAAGATCATGTCTTCTCAATGATACATTTAATGTACTTATTTATAATAAATAGTGACAATACGAAATATTAATATAACGAGTGAGTACATAATTAAAGTCATCAAACAACAGTTAACTTAAATATAAAAAATGGCAATACTAAAATTATTAAGTGTTAAATAAAATAAATCAATAAAACTGTGTTCAATGATTAAAGATTTAAGCCCTCCGGCATAGAATAGTAAAGCCACTGAATAGAAAGCATTTTTTCAACACTTCTAACTTAGAGTCTACGATATTTCGTAATAATTTATAGCTAACACCATTTTTTGTCAGTGCCTTGTCTGGTGACGAGCACAAAAAAATGTAATAAGCTAATCTAACGTACGGCAGCAATTGCTGTGCACTTATACAGCAATTTAAACACAAAACATTGTCGCTAACGAACCTCTGCTTGTAAAGGAACACGCTCACTTATCCGACTCGGCTTGCACAATAATATACCTACCTATGATAATTGTGTATCACGATGTTATTGTATCGTCGGTGTTCTACCAAAAAGCGTTATGTCGATTTGTCGAGATACATTTAATTACCTTAACACTTAGTGAAAGTGACAGAATACTTAGTAGCTAATTTTTTTAAACTATACCCGCTCTTAACGTGAAGCATATGGCCTCCTAATGGAAGTATTTCAAAAGAAGTTTTCTATGAAAACTGCTTGTTACTCAGTTGCCCAACCAGTCTTTTTTCGAAGAGAGTTGGGATAGAAGAATAGAGCTAGGACAGGACATGTAGTTAGCTAATCGCTCCGCTACACCCCGTTTTTAAGGATCGGATGGGTGGGAGGGAGTTTTAGACACCAAAAACATTCCTAACTAAGAATAGAAATCCATAAATCGATTGAAAGATAAATTTATGAAAACCTTTCGCACCGGGAATTGAACCAGAGACATCCGTAACCGTAGTCAACGACGTTACTAACTGCGCCACGAAGTCGGTAGCTGATTTTAGGGACAATAGTTGATACTATGCAGTCTCCACATAAGAGGCGTAGTATATAGCTTACATGTCTTATTATTTTTCACCCAACATACATTATCCTAAGTTTGCCTTTTAACATGGGATAAATGTAATAATCAAAAATAACCATTGCTTTCACAATGCAGTGATTGCGTTAATAGATAAGTATTATAAAAAAGTGAAAAAGGTGTCACTTGTCGTTTACAAGCAAGTGGTGTTCAAAGAATAATCGAATTTATGTTAATATTGTATTTTTTGTGTGAAACAAAAGCTTAGACGTAAAGATTAAAAAAAAACTAGGAAAGGTTGCTCAGTGCCTGATTGAACACTTTCTTTAGTCACTTTTAAGGCGTTAACTGTCAATTCTTGGTGGAAATTTAAGACATCGACTGAGGGTGTTTGATGGAATTTCAATATCAAATTTGAATTGGTGGAAAGGCATATATTTTTAAAAAATCAGTCAATAATGCTCGTGATCAGCGACACCGGTCCTGGTCATTATAAACATGTGAAAGTAGTAAAAACAAATCGTGTCTTATTTTTGAAAAACTTTCTTTAGTATCGTATTATTAATTAATCGTTAAAGTAAATGCATTGAAATTTCAATAATATTGTCTACCTCTTCTAAAACTGTACATTTTATAGCTAAGCTTAATTAAGTTTAAGCGTAGTTTTGACGATGGCGTAAAACCGAAATAGCTATCAATGAGCTGAATACTTTATTTTTATCATATTTTTGGATGACGCTTTTGAATTGCTTAAATCTTAAATATTACGTATTTTGACTTAACGCGTTCTGTCGCTATACCGGCTGCACATTGTGCATTCCCATTCCCGCAAACCGTCGACGGCCCACGTTGGGAAATTCATTTCTATGAGAGGCCAAACCCCCGCTATGGAGGCATGCATTATGAATTTTGACGTGTGATTTGATGGGCCCTACATAATTTGAATACATTTTCATACAGTTATTTTTTAGAGGCGGAGTTTACAACGATAATTTTCAATCGTAAAAATTAATTTGACGATATTATCGGATACTTGAACAGTAATTTTATGATTATAATGAAACAATACGTTTTGTAATCTTTGGATAGTTCACATACCTTGGAGTACACATCCGGAAGATGGCAGACCACGCAGAGCACGATATTCGCGTAGATATAGCCAGATGTGCTTCGAATTAACTGTCGCAGATGATCAAATAATGCACTTGAAACAGCCCGGTTACATACTTCTTTTACAACATATTAAGCTTTTAATATTCCCTACGGACGGGGTGGCGAACCTACGGCACGCGTGCTAGAGTTGGCACATTCAGCAATTTAGCTGGCACGTAACAAATAACAGATTTTTAAAACGGATAACTCTCGGATAAGATATCTGGACGTTATTTTATACTTAATCTTTACGAATTTGAAATGTCCATGTATTTTGTCACTAACGACTCGGGCTTCGCCCTTCGGCATCTTCAGGCATTCTAGTACACGAGTGAACTTGGACTGAGACAAGTCAACAGTTTATAACAATTATATACAAATAAAATACTACAAATCTTATTCCCTGAGTCAAGAAATTAGCATCTGGACTAGTCACAACATTACAGCTGAAAAGAGGGGTTTTTTTAAATGCAATTCGAAGAACTGCTTACCCAATTTCAACTAATGGGCGAAGCCCGGGTCGTTGGTGACAAAATACATGGAAATGTACAAAATCTCAATAATTCAAATTTGATATCGAAATTCCATCAAGCACCCTGAGTCGATGTCTTGAATTATTAAATTAATTAAATGATGGAATGAAACTACGGCTGAAATATTTTTTTCGTCGAAAATTAAATGTGCTCGTAGATTTAGAAACGAAATATAACCCATATAATTGAATTGTTTTTGCGACCTTTAAATCAAGATTTTCGCCTTTATTTTTCTTTCTATATTTACAATGGCTTAATTTCTAAAAGTACTGTATTATGTCTATATGTGGGTGTTAATGCCCTTATTAAATGTAGGAAACCTTCTTTATGTCGAAAGGCCACACGATACTTCAATTAGATATACTTAAAAATAATTGTAAAACATCTTGGAAAATTATGAAAGCAATGAACTCAAACTGAGTCAGTTCGAGTTCATTTGTGTGCTTGAGTGCTTGAAGATGCCGAAAGGCGAAACCCGGGTCGTTGGGGACAAAATCTCAACAATTAAAATTCCATCAAGCACCCTCAGTCGATGTCTTAAATTAATCATTTCGACTAGCGGCGGCAACATTATCAATTTTCATTTCCACATTGACATTATTTTCCGAAATGAATCGTAGAAAATGTTGTACAAGAAGTAAGACCGATGAATCCAGTTGGGCTTACATTTTACTAAAAGAGACGACATATGAACCGGATATAAAGTATTTGGCATCGAATGTACAGCAACAAAAATTTCATTAATACTAATAACTTAAAGTATATTTTTTAAACTCTCTCTTTTTTTTCATTTTTCCGCTATTTAAAATTGCTTGGAAGGGTAAATAAGCTTATTCTATCTTATCAGACAATGCCGTTTAATGATGACAAGCTCTTCGCTTTATGTTTTTAACTAAAAAAAACTAATTATAGTATTTTATTTAAATAAATAAATAAACAAAAAAACTGCTCGGCAAGTCATTCAGTCGATATATATAATTTGGAGATTTTTTGGCACGCACATGTAAAAAGGTTCACCACCACTGTCCTAGGGGAACGGTCCCCCGACCGGTGGTCCGCGAGAAAAACTTCAAATACGCACTAGCAAATATCGCTCTAATTAAATAATACTATTTCATGGCAGAAAAATGTAAATCATTACTTTATATGTTTGTATTTGAAAAAAATATACTCAACGTTATATCCACCACCTCACATTACAGATTCAAACTCTTTTCAGAGAGTGTATTCTACAGCGTAGCAACGTTATTCGTGTTTCATTTTTTTTCCAGGAATGTACGAGGAGAAAGTCCTCAATAGTTGGTTGCATAGTAGTGTGGAGAAAGTTAAATATCAAAAATAGAGTTCATAAATTGGGTTCCATTCACATTCTGCAGGACGTCGTGAACTCTTTGAATGCCAATGACCAAGTCGGCATGACCGTCGGGGCCGACAGATTTGTATGATCCGACTGACAGTGACTATGATCACTTCGTTTGGATGAAGCTAACCAGCCGCCAGTGCGTTTTAATATATTTTTTTAATTTGTATATAGAAAATAGTTGATTGCCGTCCGATATTTGAATTTGAAATTCTGTATTTGATCGATACAGTTGTTTACAGTATTATTATCTACCTATTCAATTTGATGTTTTTTATATTTCGTATGGAGATAACGTGAAACTAGCACTATCCATATCTTGTACCGCTAACCTCGTGTGTGGTTAAAGATGAGTTGACCTCATAACGCAAGAATGAAGAAACTAAATTGTATTCAAATAAAGGTAAAATCAATATTACATTACATTAAAAAAATATTTTCCAAGAAGTCTCGGAAAGTCGGCAATTAATATCGGAAGGTCGCGTGTTTGACATGGCTTATATAGAGAAAACGATAATCTTACCGAGTCGTCATAGTTAGCAGTGTGTAAGGCTGCGGTACTGCCTTCTCTTGATCCACCAGGTGAGGAGTGGCGTCGTGAACGAGCGCCATCCGCTTCGTCACCGCTGCAGTAGTCCTGGATACCCGGCAGCATCGCGAATTCACGTCCATTAACGGGACATACGTGTGCAGAAGCAGGCACACACAAAAGAAAACGGATATTAGTAATTTTCATTGCAATGATTGATATTAATCAATAATTGTATCTTAAATAATAACACGTCACCATAATGCTCAAATATTTAACTGACATTTTTGTTATATCAAATAAAGTATTTTCATCAAGCAATTATTTTCAAATCTGGAAATATTCCTCGTTTGGATTGGAGTTTGCTTATTTGCTAGGCCTTCATTATAACATTGTAAAAACAATAAAGTTTTTAACCATTTCCACTCTTCATTTGAAGTATATGGACTTCAAATGAAGCTTTTTCTACTATTGTATTACCAACATTACTTGGCCGCTACCGATTTTGGAACTAGAATTGTCAGTCTAGAATAAATTTCTCCAATTGCTATTTTAGGCAAAATGAATATATATATGTACTTTTTACAACCGTTGCTAAAATATCAGTTTTGGAATTGATTGAAATTTCAGTTTTGGTTGAGTATGGCAACATTACTATCATAACTAGCGGTCAAATTAAATTAGTACATCTATACTGGTAACTCTCATTTTTAATATTGGATGGGGTCGGAGAGAATTTAGACATCACAGACATCCATCCTTTCAAACACAAATCCATAAATGGGTTGACAAATCAATTTATGAAACTTTCATTCTGGGATTTGAATCTCTGAGTAGCGTAAACGAAACCAACGACGTTGACCAATCGGCTGAAGGTATGCCTTTTTAGTTCCACAATAGTTATAGAATTTAGTTGAAAGCTTTTACAGCATCACGCTGTAATACCTATCAAATATGTTTTATTATTATTGGAGAACTGAATACTTTGTTGTTTTTAAATAAATATTTTTTTTTCATATGGCAGTTGCAGATATATACGTGCCAACAAATTTCAACGTTTTATATAATTTTTATATATTCAATTCTAAAAATAAATTTGCTGAAACAATTTAAATGCTTGTCTAGAACATTTGATATTTTTCAGTTAACTATTTAGAGCAGTACAGCGTTAATAACTATAAAAATAAAATACAATTTAAAACCTGTCAGCCCAAGAGGATTTGCCAAATAGTTTTAAATAACATTTTAATTTCATTACATTTATAAATTTATAACCCTTAAAAACTGTCATTCATTTCTTATCAAGTAATTATTTTCTATATTGAATGTTTGCATTCTTCTTTCCATATTGAAATTATTTTTAATATTTATATATCATTTCAAAAATCTGAGAAAAATTGTTTTAAATAGAAGTTTATTTAATTTTATGGTAGAAACAGAAAATTTTGATTACCGTTAGTATAAAATATTTTTGGAAGATATCGCATTGCACACAAAGAGTTCATAATGAATGGTTTTTTTCTCAACGATAATCAAAACTTTTAATTTCAGTTTTTTCTGTTAAATTTATCTACATCTATAAATTTAATCTAAATTGTCATCAATACTATTCCTATTTGACAATTTTTTCATGTTCTATATCTGTGTGCCTATGGCACTAAATTGTACTACTGACATCTAAACAAGATAACATTCATTCATATATATATAGTAACAATGTGTATAAATACAATTGTATTGATTTGTGTGTAATAGTGCATTTACATGTTGTATTATATTTTTCACTACCATGTGTAAATTTTAATGTGTGGGTGCCAATTAAATTTATGAGGATTAAGTTATCAGGACCTCATGGTTTATGAATAATAATGTTTAAAGTGTATTGTACTTAATCCTAGTTAAAAGTGATGCTAATGATACATAACAACAGGAAGACATTTAAACTTATAGAGAAATAAAAAATAAAAAAAATAATATTTGAAATGAAAAAAAACACCACTGCATTATTTATTTTATCGAAATGTATTTTAATGTTTTTTTTTTGAATAAATTTTATACCATATAAAGACTGTTTCATTATTTACTCTCGGGCTTATACAGAAGAGGAGGAAATATTGAATGGAGAAATTAAATTAATTAATAGAAATTTAGAAAAGTATTTTTTTCCAAAAACATTTTATGTCCGATAAAATCATTATTAACCAAAAAAAATGCATTACAGAATATTGATAATGCGCTTGGAACTAACTCGAGGTGCATTGAACAAAAACAATTCGAAACTATTTGGGGAAAAATGCATTCGTTCCCAAAAGGTTAAGTAATTAACGTTGCCAGGCTTTCAACGCGAAATCTTTTACAGATCCAGACATTATGATAGTTACCTTTATAGTAAATCAAAAGTTTCAGTGATTTTTGGAAGTAAATACCGTTGCTATAGAAACGGTAAGGACATAAAATCAACACCCTAAACCCTAAATTAACAAAACAATAACTAACTTTTGGTCATTTTGAATGAAAGCAAAAAGAAATATTTTTCTTATAATTGATTTCCATTGAAGCTTTTATTAATTTCTATAGCTTTCTGTATTTATTTTTCGTGAAAAAAGACTAAACGTGAGTGTCTGCTTTCTTCTTTAGAGGTTTCGAAATGCACTAAATAATAGCACGGTAGTTAAGACAATCAGCCAATGTTTGTAATTTAGTAGCTTTATTTCTGTATTTAACATGAGAACTTCTGTAAACAAATTGTTTCGAACAACGTTGACAGTTCGAAAAATTAAATAGTTTGAAATGGTCCCTGTATCTCTTATGTAAAAATACTGTTATCCAGTACTTTTCCACAAGCCAGAGAGCAAAAGACAAAATGGCCTTAATTTGAAGCAATTATAAAGATTTAATCTTTATATACTTCATGTAACTCTTGATGCTTAGGTTACCATTATTGGTATTGGTATAATATAACAAAATAATATAAATGAATGCGAATACGGTATATTATGGTAAGCGATTTTTGCTTGTAAGTATTTTTTGTCCAACGCTGTTTGATAACCGTAGAATTGCTTTATATTATATAGTAATATAATATAATAAACCAAGATTATATCAAGCTACGCTAGACTTCTTTCTCAACTGAGATTTTTCTCAGTATTGTCGTATTATTGTAAAAAGAAATCTTAGAAAACGAAACTGTTAATCGGCGAAGTTATATATATTTTGTGTGAAGAACTTTCACTGATTTATAATCAGATTGAATGGAAGATTGCCCGTAAATTGTGCGCAAATGTTTGAACTTGAAGTAGGTTCTTTAAATGAAACAAACTCAATTAAAATTAATCGTGGGAATCCAAACAGTAAATCACTGTATACGATACAATTTACGAATGAATTATACAAATTGTTAAGAATGTAATAATGCTATTGCGTAAAAAAATGTAATTAAGCATAAATTCAATCGTTATTTGGCACATTTTAAGTACCATAATTGAATGAATAAGTACGGTGATGTCTGAACACTTACTATATAAAAATTCAGTTTATTTTTCTTCTCCCAATTTTGGGTCAATTGTGTTACAAAACAATATCAACATTGAATGAATAATTTAGTTTCCCATGGGCGAAGGAATTTATTTTGCTTTCAATCGAATGTTCGAATATATCCGACTCTTTTTTGAAATTCGAATATTTTGACAAATTTTTTGAATATTATTCGCTTATAGTATTAATGTATATTAAACGACTGGTTTCAGCAAACAATGTCATTCAGTGTAGCGTTATATTTTGATATAATCTATCTTGTTTATTTAAACACGTGTTGACGACTTTTACGTGTAAATAGTTATTACGTTTCACCAGAGTATGAAAAAACAATTAATATGCATGATGAAAAGCATACATTATAATTATTTAAATATATTTGAATACTATAAAGTTTTTAATATTCGACATTCGAATATTTGTTTTAAACAAATATTTGGACTCCCTAGTCTTAACAAAGTTGTGTGCGATACAAACAAATGGTAAATAATTAATATATTAGACTAACATGATATTAAAAGCGATTTAAAATTGTAATTCAATAGTTTTTTTTTCGTAAAGTAATAAATATAAAATTATACGATACAAATTATTTTGTTAGTTTTAATAAAATATTATTATAATATCGTCGTTTTTCTGGAAGAACACACTAACTGGAAAATACTAGTTTTGACTAATCGGACTTTAAAGTTTGACAAATGCTTGAAATGCGATACGTTTTTCATTTTGTTTGTTAGTACAAAACTGTTTTTAAGTAAAACTGTAGTTCATAAAAATAAATGTGTTCTGTCATACGGTAGAGTTTGAAATAAGATACATTTTGGTATAACTAATTCAATATGTCATTTTTTCGATTTAGTGTTTTATTCCAGAACAGCGACGACATTATATCTTTTAGACACGAGTTTGTTTCCGTTTACAAATATTATAGAATTATTTATTGCTGAAGGTGTCATTTCATTTTTTATTGTAATGTGAATCTAGCTCTATTTAGTACAAACGTAAATACATTTATACAGCATATGTCATAATTGGCTTATAACCTGAAGAAATTTTCATAAAATTGTTTTATCACTATCAGAGTCTAGCGCACGTTTTACATGTTATTATATTTAAAGAATTTTACCTTTGAATTGAAAATAAAATATAAATGGATGTATTTATGAATGTGACATTAGTTTTCTGTACACCTGTTTTGTTTTCGTCTTTGAAGCACATGTAGAAAAATTCCTGAAATATGAGTGATAAACTGAATAAATTAAATGATTAAATAATAATCTGTGCCAAAAGAGTAATCCGTGTAAAAGTGTGTGTTGTTTGATCACCTGTCTGGTAGGCGAGGCTTCCATATCAGCTATGCAGGGTGAGGGAGCATGAGCGAGGGCTGAGGAAGGGGAGACGACTGTTCGTCCTTGACCCTGCACCAGGCCCTGGCCCTGACCCTGTCCACCCGTCAAACCACGCGTCGCACTGATCCTGCCCCCACAAATAATTTACATTTTTCTTTTGCTTTCGACATGAAATCTCTTTCGTCAGAGATCATCATCGTTTTTGACCGACCGTGCGTGTGAAGAAACACTTTAGATTTCATGTCGAAAATAATAATTATTTTATCGAAGAGTAATTGATTGATTGCCAAGCAACAAGCTGAGATTTCTTGAAAGGCGTTTATATTTATATGAGATAATTTATAAAACTACATTCATTTTGTAAACCTTTTTAAGCTACGTTTCGTTCCCAAATCCATTAACAATATATTATAGAATATCCTACGAACAGATGTTTTTAACGAAGTCGATGTCATGAAGTCCCTCAAGTTGAAGTTAAAATTTTTAAAATAAATCATTATTCTTCAGACGATATGGCGTAAATTGTACAATCTTTTTGTTCCCTCAGCAAAATAGGGTATTATGTCTGAAATAGTCATTTTTTAACTCTATTTTCGTAAAATATTTTCGTATTTTGAACTCAAACAGTGTCAGCGACAACAGCAACAACAGCGATTGTACCTAGACTTCTTTGGAATTTACAGCAAAATTTTGAAAACTTTAAAAACTCTCTTGCAAAGTAATAACATTAGACGCAGAGAAAGAAGACGACTGCCTTTTACTGGGGGTGCGTTATATTTTTGTTGATAAATGGTTTATGATCAGTGCATAAGACATTTAGCAAAACTGACAAGATTACGTAAGTACAGTGTCAAAGAATAACATGAAAAATACTTAGTTTACAATACATATTCAATGTTTTCATATTCCTCAGCTTATACATGATCAAAATCAAAGACTAACCATGTGAAAATTAATGGAATAAGTACTAAAAATAGCTCATTATTTGCACCAATTTCAAAGAAATTCAAAATTAAAGTGATTCGTTCACAATATTCCACATTGATAGCTGAGTTCATAAATTTGCGGTTTTGAGTTAAGTATGAAAAAATGCTTAGAATATCAATATCTACCAGTTACAAAAATGTAACAAGTGGTAATCTGTGATTATTTTAGAATGAAAGTGGATATTATTACTTTAGACCAAAACTGTAACAACTGCAGAAATCCTGTGAAAGCTTCTGAAGACTCCGATTGTTAATATTTGAAAAAAATAAAATTATGTTTATGATATTATAAAGATAGATGTATTTTTTAAATAATCCTAGAATATAATTAAAATCTGGTAGAAGATTAAACCTGCACAAAATCTTGTTTCCTAATTATCTTAGAACTAAGTTTTTGAGTTGTTACACTTTGCAACTGAGGTATCGATATGGATGCTTGATGTATGAAATACGTTAGAAGGCATATGTTTGTTTTAAAACATGGCGATTTGTTTCATGGTTGCAAAAATAGCAGTATTATTTTGTTTTTAATAGCATAAATTCATTTTGAATTATCTGTCTTTGCGAAATAAATTTATCGGAAAATAAAATCAGCCGTCATTCAAGAGAGGGTATGAGTTGCATAAGATTATTAGGAAAACAATCCAACGGTTTGGAAAAAATACTGAAAATTTTATGACGTAGTTGAAACACGTGACTAATCCTAGAGATTTATCAAACCAACGATGGAATTATATTGCATTATCTCGTTACAGAACAGATAGGGCTTAATGACAATGAAACGACTAAAGCTCGCACTTCATGTGATATTATAATTTCAAATTACTCAGTAACAGGACTTAAAGCTTTATGCTATTACAAACGTTTTATTTTCACATGAAATCAATCACAATATTAACGACACTCGGAAGAAAATGTTTTTAGACGTCTGTCAAACACAGGGTTGCCAGATTTCTAAAATCACAGATCGCGATATTTACTATTTTGAACGATGATACAAAAAAAAAAAAATTAAAGAAGTGAGGTAGAAATTAAGAAAAGATACATAATTTTATTTAAATTATAACATATGTATATAGGTACATATGTATACAGAAGAGAAAATATCAAAAATAGTCACATAGTAATCCGCAAGAATCACAGTTCTCAGAATATATTCTTTGATACAATTCCAGGAATTACATTTTGATTTAAATGTAAAAACTTATACAGCAGTTTTTTTTACATATTTATAAATATGTTCACCATCTTTGTTCGATAAAAATTAAGAAGTGAGCCTCTTTAACTATACATATACGTACATTTCAAGTCGGGATTTGTCTGTTGAAATCGGGACCGTCCCACTCAAATAGGGACGTCTGGCAACCATGGACTCAAACAACACATCGATTCCCGAAAATTAATGCGGTCAATTAAGATTATCTTCCGCGAACTAATTAATCGATGTGTCAATTGCCCAACGATTCTGAACTTGTACACAAGTCATATATAAATGGATTAATTTAAGCGAAATTCTTGTAAAGATTACGTGGATTAACTAAAGGGCACACAATCTGAAATAATATTTTGTCAATATGAGTGAGTTGATAAATGTAATGGAATTTTTATCGGAAAATCATATTCACACTGTCAACTGATAATAATTATTGAAGTTTTAATAACCCTTTTAGTACTTTTGTTGTTTGAATAGATCGTTCAAAAATACATTGAAATAAATATGTTTTTAGAATTTCTTAAATTCAAAAAATGGAAAGGAAATCATACCATTTTGGTAAATTATTTTTTTATTTTATTGTTACTGAAAATGTTTTTTGTTCACTTCATTACTGTAGTAATATAATAAACAATCATAAACATTTGAAAACCTCAAATTTTTAAGATTCTTTTTTTATTTGATAATTTATGGACACATTGAAAGTGTCGATATATCTGCTATGGGGTATTATAAGAGTTAAATAAGTAGTTATTTCTCATATGTGGATTAAAACGTCAATGTTAAATTTATACTGGATGGACTCATGAGTATAACTCTACGTTTGGTCATTTTACGAGGAGTGCGAAAAAACAATCTGATGTTCTACAAAAATTATAATAAATTTATGCGTCTATTAGACTAACTTAACATGAAATAAATGTGATAAAATTATTATTATTTTCTGGTCAAAATAGTATATGTTTGCTCATTATAAAAATATTTTTATGGTTCTAGAACAGTGTTTCTCATGTGCGGCCACCAGAGGCTATTTCTGTGGCCACCAACGGTTCTATAGTAATAAATATAGATATCAAAAAAATAGTAATATAAAATAAATACGACATTTGTTTGTTCGTATTGCGTACGTATACGGCTTAAAAATGTATTTGTAATGAATGAATATTTTTAATAAAATAGGGATCTTTTTTTTAGATATACATTTATCGGAATCAGTACATTAACCCTCATTGGGTTAATTTGGGCTACAGTGCAGTAAGTAATTCGGTCTGTTGTGCGATAACCAACGCTTTTCATCTTGCAATCGTGTAATTATCATTGACGAGAAATTAATTAATTATGAATATGAAAGCATCTGTATATTTTATGTCTGTAAATGACAGAATTGTTTTTAAAGAAATTACATTTAAATGTAAAAATTTTCGGTCTGCGGCGCAATTTTCTACGTCGATTATTAGGTTTATGGTTAATAAAAATCAAGTTGATAATTTCTAAAATACCCGCAATGCTATTGTAAATATTAAATCATTATTTTTTGAGGAAAAGTGGTCGAGGGCGGGAAACTCGAGGACCGCTCCGGGCGGAAAACTCCCTAGCCACGTCACTGCCAACATGTTTAAATGTCTTTTATTAAATAAACTTATATGTTGATCCTTTTTTTAGTAAATGCATCGTTCTAATATTTTAAATCAAGATTGAAAAATTTGGTGCGGCCACGAGACTTTTCCATAAGACTATTGATGTTTATAATGCGCCCACGGAGAAATTTTCTGTGAGAACCACTGTTCTAGAAGTAGAGGTCAATTAATCCTTATTTTTATGACATTATGTTATCTATATATAACTGCTGACGAGAATAGTAAAAATTATAACGTTATGGAGAGTGTAATCATTATTGCTGAAAAATTGACTTAATAATTAAACTTTGTTTTTCCTCTACCGAAAAATTGTCTTTTTGAACTTATACTCATAGTCCATCCATCATAGAAATAATCGAATAATGTATTTACATTAATTTGTGTTCTCTCTGCACTTATGATATGCAAACGTTTTAATCAGATAAGCAATTATATGCTTAATTGTATCCTTTTATATGCGCTCTGTTAATAAAACAGCTGAACCAATATTATAACCATTATCTGAATTTTACGGACGGATATACGTTCATAAAGGAAACTTACTACTAAAAAGAGATAAACATGTAATTACATTACGTTAGTCTTTCTGTCGTTGTGTTTCTACATGACGAGCAAATTTAGTTTAATCATTTAACAATTATTCCGCAAAACTCGTGTAATCGTAAAAAGATTTGTATTGACCTGTAAAATGCTTTCCATTTTCCTATTTCAACATAATATATGCGTGAATTGTGAATACATATCGAATGTTTAATACTCGTTTAAGACTTGGCGCTATTTTTGCTTGGTCATTGTTATTCTGTGTTAAATCAAAATTAAACGTAACCAATAATATGTTCAACTAATTTATATATAATTTATATCCAAGTCTTTTAATTTTATTTCTTACCATGTCCATTCCCAGTGATTCATAATGGAGATTACCTCAATACAAGTTGCAACCCAATAATATACTTATCTATGATAATCGTGCACCATGATTTTAATATTGTATTGTTGGTATTGTGCTAAAAAGCGTAATATTGATTTTTCGAGATACATTTAATATCCTATACGTGAAATACGATATACAGGAGCTGATTTTAGGATCAATTGATATTCTATAAACTACATAAGAGGCGCGGTTCATAGCTGACATGTCTCATTATTTTTCGTCTAAATTTTAGCCAACCAAGATTGTAATTAATTTTTTTTTTGATTTTGTCCGCTCCCAATGTAGGACATATGGACTCGTAATGGAAGTATCTGTTGTTGGGAGAACAGATGTTGGTCTACGAGAACTGTTTGTTACTCAGTCACTGAACCTCAAGATAGTAAGGATTGAAAAAAGATTTCTAACACAAACAAATCCATAAATCGACTGAATTATTTCGTACTGGGATTGTAATTGGTACGCACCGCGACCGAAGCCAACGACGTTGACAACTCGCTTACGGGTCCGGTTATTAAATATAAATCCTCATGATTTTTGCGAAATAAAAATAAACATTTTTTCTTGAGGGAAACGAAATAACATTGAAATAAATATACAACTTTAATCGTCAGTAGATAACGAGAAATTGCCTTGAATCATTTGCTTTGCCTCTCTTTTCAGAGTTGGGATGCGGAAATAAATAATTATTATAACGTGGTAAACTAATCATTCCCTCAACGCTCTTTTAGTATACGATTATTTGAGTGAGAAGATATTAAAATATCTCTACAATATCTATACATTCAGGATCAACATTCATAAATCGTTAGAAGAATGTTTGAAAGCGTAAATTCAGGGAATTCTACACTGCAAAATTTAGTAGGACCGAAGCTCTATAGCCGAAAATGACTCAAAATTTAATATTCCATTATTTTAATAATTTAAGAGATCAACTGAGGGTGCTTGGTGGAGCTTCAATACCAAATTTGAATTTTTGAGATTTTGTACATTTCCATGTATTTTGTCACTAATGACCCGGGTTTTGCCTTTCGAAATCTTCAGGTATTCGAGCACACGAATTAACTCGAAATGATTCAGTTCGAGTTCATTGTTTTCATTATTTTCAAGGGTATTTTACAACCATTTTTAAGTATATCTATTTGAAGTATCGTCTGGCCTTTCGAGATAAAAAAGGTTTCCTACATTTAAAAAGAGCCTAGGGCATTAACACTCATATATTGACATAATATAGTACTTTTAGAAATTAAGCGAGTGTAAGTATAGAAAGAAAAATAATGACGAAAATCTTGATTTGAAGGTCGCAAGAACAATTTAATTATATGGGTCATATTTCGTAGTTTATGGGTTTCGATACGACTATATAGTCGCTGTTCTGGAAGAAAAAACTAGATCGAAAAAAATACATATTGAGTTAGTTGTACCATAATCTTTCTCATTGCAAACTCTAACGTATGGAAGAACACAATTACTTTTATAAATTATACTTTTACTTAAAAACAGTTTTTGCAAACAAACTAAATAAAAAAGGTAGAGTATTTCAAACGTTTGAAAAACTTCAAAATCCAATTACTCAAAACCAGTATTTTTCAGTCAGTGTCTTCTTCCAAAACAAAGACGAATTATTATTATATTACATTAATAGCTTAAGCTGGTATTGATATAGAATTTTGTTTAGTCTCAATATAAAAGATGAAGAAAAACAATTAACGCTCTTGACGAACTCTAGTTCATTCATGAAGTAGAATTTCTGAAGATGCTGAAAGGCGAAACCTGAGTCTTTAGAGACGAAATGCGTGGAAATTTACAAAAATTCGTATTTGATTTACCACCAAGCACCCTCAATCGATATCTTAAATCTAAGAAAAAACATTGTCAACGAAACTTTATCAATAAATGCTATCCGTGTCCAAGTATTCAAATTGAGTATTAATTTTCAAATATTCGCGTACAAACAATTTCAGGACGATATTATTCCAATGTGCAGTTTACAGGTAAAATGGTTGGCGGGAATTGCTCATTGGGGCTCATGGCACGTTCGGAATGCCCGCCGTTGTTATTACTAACCAATGTAGGGGCTGTTTCGGACTGCACCTACACACATCTGTGGAATTATGGAACTCGCCAATTTGCATTCAGATCGGTATAACTGTACGGCCTGCCCAGAATTACGAATGCATTTTGTGAAATTTTATTTGAAACGACACACAAAACGTCCCCTGGATATCAAAATGGACGCTTCTATAAATTTAATTGAAACGGTGTACTGGTGAGGTCAGAGAGCTCTCGTTTTCATTTATTTTATAAGTTTATGATCCATTTTTTATTTTGCTGGTTGCCACGGTTTATTCGAAAACGATGCATTGTTTTAATAAAACATATTTTATATGTTCAGTTATAAAATGTGAAAAACGTTTATAGGCTGTCACGTGTTTTGTCCAATTGATGTAACCCTCAAAAAATATGAAAATGATTGGATTTCATTTTAAAAATGACAGAGCAGGTGTCGGCCAAATGATGTAAATTAGAAAAATAAATTGAACATTTTTTGAAAAGGAAACATCATTTTACATTGGTTTTAGGTTTAAAAATTCTGTTCTGGTAAGACACCGTGTTTATATCGTCATGATTTTGGGTAATCATCTGACGTTTTAAAACCACTGCTTTCTTCTTCTTCGTTTTAGACTATACATTGGCATCCTAATCACATTTAATCAGGTGAATTAATTTATGTCTCAGTGTTTAATAACGTCACTTGAAAATGAATCGTGCAACGGTATCGAAACGTCGGATGACAATTCTTATTCTATTGATTCATCCAACTTTATATCGTTCTAGAGTAATCAGCGTTACACTCGCAACCACTCGCTGTGAGTTGGCAGCTCGTTATAATGTGAATAGTAAAACGCTGTCATCCACATCCTAACCGATTTTTAAACGGAACGCAAAGAGAGAGATGTCGACGACTGACGACAAGTCCTTCACCAACCCTGTCCTTATATCGTTAACCTTTCTAAATAATGAGATTGAACGATTGGCGTACAACTAATTCTTTTTATAATAGTTTTATACGAGAAAACATTTTTTTAAAATTCAAATGAAATAAAATTTGATTTATTGAGATTTTGTACACTTCCATGTATTTTGTCACTAACGACCCGGGCTTAGCCTTTCGGCATCTTCAGTCATTCGAGCGCACGAATGAACTGGAACCGACTCAATAACTCAAATTTGATATTGAAATTCCATCAAGCACTCTCAGTCAATGTCTTAAGAAAGTATTTCATTTGATATAATTTATGTCACTCCAGATCGATTCGATGTGAAAAGAAATCATAAAAAACCACGGTCAAACTCTAATATCTTTACCTTAATTTTAAAAGGTTCTAATTGCACTTGACCCTGTTTTGAGATAGAGGCGTTTGAAGTTCAAGGAAAAAATGTATTTTTTATTAGTGATTTTGCATATATATGTAAAAATATATTACTTGTTTTTAATATAAAGGATTTATTTTAACTAAAGCCTTTATATTAGAAAATAATGAGTATCTAAAGCTTTAATTAGAACTGACAACAATAGTTTGTTTGAAAAGGTTTTATCGCATATTTAAATTTTATCAAACAAAATGCTCTGATTTTTGAGATATTTATTAATAGTATATATTATCATGACTTGCTGAAACCATGTAAGCTAACAATGATATTATAATACAAAATAATAATAGAACACATATATATAATTTGAATGTTTGAACTAACTCAGCTAACTTTCGTCAATTACCAAATTCTTTACATTGATAGAACAATATAAGTAAAGGGTAAAACATACACCAACCATCGAGGCGAAGAATGTTCAACATGACGTTAAAATCCTTTTCAAAAAAACTGTGATGTGTATGTCTTTTCTGTGAGATGATAATAAGCAGCTATATCGATTCATTTTACCGTATAAAACAAATTTATGAAAAAAAATGTGTCGATAGACCTCTGGAATACGGCTAACTCACTCATTGAACAATATATGACTCTGAAATCAACGTATATGGTAGAATGTACCTATTACAACATTTTCCAATCAAAAGGTCATTTTAGGTCAAAATTTCAGTTAGAACCTGTTGCATTTAAACAATCTAAATTTGATATTGACCTTGCTGGAACTTTTACGAAAACCCATCTGATCATTAGGGAGAAATTTTTACCACTATTTCACATAGACTTGTTAAATGACTTTTTTCGGAGATCCTCTGCTGGGAGTAAATATGCTTCAATTTGGGAGCAGACATTACTCGAAAAAGGTTAATTGGGAAACTCTATCAGATCGATATTAAGAACTTTTAGCGGGTGAACTTATGAACTTATTCTTTGACCACCAATCAATATTCCAATTAACGTTATAAGTTGTGCAGACTGAGAGCCCGTGTACAACAGAAAGTTTTACCAGGTATTCTGCGCCACCTGACAATAAAATTTACCGTTATTACAATTTGATATACACGGCTATTGTTAGTCTCATTGTTATTTGAACTTTGGCATCAGCCGAACAATAGTAAGCGGTTAGTTAGCTAACTGGAACCCATTTGCGGCATGTCTAGGGATTGGAATACCGACCGGTATTGGGATCCGGTGTTATTTTTCCAATACCGGATTTTAAAATGCAAAATACCGGTATTGTGGCATTACGATATATCTGCGGCGTTTTGCAACAAGCTTATTCATAGCAAGGGCTTATTCTCACAATAACAACGCATTCGTCAGGGTGTCAAAATTCGGTATGCTAGTCATTATACATAAAGAAGATCCATTGAATAAGTGTATTATCCGCGAGAAATTATCCATTTAATTTTAATTTTATTTTTGATGACTAACGAAGGTTTATATTTCTTCTCATGTAAACTAAGATAAACCAGACTTATCAATTTTTGCCATAACGCCACAGATATTACATTACATTTACATAAGCATTGTCACTAATGTCTGGGTTTCCCTTTCGTTATATTCAGGCACGCAAGTACACCGATTAACTCGATCGAGTGTTATCTTATGGAAATACACAACATTTTAAATTTAAGGTGCTTGATGGAATTTCAATATAAAATTTGAAATGTTGAAATTTGTACATTTTGACCCAGGTTTCGCCTTTTGGCATCTTCAGGTATTCGAGCACACGAATGAACTTGAACTGACGGACAGTCAATAGTTTATATCGTTTATATATGAGATAAAATACGACAAATTATTATCACTAAGTCACTAAATTGATATTTGAATTAATTTTATTACCGACTTGATAATAATGACTTTTAACCTTATTGCAGACGAACAAAAAACAATTAACATTAAATTATTTAACGATAACTACTTATTATAGAATGAATTTCGTCCGAAAACAGTTAAATCATAGACACCTTTTTCGTAAGAAGACCCTACAGTGATATGATTTCAGCATTAGCAAATTCAACTATTTAAAGCAATATTTAGTTAAAAAAGACAATACATTTAATGTAATTATAAAAACCGCTTTTTTTTTTTTGTGACGCAGATATAATTTTTAACGTCTGGAAATACTGGTACGGATTTTTTGCAGTATATTTTTTAATACCGGTACTTAAAACATAAAAAACCATTAAAACAATCCCTAGACATGCCTATGTAGTCTTTGTACATATTTACTAGCGTAACACCAGACAATATTTTAGAAAGAGGTTACATTCTGATATTTGAACAGTATTTTTTTAAACCATGGAAGTGGACTTCTAATGTGGAATACAATATATTATATAGCCTGCTAATGGATGTATCTAATATATTTTTTCTACAAGAATTGCTTGTAACTCAATTGTTCAACCTCTTTTTTTCAACAGGGTAGAACTAGAGGTTGGCGACTCGCTCTCATTATGCCTCGTTTTTAGGATCGGATTGTTAGGAGAGAATTTTAGATTTCTCAAGCATACATGCCCTCGAGCAGAAATCCATAAATCAATTGCAACATCAATATATGAAAATATCCGTACCGAGAATCGAACCCGTGAACCCCACAACTGTAGCCAACGACGTTGATTACTGAACCACATAATAAAATTATTAAGCTAAAATGAAGTTGTTTGTTGAACTGTGGTTGGTTTACGAGGAAGCAAATTCTTAGCTAGAGATTCGGATTTCCGGAAATAGCGGACTGGTGGAGAGCGATTGACAAACAATTAGTTCTCGTAATAAAAGCCATTTTTCCTTTTAAATTTTCTAAATAAGTTGTTGGCAGATTGACTGACAGTCAGTACTTGTTTTAAGTGTAGTGCTAAAATATTCTATTAAAAGTCAAATATCGACGATTTTTTTACTCAAACTAATTTGAACTGTTACGAGATTGAATCAGTATACAAGAGGAAATAGTTATTGGAAACGTGACTTAGTAAGAATGGCTAATTTTCCTTTTGAAATACTGCAAAAATAGTTTCACAATTCAATAACGTCATAAATTAATTGCAACATATTAAAGAATAGTTGTGAGTCATCATCAATATAACTTCCAATTCGCTTGATTGTATACATGCAGCTAGCAATTTGTTCTAGTTTTATTATCAATTGATATGCAAGGCAAATAGAATAACACAGGCAACCTGCCAGCCAAGTTTTGGTTCATTGTCATCGAGTTATGTTTGAAACCGCGAAATGAGCTCACGTCAATTGCGTATTCATTTTAAATAATACCATTGATAATAGATTTATCGCATAAAATGGAACGCTGACACGAAAATAAATTGAATTAACGTATGTTATAACGTGATTGATAATCAACGCACTTTCATGCTAAAACTGTGAATGCAATAATTCAGTAGCCATATTTGATTGTTTATGGAAAGCATTTTACAGCTGATACTGTTTATGAGTATACGTAAGTAATAATTCTATTCTATTTTTAAAAATAGTGAGAAACTTGCGTTGTATTGTTTTGGAACAGGTCTTGCTTTTGACATAAAAACAAAATGGCGTTGATCTAAAATCAAGTAAAACTTCGAAACAAAAGATGTATTTGTACAACAATTCGTGCTGTTATACTATTTAAGTTAAAGTTATCGAGCCAAAACCTCAGCGAGTTTACGAAATATAGCAAAACAATCATTTGACAAAGAACTATAACTACGAAGTTTTTCAAACATTGCAAACGCTTTCTCCCGAAGTAATCTTATGATTCGGTATCTGAATTTATTTTGTAATAAATGCTCTTGATTGGTATATCTCATACGACGATATTATCGCAATTTTGTTGTTTAGTAAAAATGTCGAATAGTCTAAATGTAATATTTTTATTTATTATTTCAGTTTTCTGGCCTTTATGAGTCGTTCCAACGCAGTAATTTGTGAAAACGACACGCGATAAGAAATATATTGAACCAACAAACGAATGTTCACACTTCGCTAAAACATTTAATAACAAAACGGTGGTGTACCCTTTTTTATAATTTTAACGATTTCACTTCAGTTATTCTGTTGATTTTTTTCCGATTTTAAGTTGACAATATAGCTAGTCCTTTGCCAATGGATTTATATACTATTATCATATATACGGAGGCTTATGGTGATATATTCATGTTTTATTGAATAAATAATTGTACAAATACTGTACAAGATTATAACTTCAAAATTGATCTCTAGTTGCAAATTGAAATTGACAATATTTTATATCTCATAGATTTATGTTTTTTGCGATTGGGTACATTATATCACTGTGCTGTTAGAAAGGAATCGAAATTTCACTATTTTTATTTTACAATTTGATATTGCACTGGTTGTGTTATTAAGTGATACGTATCTTCAACCTGAAGATGCTTCTTAAAAAAGGCGAAACATGTGTCATACTTAGTAACACAACCGGTGCAAAAATTATAAATTTTCCGCTTTCATACAAAGTTGAGAATTATTGTTGTATGCATAGAGGATGATGTGGCTAGTTGTAACAGTCAATATAAAAAAGCATCCAGTCATAATAGTAAAAAATGACTAACGACATAATATAATATGGTGTATTTTACCATTTCGTGAGTTTTTTTTCTGATTAAAGAACAAGTTTTCAGTAAATTTCAAAATTTTTTGAAATAGTTATTTGTCTGTTTTTAACGTGTTTTGTAAGAAATGTTAAACATGTTTCAGTTTTCACGTGTGAGCAAATAAAATCTATGATGAATTAATCATAAATATTGAAAGATTGAAAGTGCAACTAGCCCCATCTTCCACTGTAAAAAACGTCATGGATTAAGTTACTCTTATCAGTATCAAGTTGAACCTAATAGTTTAAAATAAACCATTAAATGGTATTCAACTAATCATTGCCAAAGCGACGACCGTATTATAGATATTGTATGTGCGCAAACGCCATATCGTTGTTGTGATGGAGACGGCTGAGAGCGTGTGTTCGTGGGGCTCACCTGCCAGAGTGATCTTGAAGGGGAATCCCCAGTCCAGAGTCATCGTTGGGAGAGCGAGGATCAGTGATTGCCCCGACGCCAGGAGGTGGGACGGCTCCCTCCACTTCGTTTAATTCCTGCGCCACATCAACAGACGGGGACAAGCCCATCGTACATTTGGTCATTTTAAACATTGTCGAAAATCTGACATCGCAAACGCACTTGGAACACATATTATTTACAGAAACCATTTCTGTCACGTCAGTGTATTATAGAACTGCTGTTGCCTGAGCATTTCAGTTTATCAACCGGCAAAGTCAAATAATATGGATGTAACGGTATTACGCATACCATTATAACGCTTAATGAGACCGATAATATATCATGTATACAATATACACAGGTAATTTTATCCTACAATAATTCCTGCCAAACAAAATTACACTTTTTAAATAAACCTGCATCACACTAAATTAGAGATATTTTTAAAATTAAACCATATCAAAGTGTAATCTTGAAAAATAACAAAAACAACTACCAACGTGTTAAATGCATTTGTGAATCGAAACGACTTGTAATGACATAAAACTATGATTAACATAAAAATAGTGGTTTAAATATTTTTGTACATGATATCAATTATTTGCACATTATACACAAAGTTTTGTATTTCCTGTATAAAGTTTTGATCGAGAGCTATAAACATTGTAAGCATTTAAATATTTAAAATATTCTTTGAAATTTCCATTGATATTTTGCCGTTTCCGGTGACATACGTATTTTCCATATTTCGTTGAAACCCAGTTCTTGCGATGGGGTGATGCCGAAGTGGCTATTAACTTTGTAACATATTTTTAGTGGAAATACACATATCAGTTACCTCAATACAATAAGGTTCTATAGATTCAGTCAATGGAGTTACATTCCATTTAGTGAGAGATTCCAAATACATTCTCAAGCTGTTTCAACTTTATTAGCTAAAGAAGTACGAAACTCTTGGATCAGGATGTCAGTAATAGCTCTCAATAGGCACAAATTGTCGCACAGAGAGGAGTAGTCGAAAACAGCTGGGGAATCTTATTTGGAGAATTTGTATGCACCGGAAACAACTGAATTATCATATGCAATTTGAAAGAATTGACATAGATTAGATATCCGAGCTAAAATCCCCCATTATAGTGAATAGCTACAAATATTATTGATTGTGTATTTTGCAGATTTATTTGCGGTGTTTTGGATGGCTGGAATTTTCTAAACGGGTACCTTTATAACAAACATCAATTTCATGTTAAAACGTCGTACAGCAAATTTAATATCCAATAAAATGGGTTTCATTGAACTTTTAAATGGTGGTAATAATGCGTTTTTTACGGTATACTAATTCATTATCCGGTCAGATTTATTTCGTTGATCAATTGACTTACCTTGTTAAGTAATAATATGTTAAAGACGTTTATAGATAGCTGAATTAAATCTTTTCACTTATGAAGTATTCGTATTATGTTATATTAATGCAAAAAATATAAACGAAATTCGATAAAATATTTAAAAGCACAAGTTTCGTATTTGTCATTTGTATTCAAAACAGTCTCTTTTTTATCGCAAAGTCTTTTTCATAAAATATTATTGAATACATGTGTTGACATAATATAGAAAAAAGGTGTCTGAAGATGCTTCTCAAAGAGGTGAAACACGTGTCACAGTTAGTAGAACAACCATTGGAATAACAAAGTTAACAATTTTAATTTTATATTGTAATTTCCATAAAGTTACCTCCGAATCCATCGGAAAAGATTCTATCAAGGATTTTGGAATTTAATCTTTTGATAATCTTACTCGATTGGTAAGTTTAAATCAAGACCATTTAATATTAAAAATCTAGCATTTAGACGATGTGAAACTAAATTTACTTAAACTATGCTATCGAATTTCGTATATTTAATTGGATTTACATTTAACAAATGACTTTTTAAAAAACTATTTATAAACGATAATCTACGAATAAATTTAACAATTGTTTTCTAATAGTGCAGTTCATGAGATTATAGATAATGATAAATAAGGTTTCTCTTCCACTTTTACATTGACAATTTTGTATTAAAAAGTATCAGAGGCTGTGAATAAAAATCACGCATTTTATGTACATGAAAATGATGTTTATCTATAACCAAAATAATACCAAACATAAATATGAAGAAATATTTTTACAGAGCCATAAAAAAAATCACTCCTTAGAAGGTACTTAATAAATTGGATATTTTCTACAGTACAAGTGCATAGGGGAAAAAGCAAGATAAGAGAAAAAATCACTCGATTTATGTATATAAAAAAGATCGTATTAGAGAACATACGTCATGCCAAAATGTCCAAACCTACTTCTAAGAATTTTCCTACGTTTATCTAGCGAAAGGAAAACTACTTAAAATTTGTTGCGATTATTTGTTTTAATAATTTGCTTTTAGTCTTTTTTTATGATTGATTATTCAAAATTATAATTATGTAAAACATATTCAGTTCGCAAAAAAATATCTAATATGATTATAATATATTAATAAAATTTACGCCTCACTGTTAAATCCTCGGTAGTGCAACAATACAAAAATATAAAATGAAATTTGCGGTACTTATTTCATAATATTAAGCCATGATCAGGACCGCACTGATGATTGATACACACTGTGTTTTTACTTTATGAATATAAATGCACTCCACCAAGAAACGACAGCCGATAAAACTCAAGTGGGCAATGGGTAATCTAACATACATGCTGTGGAAAGAATTTTCAAAATGAGCTATTTTTTTGTAGGGATCATTTTCATTTATTTTCAAGTTGCTATGTCTAAAATAAACGAACTAAGACAACAAGCTGTAATTTTTCATGATCAGTTTCCGTTTTTTTTATAATAACCAGTGTTTAAATTTTTTGAATAATTATAATAAATTTATAATTATTACTTCCCCAATCTTTTCAGAGTACTCAAGTTGTTCCCATCAAACAGCAACAAAAGTTGTGGATACTACATTCGAAGGGCATAACGTCGTTTCCATTGCAAAGTTGTATATTTGCAAAATCAAAATTTTTCTGGAGAGAATTAAAACAGTTTAAAAAAACAACTTTATCGAATTAAAACAAAAATAAGTAACACGTATTTAGTATAGTTATATCTATTTAATATTGTTTACATTTTTTAATTTAATAAAGTTATTTTTAGCTGTTTTTATGCTCCCCCGAAAAAAAATGATATTGTTGCAATTGAAACGACGATAATTTTGTATAAAAATAATTATCATATTGCGAACGACTAGGTTTTCGTGAGTTTTTAATAATTCATATTTCGTCTGTAAAAATGTATACTTTATTTTATATTAAAAATAATTATGACATATTTTATCGCTGCTCAACAAAATATATATTTAACTTGTTCTAGAAATAAGTTTTAATTTCCGTTCAATATTGTGATGTTTTAGGGAACAAAAAACGCTTCTGATTTTCATATTTTCAAATCGTCGTATTAACTAATATTAAAATTAGGTTGAATTATTTTATAATTTATTTAAATATTTGTTCACAAAAAAACTCTTAAGCATTTTCTACAAAGCCAGCGCATGAGATAAATATATTATATAATAATATATAGGTCGACCGCATGCAATCGGCTCATTCAAGTCTGTCTGGCTAAATTAAGTCCACGCTAAGGAGCAATAATTATTTTGATGTTTTCATTTAATGGCCAGCGGAATGATAAATTAGTATTTTACGATGTGTACATGTGTGGCAGGATCCGAATTTTTCTCGTCCTTGTTTCGCTGGGGCTGCAAAAATTTTACGATCCCTACCTAATGGTGCCCTTAAATATGGCAGTATAATATAAACTCGCTTCGGTAAACAAAATACTGACGTATGATGTCTTTTCCACATTTAGTGGACTATATAATAATGCTACGATCACTCGGTTTTGGTTATGGTTCAGTGTGTCAGCTTGGTAGCAAACCGTACGTAACGTATTGATCAAAACGTTACACGAATGTCTTAATCTCAAAAGTGGCAAATGATGTCAAAAATAAAAAGGAGATATTTAAAATATATTGCAGTGTAAATGGCAATGCGTCAAATATCATGATGATTAACAAATATTCTATAATATTAAGCGGCTTTAGTTGAATATAATTCAAAATTGAAATGTATGCATTTGCACATTTCCACATGGAACTATATTTTTATGTAAAGGATAAAATCGAGTTGATGTTTCCTTTAGAAGAATATACATATCGACTGTTTGGCCAATTTGATGTAACCCTCAAAAAATACGAAAATGAGTTAATGATTGGATCTCATTTTAAAGACTCAAACAGAGCAGGTCTCGGCCAAATGATGCAAATTAGAAAAATAAATTGATCTAAACTTTTTATTAGGGAAACATCATTTTATATTGGTTTTAGGTTTAAAAATTCTGACCGCCAATTGATGTAAACTACTATTATATCGACACTTCCTACGTATAATCCCGTATCTGCATACATGAAAATTTACAGGAGTGCATTTAAAAGATTCTAAACGCAACTCATCGTATAATGTCTTCGATAAAAACAGTTTTTACTCTCTCCTGAACAATTTCAATTTTGAGGGTTACATCAATTTTCCAAAACATGGTCGAATTATGAAATAATATTGCTCCAATATTTATTACGAACTTATATTTCAGAAAAAGAAACACTTGCACATTGAATCAATGAATGCACGTCAAAATATATATTTATGAGACTAAAACCGTTGCAAAAAAATCTCCCATAAAATTTCGAACTGACGGAGCTGCGGTATGCCTTTAAACAATGGTAATAGCGTATACCTAAGTAATTATAAGTAAATAAGAACAAATGCAAACTATTACTCAAGTCTATTGGTAGAGGTTCAGTGTATTTTTCAAACAACTGAATACTTTTACAGTTATTTTTGAACGAATAAAATGACTAATTCTAGTGTGTGAATAAACTACCTAACTCAATATTATTTGTATAAGCTTATTACTGTTGTTACTTTTACTTATTAATACAATTCAAGCAACATAATTACTTTTATATTAAATCGATAGAAGAACGAACTAGACTCTATATTAATGATATCGCACAAGAAAATGAAAAGTGATTTATATTTATTTAAATTATGAATGACATATGAAGTGACATTTTGGGTCATTTGCGACAAATAGATCATTCATGTTATTTTTTGTTTAAAGACGCTTTACTAGTGTGTTTGTAGTAAGCACCAACGGAAAATGTCGATTTTTGTTTAGTGTAATTTTTATTTTTTTAATTACTATAATTACACTTGTAGATTCGTGTCATTGTTTTGCTTGACCTCTAAAGCTCGGACACTTATTGACTATGAAATCGATAAGGTTGACCGTGCTAAATTTGTTTTGAATATATTTTATTTTAACATCTTTCTAAAAAAATATGAAAAATCTTTACAGCATTTTTAAAATTTCAATTTCATTTGAACTACTTCAACTACTTTCACAAAAATGTGGAAGTAATATAAAACAAATTGTCTTTTATTTTTAAAATACAATGCCTTTCCACTCAGAATTGACAGTTAACACATTAAAAGGAATCAAAGATAAATAGTTAAAATATTAATAAAAAAATACAGTACACGCATAATAACTACATTTAAAACTGATTTTTTACGAATAAAATTTAAAAACTTTTTTGGAGAGGGTCACTTTTCATTTTCATGTCCGATATATTTTTACAATAAAATAATACCATCGTTTAAAGTTTAAATAATGTATCTTTAAATTATCTGACATTTAAAATACGATTTGACACAGAATTTCTAATCGAAATTTGCATATTTAGCTTTCAATAGATAGTTATACTGTTTTTTTTAATCGAAGGGGACAGTGAAAATAATACGTGGGAGAAGTCAAGTGTTGCTTAGAAATATCACTCTTAAACGCAAGCTTGTGCTTATGAAAAGTATAATATTAATGTGATAAATACTAAAAGATGTCTGTGCAAAAGTTATTATGCTATGAATACGATTTTATTGTCAATATAATGTAGCCCATGTTTTAAACCGTTTGTATACATGAAACTTTCTTCACTCTAGCAACACATCATTTTGACCAGTTGTAAATAAATTCTTTTAAGTGTTTTTCTCGCATTCCGAAGGCATAAAAAATATTCACGTGATGCTGTTTAACAGAGATTGCATATCGACGTTTCCATTGCAGAATTGTATATCTGCATATATATTTTCAACATTAATACTGCAAAAGCCACCCTTAAGCAAATGAAACATAACACAACTGCAAAAATTAAGGTTATATTTATATTTACTATTAATAACGTGTTTTCTTATTTTTGTTTTAATTAAATAAAACTATTTTTTAACTGTTTTTATCTTGACATAAAAAAATAAGGTTTTGCAATGGAAACGGCTATATTAACATTGAAACAGCGTAGATTAATCTTCATGATGTGAAAACATTTTGTTTCTACGAACAAATAAAACACTTGATATAAAATTGTAACAATAAGAAATTGAATTTAACCTAAATCTGCTTTCAAACCAACTCTAACAGATGGCCACACGCAGAGCTCATAATCGTAATTACATCATTTGGTTCAACAATGAGACGCCATTTCGTTAAAATGATATCCACGGGCTATCGAATTTCTATTGGCGATTATTTAGAGTTTAAATTATATGGATGTATCCACTTTTACACTACTTCTACTCAATTGAAAATGAAATATTAACTAACATATTTTACTGATGCATAGTGTTTTATCGGTCATTATCGTAACATTTGCTATATGTTGTCAACGTTCCACACATTACCAGCCGATGCCTAACGCCATTTGTTTAGTTTTAAGTTATTGGTCTGTAAAAATATAAAGAATTTCGACTAAAGGCGTATTCGAAGATATCGGTAAAGAATTACAAAATGAGATGTTGCCAGAGTAAACAATTTATTTACATAACATTAAGTGTTCGTAAAAATAAATATCATGGTCATGTATTTTTATTAATCCATACATCGACTATTATTAATGTTACAAGATTATACTCGTTAATATATCAGAAATATTTTTCTGTTTTATTATTAAGGTTTTATGAAAAAATATTTCGCATTCATTTACATAAACTGAAAAAATACTGATAATTAGAATTTGCTTAGCTTAGATTTTTTAAAAAAAGCGTGAGAATTTTTAAAAATAAGTTACTATGAAATATATTCAGATTGCATAGGAATTGTAGCCTACAAAATTGTACAAGAGAGATATAAACCTTGGAATGCAGTTGCAGTGTCAAATAATAAGGTAAAAAATAAATATATACGCAATAGAATAATTAAATGGAAATGAAGATATTATTTTGAGACAAAATTAGATGTGTGAAATATTTAGAACAGTGTGTGGTTTGTGGAGGATTTTTTTGTGATAAGCGAAACTTACCGGCGCCTGCAGGTCATGCATGGTTGATGACATCATCATATGGTGGTGATGATGATGGTGGTGGTTGTTCTCCATGACGCCTTTTCTCTGTCGTGTTGCCATGAAAAGGCGTGTGAGAATATGAACAAAAGAAGCGCATTCGTCTCAAAGGCAGTAATCATTAGAATAATAACAATAATAAAACTACGAAAATTTACTTTGCTAAGTGCTTAGATATTTTTTAAAATACTAAAAATTACAGCTTTGCGTTTTGAGATAATAATCAATTTAAAAATCGTATAACTTTATTAGAATAAAATAAGCCTACACGGTTAATAAAAATTAACGCAATTATTGGCAGATGCGTGCAAAAATACAGTAAAATTTTAAATCCTAAAACCTCTATTAAAATAAGCGATTGGAATTTTTAATAAAAATATGTATAATAACATTTGTTATAATCACAAATAATATTATTTACAGTAAAAATTTAAATACATTCAAAGTCTATATTGTAAATCTTTTCACTAATGAGTGAGTGTACTTAATTAATTACAATTTTAAAACAATATTCACTGTTTAAAGAGCTTTTTAAAAGGCACTATTAATTTTTCCGTTTATATCAAATAAATCTATTTGTCTTATACTTTTGAAAACTCTATCTAATAAGTCTAACATATAATTATAATAGTATCAATTATCATAGGGATGTTTAAGAAATACATAAATCAGCTAAGTTTACAAAACAACAATGTGTATCAGTACTGTGATTGAAGCATCTTGTGCCAAACAAGTATAATATTGTATTTCCATTATTGAAATATGAAATTAGGTTTGAAATAATTTAATTTTTATTGAATTGCTGTGCTTTTTTCAAAGTAAATGTATACTTGCCTCGATGACTTAATATAGAACTATTTGTAAATTAGATAAATGAAAAACAATACTCACTCTCACATGGTGATCCAAGGAAAAATCCCGCCTATAAACTAATTCGTCGAATCTCGATCTATCTTCCGGAGAAATTACTTCTCTTAATTCAGTCATAAGGGTAAACTGGAAAGAAAAACAAATATTTCTTAGAATATTTATGAAAGTAAAATTCATTGTTTTGTTTGTATTGTTGAGATTTTGTACATTTCCATGTATTTCGTCACTAACGACCCGGGTTTCGCCTTTCGGTATCTTCAGGCATACGAGGACACGAATGAACTCGAACTGACAATACAGTAAATAGTTTATATATAAGATAAAATACGACAAATTATTATAACTAAATCTAGGAACTACACCGACATCTGGATTGATCCCAACAATGACCCTTAATCCTAGTTGGGGAAACAAACCAATTGTAGGTGGAACGGAGGGTTTTAAATTTCATTTTTGGTACTAATTTCACAATTTTATCAAATCATCAGGACTAGAAATAAGTTGATAAGAAGTTAGTACAAAAAAATATTATTTGATTCTTAAATATATTTTTTAGATAAATTCTATAACTGCTAAATGTTTTAGAAAAACTCACTGATGATTTCATTGAAAAACCATTGGGAAATACTTTGAATGCCTGGGAAATCAACTGTCTTCAATATAATACTGTAGTTTAGACCTGTTGAACTAATTCTTAAACATTTTTGTATTGAAAATAATATAGTGTACCTTTTCAGGTGTATTCAATAACTCCAGTAAGACGGTGACAAAGGCCTCCACAGTCATCTGCCGGCCGCTGTATTCGTCCGCGTAGTACATGAGGGTTGGAAACTCACTGTTGGGAAGGAGCGATCTCGCCTTCTCCTCCACCATCTGCGCCGCAGGAGACCTCCTCGGCATCCTGCAGGACCCCGATCTGCTTCTTAATTTCAACAAATAACTCACAGATACTCACTACCCGTTACCTTGCCCTATTGCCAAGATATACAATTACACATTTAGTGTAACTATTACAGACTCACATATATTTATTGAGAACTCATTAACCGGGCGAGTCGTTAATGTTTTGAGCTAGATTGGATTTGAAAGAATCAATGCATCTAGCATATTGATGTGCTTTGTCCTTAATTTGTTTAAGATAATCTATTAATAATATGAATCATAAAGCAGACAAAAATGTTTTGTATTTAAATGAAAAAAATCCGCCATTAAAAGTTAAAAAATACAGCTATTTTCAAAAGACATTAACCATGACTTATATCATAGTAGTTAGTATTTATACTAAAATTTCTAGACTTTACTAATTTATTATGATATAGCTGAATAAAGCAGTAAACATAATAAATACAGTTTTTTATATTATGAAGGTTGAAGTCACAAGTCATGTTTCATTGCTCAAAATATGCCTTTTTATGTTATCTGTCTTATATCACTTATATCAGCGGTATTGCCAAAGTTGATTGAATTTTTTCATATTTTTACCAATACGTAAACTTGAATTATTAATTTTTATGTTTATGTGAAAGTTTACAAGGTTTATTGTTAAGATTTTTTCCATCACTTCGTATTCATTGTATTGGCCAAAGATTTGAATTTTTAAAAATCTGTATTTTGAATGTGGTGCTATCTGAATGCTTTTTTAATTAATAAGACTGTATTGAAATCTGGATGAACATTAAATCGTTGAAAATAAATGGCAACAATAATTTGTTTTCGGTATTATACACTATTTTGGTTAACATTTGAATACATTGTTTTAGTAAGAAATGTCGTACTTACCCGGGTGGACTGGAAGCTTCCCAAGAGTCGTGGTCGTAAGCTGTGCAGGAATGTGGAACTTTCCCAACGTCTCTTACTAACAATGACATTCTTTTGTGGAACTTCAACTGATTCACCGCCTCGTCGTGCGTCACCTCGAGAAAGGATTGCCCGTTCACTTCAAGAATCTGATCTCCAATCTAGAAATAAAAATAACGAATGATGTAATAGAGGTTATTCTTTAATTTATATTGCAACATCTGTTGAAACATTTTTTTTATATTAGTATTAGTATCATTTTAATATAAATTGTAATTAATGTTCTTTAATTTACTATTTCTTTAATATATTCAGTAATATAAATACGAATAATATATTGAGATATTATGATTGTGTAGATTCATTTCCATTTCAACACAAATAAACACTCTAGGATCTATGTGATAAAAATTATGTGTGAAGAAGTTTATATATCTCATAATAAAATTACATCAAAAAAATCATAACGATCACTAATAAGATAAAAAAAATACCTTGGATTATCCATAATAGAAGTATTGTTGAAAATAATGCTTGGAAAAACTTCCGAACCGTGTTATCGGCACAAGTGCATTGACAACTGACCAATGATTATGCATTTTCATTGTCATACCCTCCAGTGTCACCATAGACAAAAATTGTATCAATAGTGATGTTCTCATGTAACAAAATATGAAAATTTGTAACGTGATGACGACTGATCATTTAAAGGAACGGTTGGTCTATGGTGGAAGGAAAACAACTATAGGTGAGCTGCATCGTTGCAATGGAAAATATGTGACGTTACGACGTGCGCATCGTAATTTTGAGTTTTGGAAATTTATCGAAAGTCGTGATTTGCTTATTGATCAAAATTTAAATATTTTTGGATTCTATTAAAAATATATATTAAGATTATAGTTATTTTTTTTGCTTACATTTTTTTGTTTTTAAATCTTTATTTAAATCATTAATTCTAAAATACATCCTAGATCTAAAAAATAATTGTTTTCTTTATACAAGAATGGCTAATTTTTTTATTTTAAACTCTATCACAGTATTTATTTTATATATGTTTCACTTTAAAACCTGAATCAAATATTTATTACCTTTTCAAAACAGTGTTGCAGTAAAGTACTTTTGACGTTTAAATATGCGTACATTATGACGCATTTAAAAGTAAAAACGGCGATTGTGAATTGTTTTTCAGTTCACCTCCTTCCGCCATGCGGTAGGTCTATCTGGCTTAAGCATATTTTTTGTCAGTTGTGTAATTTTTCATGCACTTATGGGCAAATTTTTTCAATATTAATAATAAAAAAAATCGTAAACGCATATTCAGATATACAATTTTGCAATGGGAGCGACGATATTAACTCATAATAGATCATATTTTGAAAAATTGTAAAATATTAATACGTAAAAACTGTCTCTCGGAGAGAGTAAGAATTGAAAAGTGGAGCTAGGAAATGACCAGTAGTAAGGTAATCACGGTTACTGCGCACCGTTTTTAGGATTGGATAATAGAAATTAATTGGCGGGGTGGGAAGAATAAAAAACATCATAAAAATCTGAATCTTTTGATGTCCGGGGATTCCAATCTGCGACCACGCAACCAAGTCATACGAATACTCAACAGTTTTAACTACTAGGTAAAAAGTTTGGAAAATTAATTGCCTTGAGGATATCTAATGTTGAAATAAAGATAAGTCCACATGTCACCATAGGAGAACTGGTGAGAGGTATATTTAACTGTAAACACGTCACTTTGCACATATGACCGAAATTGAGTTGGCTATTGATTATTATCTCCTTTTCAAACTGAATATCCTACAAATATCATACCTATGCAAAGTGACTCTTCAAATTTAAATCCACCACCGTTTCTTTCGCTATTTACAATGCAAAGATTAAACGTTTTTCGTTTTTATTGAAAAAATGGTGAAAAGTGTGGAGTGGCGTGTTTGCATTTATACCTCGCCCTTATAACTTTATATCAAAGTCACAATAAAACCATATACCATGGTATTGATTTCATAAATCATTATAATACATATTTGATACAATTATTCTGTATTGACAGAAATGAGTTTTGGCAAAGATCCATTTTTATTTAGTTTTTAGATACAGTTAATAAAGATTCGTTGGCAGAATTCATTACTTTCTAATTTCATATGAAATATGATCAGTTTTATTATGTCTATTATAGTATTACTACCATAAGCTGACATTGCTTAAATTTCCATATATATTTTGTTTCAAGATTAGCTACGATATAATACATTGCTAGAGAGAAAATGAAGTATGTTGTATGAAAATTTTATCTGAAAAGCATTCGAATATCATTTTTATTTACCATAAGTCCAGCTCTGTCTGCTACTGAGTCCTTGTCAACCCCCGTGATGAAGATGCCAAGGTTGTACTCCAGCCCTCCTCGTATCATTAACCCTAAAGATTGCCCCGGTTCTATGCATAGGTCCACCTGAAACAAAAATACAAAATCATTAGTGATTCACGTGTTTTCTTCTTCCTCACCTTGTTAGCGTCAGATACTGAGCTTGAGACAACCATGATGGTGGCACAGATAAACTTAGCTTCGCACTCTTAGACCGAATCCTAAATATAAGACCAACCACTAGTGGCGTCTTACAATAGTTTGTGAATTATGAAATTTTCAAAGCCTTTATAACGATGCCTTCCAATACTTCGAGAGTATGCATGATGTTCTAAGCTGCAAAGATGCTTGGACCGTGGTCGGATGCCGTGCTTCGCATTCGTACAAAATAATATAATAAATGGAAGAACAAACGACATTTGGCCTACGAGAACACAGAGACGAACTCCATACAACTCAGATTTGGCTAAAAGTTGAGACAGCCAATCCTTTGCGGATACATAGTTCACTCTAAGAGTCCCTCTCGCTAATGACCAAGTCTGGGTAGTCTACGACCCGATAAGTATTTTTGCGTGGCCCACTATGAGGTTCAAATAAGTCATATGTTCTTAGGGAATCACATTTTGAAATTCCTATTTCACTGTAATAAATACTGTTAATATAAAAATAGTATTATTGTCGCCGGGCATTTTGGGTTTTTAATTTGGCCCTACAGTTGAAAGTTTGCCTAGACCTTGTCATAAAAGAAATAAGATAAGAGAAGATAAAGAAAAAGTGAAAAACGCGTATGGATCGATTGAATGATTTTACGTTGAATTTAGAAGGATAATTAAGATGAAGCAAAACAGTACAGTGGAAGCAAAATGGTTTACCTCCACTTCGCACTATATGCTATCATCATTAATTTAAAAGAAACTAGCTCGTCGGAAGGCAAGATATTACAACAATAATCTCGCGGCGTGGGATGTAAGAACCCTTCTGCAATTAACAGAGATATTATAAAGTTTATATGACAAAAAGTGCCCTAAGTAAAAAGGTTAAAGAAACACGGGTATTTAGAAAACTATAAATATATATAAATGAATGGGCGCCAGTCTGAAAACAGATTTTCAGACGAAAATTAATTTTTAATTAATAGAATGCTAAGAATTGTGACAAATTATATTTTAATATATAACAATGAATTATCACAAATTAATACAAAAAGTTAGAGTAACCTCGTGTTTAACAAATAATAAGATTTTATATTTAAAGGTTGCAATATGCACAACATATGGAATGACCATAGCTTAAGTTATTACAATAAAAATAAATATGATACTGATAGAGATGTTGTTGCTCCATCAGGATCGGATGACTTCCATCAGTGCGCTGCCCGGTTGGGTAGCCCTTTGAGGAACCACCTCTGCGGTTGAACGCCAAACCTGAAGACTCTTTAAATTTCGTCGCTCCTATTCTGGCTTAATTATTCTTCAATTTGAAACGACCTTATTGGTTCTTTCTTGTCCACCACGGCACGACTTGATTGGTCGCGCCGCCGCAATTAACACAAAATTGCCATTGCGTGGACTTTCAATTATTAAATATTAGTTGGTATACTTAATCCAAACTATTCCATAAATATATATATAATTTGTAATGTACAACATTACAGCCTGCTATAAACGATAGCGCCTAAATATTTCAATTGATATTCTATAATATATATAAAGATCTAAATTAACTTCTAGAAATCTTTATTTATCAATTTACATTTAATGATAAAATAAACAAGTAATTTCCGTGTAAAATTCGAACTAACAACACAATGAAGAGACACAATGAAAAATAAATTTTAAGTTAGAAAATTTATTCAAAAAAGTTTTGACAGAATAAAAGCTAATCAATCCATTCTCTTAAATTATGATGCTAGTTGTAAAGCTACGAGATCAAGGATTCCTCCTAATCGTATGCTATTTATAAATGTGTCTTAGTAAAACCAGCTTGAACCCTCTGCAGTGCATCACTGCCAATAAATAACTCTCGCTATCCTACAACAGTACGCTTAGTGGCCTTAGCTGACTCTTCAGCAACTGGCACAGGACCAAAAACAGGATTATCTTTGCGTAAAATATATACGCTGAAATTGAAATGTAGACAGCAATGGTGATATGAATGCAACTCGAGTTATCAGGGTAGTTTAAAAGTCTTACAATTGTTTTGTTTTAATAATAATTAAAATTCACATAAAAAGAAATTTTTTTGGAATAGAGGCCAAGATTTGCCCGTGAAAATCACCGTGAAAACTTTGGTGACAACCCCCATGTCCGCTCTCAACGTGGATATGGTCTGTAGGTATCTCAACATAAGTTGTGTATGAGAACTTCTTACTCAGTTGCTCAACCTCTCTTTTTTCGAAGCGATTAGGGATAGGAGGATAGGGCTAGGACAAGACTAGTGGTTAGCTAATCGCTCTCGCTACACCCCGTTTTTGAGGATCGCATTTATGATTACCAACAGAAATCCATAAATCGGTAGCCAACGATGTTATCAACAACGTCACGGAGTCGACAAAGTGACAAAAGTTGTTCTTTAATTGTCTATTAGCCATGAATATTCTAGGGCAGGGGGAATTTTATATATAATTTTAAATATTTAAACTGACCCTTCGTATACTTCTGTCTTTGCTGCTGGATCTCGAGGATCCTCCGTATGCGGGATATCTTTGCGTGGATGGCAAGGCGGGGGGCGGCGCTCTCTGATATTCTAAGGGCGGCGACACCGGCCTTCCCTGCCGATCCATCCAGGAACATGTTTGCCGGGTCCCGCTGATGCTGCCCGTTGGACTCCGTACCGTCATACTCAGCTGCCGGCACGACTTGAGCATCTGAAGAGAAAATTTCAATTTAAGAAAGTATCAACATAAATTCTCATAAAATATCGAGTGCAAAACTCGTCACTCCACCAACATTACAGAGCAGCGTTAATCGTGGCCGCTTTATATTGATATTTAACAAAAAAAATCCAAAAATGCACATCATTGCTTTTGCATACAAAATTTGTTTATAATAGTCACATAGTTATAGGATTCAGTTTGTAAAAACCACTTTTTCAAAATAACATTTAAAATTTTAAAAAATGATCGCCATTTTTTGTATTAGTCAATTTTAAAGTGCTATTGAAAGGTTTCGTTCATGCCTTGTGTGATTGCATTCTTGACTGAAGTTGTCATGTATAACTCCATCTTGCTTTAAAAATGTAACTAAGGGATTAGAAATTTGTATTTTTTTACCATATCCGCTCCCAATGGGGAGAATATGGACACCTAATGGCGGTATCAACAGAGGTTTTCTACGAGAACTGTTTGTTACTCAATTGCTCAATCTCTCTTTTTCGAAGAGAGTAGGAATATTAAGACTAGGGCAGGACAAGTAACTCGGATCGGATTTTAGGATCGGATGGGTGGGAGGGAACACAAAAATCGATTGAAAAATCAATCTATGAAACTGCCCATACCGGGTCTTGAGCCCGAGACCGTAGCCAACGACGTTGACCACTACACCACGGAGTCGACAGAAACATATATAATTTAAAATATCGACCGAGGATTACAAAATCTCAACAATTCAAATTAGTAATATATCGTCGCTGTTCTGGCAGAAAACACGAAATAGAAAAAATTACATATTGAGTTAGTTATACCAAAATGTTTCTTATTTCAAACTCTACCGTATGAAAGAACAAACTTATTTTTATAAAATTTGGATTATTGAGATTTTGTACACTTCCATGTATTTTGTCACTAACGACCCGGGTTTCGCCTTTCGGCATCTTCAGGCATTCGAGCACACGAATGGACTCGAACTGAGAGACAGTAAACAGTTTCTAACGCTTATATAGAAGATACAAATGCGACAAATATCATTTACGAGGCAATACATTATACGTCTGAGAGCCACACCGATACCTGAGTTAAAATTTCGGAAATCGTCCTAATCCTTATTTTGTAAACACCATATTACCAGAGTGGCGATTGCCGAAGGCGATTGCCGCTTTTCAACTTCTTTTAGAAATACCAGTGATTTTACAATTATAATAGTATTGTGGGTTTTGACGGGATGTAATTCGACGAATGGGTAAATATATACAATCATTCCACATTTAGTGAAATCTGTTAGGTGTTTCAACGTATCGGATATAATAGCGGAGAATAAGGAAGGTTCAGCTGCTCATTCAAGATTGGTAAGGAGTATAACTGGCCTATATTAATTTCTAAAATTTCCTGATAAAATAATTTATGATCCCCCATGTTTGTATGCAACAGTTTAACCCCATCATCCGCATTAAACGTATGGTTCTCCATTAGCAAGTGATTTGCGAATGTCGAAGTTTCTTTTTTTAATCTAAAGGCAGCTAAATGTTCTGATACCCTTATATCTAATGTACGTGTGGTTTTACCCACATAGAAATGTTGGCAATCATTGCATTGTAATTTATAAATACCAGATTTGTTCTTAAAGTTTACTCTATCTTTATTGTTAATAAGTAATTTGCCTAGAGAGTTTTTGCAATAGAACGCCGGTCTAACACTATCAGCGAGTTGTTTTTTAATTTTAAAGCTTGTGCAACCTAAATAACTTATTCTATGCCAGATTCTAGGGCGGTCTATGTCTTTAGACAAGTTCCCGACATATAGCATCTTTTCTGCTAATTTACGTTGTTTTTGATACAAGACTATCTATAAGAGACGCCTCATAGCCATTATTAATGGCAATTTGTTTAATAATGTTTAGTTCGTTTTCAAAATTAAATTTATTTAGAGGTATAGTGACTAATCTGAACCTGAGAATGGAAAGCAGCCAATTTATATGAGAAAGGATGGTCTGACTTAAAATGGATCGTGGCTTCTGAAAACGTCTGTTTTCGGTAAATTTTAAATTCATGAATGGAGTTTTTAATATCAATATTAAGGTCAAGGAAATTTATATTCTTGCCCCCTACTTCTAAAGTGAATTGAATTTTATCATCTAGTGAGTTAAGAAAATTATGCAGGTTAGAAACTTGTCTCTCAGTTCCATTGAATAGACAAAGGATGTCATCTACGTAACGGAACCAATAAACTACGTTTCTAACTTCTGTTTTATTGCTGAAAATAAGGTTTTCTAAATGGTTCATGTAAAATTCTGCTAATAGTGGTGACAATTTTCGGTAGCCCATAAAATTTGGGGGCTTGTGGAAATTTTATGGGCTACCGAAAGGATTCACAAGGATTCAATACCAATTCGACCGGTAGTTTCATATATGAATGCTCCAGCGTATAAACTTTCCAAAAGAGCTAACTCTCTCATCCGCAATCACAGTAAATTCAAGCCATTGTATAGTATTAAAAATTCATTAGAGTTAGTAGATAAAATTAAAAATTATAACATTCCGTTAAACGCCAAATTAATTTCTTTTGACGTTGTTAGCTTATTCACTAATGTACCTGTAAACAAATGTAAACAAATCATCAAAGATACCCTTAATACGCGTAGAGTTAATCCTGTCATTACTACGGAATTACTTAATATATTAGACGTTTGCGTTGACCAGAACTATTTTCAATTTGACAATAGATTCTATGAACAAACCGAAGGCCTTGCAATGGGAAGTTGTTTGTCACCACTATTAGCAGAATTTTACATGAACCATTTAGAAAACCTTATTTTCAGCAATAAAACAGAAGTTAGAAACGTAGTTTATTGGTTCCGTTACGTAGATGACATCCTTTGTCTATTCAATGGAACTGAGAGACAAGTTTCTAACCTGCATAATTTTCTTAACTCACTAGATGATAAAATTCAATTCACTTTAGAAGTAGGGGGCAAGAATATAAATTTCCTTGACCTTAATATTGATATTAAAAACTCCATTCATGAATTTAAAATTTACCGAAAACAGACGTTTTCAGAAGCCACGATCCATTTTAAGTCAGACCATCCTTTCTCATATAAATTGGCTGCTTTCCATTCTCAGGTTCACAGATTAGTCACTATACCTCTAAATAAATTTAATTTTGAAAACGAACTAAACATTATTAAACAAATTGCCATTAATAATGGCTATGAGGCGTCTCTTATAGATAGTCTTGTATCAAAAACAACGTAAATTAGCAGAAAAGATGCTATATGTCGGGAACTTGTCTAAAGACATAGACCGCCCTAGAATCTGGCATAGAATAAGTTATTTAGGTTGCACAAGCTTTAAAATTAAAAAACAACTCGCTGATAGTGTTAGACCGGCGTTCTATTGCAAAAACTCTCTAGGCAAATTACTTATTAACAATAAAGATAGAGTAAACTTTAAGAACAAATCTGGTATTTATAAATTACAATGCAATGATTGCCAACATTTCTATGTGGGTAAAACCACACGTACATTAGATATAAGGGTATCAGAACATTTAGCTGCCTTTAGATTAAAAAAGAAACTTCGACATTCGCAAATCACTTGCTAATGGAGAACCATACGTTTAATGCGGATGATGGGGTTAAACTGTTGCATACAAACATGGGGGATCATAAATTATTTTATCAGGAAATTTTAGAAATTAATATAGGCCAGTTATACTCCTTACCAATCTTGAATGAGCAGCTGAACCTTCCTAATTCTCCGCTATTATATCCGATACGTTGAAACACCTAACAGATTTCACTAAATGTGGAATGATTGTATATATTTACCCATTCGTCGAATTACATCCCGTCAAAACCCACAATACTATTATAATTGTAAAATCACTGGTATTTCTAAAAGAAGTTGAAAAGCGGCAATCGCCTTCGGCAATCGCCACTCTGGTAATATGGTGTTTACAAAATAAGGATTAGGACGATTTCCGAAATTTTAACTCAGGTATCGGTGTGGCTCTCAGACGTATAATGTATTGCCTCGTAAATGATATTTGTCGCATTTGTATCTTCTATATAAGCGTTAGAAACTGTTTACTGTCTCTCAGTTCGAGTCCATTCGTGTGCTCGAATGCCTGAAGATGCCGAAAGGCGAAACCCGGGTCGTTAGTGACAAAATACATGGAAGTGTACAAAATCTCAATAATCCAAATGTAATATTGAAATTCCATCAAGCACCTTCAGTCGATGTCTTAAATTATTTTTATAAATTATGGTTTTACTTAAAAACTGTTTTGTACAAACAAACAAAAAGGAAAAGGTATAGGATTTCAAACATTTGACAAACTTCAAATCCCAATTAATCAAAATTAGTAGTTTTCTATTAGTGTCTTCTTCCAGAATATCGACGATATTTATATAAAGATAGAATAAATTAATATTGCGTATACGTTTTGCTGAGATTTAGATTCAGCCAAGGTAAGGTGACAAGAGAATGGAGTTTTTTTTACTAGGTAGATTGAACACCTCAAGAATGTCACATAATTTTTCCTACCTGTCCTGCATTTCACGCAATGTCAAAGTAGATAATGAAGAATGCTCATGTAAGGATTACGACAAAGAAATAAAGTATTTAGGAATGTGCGGAGTTCCATAAAAATGATTTTGAACCTTTGAAAAATCAACAACATACTGTAGGATTACATACAATCTTATGTTCTACCTACGCATATGAACGGTTTAATAAAATAGAATTTCGCTGGCAATATTTTGAACAAAGGTAAACGTAATTGATTTGTTTTTGACTCTTTCAACGGCATTTATGTGACCTAATACGAAAAACTGGTGACCTAAATAAAAAGGAAAATGTTAGCTTGTACTGTTGGAAAAATAATATTATATAATATCAATACACAACACGGAAGCTTTCAAGCGATTTTGTCTAGTTAGCTACAGCATAACGAAGCGATATATTGTTATTTTTGCGGAACTCTTTGGCTTAAATAAAAAAATTTCTCATGTAAAACAAAACACGTTCGTGTTTATAGTGATTTTTATATTAAAGATAAGTTCCTGTTTTAATCAAATATGAGTTTTAATAAAACAAACAATAACCGAGGATAAGTATGAGCTTTTTTAAGTAAGTGTACTTTCCAAACCATTTTTTTAAATTATTCAATACGAAAACGCAAATAACAATATGCTCCCTGTCAATCTATATATACATATATATATATATATATACAAATAAATGTTTGTTTGTTTATTTGTTTGTCCTCTATACGCTCCTTAATCATTTAGGAAAGACCAATTTCGATAAAACTTTGGTGAGTTATTGTGAAGGTTTCTGAAAAAAAAATACAATCTAAGATCTAAAAAAAATTTAAAAAAAAAAATCAAATACGTACATACAGCGACATCTCGGGAAAACTTTCTGATTTATTCATGTACGCACCAGACAGGAAACAAAAAATATTGTGTATCCAAAATGACGGTCGGTACGGGCCCGGTCTCGGGCCGGGCCTGGATTAGGAATTCAAATTTAAGAAAAATATTTCGCACTATTTTTCGGGTCATGAGGCAATAGTGTTCATAACTTAAATAATTGATTTCACATGTGCTATGAATATCGTTGGAAATATGGAAATAATAATATATATTGTTTGAAAAGTATAAATGAATATTAAAAAAAATCAGACTTTTTTCGGGATGAGAAAAATTAATCTGGGTTTCGGGTCGTAGTGTGATATTGAGACTCGGGCTCGGGCCGGGCCGGGCCTGAATATGACGGGTTAGGACCAGGTAGTTTTATGAATTAACAGAATTAAAACACAAACCCTTTCTATCTTTGAGTGCCATTGCAACAATTGTATAATTATTTCCATTGTAAAAACAATATGTTAATTTTTTGGAAGCTATTATAAATTTGATAGGAAATTACAAACGTAAATACATGATGAAAATTTTAAATTCTGAGAAATCTAAATACAAACCTTGATTAAAAGGACGAAAATGTTATTTCATGGATGAATAATTTCTATAATATTTGTATTGTATGTTTTGTGTTGGAAATCCTTGATGGAATGTGATTAAATAATATAAGGAAACACATGAACATTATAAAGACTTCACTTTAATTAAATGTGATAACCATTTTTGTTGAAAATGCGTGTAAATTAAACGTTTTAAAATGTCAATTCTTCTTGGAAAAGCATTATATTATCTATATATATAAAAATGAATGTCTGTTTGTTGGTTTGTCCGGATCTTATAGGCTCCTAAACTACTCAACCGATCGCGACGAAACTTTCAGGAAGGACTTATTGTGATCATGCCGGTAAATATTATATAAAATAAATGTTTGTTTGTCCTTTACGCGTTCCTTTACCATTCATAAGATTTCCATGAAACTTCGGTGAGTTGTTGTGCACACACCCGTGAAGGGTTCTGAAGAGAAAAAATTGAAAATCTAAAATTCAAAAAAAGAATCAAATACGTACATACAGCGACATCTGGGAAAAACCTTCTGATTTATTCGTGTACGCACCAGACGAAAAACAAAAATATTGTGTTATAACAAGAGTAATATTGAAACTCGGGTTCGGGTCGGGTCAGACCTGAAGATGATGGGCTCGAACCGGGTAAGTCTATGAAATTTCGGCCTGTGCAGACCTCTAATCCAAAAGCAGTTCAATAAACAGAATTAAAACACAAACCCTTTCTGTCTTTGAGTGGAATTGCAACGCATGCTGGGTACTCACTAGTTAAATATAAAACGCAATTTCCAGAACTGAATCCACGGCATCTACACATAAACAGTTATTCTTTTACGCCGTTTAAAAAAATCATTGTTTTTCTGGTCCTGTAGTAGAGTGATAAACGCTCTTATGCGTTCGACCTATTCGGTCGCGATGTTCGAGTCCCAGAAAAACTTTTATAAATTGATATTTCAATCGATTCATGGATTTGATTTGAAGATTGGGATTCATAATCTGATCCTAAAATCAAGGAGTAACGAAAGGGAATACCTAATTACTTAATCTCTCTGCAAAAAAAAAAGTTGAGTTATAGTAAAAACGATTTGCGGCTAGATGCTCCATTAATAGCAGGGCTGCATTTACCTATAAGTTAACTATACTGAATGGTACGGCCTCAAAGGCCCATAGAATCAATCAATATGTTTCATATTTAGATATGTAAATAAAAATTCGTAAAAGTCTTCTATTCCTCGTTTTCGGGCACCTACAAAGAAATATAAGTATATTGTTTGATTGCAAGGTTTGACTACTAGAGCCCTACTCTTTTATCTACTCGTTTATGACTTTTTACAATTCTCCATGGGCCACGGAGACAACAATATGAAACTGTTCTCAGGTTGCTGTTCTATTGCCCTAAGAGATAAATCATAAATTTAACGAGCCAGACTCGTACATTCAGTTAGGGACTGGGCATGTCTAAAAATAAGCTAAGTTTGTTCTTCAAACTTACGCCAACATTACGAACGATTCTTGGTAAGAATTGAACTTTTGTTAATGATTCAAAGACAATCATTCTCGTATGGGGTTTTTTCTTAAGTGTTTTCCCCACACAAAGCCTTCAGCTGACAGAATATTTTTAGATAGCAGTACGTAGCTAGCTTACATGCGGGAAAGGGATATAAAGACTTAGTCTGTACCCACCCTAGCACTGACTTTAGCCAGGAAACTAGGAGCCCGTTTCGCGGACTTCACATAATAGTTTCAGTAGGAAAATAGAGGTAGGAAAAAAAAATAAATGTTATTGTTCAAGCTAAACACAAAGATGTGTTCAGAGGTTAGTAGACATTTTTTCGGAGGAGCCTCACAAGTGAAATAGCATAAACCCTCTCTTCATCTTAATCCGACTCTGATTAAGAGTCCATCTGCACCAAATGCCGACATGGTTGAAGAATAAAATATATCTCCGCTATTTTTTGTCAGAAAACGACGACAGACGACAATATAATTGAATCCATTACGTATTTGTAATGTATACGTATTGTTTTCTGGGGTAAAGTCATTGGGTTTAATCCTGTTAGACAAGTATTGCATTGACCCGGTCTGACCGCTGGAAAGCCATCTAAACATTTCAAAGTATCGCAGCGATGCTTTTCTTTGAAATCGTTATCTCCAATCCGTGTCACACATATTCCCGGATAAGTCTAGTGCATTAGGGACACCGAGGACGTGTTGACATCAAATCAGAATCAGTATTTCTATAACTATAACATATTTATTTTGATATTGTATACTCAAATTAGAACAAAGTCATTAATTGAATTGACAGTGTTTTTGATAGATTTACATAAAATTAAGGTAAAGACGAGTAAAGTATTTCTCATCAAGAAAATAATATTAATAAAATTTGAATCGTTGAAATTTTGTACACTTCTATAGGTTTTGTCACTAACGGTTCGGGTTTCATTTTTCGGCATCTTCATGTATTTAAGTGCACGGATGAACTCGAACTGACAAGTTAGTAAACAGTTAGTACTGTTTATATATTATTATAATATATGTGACAGTCGGGTCTGTAGTGCAGTGGTCATCGTCGTTGGGTTCGGTAATGGTGCACATGGGCTCGAATCTCAGTACGGACAGTTTCATAAATTGATTTTTCTATCGATTTATGGATTTATGTAATACGGCATGAATATTATGTGATGTCTAAAATTCCATCCCAATCATCCTATCCTAGTCTTATCCTTTTATGCTTACTCTAAAAAGAGGGGCGTAAAAAGAAGTTGGTAGCGATGTTGACTACGGTTACAAACGTCTTGGGTTCAATTCCCGGTGAGGACGGTTTTCATAAATTGATCTTTCAATCGATTTATAGATTTATGTTCGTAGTCTGAGTGTTTGTGACGTCTAAAACTCCCTCCAACCCATCCAATCCTCACAGTAACGTAACGAGAGCTATTAGGTAACCACTAGTCCTGTTCTAGCCTTTTCTATCCCTACTCTCTTGAGACAGAGGTTGGTTGAGCAACTGAGTAACAAGCAGTTTCCATAGAAATATTCTTTTGAGATACTTCCATTAGGAGACCATATGCTCCACGTTGGGAGCAGACATGGTTAGTATATATATATATATTTGTCATAAAGAATTAAGAAAATTAAGTAGCATGTATTATTATTACTACAAATCAGAATATTTAGCCGCTTTCAGATTAAAAAATGACACGTCAACATTTGTTATCAGAGGACCACTACTTTAATGAGTGTTGAAGGTTTGAAATATTGTAATGAACCATGGGGAATCATAAATTATTGCGGAAAAAATTTAATAAATAAATAGGGCACAGTTAAATTGAATTTTACGACTCAAATAATGACCTACATAATAATATTATATAAATAACCCTGTTTGAATCACTTGAAAATACTCGTGATGAGCGAAACTGGTCCAGATAATAATATAAAATAATAAATATGTCATTTTCCTTACTGGGTACTTTGCTTTTATTATATCTGAAAATATAAGTTGATTGTCTGATTGAAAAGCAAATCACTTAAAATACATTTGGTTTCAATTTTCCATTAATAGTGCATTAATTTTGTCACCATTTCTGTACCGGAAATAGTAAAAAAAACATATTTTATTAATAGGGAAGCTATAGATAAATTGAGTTTTGTGTATTTGTTCTTTAATTATATTTTTTTTATCCTAGAGCTAAATCTTTTGCTAAGTTTAGCAGTTCTCTCACAGAAGATAACGTTTTTTTTTTCACGTATGTATACACCGTCTGATATGCTGAATATTTAATGTTTTGAGAAGGATAGTATAACATGAATAATACTCGCTACCGCACCTTACATTATCGCTTTACCTAGGCACTGCGAAAAGCCTACAATAATTTATCTCTTTGACATGCATACATATTTCACCTCGTTACGACCGCACAACCATACAATTGCTCATGGAGTTGGGCCTGTTTTCGGTAATGGTTTAAATCAACAAGAATTATGCGGCTTTATATAAAACAAACATATAATTCAACATAACTGATACGTTTGTACATCGATCATAAGATTTCACGGAATTAGTGTGTCAGATATAAAAAATAGACAGTCCGATATGTAAATGCGGCAATATGATTCAGGCACTGATCATCGGATCCTTTCAGGAATGTCCAGACATGAACAACGAACGGGAAAAATTGTCAGTCGGATCAGTTGGATCTCTCGGCCTCGTCGGTCACACTGATTTGATTGCATCTCTGACAAATTACAAGGCTTTTAAGGTGTTAACTGTCAATTCTTGGTGGAAAGACATTATATTTTATAAAATAAAACACAATTCATTATTAGTAACGTCATTAATAATTTTGTTCAGCTAAATGGACTTTTAATGTAGCTATATTTGTGATTTCAGATTAGTATTTAATGGTTTGCAAGAGGTCCATAGCATTTTAATTGTTGACTCTTTCATTTGATTTATGTATAATTTGTTTGTTAATCAGTATTTTCTTGTCTCAGTTCATGAACCATCAGTTTTATATACCTTCATTTTTACACTCAATTTTATATAAATAAGCCTGTTATGTTTGTATTTTTATCAGTTGATAATGCTCGTGATGAGCGAAACCGGTCCTGATCATTATAAATATGTGGAGGTAGTACAGATGAATTGTGTTTTATTTTTTAAAAATTACAAGGCATTCAGATAGTTCACTGCGTCCTGTGAAAAGCGAATGAAACTCAATTCCTAAAATCTCTTTTTTAATATTATTATTATTATTTAACTTCCTTCATACTAAAGTGCATGCAAGTAAGTCTTAAAACTTTGAAATACGCATAATGTTGCTATGCTGCGAAATATATCTTGTAATAAGTGTGTGGCGCTGTAGAGGAAGGTGTTAAATAACCAGGGGCATTAAAAACCCTAAAAAAACAAAAACATTCATTTAAAATAATCCAATGTATCTATCATACACATCGACGGTTGCCACGTTGACCTTCACTTAGTGATCTGTATGTTCTTGGTTTACGCCACTATCAAACATGTATAACTGAAATTCACTTTTAGAGTGTTAACTGTCAATTCTTGGTGGAAAGGAATTATATTTTAAAAACAAAACACAATTTGTTTGTATTAGTTCCAAATGTTTATAATGATAAGGCTCGGTTTCGCTCATCACGAGCATTATCAACTGATGTTGTCCTAATCATCATAAACATGCAGTACAAACAAATTATGTTTTATTTAAAAAACTGAAATTCACATTAGAATGTTAATAACGTACTACGGGACAGGTTTTTCTGCGATCCATCTTCATACTGGCCTTATTATAGGTCACGCTGAATTATTATTGATCTCAACTAAAGCCAACGTCGAGGCATTCTATTTTTTTTTTTTTTTAATGGTTCACTAATTTTTTCTTATAATTTTCCCAAATCACTATTTGCTTAATGCATCAGTATAAGCAATAATTTATTTTACATATGCTATGAATATCGTTGGGAATATGGAAACAATAAGATATATCGTTTTAAGAGTATGAATTAATGACTAGATTTTAAAAAATCGAGCTTTTTTCGGAATGAGAAAAATAAATCTGGCTTTCGGGTCGGGTTCGGGTAAATAGTGTGATAATGAGAATCGGACTCGGGCCGGGCCGTGTCGGAAGATGACGGACTCGGATCGGGTAATTTTATGAAATTTAAGCCTATGTAAGCCTGTAATCCAAAAATACTTCAATAAACAGACTTAAAACACAAACATTTTCTATCTTTGAGTGGCATTGCAACGCATACCGGACACTCACTAGTTAATTATAAGTACACAACGGAAATAATGATAAAAAAATATTTTGACAAAAGTTTTTATTATGTAAGATGAAATATCGTTATTGGTCGTTTTTGAACGAGTCACTTATTACAAAGCACTTTTCGAATCGACATTTATTATTTATATCACTATGTGATGTCAAAATTAAGTTTATAAAAACCAAAGACAATCTATAATAGGTGCTTATTTCAATATTTTTAAATATCCATGTTAAATTTTGTTTTTTTTAGTTGAAAATAGTCAGATCCCGAGCGACACCAGTCCAGTCTTAGTTTAAATAGTTTAATAAAAATTGTATTCTCTTTTGCACATGTAATTTCATTCCACCAAAAATTGACAGTTAACACTGTGAAAGTGATCAAACGTTAAAAACGACAATTTATTTGAATTAATATGACATTGTATTTTATTATATTCACAACTACATAAATAAATTTCACAGGTATTTTCCGTTGTAAATATATAGATGGTGATGTAATTTTCCTTTTTAAGGTATAGACAATTATAATTATTTAAATGTGAGACATCGTGAGAAGCTTGAACGTACGTACGCACTCTTTAGTTCACTAGCAAAAATAAAAATAAACAGTTCGTCGTAATATATTATACAACAAATAGTGAAGGCGAACAATTGCTCGAAGTATCTCCATTGCTTTTAAGTTCGCGCCACTGTAAAATCCAGTCATATTAATATTAAACGTTTGTGTTACGTATATTTCAAAAAGTATAATATTAACTTCCCCGAAATCATTAAAAAAAATTTAATACATCAAATTAAACGCTCAATGCTTTAATTTGAAAGCTTGCAAACATCAATAACGCACATTTTCCAGGGTGGCGTGAAAAGTATGATTTGTTTTGAATTCCGGTACTTTGAAACTCTCGTATCATAAAAAATTATCAATGTAGCTTTATTCAATCCTGGTATGAGTAATTCAGGCACCCACTTTATTTGAGCTTTGAGCGCTTTGCTTTGTTCATCCCCCGCAAAAATATTGCATGCAATCACGCCAAAGGAGATATGAGTTTTTGTATTTGAAAAAAAAAACGATGAAATCCTTTTTAATAGACGAGACTGTCGGTATTCCATTTTGAATCAAAATGATTCAGCAAAGCTATTAAATGTAAAAGGTTACGTTTGTCACGAAACAGGCCGAGCGCCATTTCAGTGTATCAATATTTAGTTAAGTAATTACACATTTTCGGAACCATATTTGATCGAAGTGGGTATCATAATATGAAGTTCTCTAGAAGGATTCCGGTAATTCAAAATTGTTTTTTTGCTTTTTAAATATTTTTAACCATTCGAGTGTTGAGAAGTGCAATAACGCTCTTTTATAAATAAAAAAAAACATCACGGTTGCATGCTTATTTTTTTAGGATGGTATGGTTGAAAATATATATAGTGAAAACTGCCTCGTTATTTAGAAATAAAGATTCAGGGTGCTCTGTCTTCTCCTCGTTTCCAAGATTAGTTATGGTAGGAAAGGATGACAAAGTTTTTAGACTTAAGATGTGAATCGATTGAGAGATCATTGTTCGAAAAATTTCATTAAATGATTTTAATACTTGTATAAAGAATACGACAAAGTCAATGCGTGTAAAACCAATGTGCTTTGCAACAGTTTCTGTCTGGACCCAGACTACCCTCTGACGAGCGCGAGGCAAGACATCAAAAGACTCGACGGCTTCAGGTACTTGGGGGTACACATCACGGGAGATGGCAATCCGCATAAAGAACTCTCAATCCGATTAGGGATAGCTGGAGCAACGTTACTTACGGTTGCGAGTCGTGGCACTTCAACAAGGCACAGAGTAACTGTATACTGTGCTTTGAAAACAGATGCTTACGGCGAATACTAGGCGTACGGTGGTTTGATTTTGTCAAGAACTCGGAGGTAAGAGAGCGGACGGACCAGCCTCTTATTACGTCCAAAATAAAAACGCGACGATGGACATGGCTTGGACACGTGCTGCGGATGCCCCAGAAGACCCTGAATTCTGCCTGTCTCTTCTACCAACCAGATGGATTCTGTCACCCTGGAAGGCCGCTGATGACCATCCATAGGATGTATTCGACGGAGCTACGGGACGCTGGGATGACCTGGGAGGAAGCGAGGAGACTGGCGGGGGACAGAGAGGCTTGGAGGAACCGCGTGATGGCCATATGCTCCGAATAGGGAGCGGATATGGTTTAAAAAAAAAGAATACAGAAATAAGAATTATTAGTAAAGTATTATTGATGTAAACAACTAAGTCTTGATGGTTTGAAATTTTAATGAAACCAGTTGTGTTTTGCGTTATTCATAGTTAATAATAGCATATTTCAATTGTCTGTTCAATAAAAATGAAAGCTTCACTGAAGTGAGTTATTGTTGTAAATGCATTCGTTGAAAACTAATGATTCAGTGGATTTTTGACAAGTGAATCAGGGCATGTTTTTATTTTATATTTTTGTATATTAGTGTGATCTAATTATTAAAAAAAAAATACAACTAAAAAAGGCAAACATAAAATATGTTTTGATTTCTGAAATAGTGCGTCTTGGCTGAACTCGAATAACTAAGATTGTTTCTTATATCTAGTACGATACTATATCATTGTTTGAATAGGGGATGTAGAAATTATTTGTTTTTGGCTGAGATAATCGCGAATCGATTTTGTTTTGTGAATAGTTTATCTGATTGCTTTTTCAATTATAATGTATTGCAAAGTTTTATGAGAATATTAAACGTAATGTTTTTAAATAGAAAGCGATACTTATGTAGAGTTTGATGAGCCTTTGAATGAAAAAAGCCTCAATCGCCAACAAAATTAAAATTGTGTCAAGTATGTCATGTAAAAGCCAACGTCAATGCTGTAAATAAAGGATCTAGTCCGAAAAAAAAATATTACGGCAGTAGGATTCAAAGTACGAATAATATTAGACTTGATTCTAAAAGTTCGTACGTTTTGTGAGTGTATTTTCAAACACGTTTTACTGAAGATAACAAATTTAATGACTTCACGTAGTCATTTATATTGTTCATTTCCGATAGCTGCTTATTACCCTTAATTGTTTTTCGTATTTGTATTTTAATGTTATATTACAATTACTTGAAAGCTTTAACTATTTTTTGTCCATGTTCACTCCCAATGTGTAACATATGGTCTCCTAATGGAGGTATCGTATGAGAACTGTTTGTTACTCAGTTACTCAACCTCTCTTTATCGAATAGAGTAGGGATAGAAGGATAGGGCTAGGACAGGACTAGTGGTTAGCTAATCGCTATCTCTACGCCCCGTGAGCATGGGATGGGTGGGTGAGGAGGGAGTTTTTAGACAACACAAACACTTGACTACGAACAGAAATTCAGAAATCGATTTAAATATCAATTTATGAAAACTGTCCGCACCGGGAATTGAACCCGAGACATCCGTAGCGGTAGCCTACGACGCTATCAACTGCGCCACGGACGCCGACATAATGACGTAATTATTAATAATGGGAAAAGTTCTTATTCTGTTTGACTGTGTTCTCACATTTAAGTAAAATATATACATATATCGCGTGCAACAAACAACCAACATGCATCCCTTACTCGCCATAAACCGTTTAAATATACAACTCCCTTTTAGCATATATAAATATCAAATGATTTATTTCTAAAAATGTATAAATATTCGTGCTTCGATGAAGAAATTTCATTAGTTTCTGTTTTGCACAACCAGCACCAGTTTCAATAAACAGAAATTCCGTTAATGAAATCATCGTATAGTCTAAAATCTCTTACTTGGCGAACTTATTAACTGTTCATATGATATGTTTTATTGTTTATTTTTTAACCATGTCCGCTACCAATGTGCAGCAGAATATATGGCCCCCTAATGGAGCTTTCTCAACAGAAGTATTTCTAATAGAAATGCTTGTTACTCAGTTTAAAAATCGTCCTTTCGGAGAGTGTAAAGATAGCAGGATAATGCTAGGACACGGCGGGTGGTTAGCTAATTGCTCTCGCTACGATACGATTATAGGATCGGATGGCTGGGAAGAATTTTTTTTAGAGATCACATACAGTCATGCTTTCAAACAGAAATCTATTATCGGCGTTGTTTTGGAAAAAAACACTAAATCGAAAAAATGACACATTGAGTTCGTTATACCGAAATGTTCCTTATTTCAAATTCTACCCTATGACAGAACTCACTTATTTTTATAAATTATACTTTTACTTAAAAACACTTTTGTACAAACAAAACAAATGAAAAACATGCCTTCTTCCAGATCAACGACGATATACAACGGTTCTTAATGATATTTGAGCCTGTGAGATCCGCAACCGACTCCAAAGACGTTGCACCACAGACCCGACAGTATAATAAACTGTGTGTTCATACTATGATTTTTAGTCATGACCGCTATCTATTTCGATAGAATACATATATAATGGTATATCACTAATGGGTATTTAGAGAAAATTTTGTGGATATTATCTGTCAAACTTTATTATCAAAGAGGATATGGATGTAATGTCGCGGTTAGGACTAGACTAGTTGTTAACTAACCTCTTTATATACACGGTATTTTAGAAGTTGGGTATGATGACACATTCTCCATACCATTCATTTGCAGAGGGAAACTGAATCTTATCATATTAAATAATTAGTTTCGGAGATTTAAAATATTCTTTAAATTAGTGTTCACTTATCATACTTCATTGGTCAAGTTTTAATATATAAAAATGTATAATATATTTACTAAATGCACAGTACTTCTCCCTAATGGATCACGAGACATCATCTCATACGACTATTAATCTTTTTTTGCTAATCACAGTTAAACTGGAAACAATAATCTTTGAAACTTGACTAGTCAGATAGCCGTAGGTTGATTTATATAAGAGAAACTACCAAGAGCATTATTTGTATTTCCTGTAGCTGTATTCCTGTGCACATATGCCTTAACTTTATCAAATTTGAATTGTTGAAATGTTGTGTATTTCCTTGTATTTCACAACTAACTACCCGGGTTTTCATTCGTATGCTCGAATGCCTGAAGATATCAAAAGGCAAAACCCGAGTCGTTAGTGACGAAATAAATGAAAATGTACAAAATTTCAACAAAACAAATTTGGTACTGAAATTCCATCAAGCACCTCCAGTCGATATCTTAAACTAACTGTGACATCTATAATGTTATCATATCAACTGAAATTATGTTTAAGTCGCTTAGCAGCCGCAGGTATTATTATACTAATGTAATAATGTCATGCTCGTGTCGTGAATTTCGTTTATGCATTAAATTAGTATATTCCTCTACCCAAAAGAAATGGCCGAAAATAATCAATCATTTAAAAATAAAACGGTCAAAATTTCACAGAGAAAATAACAAAAAAATGCGTGATATTACATATAACACGAAATATCACTTACGATTTTAATATATCTGATAAATTATGAAGTGAAAAAAAGAAAAAACAAACTTTATTATATTTATTACGTTTCTAAACGGCTCCTTAATTTGATATTGTCAGTCCATGGTGATTAAATTCGTACAAATGTCAAATGAGCGCTGTTACTACGCGGTGAATGTTATATACTATTAATATATAATATTATATAACAGAGGTTGTGATTGTTGAAATTGGCGGGTTAATTAAACGATAATACAAGGGGGTAGGCGGCGATAGCGTTAATTGAACTGAAAAGCGTCGACCAGAGAGCCGCTCTTCCGGCGGAGGAAATTCGCCACTTCCGGTCCACTGCACGAAAGCTCCGTTTGTTATCAAACAGTCGATAGGCATCAATGGTGACTGCGTAGAGAACGACACAACCCGTTAGTACAAAGCTTAGCGCTGCGAAAGCCTGGATAACGTTATTATTAAAGCTCCGCACGTAGAATGTATGCTAAAAAATATTTACGAAATCCAAGTTACGTGTTATTTGTAAATGGAGACAGAAAATGATTTTTTTAACAAGCTTAAAATGAAATGTTTACATAAAAAGGGTTGCCAGTGAACGTTAAGCAATCAATTGCTACTTTTTATTTTAAGGATTGACAACAAACAAAATAATCACATATATCAAAATTGCTATGTTAAAATACGTAATTTACATATACTATAAATATATAGGCCAGCCTGAATCCATGTCGCAAACGTTGTTGACTTTGTTTCAAGTCAACACGGGCTAGAATCCCAGCCTACGGACAGTTAATAAATTGATTTATCAGCCGAGTTATGGATTTGCATTCGAAGGCATGAATGTTTGTGATATCTAAATTCCAATCCCCCCACCCAACCAATCCTAAAATCTTCGCGAATTGAGAACGATTAGCCGATCATTAATATCTACTGTCCTAGCCCTATATTTATATCCTTAATCTCTTTGAAAAAGAAAGGTTGAGCGATTGAGTAGCACGCAGTTCCCTTAGAATAAATTCTCTTAATCGGTTGATAATGCTTGCGGTGAGTGAAACCGGTACTGATCATAAAAATGTGGAAGAAGAACAAAAAAGCTGTGTTTTATTTTTAAAACACAATGTTTTTCCATCAAGAATTGACAGTTAACCCCTGAAAAGTGATTAACTTCTCTTGAAACAAGCTCCATTACTAGATCATATGCTCCATATTGAAGCTGAAATGGTAAAAAAGGAATACAATAACGCTGCTGGGAGAACTAATATAACTTAATTACTCTAATTCACATTTTTAAGGATTTTCTAGTATATTTATAACGAATCGAACAGTATATATATATCGATTGTGGAAAGGAAAAAGGACGTAACCCACACCAAAAAACATTGTGTATAACTCACATAAAACATGGCAATACACTATATTTATATATGAATGTATAATATATCGACTGTAAAAAGGCAAAAGGACTTATCCCTTTGTCTTTTCAAAATATTTTTTTTTCGATAAGAACTATGTATACAATTTAATACGTGTTTTGTTTGGGCTGTACACAAATATCATAAATAATATATATAAATCATAAATAATGAAATCCATTTTAATTCTTACATACTGTAAGGTAAAAAATAAGTAGTCTATTGTTTAAATATTATCTGCTAAAATTATCTATTGAACTTAAAAAAAAGATTTTCTGTGTCTATCACATCAATTTTCTTTCAATACGATCTGAATTGATTTTCTTTACGATATGCAAATATTTATCGATATGTAGATTAAATTTTCTTCAATGACTGTCAAACGATAATGGCGTTTTACGAATTTTAATTCACATTACATAAACTATCGACGCAGGACTCCGAGTTGGAGATTCGGTACCTAATATAGCATGTGACTACACGTAATATCAACAGAGTATAATGTTATATTAGCTTGCATCAGATTAATTTGAATAATTACAATAACACGGAAAACTGATTGGGTTCACTGTAATTTAAAAACCACTTCTATATGGCCATATTATGCACAGCATTACGTACTAAACAATAGTTCATAAAATGGCAAAAAAAAACGTTGTTTGTAATAAATATCCTACAGAAAAGCAGATAGCTAAACTAGCCTATAAATACGGCAAACATAACAAAGTACCTATTCAGTTATACAAGGATTTTATCAGTTTGTTGATAATTATTTCAGCTTCACGCCATCGTCAAAATCAGGGCTTCGATACGTTATTTTTTTCGTTCAGAAAAAATATTAATGGTTTTTCCGGTTTTCGGTTCAGCTGCGAGTGATTAAAATTTTAAATGTTTTTATTTGTATTAATCATTTATTTTCTACCATAATTCAGAACATTTTATGTTACTTGTATGATAGACCGGCACCACGCTCTCTAACCAATGGTTATACTGCACTGCACGGCCGTAGTCATAAATTTTTAAAATAATAAATTATGAGAATTATGTTAAGACAAGTCACACGATCGTGAATGATTTCTTTGCGCTTGTTTGAACATGTACCGAACCGTAAAGTCAAATATTTTCTCCGGGTTGGTTTCGGTTTTTAGTTCAGTTCCGGTTGGAAGTCCTGGTCAAAACTGCGTTCAAACATATTTTAACTTAGCTATATAATACTGTTTTAGAAGAGATAGACAATATTATATCATCTCACTTATTCCAGAATAATAATTTTTCTTTAAAATTTAAATATTTAACGTAATAATTGTGTGCTTTTAGCTGTTTTAGAAAATGAAACATAAATGCTATTATTAATTAATCGTTCAAGTAAATGAATTGAAATTTTATTGATTATGCGTGATTACTTGAGCTTCTTGTCATGGTTTAAGTAAGGGTAAGACTTGAACCTAGACCCACCTTATCGCTCTAAGATAAATCTCTTACCACTAGACCACAGAGGCTACTATATGGATGTGGTAGGAAAATGAGAGCAACATCACTTTTCTTAATATCTCCACTAGTAATGAGTGAAGTTTTATACACCCCATTCCTTTGACAGGAGAGGGGTAGATCAGTGGTTAGCAACCTTTTGAGAGACTTTTACTATTTTTTACATGCATAATACGTATATTTGCATATGTGTGGGTAAACATAAATTTATTTTATATAAAACATACGTACAATATAATATTTTTATTAGTGGTTTTTGTAGTTGACTTAAGTAGAACACAGGAATCAAGATTTTTTGATGTTAGTCTATTTTGCAAAGTTTTCTGGACACATTTGATGTGATAAATGTTTGCTCACAAGAATATGTCGACCCAAATGCTAATAATAGAGCAAATGCATTTTTTTTAAGCATGAAAATTTTTGTGGCAATGACGCCCAACTTGATGATATTGCATTCGTGTGATCGTGTTTTATGTTTTCAAGATGCTGGCGAAGGTGTTTAAATTTATTTGTCCATAGAACTGAACATTTGAATTCAATGTATTCTAATTCCAGATTATTTATTGCAAGATATTCAAAATACTTAAGCTCAAGCTCGTTTACATATTATGATATTTTCTTGGCAAGTAACTCAAAATGATTTAGTGAGTAATTCAATTACCCGCTGTTAGTAGGTTGCCTACGACTGGGTTAGATCTTATAAATAATTGTATATTTGTCAGTAGCAGCCATTCAAAAATGTGAAATTGCATATTGTAAGTACACATGTATTTGAATATTGCATATAACAATATGTTAGTACGTGTTTAGTGACTAAGATTTCATAATAATTCCACTTGGCAACACGATAAAGTTTAGGCAAAAAGCTCTCGTCTACTCGGGCTAAGGTAAGCTCGTATAAAGAAGGATAACGATCATTTTGTCGCAACCATTTGCAGAATTTATTCCTTTCGTGCGGTAAAAGGCATATATTACGTTTCGATGCAGTGACGTCATTCCGTATCGAAACACCAACAATAAATTCTTACATATTTTTATTTTTTCTTTCCAGGTAATCCATATATATATATTTTAAGCCAATTCCCCTCCCAATTTGAAGCATATTAACTGATAATCAACCTTATCTCAACAAAAGTTTTCTACGAAAACGGCATGTTACTCAGTTGCTTCTTTGAATGTTTGCGATGTCCAAAATTTCCTCCTCACTCACCTGATCCTTAAAACATGACGAAAGCGAGAGTTATTTCATAGCCACTAGTCCAATCTTAGCTCTATCCTTCAATCCCTACTCTTTGTAAAAAAGAGAGGTTAAGTAACTGAGTAACAAGCAAATCTCGTAGAAAAATTTCAATTGAAATACCTTCATACCAATTAACGTTGCATTTATTCAAAAAAGGTCCCTAAAATACACCCTTCATTAATGGTTTAACAAGAACAAAAAAAAACTTAGTGACACTGATAATAAATAGTAATTTTTTATGTATGTTTTATAACATTTTCAATATTTTTTTAAAATAAATCTATCTATTTCATGTTTTTTTTCGAAAAAGAATCTATCCCCGTCTTTTCCATATATTTGAAAGCCTCCCTTTACACGGTGATCTAGCGTAACCGATCATCCGTGTTAATCGTTAGACGAATCTTCGTAGTTCTATCAAAACAAAATATAATTAAAAATTAAAAATGTATCGTTCAAATCAGTAAAGGTTGGCTACCGCTTTTATATTGTGTAATATTTATGTTTTGTTTAGGAAATTTTGTTTTGATAGTTTTCAAATAAGTATTTTACCCATCATTGTTTTTATACTGGAAGTAAATTTGTTACATTATTGTAGAAGTTAAAAAAAGGGATCTGTCCATTTACATATTAAAGAATTTGTGCGTATATAATTTAACTACCCTTAAAAGTGCACGTCACAGTATCAAACGAAAGCTTAGTTTAGTGAGTGAGTATATTATTGATCGGTGTGTGTTTTTCGTTGTGTTTCCGGTATCGCGGGACTTTTTATATATTATTATGTTTGAGTGAACGGGGAAGCCTCGTCGTGACCTACTTTGTCTAAATGTGGGCCAGGGACACGCTCCTCTCGTGATAAATAAGCCGTCAATGGCTTTTTGCCATTTTCAAAATGAATGCTCCTTGATCAAAACATTTCAATTATTTTCAATAACCAAATGCAGTTTTAAAACAAATTTTGAGTCAATTTCTTACAAACTCTTTACAAGTACATCGGATTCTCTTCTTGAACTGAAATATTTAAGATTATTTCGGAACTATTTGTTTGCGTTTATATTGTATTTGTTTTTAATATGTCAAACGGGTTAACAGGACCAAACAAAACATGACTAAACAGGACATGAAAAAACAGAACAAGCTAAAAATAATATATTTGTCGTATGTCGCCTTGGGTAAACAAGGTTCTATCTGCAAGAACTAAAGCTGTTCAGTAGAAATCATTTTAGATTTCAAAAATTGTAACTTTTTGAATGAAACACACTTATGCATTCACATACGTGAATGAAAGAGACGACCACTTTTGAGACTGATTTGCTACACTGGGTATTTCTAATTATATATTCAGATTGAACCTTGATGCACTGTAACATTTGTATGTTTTCAGATAGACCATTTTTATAATTTAAATTTTGATCGATTGACAGACAATTGTAAGGTTTTTTAAATGCAGATAGAACCGTATTTTTAATGCGAATAAAACTGCGTATAAAAGTGATTTTGTAAAAAAACGGCCTTGTCTAACTAATAACTGCATAAGATTATTTTAAAATTTCTAGAACTTCATATACTGGTTTTTAAAATATTAAAATTTATTTAATATTTCAAATCCCCTCCCCCTAATTATGCACCAAACCAAAAAGTTTAAAAAATCTCACAAGTGTTAAAATACCTGCTGTTAACAATTTACTATAATATGATAATGTTATCATAAATTATTTGTATCCAAATAGAAAAAAGTCTTGGATCAGTGTTTAGCAAGTAAGGTCATTTGGAAATATTTGTGGTTAAAATCTACAATAAACATATTCACGTTGCACATTAGAGTGTATTATATTTTCTTGTTTCTATACATTACAAAATTATTATGAATATTTTACCTATCGTTAATTAATAAATAAACAAATACGACAAAAATATTAATTTTAACTTTTTTTGTTTAATCATGAAACAGCGATATTAATCACATAAATATCAATCTAATCTTTTATTAGGTAAACGGCTTAATTAAAAAGCTTTGAAAGACCGAGATAAATCTTATAAACTATTTATTTAAAAATCATAAAATATCTTATACGATATATTACATTTCAGTTCGGTATTATTTTTCACGCCATTTGGTTTAAGTTTTCTCACTGCACTTTAAAATCTATTTTATACAAAATAAACGTAGCCATCTTTTATATAGATATATGAAAACATATATATATATATAGCCAGATATATGCAAACAAATACCGTATTAGCACTCCTAAAAATAGAAGATATTATTAAGCTTCCAACTAATCAAAATAAAGGATATTGATTATGTGATTGATATGTTTTATTCCATCTGAAACTTGGCAGCTTGTATAACTATTGCTCGTATTTGTATCATTTATATAAACGTTAGACACTGTTTACTGTCTGTCAGTTCGAGTCCATTCGTGTGCTCGAATGCCTGGGTCGTTAGTGACAAAATACATGGAAGTGTACAAAATCTCAATAATCCAAATTTGCTTGTATAACTGTCAAACACGATTTAAACTATAAGCCATAATTGAATTATGTAGTTTGTATATTCAAGGTTAGTATTTTTCCGAGTATTACGATGAAAATATTGTATATTAAATATGTTAATCGAAATAGGCCAAAAAACTTTCAAGTGACGTAAATATTATATTCCGTGGTTCAGGAGTTACGAGTTTTGGAGTCTATGCTGGCGACAAGGCAACCAGACGAATACGCTTGGTGATTACGTGGTCTTATTTTATAGTTTCTCACGACAAACTTCACAGTCCTGTGTATTATTATTACCGTGTGGGTACCCTGTTAGCCCGAGCCATTTAGGAGGTACAAAGATAATTTATGTTTGCAAAGGTTACCGAAGCACGTTTATATTTTTCGAACTTTGCAAGTTTACAAAATATTTACGATGAACGAAAACTAAACATGTATAATATATAATAATAAGTGTATGGAAGATTACTGGTTTTCAGGACAAAATTCAGTTACTTAAATATGATAGCTCTAGTATCATAACTCAGAATCTCCGTCAATGCTTGTTTTTGGCAAATCAAGAAAAAACTTTTTCATGCTGCAGTTACAAATGCATATTTTGATACAAATAATACTGCAGAACAGACGTTTACACCATGATGTGTAAAAAAACACTGATGGCCATGACAGTAAAATGCTGCACTCTCGTTTGCTGGGATGAAGATTATTAGTTTAGAAAATTATAGGGCAATATGAATTTTGAAAATAAACAACATTTTCTTATTCATTTTAGATGGGAGTTTGTATGTTTAGAAATATATTTTATAATTTAAATCGTAGGTGTAAACACGAAGAACAATGCTGCATACATAACTCATTTTTTGCATTAGCTGCCTATTATGACTTATGATACTAGAGCCTTCATATATAAAGTAAAACTTTTATAATGCGGACCTCGATTATCCAGATTTTTTAATGGAAACATACAATTTACGAATTCACTGCGTTAGACGTGTCGGATTGCGTCAGATATTGCTAGCTGACGAAAATATTGAAGAAACGATGATCAGTTTTCTTAAAAAAAATAATAATTAAAAGATCGTTGCTACATGGCAGCAGAGAGTTGGAATTATTTAGATGTAATGCAGTATAAAGTGATACAGGAGATGTCACGAAAGCAGCACCACACATTTCAATTTGCAGAAAAGGTGACGAAGAACATGTCACCTAGTGGTTAAATTACGATGTGAACGATAATGGATTCCAAATTTTAAATGATGGGGAAATAATTGAAAAACATCCTGCCTCAGGTGAGATAATTTAAGAAGACGAAGAGAAGAATCCCTAAAAGAAGAACATTGGTCCTACACATTCTGAAGATTTTTAATGCTTAAATGTTATTTGAGTGTCAGGTAGAATGTAGCTCGAGACAATTTACGTGCAAACAAATACAAATAAGGCATTGCTATTCTCTAGCAAAGAGCACACAAAATGATATTTAAAAATAATACGTATTTAGCGGTCTTTGTGTAATTCTGGTCATTTAATTTCACCAATGAATAAGACAGAAATTATAAGAAAGTAATATATATTATAATCATACTATTTATCATTGCAGGTAAAATAGAAGATTGTATTAATAAATCGAAACAAAAACTTTACTGTAGAGATATAAATAGAGGGCGTCAAAATGTTAATTTCTCGATTTGACAAGGATATCCAAGGAATGTTTTTTGTGTATATTTCATATTAATGTAGCCTTAAATTATTCAATTTGGGCTAAAGAATTTGCAGAACCGTAATATTTCATCCTCAAAAATTTCGAAAGGTCACGATCACGATTTAAGGAATTAAGTAATAATTTCTCCCGGAAAGACTTTAAAGAATCAATTAAAATATTGAACTACGTAAATAAAGGTTTTTGTTAGAAGAAAATGGTATAAAATATTTTTTAAATTAGTAACAATGAAATAATATAATCATATAGTCATAATATTTCAAAGCATTGCCTAGATAGGTAGACATTTTCAGCAACGAACTCTGGTTATTTTTTTCTTGTATTTTATGTCTTCTTTTTCTATTTTCTAATTTTAAAAATGTTTGTATTATTATTGTTGTAGTTGTACTTTATAAATGCATGGCGCATTGGCATCAGCTTTAATGCTATGTATTTTATTTTTTAATTTACAAATAAATAATATATATATTTATGGTACTATTTTCACTTTTAAGCTCTTACTGTCAGTTCTTAATGAAAAGGCATTATTTTTTAAAAATAAAACACAATGTGTTTTGTATTACTTCGCATCTTTATAATGATTCGGACCGATTTCGCTCATCGCGAGTATTATCAACTGATAAAAATAAATATCATAACAATTTACATTAATTTAAGACATCGACTGAGGGTGCTTGATGGAATTTCAATATCAAATTTGGATTATTGAGATTTTGTACACTTCCATGTATTTTGTCACTAGAGCGAGAGTTTGTAATAGAGCCCAGTTAAATTCCTTGCCAATTTTGAATGAGCAACTGAACCTTCCTAATTCTCCGCTATTATACCCTATACGTTGAAACACCTAACATAGATGTCACTAAATGTGGAATGATTGTATATATTTACCCATTCGTCGAATTACATCCCGTCAAAACCCACAATACTATTATAATTGTAAAATCACTGGTATTTCTAAAAGATGTTGAAAAGCGGCAATTCGCCACTCTGTTAATATGGTGTTTACAAAATAAGGATTAGGGCGATTACCGAAATTTTAACTCAGGTATCAGTGTGGCTCTCAGACGTATAATATCTTGCCTCGTAAATAATATTTGTCGCATTTGTATCTTCTATATAAACGTTAGACACTGTTTACTGTCTCTCAGTTCGAGTCCATTCGTGTGCTCGAGTGCCTGAAGATGCCGAAAGGCGAAACCCGGGTCGTTAGTGACAAAATACATGGAAGTGTACAAAATCTCAATAATCCAAATTTACATTAAACTCGAGATGAATATTTGAAGGCTACAGGAGATAAAGAGCGAGTCAGTTTAACCAAATTGTTATTTTTTATTTTTAAATATACTATTTTGTCATATCTATTTTTTAATGAAATACACAACTAAATTTTTAGGATGTGTACGGATATAATATGTTAACTACAGATTGTGTAAATAATAAATTTAATTAAAAATACGTTTTTAGTTTTTAAAATGTAATTTCATTTATTACTGACGTACTGAAAAATTAAAAAAAAAATTAAATAATATTGTAACAGAAAAACAAGATTTTTTAAAAATTTTGTTGCTTACGTATTTAGTTCATAAATAGATTAGGCAAGTATATTAGGTGTTTTATTTTCCCCTGTTCTGTTTTATCCGGTTATCTATCTTTATAAATAGTTCTACCAAAAATACGTTAACGTCGGAAATATTACTTTACTAGTTTCAAGTCACTTGTGGAAATACAAATTTAAAACATAAATAATTTACGAATTCTTATAAAAATGACTCTAATAATGAATCTCCGAATTTAATGCCATCCTATTGAAAAAATGATTATTATTGTAAACTTAAATAAGTTATGAAAAGCTTAAATACATTGTAGAATATAGAATGTAAAAAAAAAACGAAAAGTGTTTTTATGGAGGTATCTTAATAAAAGTTTACTCAGTTTCTAAATTTCCCTTTTTTGAAGAGAGTAGGGATAGAAAGATAGGGTTAGGACAGGAATAGTAATTAGCTAACCGCTCTCGTTACGGCCCGTTTTTAGAATCAGATGGGTAGGACGGAATTTTAGACGTCACAAACATCCATGCGATTGAAAAATCAATTAATGAAATTGTCCGCACCGGGACTTGAACCTGAGACATCCGTAACCGTAGCCAACGACGTTTGCTAATGCATCACCTGATAAATCGTCATATTAGAATTATATAATTTAAGACATCGACTGAGGGTGCTTGATGGAATTTCAATATCAAATTTGGATTATTGAGATTTTGTACACTTCCATGTATTTTGTCACTAACGACCCGGGTTTCGCCTTTCGGCATCTTCAGGCATTCGAGCGCACGAATGGACTCGAACTGACAGACAGTAAACAGTGTCTAACGTTTATAAAGAAGATACAAATACGACAAATATTATTTACGAGATAAAATATTATACGTCTGGGATCCACACTGATACCTGAGTTAACATCCAAGCGGCAATTCGCCACTCTGTTAATGTGTTGTTTACAAAATAAGGATTAAGGCGATTCTCGAAATGTTAACTCAGGTATCAGTGTGGATCCCAGATGTATAATATTTGGTCTCGTAAATAATATTTGTTGTATTTTTATCTTCTATATAAACGTTAGACACTGTTTACTGTCTGTCAGTTCGAGTCCATTCGTGAGCTCGAATGCCTGAAGATGCCGAAAGGCGAAACCCGGGTCGTTAGTGACAAAATACATGGAAGTGTACAAAATCTCAATAATCCAAATTTGATACTAGAATTAGTTTGTACCTAGTAATTTTTACCTGCTAAAAGAAAATCTGGTTTTAAAGTTGAAATGTTGTATCCCGTTATAAATATTAACCAAATTGACGATCCAATCGAATCAATTCGGCTAATATTAATACAATCTTATGTACGGAATACCATATTTTAAGCTTAAAACCAGATTTTATTTGAACAGATAAAAATAACTTCAAACAATTCTAGTATGACTAAATGTGAAATACCATGATAATGAAATGTGAGCGATGCAGAAATCTTTGTCATCTGACATCAATTGAAATTATATCCCACGATGTGACATGAAACATGTTATATGCAAAAAATGTGCGACCCCTTTGAGGGAACGCAAATATTTTGAATACTCCACTTTTCTGAGGAAAATTCCTTCGAAGTTGACAAAGCCAGATCAGTCCCTACGAAGAGCCACATCGCGAGTCGTAAAGAATTTATGACTCGAACGCTGGAATGCGCTCGTAAAACTGTTTCTTATGCCAGTGGACCATGGGCAAATTTATTTATTGCGAATAAAATAATTATTCTACTAAAATACATTTTTAGCAGCATTACGACTCAGTTATTTCGGCAATATTTTCCAAATGGTATTATTATTTTTTTAATCCCCGTAAGTGCTTTATTACGACATTTTTTTAATCTCTTTGAGTACTATTGCCACACAAAGGTAGGATACAATTTAGCATTCGTAATGGCATTTTATTGATATAATTGTTGTAGTATCTTATATATGTAGGTGTAGATGTAGACGTTTTATTATTGACACATACACATGTTGGTAAGAAGACTCAAGAAGAACCCCAGGGCATGATGCAAGAGCTCGCAAATGAAAGCTTGAAAGTGGGTTTAAAGATTAATGTCTCAACGATAAACGTTATGATACACCACTTCGCTGACCCAAAAGCGATTTTCATCAACGACATTCAAATCGAGAGGGTTAACAGCTATGTCAGCTGTAGATGGAGGCATAGATGACTAGATTTCTCGGAATGCGTGCTACCAGTTTTAACATATGCTTGCGAATCATCGACTGTCAATACACGAGAGGTCAAAAAATTGAGAGTGGCATGGAAAGGTGCATGTTGGGCATAAGGCGTTAGGACCGCGGAAGAAACCAATGGATAAGGAAGCAAACAGGAAAGAGATGTGATAGAGGTCACCAAATTGATGAAATGGCGGTGGGCCGGATGTGTCGCATGGCGAACGGACAACCGCTGGTCGAATGCAGTCATTCAGCGGTACCCGAGGGGCACTAAGTGGCCTCAGCTGGGGGAGGCTTTTATCCAGCAGTTGAAAATGACATATGTAGGAATGAAATTTTCTCATGATCTAAGCGTCCGTGGTATATATAAGCAATACACACAGTTCCAACGTGACGGAAATAAACAACACTCAGTCCGTCAGTATGGAAACTAAAAAACATCTACTTTAGACATTCAATATTTCAATTTCAATACCGTCATCTATGACAGGCGTTCCTACTATGAATTAATATAGGAACTAACTAGAGCAGGTGTCTTGAACATCAAAGTTGCAAATCCATTGTTAAGTCCAACGATATTGTACGTTCAGTTTTAATTGTTTTTTTTGAGAAAATCAAATTTGAAGGTCTCGAAGGTTTTGCATCTCAAATGCAAAAAAGAATAATGGAAGCAAAATGAACATTTGGAAATTAAGCAAAGTAGTGCAATTTATTAAGTTTCTTTGTGGTGTTTTTATTGATAATTAAATATTATAGCTACCCAAATAAACTGTTTTACTATACATAATTAAATGATTAATAAATGTAAAAAATCTATTTGAACATTTAAATAAAACAGTCCATTTTACGATATGTGTTTTACTCAGTATACTATTTTGATGAACTTAGTGGATTTTAGTTGTAAGCCGACAATATTGTGCATTTAAATGATACAATATCTTCTCAAATACCCTATTTGGACGTGCAGTATTTTTACAGCATACAGATATGATACAGACGAACGTACTAAATTGTTTACTCGATTTCGACAAAAACTGGACATACAATATCTTTGCACATGAATCAAACAAGGTTGAGTGTGTGCAGCTAATGTTTCACGGCCGCTTTCTAACACGCTATCGACATCTTTTGAATGAACAAAACAATAGTCGATTGACTAAATTTGATAGCAAGGATAGGCGAGTTATGTACGAATCTCTATAATATATTATACATATATATATATTATTACATTGGTTATTGGAAGCTCTCGTCGCATATCCTTAACTGTCAATTACCCCTATTTTTTACATAAAGTCTCACACTATACAAAATAAAATATATTAAAACCTCACCATGAACTGTAATGACAGCCATTGCTATTTGCTACTCTTGAGATAAGCAACTTAGGTACTAAATGTGGGCTACAAGTAGGAATGCTTAGGAACGAGTACCCAAGATTTTGTAATATTTTGCCATTCTTCAGGAGTTTTTACTTCTCCTGAATATATCTTTTAAAGTAATAAGAAGATATTATTAAGTTTTTTATCAAGGAATGATACTAACGATCGTGAGCTATGATGAAAAGTCATTCACAAAAATTCTGGAATTCCTGGAATAGAATATAATGGAAAAAAAACAATAGAGCGTTGCAATTGGTACTCCATTTAAATTGTTTTTGCCAGGTTATATAGAATATTATTTTTAATTCAATGGGTATTTAAAAATCAATTTATGATATTTTATAATAAGTGGGTTTTCCTTGGACACGATTTTGTATAATTTACTCTAAATATATTTAAAAACATTTAATCTGGCAAGAAATGTTCAATATTTACTTTGGAAAATCTTATCTAATTAATTCCTATAACGTGATTTATAACAATGTCAAATTGAAAGAAATATTCTGTATTGTACTGTGTCATTCAAATGAACGTTGTCCGATTTGTATTGGTTTGCGCCTCGGTATAGGCAATCATTTGAACATGTAAAAATACAATATTTTTAACAATGTAAAGAATCAGATGAAACTAAAACAGGGTTAAAGTTTTTAATTACATCAGGATTAACTGCAATTATTAAATAGAATGCTAAATTTAATTACATACATCAATAGGTTTTTCAAGTAGGTATATACGTTTATACGAATTACATAAAGTATTATAATATAAACGTATACATATCGACTGTGGGAAGGAAAAAGACGCAACCCACACACAAAAAATATTGTGTATAGCCCGAACAAAACGTGTATTTAGTTGTTTGCATTGTGATTATTGAAAAACATATATTTTGAATAGACGGAGAGATAAAGTCCTTTTGCCTTTCTGCGGTCGACATATTATATATTTCTATAATTTAAGACATCGACTGAGGGTGCTAGATGGAATTTCAATATCAAATTTGAACTATTGAGATTTTGTACACTTCCATGTATTTTGTCACTAACGACCCGGGTTTCGCCTTTGGCACCTTCAGGCATTCATGCGCACGAATGCCTGAAGATGCCAAAAGGCAAAACCCGGGTCGTTAGTGACAAAATACATGGAAGTGTACAAAACCTCAATAATTCAAATTTTATTATTTATTTAATTTCTGTATAAATTTAGTCTATTAGCACGTTTGTGTATGAGCTATACACAATATTTTTTGGTGTGGGCTACGTCCTTCCACAGTCGATATATTTACTAGTATTTTTATTAGTATCAAAAATTATTTTTTACAGACGAAAAAAATCAGGTCCGTAGTGCAATGGTAAACGTCGTTGGCTTCGGTTATGGATGTTTCGAGTTCAGATCCCGGTATGGACAGTATCATAAAATGATTTTTCAATCGATTTATGGATTTATGCCTGTAGGCTTGAGTGTTTATGTTGTCTAAAACTCCCTCCCACCCATCCCATTCTAAGAACGAGGGACAACGATTAGCTAACCAGTAGGTCCCGTCCTGGTAATGTTTTTCCATCTATACTCTCTTCAAAAAGCAACTGATTAACATGCAGTTCTCGTAGAAAAACGTCCGTCGAAATATCTCCATTAGGAGTCCACATGCTCTACATTGGGAGTGGAAATGGTAAAAAATATACACTAAAAATATTCCGGAAGATTCTTAAGTAAGTCGGATCAGGAGTTCCATACACTGCTTTAGGATCGACGAGTTCTAAACATACTAATACACTGACACTAGCGGTCTGCGCGGCCAAAATTTTCTAAAAATTACCCGTACCGAGTCCAACATCTTCAGGCCCGGTCCGTCCTAAGCCCGAGTCTAAATATCACACTTGTTACCCGATACCCGACCCGAAGCGCAGGTTTATTTTCCTCAGTCAGAAAAAAAACCCAACAAACTACTTTTCAAACAATATTATGCTATTACGTATTTTCCATATTTCCAACGATATTCATAACACATGGGAAAAAATATTTATGTTATGAATAGTATTCCCTTATGGCTGAGCTCATGACCCGAACGTAGTTCGAAATATTTTTCTGGAAACTACATTTCTTACTCGGGCCACCCCGAGCCCAAATCTGAATTGTCTTTACCCGACCGAACCCGACCCACGGGCCCATGCAGACCTCTAGCTGACACGTTCTGTGTATCAAAAGTCAGTGTAGTAAAAAGTGAAAAGTTATACCGAGTGTACTTTAAGTAATGTGATAATATTATTATTTGTATGAAAGTGGTACGGTGGCTGTTAATCATTTGCATGCACGGGTTAAAGTGAGCCAGTTCAACAATGAGACTTGTTGCACTTCACATTTGGCATTGTTCCCTGGCAATTGTGCTTATCGCGACATCGCCAAACTCAAAATTAATTACTCCATTTCTTCTAGCTAAGGTGCCAAAGAAATTTTAAACAATGCAACACGGGCGATTAGTTATTATCCTCTCGCATTTTTTACTTATACACTTCCGCCATTGGTAAAAAAACACAGATAACGGTAAACAACACATTCCAAGCAATGACACATTCATTTACTGTGATTTCCAAACTTATTGGTTTCTTTAATAAGTGATATTGTTACAAGTCGAAATAGTCAATAAAATTGTGTAGAAACAGTGTACTAGAGTTAAAGGGATTAAAATATGTCTCCTTCGTAACATATTTATCTATACACAGTAAACTATTATCTTATCATTACTGTTATTTTCATTCTTAATGTTAATGTAATAATAACTCTTAAGGTGTTAACTGTCAATTCGTGGTGGAAAGATACTATATTTTAAAAATCAAGTATACTTTGTTTTGGACGATTTCCACACTTTATAATGATTACATCGGTTTCACTCATCGCAATCATTATCAATGCGATCTGATCATCATAAAAATGCACACGTAATTTAATAAAGTAGTACAAAATAAATTGTGTTTTATTAGAAAACACTAATCTACCAAATTTCAATTACCGTTTTAAGAAATAGTAAAGAAAATGGCACATGTCTAAGGAAGGATATTTTTTTTCAATAGATTAGTAGGTGATGTCTAAAATTCCCTCCCACCCATCCGATCCTAAATACGGGACGTAGCTAGTGCAATTAGCTAAACACTAGTCTTGTCCTAGCCCTATCCTTCTATCCCTACTCTCTTCGAAAAAGAGCGATGGATCAACTAAGTAACAAGCTGTTTTTTGAAATTATCATATTACATATTAATGAAAACAATGGTAAAAAACGTCAAATTTATCAATATGATATAGTTTAAAGATTTCGTATTTTAATGTTGCAACAGCCAATACATGAGAAGTTTGTAATTCTACCGAGCAAATTGAAAAGATTTTCAAAAATACATATTCAATTGATATCTTGAAACATTTTAAATTCTTTCCAGTTGGAGTTAGACTATACCCGACACTTATTATATTTAGATGAAAAAAGCACTTCGTTTTATTTATGTACCTAGTACGGTTTTAATTAACCATTAATATTCAGTCTCTAGTTTGACTGTGAAAAAAAAATTCGAAATGTTAAGCGATAATTGCGTAGCAGTAAATGAATCCATCCATAGCTGCGTGGACAGGGAAAACTTTTCCAATTAAAATTCACAACAATCTGAAATAAAGTCATAATTTCACAACTCCCATTTCACCGCTACAAGAATTTTACAAATACCGTTGCATAACATCAGTGGCAGACAGACCTAGTACGATGGGTAATTTGAAATTAGCCTGCGAAATGAGAACTGTCAGACTTAAGAGGCTTGGGTATGTATTTAAAAAATTTGGAACTAGAATTGTAAGTCTAGAATACAAAAATTCTCCAATTGCCATTTTATACAAAATAAATATCCTGTCTACTTTTAATAACCGTCGCTAAAATGTCCGTTTTGGAATTTATTAAAATTTATGTTCTGGTTGATTATGGGAACATTGCTAACGTCACGGTGGCACCCTCTCGAGTGGCCAAGTTAAATTGGTACATCTACTGGTCTCGTAATCGCGTGAAAACTCTCTTAAATCTAGAGAACTACATTGCTTATAACAAAGTGCACTATAAATTTATATCCGTTGGGTTGGAAGGGTTGATAGATTAATTTTTATTCAAAATACAGTTATTTTATTAAAACACTTTCAAATTAAGAGTATGTGCACCCATATGCTGCCGTGTGTCATGAGTGACCAATGTACTCATTGGTCACTTTACTCGAGTAAGACAGTGTTACAGTTAAACTGGGGAGAAAGAGAATAGCAACATCATCGTCTACTTTAAGGAGTAAACCCATACGCTGCCATAAGCCATTAGTGACCAATGTCCTCTTTGGTAACTCTTATCGAGCAGGACATAGATCAAGCTTGATTTGAAAGAAAGGCAATAGCAATGTCATTTCTTATATACTTCAATCAATATACAATTTTCACTGAATATTTTTTAAAATGCAGCAGTATTTTTGTAATTTTAATATACATCGCGTTGTTCCAAAATATTAAAAAATATGTTTGTGGTAGGCAACTTAAATATGAACCCATACACCCACGGGTCCGGGTTGTCAACCGCTGGTCTATGGCATTATCCCTACTCGGTTACACCATCCTGAATTTGAATCCCCGAATATAATATATTTTAATGCATTGATTTTTCAATCGATTTATTTCATATGCGTGTATGCTGTTTTTGTTTCTTAACACTCACCTAATCTTATCCTAAAATCCAAGGCGTGAGTATTTGTGATGTCTTAACTCCTCGAAATTCATCAAATTGAGTGAATGCAGTCTTTATTAATTTAAAGCCAAATTAATGCGTCTTCCAATATGAAATGGACTCTCACTCTTGCATTAGTAAAATAAATATAATATATTTATATATAGTGAATTATTGTCTATGATAATGGTTTTGTGATTACGGCAATGAATAATATTTTTTAGTACATATATGAATATTATTTCAAATAAACGAACAATAATTAAACACATATACGAACGAAATAAAACAAGCTCTTGATGTCTGAAAAGATCTTTTGGATTTCGAATCTATAATTCAGTTTTGAATTATTCATTTATTTTCCGCAAGATGGTGTTAGTTGAATCAAATAAAAACTATCTGCTACCAATGTTGCTATTGCAAAAAATATATGAATATCTATGAGTCACTCGATTCGTAAATAGAGTGACTTTTGACGGAAATATAATTCAATTTGAACTAGTCATCGAATAATATATATTGTTAATAAGTAATGGTAAACAGACGTAAAGGTCAAAGGGTGAATAATAATTGTTTAGTACTACGTCACTGCATAATACAAAAGCTATGTAGGGGCATAAATGTACGTATCTATACGCTTTCACAAAATTAAGCCTTTAAGATGTTATTAAGGGTTAGTGGAGGTATACTTCATCAATTCTGATGCCTACCCTACTAAAATGCGATCCTACATCCTAACATTAGGTACAAGGCCTCGTGTGACGTCAGTCTTATAAATATTATGATATAACAGTGTTGTAATCCTAGAAAATATATTTACGTCATTTTGTGAATGTATTTTGAAATGATCTGGTCGGGTGCGTGATGCAGTGGTAAACGTCGCTTTGGTTGCGGAACGCTTGGATTCGAATCCCAGTACGGACAGTTTCATAAATTAATTTAAAAAAAATATCCTGCATTACAGTTGACAGCCAATGAACCAAATATTTTGAAAATTGTAAAATCATACGAGATAAACTCGATGAGAAAGCTTATAAGTCACTCATGTCAAAGATCAGATTTTTTTTAATTGAACAAATTTAAATTTGATATTGACCTTGCTGAGACTTCAACCAAGGCCCGCCTGATCACTAAGGCAAAATTTTTACCACTAGACCACAGAGGCTGACAAATTTATATATTACTGTTCGAGGGAATGGATTTTTTGTCTTAAATGTGTTAAGTTCCCTTCCACCCATACGATCCTAAAACATGATGTGTAACAAGAGCGATTAACTGACCACTAGTCCTGTAATAGCCCTATCGTTTTTTTCCATACTCTCTTCGAAAAAAGACGTTAATCAACTGAATAACAATCAATTCTCCTAAAAAATCCTCAGTTAAGATACCTCCGTTAGGAGGTAATATGATCCACATGTGGAGCAGACATTTAAAAAAATTAATACGAAATGATGATATATTTTCGATGGATTCTATAGATTGTTTTACATAATAAATTTAATAGCTTTCTTACTCCACTGGTTTAGTCTGAATGTACTTCTCAAGAAGACGAAACACATTTCCCACCTAATGACACCACCAGTGGAATAAATTGTTATCAATTTCAATTACGTTGAAGTGTGAGCCAATATGCAAAGTATCCCAATTATTAAGACAGTGGTTATTATCCGTCGGCGTCCGTGGCGCAGTTGGTTACGGATGTCTCGGGTTCAATTTCCGGTGCGGACGGTTTTCATAGATTGATCTTTCAATCGATTTATGGATAAAAAAAAAATATTATATGTCAATAAATGAGTTGTTGTAGAATGTAGAATGTATTGTTCTTTGTTTTGGTGAAAAATGATAATTCATACATATTATTTGAGAAAAGTCCGGTCGAAGAGTGGGAGGATTATTGGTTATCAGTATCCAGGATTCGCAAGAGGATCTCAATATAGACGTCACGTCGATCCGGTTTATCTCTTTTATTTAGATGCAGTGTTTTAATACAATTAGAACATGGAGGTTACATTTACGTTGAAGTTACAAGTAATTATGATTGTGGTTGTCGTCGACCTGGTTGCCGGATACGCAGTCGACAGTATGTAAGAGGCCTAAGGAAAGAAGAATTTACCTAAAGGACTAGTAGGCAGGTAATCGCTATACCAAAAAAAAGGTATTAAAAATTTTCCAGTTAAAAAACCTCATCCATTTGCGGTTATCAATTAGTGGGGAATAATGAAACATAAAGCGCTTACCTTAAGAGCTTCATCATGCGAGATGGCCGTGAAGGGGGTGCCATTAACTTGGAGGATGGAGTCCCCAGGGCGCAGGCCTGCTCTCTCAGCCACCGACCCCTCCTCCACACGGGAGATGTAAACGCCGACACCTGCTTCAAATATATTTTACAGCATATTAACCAAACGTTGAGGAAGTTAAGGTCAGCACAGTCCCATCATCATCACATAGTATAATACAATGGTAGGCATAGGATCACAGGGGCCTAACTGGAAAAATGTATGTCTTGAGTAATGCCCGGTTTAGGTAATACCATAATCATATTAATTGATGAAAAAAGAGCCATCTTGCACGTAATGTTGAAGGAGGTGTTTTGGCCAATTGAAGTGACCCTCAAAAAATAAGAAAATTAGTTAATGATTGAATCTCGTTTTAAGGACGACAGAGCAGGTCTCGGCCAAATGATGTAAATTAGAAAAATAGATTCACTACTTTTTGGAAGGGAAACATCATTTTACATTTTTTTAGTTTTAAAAATTTTGATCCCTCCACTTGATATGAGCCACTATTATATCGACACTCCCTAGGTATAATACCGTATTTGCAAACATGAGAATTTACAGGGTGCATATAAATGGTTCATAACGCAGTTGTCCATATAATGTTTTCGATAAAAACAGTTTAATTTCTCCTGAACAATTGGGATTTTGAGGGTTACATTAATTGACCAAAACACATACAATTGACATAGCATCTACAAATGAAAATATAAAGTTATTATATCCTAAAGAATATTTACATATCTATATTTAAATATTATGTTTTGTTTATTGATGTCAGATGCGTGCTTGAAATGGAATAACATGTACTTTATTTGTCGAATTCTATGATATCAAATCGTTATTTATGTTCATTTCATAACTCGTTTTTATGCAGATAAGACCCTGTGGTGTTAAACCATCGACTTGACTTAAGTATAAACAAATGAATTTTTTCTCAAATCAAATGCAAAGGAAGAAAAATTCATATACAACTTTGGGAAAAATACATTGGATCTAAGAAGACCATTTGAGGAGAATAATTTCATGAAAATTTGTAATTTATGTACATCTTAAATCACCAATCAAATAATTAAACAAACAATATAATTTGTCTTAAATAACAGTGAAACAAAATGACGTTGCCAGATATAATAGCATGATTTTTCGATAACTTTGCTAGCTGTTGAATTGTTACAATGAAGTCTACCCCCGACTCGCTCGGATTTTGTTGTCTTTGGTGGAATAAATACCTCTTTGTCGCCTCTAATCCCGGTGGGTCAAATTTATTTTTCAACACTTCAATTAGCTGCGCTATAGATTTTGTGTTTGGTTTATCCGGCAGACACACGTTATGCAGAACACTATAATGTAGGCTTCCAACGTGGGTTAAGAATAAAGATCTTCGCATATTCAGCTGACTGGTAACCGTTGGTTCTTTCGAGACCTTCTTTAACATACTATTCTTTTCAAAGATCTCCACCCAAATCAAAAACGTTTCGACCAATTCATCAAACGATGCTAACGATCCGATGTAATGAGCAGTGACTGAATTAGATATTTTTTTAACACACATTTAATATCATTTATAATTGATTTGACTACATTTTTTTTATTATTATCCTAGTCGCCAGTATTATGTTTTAGGTTTGGGGGTTAGACTTGGATACACTGTTCATTATGTTTGTTTCACGCACTTTATTGACTGACTATATCGTTGACATTTGTAAGACTATGTAAGACTACCCTATACAATTAGGTACTGCGCGATGTCCAATAGCACATGCGCATACACTCATAATCATAAATAATTTACTCACAGTACATTACACTGCTCAAAGTCACTATGAAGGTGTTAATACTATTAATTCTTGATGGAAAAGAATTATATTTCTAAAATAAAGCACAATTTGTTTTACACGCTCATCGTTATCATTATCTGTCTACCCTGATCATTACAAAAATGTGGAGGGTGTACAAAACGAATTTTTTTTTTGGAAAGAAAACTATTCAAATCATTACTGCAATTCAATAGACAAAAATGAATTTCTAAGATATATCTCATTAAATAATTTAAGATATCGACTAAGGGTGCTTGATGGAATTTCAATATCAAATTTGAATTGTTGAAATTTTGTACATTTTCATGTATTTCGTCACTAACGAGCCGGGTTTCGTCTTTCGGCATCTTGAGGCATTCGAGCACACGAATGAATTTGAACTGACAGACAGTGAGATGAGTTTGTAAAAAATAAACATAAATTAACAATCATTATAATGAAATTCCCATACATCATTCCATGGTCACCCTGACAGAGCCCATTAGTTTGGAATAAGTAGGTAGTTCTTCGAATTGCATTTAAAACCTTCCATTCAGCCCATAATGCGTTTGTTTTCCCAACTGGGATTGGGGGTCGTTGTTGTGATCAATCCAGATGTCATTTTAGTTCCTAGACTTTAGTGATAAGATTTGTCGTATTTTATCTAGCGATATAAAATGTTTACTGTCTGTCAGTTCGAGTTCATTCACGTACTCGAATGCCCGAGGAAGCTGAAAGGTGATACCCGGGTCGTTACTGACTAAATACATGGAGATATACAAAATCTCAACAGTTAAAATTATATCATTAAAAATACATGACTGTAACCTTATTGTACAACAGATAAACGAACGTGGCCTTTCATCATGAACAGGTTCTCCGACAATAGGATATAGGATAATAGCCAGTGTATCTTTTTAAATATTTGTCTTACGTTATTCTTTTTTTTTGTTGTTGTATACATGTAAACATTTTATATAATATGAATTAGCAATAAGATTAATTAAAAGTCATTTATTATAAATATGTTACGGTCGATCTGGGTAACTCTGAATCAGTTCTGAGGGTTTTTGTATTTTTATGTGCATTTATGTCTGGTATAGTTCTACATAGAAACGAAATAATGTCCTAAGATGAAATTTAGTCAACATAAATAGATTTATTGTTATAATTGATATATAAATATAGATAAAACAAGGTGGGCATAATTTTAATCCAAATCGGCTTACTTTGGCCCACGATACAAATAATCACTGTAATTATCATAAATTCAGTTATTTTAAAGTATTGCCAACTTTTCTTTATGCTTTCATATATTCTGTACAAAATTGAGATGAGAAAAAATATACAGCATATGGTTTACAGATTAGTAATACAAATTGAAAATATGGCTAAGCCAATTTATTTCAAAAGTTTTTAAATTGTGTTTTATCATTCCAAGCTGACAGCTTACAAATTCAACAATAAAAAAATATATTTAACATTAATTCGTATTTTTACCACCAAGGGCTACTCAATACCTTTGCTTAACTAAAAAATATTCAGATGGCATTAGTATTGTAATGGTATTATAACACCACCTTTTTCCATGTAGTGGGCCGAACTTAGACCGATGGGCATACTTACCCAAATTTATGGTAACAGAAAAACTTTCTAATAAACAAAAGCAGGAGACAACAATTCCCAACACTTAATTCAAATAAAATCTTATTTATAACAAAAAAATTATCGGCTTCTGGTCGAATGACATAAATTGTTTGCTGAAAACTTTTTTACAATACGAAACTATAAACGTATATTTTGCGAAGTATGTACTATGTTATTTTTATGGTCTTATTTTTGCGTCACGTAGTTTTCTCTTATCTCACGCCTTCTTTCTATCTTTATACGAATTGTTAAAACGTGAAAACTATAAATCACCCACAAAAAAATCTCAATACCCTCTCGCATACACAATAATAATTTGTTTTTCTATTATGGTCTAACAAAGTCGATTCGAGCACCATTTTTATGTGGGTGGTGTGTAGTGCTGTAAACAATCCGGAAATTTTGTAATGTCGGGAATAAACTGTAAAATACGATTTTTTTCTTTGTTTTTTCAACATATTGAGTTCAGGTGCACATATATATATGTGTTTATTAGATGTACCAATTTAACTTGGCCCCTAGCGAGGGTACCACCGTCACGTTAGTAATGTTGCCATACTCAACCAGAACTGAAATTTCAATAAATTTCAAAACTGATGTTTTAGCGACGGTTATTAAAAGTAGATAAAATATTTATTTTGCGTAAAATGGCAATTGGAGACATTTATTATAAACTGACAATTCTAGTTCCAAATTTGGCGGCTGCTAAGTAATATTGGTAAAACTATAACTACCTAGCTAACTTCATACATAAAAACAAGAGCGTTTCCGTAAATATTTTGTGTTGGCTTCAGGTATACATAGATATATGTCATACGTGATCCGATATTAAATAAAGTTGCTAACTTCCATCTATATTATCAAACTAATAATTCACCATAACCTAAAATCTGGGGATACAATGTGTGCATACTTCAAAACTGTTACCGAATGCTAAAAATGATATACAGTTACCATTAATATTAAAATTGTTTTTTTTCCAATTTTCCCATGCGAGCTTATTACCGGGCCTAAGCCCGTGTTTTTACGGGGGTGAAACCAAAGTTTTTTCCCGGCCTCACATCACTAGTGGTGTGTGAATGGACGTTAACGTTAGAAAACCTATGCTCATTTATAAGAGTATATCTTCGTTGTCTTGGAAGAAGTCACTAAATCTAAAACACTAGATTGGAGTAATTGGACTTTGAAGCTTTACAAACGTTTGAAATGCTATAAGCTATACAACTGTATTTAAGCATAATTTATAAAAATAAGTGTGTTCTTTCATGCGGTAGAGTTTGAAACATTTTGGTATAGCTACCTCAATATGTCATTACTTCGATTAAGTGTTTTCTTACAGGACAGCGACAAGATTATAACATAAAATATTTAAAAAATAAAACCCATTCACATTCACATTGGGAGCAGAAATGGTTAAAAAAGTAAACAAATACTGAAATTCCTGACAAAATAAACAAATCTATTTCACTATTACAGGTTGTATGTAAAATATTCGTTCCCATTGATGCACGTTTTCATGTTCCAATAAAAATATTGTTAAACTCATTGAAGAATATTGCACAAACGAGATATCGGGGCGGTATAAAAATACTCCAGCCATGAGCGCAAAGGAGCGATTTTATTTCAATTCAATATTGGCTGCACCTGAGCGAGCTAAGCATCAAAAACTCATAAACGCCAGACAGCCGAGGGAAATATTTGCCATGTTGACAAGTCAATCTTGGTGAACGGCATCAGATAATGCCACCTGATATTGTCGCGACTGCTTGCTTGTTTTTATGGTGTACGTTTCGCGAAAAAAAACAAATCGCTTTGCCAACTAACGAGCGCATTGCCAAGATAGTCATTTATTACACCATAATATTAAATTTAGCTTGATAAATTTATAAATACGACTGACTATTAACTACAATTTGAATTGTTTTTTTTACTTTTCCATGTATTTTGTCACTAACCACTCGGTTTTTTTCCGTTCGGCATTTTCAAGCATTCGAGTACATGGAAAATAATCATAAAATAAATTATTATTAAACATAAATCGTAAAATAGTCATAAATGAGTCCAGAAATCATAATAATATAATTTCCACAATGATAAATAATCTGATATTTGTCCTAATAACCTACAAATTTAAAATCAGTAGTTTTCTCTATACTACCATTGTTTTCGATAAAATTTTATTACGATTAGTTCTTGTGATCACCTATAATTACAGAATTCTTTTTTTGCCATGTCCGCTCCCAGTGTGGAGCATATGACCTCCTAATGGAGGTATCTCAAGAGAAGTTTTCTATGAAAACTGCTTGTTACTCAGTTGCTCAACCTCTCTTCTTTCGAAGAGAGTAGGGATAGAAGGATAGGACTAGCACAGGACTATTGGTTAGCTAATCGATTTAGCTACTGCCCGTTTTTGGGATCGAGTGGGTCAGAGGTTAATTTTAGACATCACAAACACTCAACTACGAACAGAAATCCAAAATTGATTGAAAGATCAATTTAAAAAGCTGTCCACACCGGGAATTGAACCTGAGTCATCCGTAAACGTAGCCAACGACGTTACCGTTCGTCGGCCTCAGTGGTCTAGTGGTAAGTGTTTTCCCTAGCGATCAGGTAGGTCCTGGTTTAATTCCCAGCAAGGTCCAGCAATCAAATTTGGATTTTTTCATTTTAAATTTGTGATCTTGGACATGAATGACTTCTAAAGATTCTCATCGAGCTTATCTCGTATGATTTTCTAATTTTCGAAAACATTTGGCGCATTGGCTGTAATGCCAGATGTCGTTTTAAAAATATTTAAAATGAAAAATTGTTACCAAATGCGCCATGGGCGCCGACAAATATATTTTTTTTTGAATTCAATAATTCATATAAACATTTCTTTCTTAATTCATCTTATATTTAAACAATTTTTACTCGAGACGATCAGCTCGAATAGCCAAAGGCGAAGCCCGGGCCGTTATCGAAGAAATACATGTCTTTATCTCTGTATACATTATTTCATATTTTATCGAATTATTTTCCGTGAATTCAATGCTTTTAGCTTGTCTCAACAAAGTTGTGATTCTCGGGAATTCCCAGGATTTGATAATTTCGTGTCTCGTGTTCTGGGACTTTAAAAAAGCCGAGATTTCAGAATCCCTACTTGAGATATACGATGAAATAATTGAGCGTTAATTTGTCTATCTGAAGATGCCTCTTAACATAAGCTATGATTGTTATTTCTCAATAACTTCCGAACCTCAGGAAAACGAAAGTAAATATGTATACATTTTAAAATCAAGAATTGCATCACAATTCTTCTACCTACTCTCCACGTACGAAGATGTAGTTGTAGGTTTCAAATTGGAAGCAGATTCGAAAATAAGTTTTTATTTTATTTTTAAAACCATCGACATTTTCTAGTAATTGAAAAGTTCGTAAGTTTGTGGGTGCGGGAAATCCGAGCTCAAATTTGACATTTTCCGAAGCGAAAAAGAAAACTTTTTTAAATAGAAAAAATTCGGGAAAACCTTTACACTTTATCGGTTTCGATTCCATTTTGAAAAACTTCGTCCTAATGCTTTATTTTACAGGCGACAGTGTTTTTTTAATTTAATTAATCCTTCACAATAGGTGTTCGCGTTTAAAATTACACGAATTGTTTTTTCAGAACGTGAAACACATTTTATTCCAACTAGCATTGGTAATGTTAATACAATAACAACATATTTTCACATTATAAATACATTTTTAACTGTCAAGCCTTGGTAGAAATGCATAATTATTATAAAAATGAAAGATTTTTTTGTGTTTATTTCAATAATAATTATCACGATCGATTTCGCTCAACGTCACCATTTTAACTGGAGATGATCATTTGATAAAATTGTGGAATAAAAACAATATTCAGGTCCGTAGTGCAGTGGTCAACATCGTAAGTTTCGGTTACGGATCTCACGGGTTCGAATTGAATTTGTACTGACTGTTTCATAAATTGATTTGAAGATTTCTGTTCGAAGACATGGATGTTTATGCTATATGACATTCCCTCTCACCCATCCGCACCTTAAAACAAACAAGGTGTAGTGAGAGCGATTAGCTAACCACTAATCCTTTCATGTTCCTATTTCCGTACTCATATATCTACTCTATTCGAAAAATAAAGGTTGAACAACTGATTAAAAAACAGTTCTCATATAAAAATACTGAGATACCTCCATCAGCAGGAGTTATGTTCCACATTGAGAAAGGAAATGATTTAAACGGATATCAGCAAAATAGTAAAAGCTTATGTACTGAATATAGTTTGCGTTTTTATAATAACATCACCGACGTTTGTCAGCTCTGTGGTGCAGTGGTTAACGTCGTTGGCTATGGCTACGGTTACGGATTTCTCGGGTTCCCGGTAGTCTAGACAGTTTCATAAATTCATTTTTCAAATGATTTATGGATTTCTGTTCATAGGCATAAATGTTTGCAATGTCTAAAGTCTCCTCCCACCCATCCGAATATAAAAACCGAGGCGCAGCGAGAGCGATTAGATAACCACTTACCCTGCCCTAGTCCCATCTTTATATCTCTTCGAAAAAAAAAAGGTTGAGCAACTGATTAATAAGCAGTTACTGTAGAAAAATTAGTGTTGAGGTACCTCCATTAGCAAGCCATAAGTTTCAAATTGGGAGAGGACACGATTTAAACGGATCTCAACAACAATACGACTTCAAAATAGTTTTGCGATGCTACGACATCATTACACAGACATTACATAAAGTAGCTTAAAGCCCCGTGCGCCGTGGTACAGCTACAGGTAATACGAATTTAATACAGATGTGATCACGTTTCATGCATGTGGTATAAGTTGCCATGAAATCATTCTATGTCTTTCCACTAAAAATAAAAAAACTTAAGTAATAAACGTAAGATTGTAAAAAATACTTATGTAGTATTAATTAACAACTTATGCGTGAAACACCAAAATATCAAAGAATGTTTTGTTTGCTCATACAAAGCTGTATATGCTTGCATAGAATTGAGATGTGGAGAATGGAAATGGAGAAAATTGGGCAAACAGTAAAAATCTTTGAACACGAAAAGTTTTCAGCTGATTTGAAAAAGTTGTGCAGGAGAAGTTTTGGCACATTGCATACCATTTACGAAGTTAACGTTTCGCGGCTTTAACTCAAAGGCAGAAGTGTGAGTTAACCTTTGGAAAAAAATTACGGTCAGCAATATGCTCTCTTGCCGTTGTATTTTTTATTCTCGTAATACGAAAAAACTTTAATATCTCATCCACAAACAAAACTTTGAAAAGTTGATTTTTTTCAACTGAAATAAGCCAATCACATTTAGCACATTTAAGTGTCAACTGTCAATTCTTGGTGAAAAGGCATTATATTTTAAAAATAAAACACAGTTTGTTTGTACTACTTCCACATGTTTATAATGATCAGGACCGGTTTTGATAGTCATCAGTTGATAATTCTATTGATGATTGAAACCGGTCTTGATCATCATAAACACGTGAAAGTATTATAAACAAATTGTGTTCTTTTTAATTGAAATTGTTGAGATTTTGTACATTTCCATGTATTTCGACACTAACAACCCGTGCTTCACCTTTTGGCAGCCGAAAAATGACGCTTTAGGGTAGTGTTTCTTAACGCGGCGAGTTTTAATATTTTAACATTTTCGAACGCTGCTGAGCTCTAAGTGGAGTCATCTTTGTTAATCTTTCCGAGACGGCCGAGTTCTTCTGCACTAAAATTAGTTACTCATTCAAGAAATCTATCGCGAGAAATGCAAATGAAGAATAGCGTTGTTTTAAAATATTGATTTTACTTGGAGGGTGAAATAATTCCTTGTCTAATCTTACAATCTATAACCAGGTTGACGCGTGACTGACCATTTTGTTTTTAACTGTGTTAAAATGCTCCTTAACGAGCCCATATGTTTCGAATCATTTTGTGCGTACATGGAGAGAACAAGCTAAGATATAAATTATAATTATTCACGTACAAAAAATGTAAGGATAATAATATTAGTCATATTAGTAATAATAATAAGTTTTACCGCTGTGTTTTGTTAAATATATATTTATATCAATTATATTTTATAGCGTTTTGTATTTTAAACTTAGTGTCGTCATCGTTTTGGCAAAAAGCAAAAAGTAAAAATCTCTTGACAAACAAAAAAATGTTCCTGACCCAAAAAAATTCTTCATTCTCAATTTACCATGTGCTGTCAAATGTCAATGTTAATTAAATATTCATTATTTGAATTAGGATACTTAAGGTATTCAAAATTTTATTTGAAAATTTCACATTTGTTATTTCAGTTAACGAATATTTGTGAATGATTTTTAAACTACATTTTTCTCACATAATTGACTACGAATGTGTTTTAATTTTTGATTTCAGGTAAGTATCTATTGATTTTTAAGAGGTCATTAACATTTTAATTGTAGATTGTTTCATTTCGTTTATATATCGATGGTTTTGGCCAATTAATGATTGCATCTCATTTTAAAGACGGCAGAGCAGGTCTCGGCCAAATGATTTAAATTAGAAAAATAAATTTACCACTTTTTGGAAAGGAAACATCATTTTACATTGGTTTTAGGATTTAAAATTCTAACCACTATCATATCGACACTCCCTACGTATAATCCCATATCTGCAAACATGAGAATTTATAAGAGTTAATTTCAAAGATTAATAATGCAACTCATCATAATATACTGTTTTCGATAAAAACAGTTTTAACTCTCTCTTGCACGATTTCAATTTTAAGGGTGACATCAATTGACCAAAACACCGTCGATATAATTTGTTTGATTACCTGTAAATTTTTGACATATTTTTTCGACGAATTGTTTGATATACCTTGTAAATATTAACATTCAATTTCATATAAATAGCCTTGTTAGGATTCATATTGTATCGGTTGACAATGCTCGCAATGAGCGAAACCGGTCCTGATCGTTATAAATATGTCGAAGTAGTACAAAACAAATTGTGTTTTATTTTAAAAGTATAATGCCGTTCCACCAAGAATAAACAATAAGCACAGTAAAAACGATTAAACAAAAGCATGACTGATGAACTCATTTAAACTTTATCAAAACAAGCAAATGACGTATATCATTGTATTTGATACTGTGTTTTTTTTGCATCTAATTCATTGGTAATTTTGAAATATATCGGGGAAAGCAATTGGTTCAAAATATATAAAGATGAAAATTCTGAGTTGTCACGGCGCCCTCCAATTCCTTTGACGTGAATTGCTTTTTTGCGTACATATTACATAACAAACGCCGCTCGAATAAAAGAAAGGTTGCATGCTGGAAGTAATAATAAGTAATGGCGGAGATGAAAAAGATTGAAATGACTGCACACTAGCGTCTGAGCGCAATAAAAACGGCGGGCAGCTGAGCAACGCGGGTGGTGGCGGGTGGGTGGTTTTGTGGGCAGTTACGGCAGCGCTACTCTGCCTCTTGTGGCAAAGTCATAACGCCATGATTTTTTCGGCAAGTATTTTTTTAACTTGTTGCATGCCGTGCATATGAATTGAGAATTTAAATGTTGGAAACAACTGTACTGCGATATGCAAATCATTTATTTCAACTTATCAGCGTCATTCTAGCGTATATTGTTAATAATTTATTTTAAATAAAATTCATTACATATGAACCTAATTTAAAAATGGAAAAATGCTTAGTTACCTACGCAAGAATTATATGAAATAGTTGGTTTGGCAAAAATTCTTTCCCACCTATCCGATTATAAAAACGGGGCATAACGAGAGCGATTAGTTAACCACTAGTCCCATCCTTCTATCCCTACTCTCTTCAAAAATGAGAGGATGAGAGGATGAGCAACTGAGTAACAAGCAGTTCTCGTGGAAAACTTCTGTTGAGATACCTCCATTAGGAGGCCATATGCTTTAGCGTAGGAGCGGACATGGTAAAAAAAAGTGTTATGCAAAAGTTAGCGTTATCGTCTATGACATCTTCTGAGAACTTTGCTTAAAAATAATTCAACCTTTATAGAATGCTATGTCGAATCCGTGGTGGAGTGGTTAACGTCGTCGGCTTCGGTTACGGTGCTTACGAGGTCAAATCCTAGTACGGACATTTTATCAATTGATTTATGGATTTCTGTTCAAGGGCATGGATGTTTGTGATATCTAAAATTCGTTAAAAAACACTCATCACTCCAAAAGGTTAAAACCTGAAAGAATACTGCATCAGACAGTCCCAATGCTTGCCAGACGTTGATTGATCTAATCTCAATTATGTTGGATATTGAAACAATGGGCAAAAATGGGTTAAAAATCATTTATTTATGTGATAACTTTGCTCGTCATTATTCTAGGATAAATGATAACCACTACATGCACTGAGTTAATATTAAAGATTAATTTACTTAATTTTTTTATCATAAGGTTCAATTATGCGACCTTCGAATAAGGAGCAGTGATGCATTGATATTGACTTAGATTCAAGGGGTTAAGTTTGTTCAACAACGAATCAAGATCAATAATACCCTAATATATACAGTGAAATATAAACAGATATATTCACGGCACTAACCTATTTAACAGTTATTATAGAGAAAATATATGTGTCATATGTTTTCAATTCAACGCAACCCCAGCAAATAGGATAGTTGGAAATATTGCAACATATATTACAACTGAAATGAAGCCTTAGTTGATGCCTATTTAGTTACCATTAATTATTGTAAATTTGAAATTTAAGAAATAAAATATATTACCGAAAATGTTAAAAATGTGCAGTCAAATATTTTGATTGTATTTAGATTATAGTTTTTTATCTGTTTTAACATGTTTTTACCAGAGAAACAAATTTGTATACTGTTTATTCAATCCAGCACATTTCTTTGACTTTTACACTGTCAAGAACTTAATTAATTTTAATTTTAAGAGCGTAAACATCTACCATGACATCACATGTTCTGTGGTGAAGTGATCAAATCCAGTTCAACACTAAATTATTTTAAACGAAGATGCAGTGGTTTAAAATACACAAAAATAATTCCTAATTTATAAAATCGAGTCTACATCTACTACGCATATCTTGTCATATGATTTCCATCAAAGTGATAAACACGAAAAATCCAATATCACAGTAATTAACGTGGGGCATATTTAATTAAAATCATTATTATTCTCTGATCTGCCTCGTTATTATAGTGAGTATGTCTTCAGGAGTAAGTAAAAGCTTTATTGGCCAACGAAAGCTCCCGAGCTTCAAGAACAAAACCTCGTCGTACAATCTTGTCGCAATTTGATGAACGTGCCACAATACACATTTGCAATATACCCACTACCGGGACCCTTACTTTAAGTATGTATAAACACGAACCTTACCAATCATGGTGAACAAGGGGCAAGCAAACATTGGCGAGTTGAAAAGGCTTATGTCAGGAACTTTTACGATGCCTGAATAAATAATTAATTATGAAATAAATGTTAAGTTGTTTATTATCTTGTTTTAGTGATAAGATAAAAAGGAAATTTTTCTTAATGTTAATATCTTTTCATGACCTGCATTTATTGGGTGAGTAACAATTTCAATTTTTGGTCAGGAAGAAATAACAAATGGTCAACATGATAAGTGACTGGTTCACTAAATGATCGGTATTAGGGCATCCAATTAACAGGAGATAATTACTAACCGGTTTTCGGTGTTTTTCCGGTTTAAACCGAAATACCTCATTTCATTATTTTCAAAAAAAAAATCCTGTAGAAGTTTTAATGTTAAATATAAAAAAATATGTCTCTAAAATTATCACTTAAAAGGAAAAAAAATATTCATAAAATAACTAGCACATAAAGATTAGAATATATTTAACGTATTGTAGGGTTTAAATCTTAAAATAGTTTACTTTTGTAAAATAACAAATATTCTAGTCAACGATTTTTCACATTTACAACAATAGCTATTGTGTAACATGTGCCTTTTTATCACAAATAAATAGTTTAAGAATCTTTTGTGTCTTGTGATAATGTCATGTTATTTTTTATCGTATTAAATCATTTCTCTCCAAAATTTTGACAGCTTTGTGAAATAGGTGATTATTCAACAATATGTGCATTTTCCCCCATGAAACATGTTGAAATTTTTACATAGTGTAAGTAATTTTTTTTTTTTTGAAATATTTAAAAAAACGCGGTTAACCACGTGAAACAAACCGGGTTCCGGTTTTTTTCAAAACACGCGATAAACCGGTTAACCGGTTTCGGCTTAAGCCAGGATGGAAGCCCTAGTCAGTATACACGTGGTCAGTTAATAAAATAAACGGTCAGTAATTCATATAAATGGTTAGTTATTAAATTAAACAGCCAGATATTCATATATAAAAAGCTCAGTTTTTTGTTAAACCTAATCTAACCATTATATTTATTTGCCAATGATTTATCGACAAAACATAATTATTAACTGATCATTTATTATTTCTTACTAACCGTTCATCGAATTAGTTACTGACCGAATAATTAGTTGCCTTTTTCATCACGAACAAATTAAAGAAAATGTAAAAAATATAATATGTTTAAAACTAATGCATTTTATTCAAGTAAACAAACATAAAACACATATTTTATACGCCGAATGGATTTAAACAATTGTACATATTGAAATGATATTAAATATCTATTTATAACCTTCCCAGGACTGTTGCTGTCTTCTATAACGCGTTGATTTATAAGAAAGAAAAGAAATTTTAATTATTCAATGGGTTTATGGATTTTTTCTAAGGTATGTATGTCTGTGATGATAATCGAACAAATCAGAACAGTGACAAAACAACACAGGAGAAAAATCAAGCACAGAATGTTTTTGGTGTATCTTTTCATGAATTAAATACATATATACAACACAATTTTAAAGAAATATTTAACATAATAATTGTAGGTTGCATAGATTTTATTACCAGATATATTCCGCAATTGAAACTCGTTAAGGAGGTCTTAGACTTCCAAATGTAAATTTATTTAGTACTTGTAATCGACATGTTTTGTTTAAATTTTTTATGAAGGAAATATGTATTGCAGGGCGCATAGAAAAATGAAAAAAAAAATGCTGTATTTGATTAATAAATAGATATGACAAAAATATCATGTGTTCTATTTTTTCTGTGTTGTTTCGTTACTGTTATGATTTGTCACTGTTTTGTTTTGTCATGTTCTGATTTGCTGTTTATATCTTCTTACCTTTCACATTAGATAATAAAAATGGTACCTTTACCCAACTACTAAGCTTTTCTTTAATTCCTATCACTATACCCTTATTCTCTCAGGACGGCAGTGATTCATTCAATGATCGACCTTATCCTCGTTAAGCAATGTAAGCTTTGGAAATGCTTCATTACAAGTCTGTAGGCTCCATATTGGTATATACACTATGGAAATTGAAAAAAATACTACTTTATGAATATGTTTTTGAATAATTAACGATTGACAACTGTATCAAATAAATAGTTACTTCTTCGTATTGTGTAAATTTGTAAAAAAATGTTTGCCTGGCAGTGGTCAATGTCGTTGGATACGGTTACGGATGTCTCGGGTTCAAGTACCGGTGCGGACAGCTTCATAAAATTGTTTTTTAGATTCTTGTTCGTAGGCATGGATCTTTGTGATGTGTAAAATTCCCCTCCCACCCATCTGATCCTAAAAATGGTGCGTAGTGAGAGCGATTAGCTAACCAATAGCCCTGTCGTAGCTCTATCCTTCTATACTTATTGTTTTCAAAAAAAAGAGATTGAGCAACTGAGTGACAAGCTGTTTTCGTAGAAAATTTCTATTACGAAGCCATAAGCCCCACATTGGGAGTAGATATGGTAAAAAAATAGTCTAAATATGCCAAATATAGTATTAACAACTGTTAAAATATTCGTACTAATAAAAAATCACACCTGTTGCGGTGTTATGATTTTTTTCCAAACAAATCAAAAATGTTAAATTGTATAGCATCAATACAGTACGAAAGCGTTTCATCTTTGCTCCATGTATTTCCGTTGTCAAACATACTTTATTATTCATGGTAACTTCAGTCGCAAAAAATGTTTGTTGCATAGGTAAGGTCTTTTTCCTAAAGAATACCTGTTTAAGCCGTATGTATGACATAATAAATAATACGATAGATTACGCGCACCGAACACAAAGGGAGTTTTTAATATTCGTTAAAAAAATATTCCTAATACAAAATCAAGATTGCAGTTCAAATCTGAAACCTGATTGGTGCTAAATGCACCAATCAGTATAATGAACCTGGTTTACATTTAAATTCAAATAAAGAATATTATCGATAAGAGTAGGTAATCTATATTGATAATAAAAAACATTAACGTAGTAGGTATTAGGTATATAAAAAAAATTTCGGCATCTTGGTCTAGTGGTAAGAGCTTTTCTTTAGCGATCCGGCGGGTCCTGGACAATATGAAATTTAGATTTTTTCAATTTAAAATTTGTCGATTTCGGATATAATTGACTTGTCATAGAGTTTATCTCGTATGATTTTCCAATTTTCAACATATTTGGCGTATTGGGTGTTAGCTGTAATGCTAGACATTTTTTAATTTATATGAATTATACAACAAAAAAGTATGTTTTGTACTACTTTCACATTTTTATAATGATCAGAAACGGTTACGCTCATCACGAGCATTATCAACTGATAAAATACGAACCTTAAAAACACTATTTATATGAAATTGACTGTCGATAATTATACGGTATATCTATTTTAAAATAAGACACAGTTTGATTGTACTACTTCCACACGTTTATAACGATCAGGACCGGTTTCGCATTATCAACTGATGAAAATAAAATCACAACAGGACTATTTATATGAAATTGAACAATGTATATAAAACAGTTAGTTCAAGAACTATGACAAAAATTTACAGATAATTAAACAAATTATATATATATAAGTACAATCAAACAGTCTATATAAGATAGAATAGAATAGTTTTTAGCCTCATCACATTTTTCTCTCATAATTGACTTTTAATGAGAATTAATTTTTTATTTCAAATCAGTAGTTATTGATTTTTAAGAGGTCCTAAATATTTTAATTGTAGACTATTTAATTTCGTTTATATTACTGTATTTAATTTGTTTGATTATCTATAATTTCTTGTCATAGTTCTTGAACAATCAGTTTCATATAAGTACCCTTGCTAAGATTAATATTTTATCAGTTGATAATTCTAGCGATGAGCAAAACCGGTCACGACCATTATAAGATGTGGAGTGAGTACAAAAAATGTGTTTTGTTTTCAAACTTAATTATTTTCCAGACAGTGAGCACCGTAAAAGTGATTAGGTAATTTATGATATTGAGTATCGTGTATTTTTTTTAATATAGCACGTCAAACAAATGCGACACGAGTAGGTGGTTTTAACAAAGTTACTAAATTTATAAGACATTGTAACTATTTAATATTTTCGTATGTACTATTGTGGAAGCGCTTATGGTGATTTCTCAACCCATTTCCATCTCTAGTATTTCATAAACAGCACAGAAACCACCCCCTCTGAACATAATTGGCATTAATTAATTATCCAGGAGCGACTACAAAGTGACACGCGTTAAGATATATCGCACTGTCAAACTTGACAGTGACGCATCTCAACAGAACTTCCAAGTAAATAATAGTTAACAGATAATACCAAGAGCTTCTTCTTTGTCTATATCGAATTCAAGTATTTATATAACAACAGGGAACCTTCGAAAAGTTGCAGATGATTCCAACCTCAGGTGCGTGATTATAATATTATTATCATAATTGTTTTTTTAAATCATGTCGGTTTAATTCGATTTACTGATTTTCTTAGAAAGCATGGGTGTGTGTGATGTCCAAACTTCCCTTCCTGAAAATAGAGTCCGTAAGCTCTATATATTATGTCTCTATATTTTCGATTGTTAGATCCGTGGTGCAGTCAACGACGTTGGTTTCCCAGAACGGACAGTTTCGAATAAAAATCCATAAATCTATTGAAAAATCAATTAATGAAACTGTCCATACTGAGATTTGAAGCCGTGAGATACTTAACTAAACCCATAGACACTGACCACCGCATCTGGACCCGACATGTTATCATATATGAATATTAAAATCGTAAAGGGTATTTCGTGGAATATGTAACGTCACGCATGTAATTTCTTATTTTCTTCGCGAAGTATTGCCCGTTTCAAGTGTTTTTATTTTTAAATGATTAGTTACTTTCCGCTCTATCTTTTGAGTCGAAGATATTACGTATTGTAAATGCAAAAATCTTACGAAATTCACGTATTTTTTTTTACATTTATGTAAATTTCTATTTTGGGTTGTTATGACAACACTGCAGATATCAGATAATGTATGTAAGGTTATTTAAGACTATATTACATAAATAGCTTTGTTAACATATATATATATTATAATTTAAGACATCGACTGAGCGCGTTTGATGAAATTTCAATATTAAATTTGAATTATTGAGATTTTGTACACTTCCATGTATTTTGTCACTAATGACCCGGGTTTCGCCTTTTCTTCAGGCATTCGAACAAATATGGCATTTATAAATAACAATGCAGTGGGTACCAACATTTCTATGTGGGTAAAACCACACGTACATTAGATATAAGAGTATCAGAACATTTAGCTGCCTTTAGATTAAAAAAAGATACTTCGATATTCGCAAATCACTTGTTATTGGAAACCATACGTTGAATGCGGATGATGGGGTTAAATTTTGCATTAAAACACGGGGGATCATAAATTAATTTATCAAGAAATTTTGGAAATCAATAGAGCCCAGTTAAATTCCTTGCCAATTATGAACGAACAGCTGAACCTTCCAAACTCCCCGTTGCTGTAGGTTGAATCACCTAACAGAAGCCACTAAATGTGGAATGATTGTATATATTTATCTTTTCGTCGAATTGCATCCCTTCGAAACCCACAATGCTATTATGATTGTTAAATCACTGGTAATTCTAATAGTAGTTGGAAAGCGGCAATTTGCCACTCTGTTAATGCGTTGTTTACAAAATAAGGATTAAGGCTTCCTAAAGCTAAGGATCCTAGACTTAAAATATTTTTAAACGTTAGACACTGTTTATTGTCTGTCAGTTCGAGTCTATTCGTGCGCTCGAATGCCTGAAGATGCCCAAAGGCGAAAGCCGGGTCGTTAGTGACAAAATACATGGAAGTGTACAAAATCTCAATAATTATATTATCAGTCGACAACGCTCGCAATGAGAAAAATTGGTCCTGATCATTATATAAGTCAAATGCCTTTCCACCAAGAATTGACAGTTAAAACCTTAAAAGTGATTAATGAAGCTTGTACGGCGAAATTTACTGTCTTATATAAAAAAATATAAGAACGTTTGATAATTCTCGGGATTCGCAAAATTGCTCCTGATCATTATATTATACAAATGTGAAAGTAGAACAAAACAAAGTGTATTTTATTTATAAAATATATTACAGTCCTTACAAAAAATGTTAGTTGACCAGTTTTTTTGTCAATAAACGAAGCTATAAAACTGATACTCAAGGAATACTTACCGAAGAAGTATAAAACTCTTTCGTTTATTCAAAACATAGCGTATGATTTTTGCACGAGAATTGTCTTTGTTACCCGTTTCAGAGTCAGAGAGTAGCAGGGTAGAAGGGCAGGCGGCCAGCGGGGTAGCAAACACCAGCAGGCACGAACCGTTCTCTCACGTAGTATTTTCATCGATCGATGCCTACTACATAGTACATGCCGTCTACGGCCCAGGACTCTGAAACTACGGCGCGACGTAGAGCCTTCTCCCGTTATTTTGGTAAAACAGGCGAGTGCTAATATTTTGAAGCTTATTTTATACGGTTAAGCTCTATTTTAAAATAGTAATAAATATGGATTTAAATTTAAATTGTTTCAATATACCGTAAGTATTTTTGATTAAGTGCTGTTTAAATCTATATTTTGTAATTTAAGACATCGACTGAGGGTGCTTGATGGAATTTCAATATGGACTCGAATGGACTCGAATGCCTGAAGATGTCGAAAGGCGAAACCCGGGTCGTTAGTGACAAAATACATGGAAGTGTACAAAATCTCATTAATCCAAATTTTATTTTATTCTATATTTTGTATCAAATTTCAACTGTTGAGATTTTGTACATTCAAATTTGATATTGAAATTCCATCCAGCATTCAGTTGCTGTCTTAAATTATGTATTTTTTCGTATGTATACTTTTATTAAAATTGGTTTATTTTAATATATAATTAAAATTGAAAGCTTGGTTATTCCACTGGCTGTGTTATTAAATGTGACACGTTTTTCGCTTCTTTAAAAAGCATTTTCAGACTAAATATGACTCAAGATATTTTATGTGTGAAGCCTGTTATGTTTGTATTTTTATCAGTTGATAATGCTCGTGATGAGCGAAACCGGTCCTGATCATTATAAATATGTGGAAGTAGTACAAACGAATTGTGTTTTATTTTTTAAAATAAAAAATAAAACACCTGGTATAAAGATGAAGTAAACATCAAAACAAACCTTATTTCACCAATGTTTTTTTATTTAAAAACGTTTTATTTATTTCTAACGGGTATCTCACAGACGAATCGTTGGATAAGCAAACATAGAAAGGAATTTAAAATAAAATAAACTAAGAGTGATAAATAAATACAATTTGCTATCATAATAACTTTACATAAACAATGATTATTTTCAAAGAAAAAAATATTTTCGAACATTTTAATTGAATTTTGAATATTCTGTAAAAGATATTATATTGTTTAATTTATTTTCTTGCACTTCATTAAGATCAACAGAATCAATAAATTATGTGAGCATGGGATTTGTATTATTTACCATAAAAACATTGAGTGAATAAAAATTTACAAAGACTGTGTCAATCTTGCTAAATAATGCTAAATAATTAAATGCTATTATAACAGATATAATTTAAGACATCGACTAAGGGTGCTTGGCGGAATTTCAGTATCCATCGATTCGAGTCCATTCGTGTACTCGAATGTCTGAAGACGCCGAAGGGCGAAACCCAACAAAATACATGGAAATGTACAAAATTTCAACAATTCAAATCTATATGTATAAAAATGAATGTCTGTTTGTTGGTTTGTTGGTTTGTCCGGATCTTATAGGCTCCTAAACTACTCAACCGATCGCGACGAAACTTTCAGGAAGGACTTATTGTGATCATGCCGGAAAATATTATATAAAATAAATGTTTGTTTGTACTTTACGCGTTCCTTTACCATTCATACGATTTCGATGAAACTTCGGTGAGTTGTTGTGCACAAACCCGTGAAGGGTTCTGAAGAAAAAAAAAATGAAAATCTAAAATTGAAAAAAGAATCAAATACGTACATACAGCGACATCTAGGAAAAACCTTCTGATTTATTCGTATACGCACCAGACGAAAAACAAAAAGTACTGTGTTATAACAAGTGTGATACTGAAACTCGGGTTCGGGTCGGGCCAGACCTGAACCGGGTAAGTCTATGAAATTTCGGCCTGTGCAGACCTCTAATCCAAAACCAGTTCAATAAACAGAATTAAAACACAAACCATTTCTTTCTTTGAGTGGCATTGCAACGCATGCCGGGTACTCACTAGTTTATTATAAAAAGACCTAGCTTGGTGAAGACTGGTTTTAAGATACCGTAAAGAAGTTTTAAAGCTCCCCATGCAATGAAGTCTTAGAGGAAAAGGTTTTCCATCTACGGTGATCTAAGCTTTCAAGCTACGGCGTAGAAGGCTCTACAACTCTTGAACATCAAGGGCTACATACCCGAAGCGTGTGAATAACATCAACTTAGGTAGAAAAATAACGTGAAACTGACTTTTTAAAAAGAACTTTTATACTATAGATATGTGTTGAAAAAAAATGATAGAAACCATTTTGAAAATATTTTTAATAAATTTTCCAATTCTTATACTTCACACAGAATACAGCTTCTTTGATTACAAAATGTCAATAGTTGTTTAAGTGACAATGATCAGCGTCAGATGTTGTTTTAAAAAAATTGCAATCTTATATGTAGTAGTCCAGACCGGTCTGTAGGCGTAGATGAAGACGTTTTATTATTATCACGTACTCATGTAGGCATGAAATTTTCCCATGAGCGTTTGCGGTGTATTTAAACAATACACACACATTATTCCAACGTGACGCAAAATCCGAGGCAAACTAAAGAACAGCTACTTTAGACATTCAGTATTTAAATTTCACTAGCGTCATCTATGACAGGCGTCAACACTAGTAATTTTATAATATACATAATCGAAAAATATGTATGCATCACGATTTCGTACGAGGTTTTTTTTTGTTCATTGTATAATTGTTGAAATTCCCTCCCACCCATACGAAAAACGGGACGTAGCAAGAGTGATTAGCTAACTATTTGTCATGTCATAGCCCTACACTTCTATCCCTACTCTCTTCGAAAAATAGAGGTTGAACAACTGATTTAATTACATTGATTAACAAGAAATAACATTAAAAAATTAAAATCAAACTGATTAACAAGCAGTTCTCGTAGAAAAACTTCTGTTGAGATACCTTAATTATGAGGGCATATGCTCCACATCGGGAGTGGACAATATAAAACAATAATAGTTTGAAAATAAAATAATGAAGTAATTTTAAAAATTTTAGTCGGATCCGTGTCGCAGTGGTTAACGTAGTTCTTCCAGACCAACCCTAACACAACCTACTACAACTTAACTCACTTTGTCAAAAGAATCCGTGACTAAGTGGAAACTATTAAAATCAAAGTTTGAGTGTACTAAGTTAATACAACCTAATCCAAAATGCAAACTATCGAAATAAAAGTTCAAATGTACCAAGTGAATACTATCTTACACAAAGTGCAATTATTTATAACCCGATTAAAAACTAAAGCAAAGCTACTCAGTACAAATATTTTCGCCCTTGTCTGCGAGAATGGCGTCTGGTTATATCATCACAACCAAGAGCTTATTAACCTCTATGGTGAACTAGACATGGCAAGATTTGTTAAAACTCAACGCCTACGCTGGGCCGGACATAATTTATTATATCACGCATGGATGAGTGGAAGTCTCTAAAACGCGTCACATTTTATTCCCCTGAGGGAAGACGGAAGAATGGTGTGTCACAAGACTAACGAATATTAAGTTAGCGATTTGTGAAGAAAAGCGTAGAACTTGAGTGGAGTAGATAAGACTGATTATGGCATCCAACCCGGTTTAAACCAAAACTGTTTACCGCGTGTTTTGAAAAAAACCGAAACCAGGTTTATTTCACGCTGTTAACCGCGTTTTTTTTAAAATTCTCCTCTTCGTTTATAATTTATTATTTACAAATAAAAATATTTCGCGTTGAATTCGACGCGTTTGAAAGGAAATAGATATTGTTGAATAATCGCCCATGACACAAAGGCGTCGAAATTATTGACAGAAATGATTTTATACGATAAGCAATTACGCGGCATTACCAAAATACACAAGAATTGTTACACTATCTGTAATCAACAAGGCACATGTTACACAATATTGCTCTTATTGTAAATGTGAGAAATCATCCGTATAATCATTACAAAAGTAAGCAATTTTAAAATTTATTACTGACATTTGTTAAATATTATCATGTCTATGTATGCTAATTATTTAATGGATAATTCCTTTACTTGCTTCTTGGAATAAATTTCTATTCTTGATTTCGTCAAAAAATTAAAAATTCAATGAGTTGCTGCTTTTAAATGATAATTTTAATGACAGACTATTTACATTTGACATTATATTAAAGTAAATTTGAAAAACATGAGGATTATTTTTTATGTTTCATCAACATATTTTACATAACTAGCCTATTGTACTTGAGAAAGTTTTGTTTAAATTAATATTTGAAGAATGAGCAATAGAAATTTTTGTAAAAAACCCTATTTTACTTTGAAAAATCTGTGAGAATAATTTCTATTGATTTATATAACGAATTTATTCAAAAGTGTTTTAAAAATTAGTGTATTACAATTTCGCGTTCACTTATTATTTATTTAAAGTTTTTGAAAATATGATTATTGACTGCTTAAATTTCATTGAGTTGGCCAAGGTTCACCCTCCAGACTGTGGCAGCATAAAAGAAAAGGCCGGTTCAGATTGGGCAGAGTATATTATTAAAGTGGATAGTAATTTCGTACCTAAAAACGAGTGTGAACAGACAGATTTAGTCGAGTAATTAAGTAAAATCATTTAGTCGATTCAATCCATTTTGTTTGATTTTTCGGTCGAGTAACAGCCCCCACCACCTATCACTTAATACTAAACAAGCCACGAAACGAGTATGAACACGTTATCTTTAATCAAGTTCATTAGTTGTCGTATAAATGTATGTTTTTTTCGGCGAATTTACTATTCTGTTTACTATTATTTTGTATTATTATAGATTAATATTGAGATAGGTTAAAATATTTAGATTTCGTAAGGCTCTCAACATAAACATATCAATAAAAATTATAAATTCTACCAAGATCTCTTTTTAAATCATCTATATGTATAAGTAAATTAGTAGGTACATAAAAAATTCTTCCAATAATTTACCATCTCTTTTTCAAAAGAGAAAGGTATGTATTAAAAATTAATAAATATGATATTTTTCTGAAGACATACAAATATATCCCGTAATGGCATGTAGGTATATCCTATATTATTATGAACCTGTTTGACAGATACAAACTTATCTATATGCTTACACGTCACTCACTGATGCACTGTGTTCGGACACTTTTCAGTTACTAAATCATTTAGTGGTAACTAATTTACTATTCACTCGACTGACTTACTCGACCAATCTGAACCGGCCTTTAAGTATTTTGGGCAATAATATAAAGATACAATTGTGAATGATATATGAGATAAATTCAATTATGACTTATCAAATAATTTTACTAATCGCAATTTTTGTATTAAGCAACAAACCAAATCACACCGTCAATTTTGTTTCTATTTTTCAACCTAAAATTAATCTTTATAACGTCTTTGTATTTTAGTGTGATTTATCCATTTTAACATCGATTGTATAATATAACCGCGTATGATTCGTTCAAAAATACACGTCCCAAGAATCTCACCTTTGTTTAATTCTTTATTAATTGTCAAATAATACTACAGTAGTTCTAAACGCGTCCGCCGCGCCGGTTGGCAGTTTACTGAACCTGAAATCGAAACATGGCGGACGTAATTTGTATTTGACGAATAATCAATCCTCGTCGAACGCCTGTCAATCCACCGTGTAATTGTGACGCTGAAGTCCCCGTTAAATGTATATTACTTGATCGATACAATTAAACTGTGAGTCGGAAGCTCTTTTTTGGTGGTCCAACGTTATTTCCGAAAAGTAAACATAACAAAACATAGATATTGTCACACTATTGTTATTCATAATAACATAACGTTTTTTCTTTTCATGAAAATATAGCTTAACATATTTTTTCAATTGAAATTATATTCCTTAAGTAAAATGATGCTAAAGGTTTGCACGGGTCCGAGCAGATACCGACTATTAGGCCCCAACCAGTCCTGGGTACGGAATTTATTCTTCGGAAAAATATTTATGGCTATGCTCGGGTCATCATAGCAAAATTCTAGTGATAATAAAACTAATTTATAACGTTTTGAATGGCATTGGAAACAAAATAAATACATTCATATTGGAATCCAATTAGAGTATCAATTTATATGAATCTATTCTGTTTTATATAAATTGTGGGAGTACTACATACCTCAAATAGAGAAATCACCACTAATCCACTTCAAGTAATCACAAAAATCAAGCGATGTGCACTCTGCAAACTTTGAAATACTACTGAATGTTTTCGAGGTTACGTTTTTGGGGTTATTATTTGGACATTTTTATTGTTATATTTTGCTTGCACTACATTCTTAAAATTTCAATTAATAAGAATATCTGAGAAATTTTCGAGTAAACAAACATCTGGTTGCCTCGAACAATACATTTCATACCTAACTTATTTTACTTTGGGTTCAATACCTGATATTCTTATCCCAATTGATGAATCGAAAAAAATAGTTGTCGTGAACTCACAACCAAATCATGAAATTGTATACAATTAATATTTCTTATATGAATAATAATATGCTAGGAACCGAGAAGAGTGGAGGGAGCTGAGGGAGGCCTTCATCCAGCAATGGATCGACCCTGGTTGAAAATGATATGAATAATTTATATGCAAAAATCGGGAATTTTCGGAGGGCCGCATGAAAGTCTTTAGTGGGACGGATCCAGCCGTAGTTTGATGACCGTTGATTTAATGGAAACTAATTCATTTAGTATTTCGGTAACACGAAGCTGATTGCCGGCTACGCTGCTAGTACATGGTACAAGCGATGCGACCTTCTGTTCATCCAGAAAATCCTTCTAAGCGGCCAACGTAGTGCGTTGATAGCCCTAACTAAAGCATACAGAACTACTTCAACAGATGCATTGCCTGTCCTGGCTGGTATACTTCCGCTAGATCTACATATTCAAATAAGAGGTGCAACAGTAATGCTACATAAGGGTTTCGAATCTGAGATGGGGGGGATTCCATTACTGCCTCCTCCTCGACTAAATCCATACATTCCTAATGTTCATAAAATTGCATCTCGTAGTGTAGCAATGGATGCTGCAATGCGGATATGGCAGAATCGATGGGATAACTCTTCTAAGGGCAGGCATACTTATAAATTTTTTTCCGAAAATAAAGTGGCGAATGGAGATAACCAAAGTTTTGACTCCTGATTTCTGGACCAGCCAATTCATAACTGGCCATGGTCACTTCGCTGCCAAGCTCTTCCAGCTTGGCCGGTTGGTAGATAGTCCACTATGTAAATGTGGCAATATGCTCCAGGATGCTGATCACATCCTTTGGGAATGTCCAGACATGAACAACGAACGGGAAAAATTGCTCAAGACGATACGACTATCAGTCGGATCTGTCGGCCCCGTCGGTCATGCCGACTTGGTTGCATCTCTGACAAATTACAAGGCATTTAAAGAGTTTACGGCGTCTTATGGAAAGCGATTGGAACGCAATTCCTTAACACATTAAACCCCTTGTTTTACCTTTTCTTTTTTTTAACACTTATTTTAAACATAACCTACTGCACACTAGAGTGCATGCAACCAAGTCTTGAGGAATTTCTCCTCGGACATTCCTGGCAAACATTTGAAACACGCATAACGTTGTTACGCTGCGGAATACACTCTGTAAGAGTGTGAAGCCGTAGTGGGTGGTGGTGGGTACAACGTTGAGTACCCTAGGGCATTTTAAAAAAAAAAAAAAACACGAAGCTGAAAAGCTCATAAAATTGTGAGAACTATTTGATGCATAGTCTGTCACAGTGATTTGTTTATTTAGAAGTCACCGATAGTAATCTATAATATTTGTTCATACATAATTAATGTGTGAATATTATTCAGTATTTGCTTTCTATTGGTTTTAGACTGAACTCTGCCAGAAAAATGAATACTAAAAAATACAATAGATTCTATTTTTAAAATAAAACACAATTTGTTTGTACTATTTCCACATGTTTATCGTCATAAGACGGTCCCGATCATCACGAGCATTATCAACCGATAAACTATGAATTATAACAAGGCTAGTTATTAATTTTGAATTTGAATTGTTAAGATTTTGTAAATTTCCATGTATTTCGTCACTAACTTCTTCGTAAAAATATACTTCGATAGTAAAAAAATCGAACGTATAGAATTGTAAATGATATCGATGATGAATGAATGGTATATTATATCGTCGCTGTTCTGGAAGAAAACACTAAAGCGAAAAAATTACATATTGAGTTAATTATACCAAAATGTTTCTTATTTCAAACTCTACCGTATGGGAGATCACACTTATTTGTACATTATACTTTTAATTAAAAACAGTTTTGTACAAACAAACAAAATGAAAAAGATATGGCAAACATTTGACAAACCTCAAAGTCCCATTACTAAAAACTAGTATTTTTCAGTTAGTGTCTTCTTCCAGAACAATGACGATATGTTATTAAAGTTTTTTTCAATAAATAAGTAAATGTATATGTTTTCAATTGTTTATTAAAAAAAATAAAGGATATTAACAAACTTCGATATTTTTTGGATCACATATTAACAATTTTGTAAGAACTTCAAACCTCGTATAACACGAATTTTCATTACACGACGTTTTTGTGGACCCATATGACCGTGTTATACGAGGCCCAAGTGTAGTTATTAAGAAGCGTCTTCATAATAACTATATTGCAAAGTTATTTATTTGTATGGTAAAAAATGATAATAATTCTAACTTTAATTCTAAAATTAAGTGTGGGAAGAGATTTTCAATTTTTCATACGGTTTTATTGTAGAAAGAGAAAATTTAAAGTTTACAATAATTGATCAACGTTATTTTAATTTGTCCATTGCGTTGTTTGAGCTTTGGATTGGCTGATCGGTAGCCTCACGCGTGACCACATGACCAAAGCGATAGCATGGTTTCACATATTCGTTAGTTAACACGAATACACGAATTACTGAGCACAGAAAATCTAATCAAAACCCATGACGACTTTAACACGACGTATTATTACGAGACAATACGATAACAGTTCTTCTTTGTTGTTTTCAATGTGAAAAAGCTTATGGGAGAGCCGCCATTGTTCGGAGGATTTATGAAAACGAGTGTATTTAAGATTAAGTTGAATAAAACAAAGGGCCGCAATCCACCGAAGAATAATAAGGCGCCCACACGAAATTCTTGTTTGCAAAATAACCGACCGAGACAATGAATTCTAAAAATAACAGAGCGAGCATCTACGGTGCGCAAAGGGTGTGTTATATATTAGATACATTTCAACGCATATTAAGTAACTTAATTAGGTTTTGAAAGTGTAATGTAATTAAACAAGTGACAAGTGATGTAAGTAATGTAATTAAACAAGAGTTTAATAATACAATAATCAGCGTTGTGGCACACATTGATTTTATACCTAGTAGGGATTAGCTACAGTTGACAAAGCTCAACAACTGTGAAGACAAAAAAAAGGAAATTAGTTGAGCCACATTCTGTTATTACTTTAATGAATAAACACATCATAATCCTTATTTATGTAACATTATGTTTTTACTAGTGACAATTTCATTTTCTTTTGGTTTCATACGAAATTTTTGACATTTCATAAGAATTATTTAAAAAAATTTATATTTCAACTGCAGTAAAAACTATTTCACTGGAAAGGAATTTCAATTCTTACTCACTCTAAAACGAGAGTTTGAGCGACTGAAAACCCAGCAAAAAAATATTTCAATGAAATAAAATTTCTTTATTGCTTTATTGAAATGTTAAGCTTAAAACGGAATAACTTTTGAGTATATTTTGACATATTGCTATTCGTTAAGACACCTGGAATGATGTCATACAAATTTGTCTTAAATTTGTCACATATAAATGACATGTATGCATGTCACTGTCATTCAAATTTGTGTGAGATGTTTTATTTGATGAGTAAAATGAAGTTAATTTTGAATTTCTAGCTGCGTCACTTCTTAAGGCGGTTAACTTGGTTGCTTATATTTCAATGTATTATTTAAGTTACATAATACATAAACGACAAGTGACTATAATCTTTACAGCTAAACAATGTTAACTTATCTTATCTTTTATGGTATTTGAGCAACTGTAGAAGTATAAAATCTGTACTGCTAAGAAACTTTTATTTATTTTCTGCCAGTAATAACTGTCAATGGAATTGACTTTATTCGTATTACTTTTTAAATTACGAACGTAATAAATGGAATATGGATGAGCTTGTTTTTTTCGACGATAGAGCATGCTAAAATCTGACAATCTGCATTTATAGCTCAAAATACAATACATAGGAATTCTGATACAGTACTGTAATGAATAATTTGAAGCAGTTGTAAATAAGCAAATTTGATGTAGTTTGAAAGTTTTGACGAAAAATTGATAATTTAGATATTAGATTAATAATTTATCATGTTAATCCATCAATTATACAGATAATTTAATCAGATAATGATGACGTTTTTCCAAAGTGTAGAAACAGCCTTCCAATGGAGATGCCATGAGAAGAGCTTTAAAATTTTTCAACAGAATTGCTTCGGATTTCTAGATATTTCGCGTGGACGTGAGTGTGTTCAAACAAGCACTGTATTTACTTGTCAACTATTCTTTTTTTTACCGTGTTTTAATTGTTTTCTATATTGCAAAAGTCACAAACATAATTTCTAATTTTTGTAATGCACTTATATAAAGTAAATAAAATCATTTTTTTTTTTAAATAAAACACAATTCATTTGTATTACTTTCACATGTTTATAATGATCAGGACAAGTTTCGCTCATCACGAGCATTGTCATTTGATAATGCTTGTGATGAGCGAAACCGGTCATGATCCATTATAAACATGTGGAACTAGTACAAATGATTTGTGATTTATTTTTTAAAATATGATGTCTTTTCACCAAGAATTGACAGTTAACACCTTAAAAGTATAAAATCATTTATATGTAATAGCCCAGACCACTCTGTAGACGTTTTATTATAATCACATATCACATGCAGGTATGTAATTTTCTCATGACGTAAGCGTTCGTTGTGTTATAACATAACATATTAAGCAATTCACACGTAGTTTCAACGTACTAGCTACTTTAAACATTCAGTATTTCAATTTCAATACCGTCATCTATAACGTGTAAGGTTATACTAGTATTGAATAATTTATACGACATTGAAAGTTTTTTTTAATTGCTTACTTTACTTTCTAAGTGTGTGTTTTGTATGAATATTAGTCACATATTAAATGACTAGATGGTAGTGCCATCTGTCAATATTTACTCAAGGCAATTGGTACGCGTGACGCGCAGACTGATAGGCAGTGTGTGTTTGTCTGAATTATCAAAGATTTTCGTCGCAATAATAAACTAATGTTTGTCAATATATAAGTTTGCACTGTAGGGTAACGATTGGTGTCATCAACGGCTCTAATTTAATCAACGTCTACATAATATTACGTCATATGACCATGGTAGTCTTAAATGTGCTGATGTCAACAAAAAAAGAACACTCGTACAGTAAAAGTAATTTAACACGATTTGTCCCTAAGGAATGCTACAGTTGATTGTGAACCCTTAACAGATAACGAATCAATAAAATTTGCTAAAGATATGTGTGTAGATTCCTAGAAGCTTTCTTGTAGCTAAGTAACTGAATCGGTTTGACCATAAAAATCTCTACATCGAGCACTGTCTATGGAACATTTCGCAATTTACGTCTAATCCGAAAATTCCAGTGCCCACAAACGATTTGTATGGAAGCTCTATAGAAACGGTAATCGATGGTTGACTTCTCCACAATTAAAGCTTGTTTTCGTTGAATTTGATGTATATTTGAAGACATTTCTTGTGAGATTATTCTGCCGTTATTTAGTGTTACCGTAATACAGTTCACGGTTTATCGGAAATCATCCTACACCCAAAGTAATTAATGATTTAAATTTGTATAAGTTATATTGGTTAATCGCCATTTTGTTTGATTTATTATTGAAAATTGTAATATATCGCACATTAAACGTGAATTTAACACACATTACTAGTTGCTCATTATTTATTATCATTAATTACGCATAGGATTTATGAAAATAACCTTTCAAAGTAAGTAAATATCTATATTCCTGTTGAAAATAAAATTGAGGTTATGTTGCATTATGAAGCCATACGTTGTTTATATCAGTATCTTTAATTATAACTTTGAAAATGTATTTAGTTGTCCAGTGCTTCATATCAATTGTATTTACCAAGATTCATTATAATTCATATTTAAAGAATGTAGAAATGTCATTTATTGTACATACACATCGACTGTGGAAAGGAAAAAGGACGTAACCCTCACACAAAAAATATTGTGTATAGCCAAAGCCCCCTATAATTACAAGCTATGCTGTTTGCCCGTCAGCCACTATTTTTGCAGACGAGTGGTCCGTTAGATTTACTGCGGAGTCGTGAAATCGATATTTTGGACTAATTACGATGAATTCTAGCATATTTTAATAATGTGAAATAGTGTGTAATTAAATGTAGTATCTTTAATGTTAATAGGAATAAAACTAATTTAGATGGATTCGGCGGAAACTTTGGTGTTTTAATATTAAATTAAGGATGATAACTTAGTTATTCCACAGGCCGTGTTACTTAATGTAACGCCTTTCCTTTTTTTAAGAAGCATCTTAATTAAAAATGGAGAGTAGAGCGGGTTTGTTTCCTTCTACTGGATTTGGGGAGGGGTTAAGACCCAAAACAATGATAGTACCAATTATAAAATTAACTAATAGTGTTTAGAGGTGATATAGTCAGTTATGATTCGATATAGTTAGTCTGAAGATGTTTCTTAAAGAATCGAAACGCGTTACATTTAGTTACACAGCCAGTGGACTAACTAAGTTATCAATTTTAATTTCATATTATGAATAAAGTTGTTTCCTTACTTTGAAAGAGTATAATTATAAAGCTTAGTCGTAATCAATGATTGTTATTAATGGACAATTCAAAGTGTGTATTTTGCGATAAATTACGATTCTAATAAATCTAGACTGCCACACATCGCATTTCGTGCCATTCGCTACATATATTATGATTACTGTACGATATAATTTATTGGGACGATTTAATTATTACTTAACATGCATATATGTTGGTTTTCGATGAATCGTAAATTATGTAATGATTATAGTAAAGAAACACTGAATAAACTCACAAGAAATCTTTTCAAATATATGTTATATTCGACGAAAAACGGAGTTGAGAGACGAGCTTCGTACAACCGCCATACAATTTGTTTGTAGAGACAGGGACTCCTAAGACTACTCGCAAATTGCAAATTTTCTTATAGCATTGCTTGTAACTTAAGGTTGCTTTGGTATAGCCCAAAAAAACGTGTATATTAAATTGTATGCATTGTGATTATCGAAATTTTCTTTTTAAAAAGACGGAGGGATAAGTAATTTTGCCTTTCTACAGTCGATATATTATATATTTATTTATAAATATAGTGTATTAGCACGTTTTGTGTGAGTTATACATAATATTTTTTGGTGTGAGTTACGTCTTTTTCCCTTTCCACAGTCGATATTATATTTGGGTAAGATTTTGGTGTCTGTTGGATATGCATTGAATTATTCGATTTCAATCAAATTATTTGTGTCTAAGAATATGTTTTGATATACTGAGTGTGATTGTTAAGTCTTATTAATAATATGGTTTGTATAACTATGGATATTTTACTTAATTTATGTCAAAAGTATGTTGAAGAATAAACTCAAAATCAACTGTAAAACAGCGTGTAGGGTCGTTTCGTCAGTGCTCAGCCAGTTAAGCGATAGGTGTACTTTCAAAAGGAATTTTGAGTCAATTAATGAGAAATACATATTTTTTTCGCTGTTATTCCATTAAAGAGAGATTAAAAAATGTAATCAACTAAAATAATATAGTTAATATTGTACCAAGCATAAAATAATAGACGTTTACAAAAAAAATGCCAATTGTCCCAGTGGTCGGCCCCCAAACTCCAATGGTTGACCTTTCGTTGCCCAGTGTTCGGCCATCACTATGAAACTTCATGAATATCGCGAAATAGTTTACTGATAGTAGACATAACAATAAAAAACATAATGATGCAAAGCATGACAATATAAAGTATATTTTGTTAGCGATCTCCATACAACGTGAATTTGTCGAAACTTGCGAAGTAAAAATGTGCTTTTTTTAATTGCGTATTGCATCATATAGGTCAGTATAGTGCAGATATACATTGGCAAGGGGCAAGACTACCTACACGAATTAAAAAAAATCAGTTATTTTAAATACATCCACTATTATTTAAATTTTAAGCTCAAAAGGCCGACTACTGGCGACGGCTGACTTTAGGAACAAGCACCCTATATAATGAAACAAATATTATTGGACATATGTGAAACAGTTAAATGTTTATCATTCTTTATATAGTTTTTGCAATTCGTAAGAAACAATTATTACTAGGTATTAATTGTATAGATATTATAGTGTTTCGTCTAATAAAGGCAATTTAAAAGATGAATCTTTCTTTACTCTATTATAATTATTTACTTAATGCTTTCAGATGCCTAGACGGTATTGTGTTCCAGGATGCAAGTCACACTACGGCGAATTATCGCCGGCGCAGGGTCGCCTACTTATTTTCCTTCCCTCTCATGGTTTTGTTTTGAAATACAATCAGAAAGTTTGATTTATCATTGTATCCGTGTATGAAATATATTGAAATAGTATTTTGTATTTTTGTATTAGTATTTACTAAATTTTGTGGTGATTATTGCTACAAATAAACATTATTAATTTACTTGTTCTAAGGGTTTTATTAAAACAGAATAAGAAAGAGGAACGTCACAAGACCTTTCTTGCTCCTTATATTTGGTAGTAAGCTTCATTTTTATGATGTTTTAAGAAAGGTAATAAAAACATGGTACTTTCGTCATTATAAATATCTTATAAAAATTAAATAACGCTCGTCTAAAAGAGTAAGTAAGTAATAAAAAAGTTAAGGAAACTGCAAAATGAGAAATTTAGTTTTGTAAACTTAAATTCCTACTGAACCATTCAATTAAACTGACATTCCCTCTATAGCCTTTGTACCCTTCAAATATTCATGGCGAGCATAATCAGTTGATAATGCTCACGATAAGCGAAATCGGTCATCAGATAATTGTAAACATGTGGAAGCAGTACACAAATATTGTGTTTTATTTTTAAAATATCTTTTAAAATAGTCTTTCCATCAAGAATTAACAGTTAACACCTTAAAAGTGTATGCAGTCATACATTTATTTTAACGACTAATTAATAACACCACGTAAACTCCTTTTCTAAATATACAATTAGTAACTTGAATGATTTATTTTAAAAATAAACATTATGATGTTTGAATACGTGAGATGACATGATATTGTCTATCTCTTCTAAACAGTATATATAGCTAAGCAAAAATAAGTTTAGGTATAGTTCTGACGATGGCGTAAAACCGAAATAGCTCTCAACTGTCTGATAAAAAATTTGTAGAACTAAATGCTTTGTTATTTTATCCTATTGTATGTAGTCAATTCTACGAGTGAAATTTTTTGTCAATAATAATTTAATGAACAAGATATCAGATGTAAAAAAATATTCCTATTTTACACCGGATTGAAAAATATTTTTTCCTTTCAAGTGAAATATTTGGAATTAATTTGTCTGAATTATTATAGCGGTCGTTATTGATTGTGTGAAAATATAGGTAAATACTTGTTTGTAATGCTACGTCGACTTTGATCGAAGGTTTGATAGGGTGTCGTGCGATAATCGTGCTTCGGTAAACACCGAACATGCTGGCCCCTAAGAAATAATATTTTATATAAGGGTTATTTCAGTGGCGCAGTTTTTTTTACAGCCGCTTCATATTTTTTAAGAAACCTCTTTACGTCACGCAGGATTAGGTAAATTTATGCGACATCTTATCCCGAATAGAATTCTTCTTATGTACGAACCTTTTTTCGGAAATATATACTAGAAACTCAACGTCTACGCAGTCAATTTTAGAGATGAATAAATAAGGGATTTTTGGTATCTGGGATTAAGATGTAAACGAAAAATATGTTTTTATTATTACTTACTGGCTTTATTCCTTAGATAAATAAAATATATATATATCTATTGTTTCCTCCTTTTTTGGAAGGACTTGAATGAATTTCACGATATGATGTTGTATATAGATAAGAGTGGTACACGCTTTTGGACATTCGTCCTATTCGATTGCGGTGTCCACGGGAAAGTACGAACAGTTTCATAACTTGATTTTTTAATCAATTTATGGATTTGTGTTCTAATGCACGGATGTATGTGACAGTTGATAGCGATGAAACATTGTTAAATCATAGTTCTGACGATATTACCGCCAAAATAACTATCAACTATATTACAAAATTCTTGTGGAACTTAATACCTTAGCAGTATAAAAAAATCGATCTTGATTATATTGTTGGTTTAATGAAAAGATTCAGAAGAAGCTTTTTCAATACTCTTGAGTTTTAGGCAGATCAAACGAATTGGAATTTTCAGAATAGATTGAGATATAGAAGTCGTGAAAACTAAAAATAAAATATCTCAACTAAATAACGTACAAAATTTATATGAATAATTAATACTTAATCAGTGCACTGTAGGCAGTGCGAATGAATTGAAATCTTCCGATATAACAATCGCGAAAAATAAGACATAATTTTTCACTTATTCACTGGGTTAACTGTCAATTATTTGTGGAAAGGTATTATATTTAAAAAAAAAAACATAATTTGGTTTGTAAAACATACACATTTTTGTAATTATCAGGAGCTTTTTCGCTCATCGTGAGTACTATCATCAGTTAGACAGTTAACACCTTAGAAGTGACTGAAATGAATATTTAATGTTAAGTTGTTGTAAATAGATAAGAATAATCAACGCTATTGTGTATCAGTCCTATTCGATTACAGTTTCAACTGGATCTAATCGGAACAGTTTCATAACTTGATTAAATATCAGCTTTAAAACATAGTCATATTAACATGAAATAATAAAGATGGTCATACGTGCATATTATTATTTGATATCATAGAAAATTCTTACCCGCATCTTTTCCACCCTTGACACATATTCCGAAGCCGTGCGTCCCTTCAGGAGTGTCTCGACTCATGGTGACGGTTCGAGTCGCCAGCTCGTGAATGTTTGGAGCACTCGTCTGAAGGTACGACCTGCCTTCCCGATACCCCGCCTGGAACATTACAATATCACGATTATAGTCGTCAGCAAATACACATCGAAATAACTTAACAAAATTGCGTGTCCATAAATGCTACATGATAATACTCAATATCTAAAAATTGTGGTTAAAAATACATTCTACCATTAAGTGTTTATTTTTTTCTATTACACATCTTTCAGGCCTGAACGCCGATGACTTCGGTTTCGGTGTTCACGAATTCGGATCCCTGAACCGACAGTTTAATAAAATGGTTGTTTGATCAATTTATAGTTTTATGCATGTATAAACTCTCTCCATCCCTAATAAATCTTTAAAGCGGGGCGTAGAGAAGACGATTAACTAACCACTAGTTCTGTCCTAAATCTATATTTATATCCTTACTTGAAAAACCAAAGAAGTTTAGTGATTCTTGAATCGTATTGTGTTTTTGAACATTTTTACTCATTATTTCTCGAGATTTTTCTTATCTTGTTCAAATGCGTGTTACACAATTCTCTGTCGCAAAGCCGAAATCTCTTAAAGATAATAAGGGATAACATCATCGTTATAGTGGCAGTAGGCGTTAAGTCAAATAATCTTGTTTTGAAATAATCTAATGTTAAGAAAATCGTGAAATAACACTTCTCTATTTTGATACGTTAACCATTATTTATTAAACTAACCACTTTATGAGATTCGGTTATCATTTAAAATACGATTTAAGTATTATTAATTCTTTCCTATTTTTCATTTTAATCAATTTTTTTTCCAATAGCATCTGTGAACAAAATTGACTTAATTCATGTTGATTTCTTCAAATTATGTAAAAAATAAAAAGAATATTATGGCTGAACTTGCTTTTTCAGACGATAGAGCGTCCTAAAATCTACCGTACCGCATTCATAACTCAAATCTGATTTTCGACTTATCGTCTTCTGCCACTATAACTACTATATTATCTCGTGATAACGTAATACAATCCAATTTGTAAGTGTGTGCCTACAAGTATCTTGTTAGAGATTGGCATCGATCAATATATAACGATTCCCTTGGGTTTGACGTAAGGAAACAATAATAATTTATATTACGTGTATATCGCACACATAGGGGAAAGCCTATATAATAGGGACAGTATTTTAACTTGCGAAGAAAATATAATATGTTGTTGAAACTGTTGTTACTACAGTTACAGTATTGGATTTGTTTTATACATTTATGCTATACTAGCGAAACACCTGTGACTTAGAAAATAGTAGAATTTTCAAATTTACATATGTTTATGATTAAATATAATATATTCTGAATGAATAAGTATTAGCAAAAAATACTGCATTAATCTAAAATAGGAGCTCCCACCCTTTTTTGCTCCATTTTCCCTATCACCAATGCTCAGGATATACTTTCCCAGGATAATCTAACTCTAACTCAAAAGGTGCTTTGCAAATATGCATATATCGACGGTGTTTTGGCCAATTGATGTAACCCTCAAAATTGGAATTATTCAAGAGAGAGTAAAAACTGTTTTTTGTCGAAAACATATGGTGAGTTACGATGTGAATCTTTGAAATGCACTCCTGTAAATTCTCATGTTGTTTTCAGATGCATAGAGAGTGTCGATATAATAGTGGCTTACATCAAGTGGCCGGGTCAAAATTTTTAAACCTAAAACCAATGTAAAATGATGTTTCCCTACCAAAATTAGGTCAAATTATTTTTCTAATTTACATCATTTAGTCGAGACCAGCTATGCCTTCTTTAAATTGGTATTTTTGAGGATTACGTCAATTGGCCAAAACAGTATTGATATTATATAGTTTGAATAACGGTAATATATTCGTTTATTGGTTTTTTTTGATTATATTTATATCACATAAATGAAAGAATCTGATGAATTTGTTTTCTAAGTTTTTTTTATCCAAAGAAACACTTCATAATTTATGCAGTATAAATTGATTATTTTTACAATTTAATTATGGGGGTCAAAGGACACGGAGTTGTTGCGATAAGTGAAGTTCACGACCCTCACCAGTGAGTAAAACGATCACGAAGAAGAAGAAAAAGAATATAATTAAAAAACCAAAGAAAATATAACAGTATTGGTAAGCAATCATCTAATTATGGACTCAAACAGTAAGTTGATAATGGTATATAGCCTAATCCAATAATGTCGTTGCAAGGCTACAGTGATTTTCTGACAAATAACACCATATAATTAGGAAAAAAATGTCTCTACATTTTCTATTGTCGGATTTTTGGTGCAGTGATCAACGTCGTCGGCTATGGTTATGGATCTCAATGGTCGAATCACTGTACGGACAGTTTTATAAATTGATTTTCCAATCAATTTATGAATTTCTGTTTCGAAGGCATGGATTTTTATGATGTCTAAGCTTCCCTCCCAGCGAGAGCGATTAACTAACCACTAATTCTGCCCTAGTGATATCCTTATATATCTTTACTGTCTTCGAAAAAGAGATGTTGAGCAACTGAGTAACAAGCAGTAGAAAAAAATTATCTTAAAATACTTTCATTAGAAAAACATATGCTTCGCGTTGGAAGCTGAAGTGGCTTTAAAAAATCGATGATGTGACATGTGGTATAAAAAAATTATCAATTTTAATTTAATATTTAAGGTGTCCCTAAGATATAGAGTTTCCCCCATACTTAGATAATGGCCGTAATATGATCATCCTTGGGGTATGTGACCTTTTGTAAAATCATCCAATAACTCCGGAGAAATTCCCGAAATAAAATATTTGACACGCAAAAGTGTGGCGCGTGATAGAGAGATGTATTAATAAATTACATTAATAGTTTACGAGAGGCTTCGTGGTTCTAGAAAACTTATTATTTACGACGCCAGTAGCGTCAAGTCACTAGAACGCAAAGTAAATAACTTGTAACATTTACTCAGTAAACAAGGGTAAGACTGACAAGTACTTGGGGCGTAGCTTAATGTATAACAGTATTACATAGATTTTTATTGCCTTGCGGTGCTTAATGTCGATATTTAATATTGTGATACATGTTCGTTTTGATTTCATACGACAGGAAAAACACCTATGTTACGTCTTATAACAATACTAGTATAACCGTTCCCGTCATAGATGACGGTGAAATTGAAATACTGAATGTCTAAAGTAGTCAGTACGTCGGAACTGTGTGTCCATTGCATAACATTTTATTTTATTATACACCACGAACCGCGCCGGTTAGGTTATGAGAAAATTTCATACCTACATGTGATATGTGATGTGACTATAATAAACGTTCGGCCAGAGTCAACGTGTGACGGCGGAGTGGGCGCGGCGCTTAAAACTGAAATGCATAGCATGCTTTCGTAATTTTTATTGTCAATGCTCACAGACTGGAAGTTCGAGCGTCTCGTCTTGAGCGGTTTTGCATTTTAGTTTCAAATGCCGCGCCCGACCCGCCGTCGCGCTTTGACTCTGACCGAGCACTAAAGCGGCTACAGAGTTCTTTGGGCTATTATGTATAAGATTAGGTTTGACGCTAATAAAAAAACCACCATGTATTTGTGAAACCGGTGGTTAATTTACAGAAATTCATTTTTACGCTTATTTAGAAACTAAGTGCGACACGTGACAATATTAAATATACAGTTTAATTTAAAAATAAAATTGATTTATCGTTTTATATATTATATAGTCGATTAAAACATTCAGTCACGAATTTTTATCATAAGAAATATCAACAAAGAAGAGTCTAAATAGGAAGATAAGTAAAAAACATGTTCTTTCCTACGTACTAAAATAATATTCGGAATATTTATTGAAAAAAAACATACCAAAAGAGATATTTTTAGATAGATTCGGAGATAACTTTGTGGGAATTCATTTTTAATATAAAATTAAAATTGATAACTGAGTTATTTCACTGGCTATTCTTATGTAAACAGTAATTCTAATTATCAGCTTAAAAAGGAAGACGTACAAGGAAATTAAGCCACCTCTGTCATCATCTTTAAGTTGAGAATTAGAATCATTGTTTACATTAGAAATAAATAATTTTGCGATATAGTTAGTCTGAAGATGCTTGTTAAACGAGCGAAACAACTGTCACATTTAGTAACACAGCCAGTGGAATAAATAAGTCGTCAATTTAAATTTTATAGTAGATATTAAAACAATACAAATTAACAGCCCTTCATAATTTATTCAGGCTTTATATTCTAGTTATAATGAATAATGTATTTTATAGTATGTGAATTGTTCTATTTGAAGGGTATAACTGCAAACACGACACATTTGACCGAAATTGAGTTTTAAATTGATTATTAATCTCTTTTCCAAACAACATAACCTACAAAAATCATATATATATATGCAATAGTGACTCTTACCATAGAAAAATGGCTGTGAAAAGTTGAGTCAAATTCAAACCTGTCACTGATTCACAAGCTGAAATACAAAACTGTCACATTACAATTTGGTTCAAAGCCTACCCAATCAGAGGGCTGATTTTGAAAATAATTTATTATGACTGCCGTCATTCGCCAAGATGTGTACGTCAGTTTAAAGTGTGTGACAATAAAAAATTACATGGAAAAATAAGATCAAAACTCATTTCTTTACGTCGCAGTTTTTTTAAATATATCGGTATTATGGCTGAACTTTTTAAATTACATTGATAATAACTTAGGGGGGTAGTTTTTTTATATATAAAACACTATTCTGTCTACAATACAACGTTTAAAATATTTTCGTTGTTACTGAAAAATAATGAAAAGTGTAAAGTGTCATGTTTGCATTTATAGCCCTCATTCATGAAATTCGTTTGTAAGAAAAAATGTTTTTAATATATTTTTTCAAATGTCTGGCATTACAGCTTGAAAAATCTTACGAGATAAACTTGATGAGAATTTTTATAAGTCACTTATTTCCAAAATCACAAATTAAAATTGAAAAAATCTAAAACTATTGACCTTGCTGGGACTTGAACCAGGACCCATCTGATCACAAGGGAAAAGTTCTTACCAAAATGAATATGGCGACTCAGTATTGAATTCTAATAAATACAATACATTGTTCCTAAGCTTTATGAGTAACTCAAAGAAACTTGATGGTGTGTTTCTCGGCGTAACCATTTTCTGCGACTTTTAAAGATCTTCTTGTAGAGATTTCACTCCACCCTTCTGGAAAAGCATGTAGAGTGGGGTTGGGGACAAGTTAAGTATGGCTTCTGACATTGTACGTGGGAGACAAGTTTGACGGAGGACTTAATCCGAGCTGCAGCCGTACTGATTATGAATGATAAGAGCCTTATCCATGAAGCTTTCAGATTCTCCATCCTGAATTCTAAGCGGTCCACAAAACGATCACTCAAGATAATACCAACCCGAATATGGCCAAACATCACAAGAGAAAATTCTTTAATATACTTCATATTTCATCATATAAATAAATACTTTTTAAGCCATGTCGGTTCTTAATGTGGAGTATATGAACTTTTACTAAAGTCCTGTCAATCTGGGTAACCTCTTTTTGTATTTTTATGGTTTACCATTGCATTTATGTGTTGTATTGTTCTACATATAAATGAACTAATGTCTTAATATGAAATTTAATCAACATACATAGATTTATTGTTATAATTGATATAAAAATATAGATAAAACAAGGTGGGCAAAATTTTCATCCAAATCGGATAACTTTGGCCCACGATACAAATAACTTTAAATTCAGTGATTTTAAAATCTTTTCTTTATTCTCTCATATATTCTGTACATAGTTAAGATAAGAAAAAATATACAGCATTTGGTTTTTCTAAAACCATTGTACAAAACGAAGTAAATTAAATTAAAATAGTAAGACAATACTGATTAGAGTATTTAAAATTACTTTTGTTCAGAAGTTCTATCTATAAAAAGGAATAAAACGATTTTATTGACCTGCCAGCATTTTAAGATTATGAACATTGTCGCCATTGTTTCTAGAGTCCTCAGTTGATATACAAAAACTAGGAAATGGTAATACCTACGTTTTATATAAATTAGTAAAATACGAACGCGTCCCTAAGCCCTGCTATATTATTATTAAATATGATTAATCGCAGAAAGGAGGGAATACTTAATAATAACTAGCTGGAGTAACTTTATATGTTGATAAATTATCTTAATGTGAGAAATTTCTGGAATCTCATACATCAATAATCTTTAAGATTGTTGAACTCGGTTCAGAATGGTGTCATTAAGCTAGCCGGAACTTGTCGTAAGTAACAGATTCGAATCTACAATAACAAGCACAATGCCCATTTAACAGTAGCAACAGAGATGATTAATGGGCGCCCTATGATTTATCTGTCACATTTTATTTTTTGTAACTTGGAAAGTAAGATTTTAAATTATAGGTATTAAAAAACAATACAGACATTTTTATGTCCACAGCATCAACACCAATCTGTTAATTAGAATTACACTCTTTTCATTATCTAATGAGTTTAAATTCTAAATAATTTCATCCCGTAATGGATGGAAAAATTAAAGTCTCTTTTTCAAACTGTTCCCACCCATTTATTGATAATTTATTCCTTAATTTCTCTGCACAAGAATGAATATTTTAACATATAACAAGGTTTAAAAGGGTACAATTGATTTAAAAGAAGATAACTTTTTTTTATATTATGAAATAAGAAAACCAAAAACTATAAATGTAAATTCCATATTTTCTATGGATTCGGTGGTAACTCCGTGAAAATTATTTTTTAATATAAAGTTGCTAACATTGTTATCCCACTAGCTTTATTACTAACGTGACGCGATTCGCCACTTTAACCTTTTCCAGTCCGTGCTAAAAAAATCACCTTTCCAGCCGTGGTCGACACAGATTGTGTCACTTGGACTTGGTCATGTATTGAGCATTTTTAAAGCTAATTGATCGCTTTAAAAGGGTTATAATGTTTTCAAATATCATATTGTTATCGTTTTACACATTATTCATGTAATATAATCGAGATATGGACGATATGGAAAAAACACGTCACATAAGGTGTAGGCAAGTCTTGCTTCTGCCTTATACAGTCCGTTTGAAATGGAAAATTGACAAGTTGACTCGTATTATAACAAACACAAGCATGCGAGTGACGTGCCGTTCTCTCTTTTTCGCTCAATCCCATGTAAAGTGAAGTGTGCGAGTAAGATACAAGTGCTTGCGGGCGTACTCTCTTGTATCCTACTTGCTCATATACAAGTGATGTTGTGCGATAGAGATAGTAACTCCACCACATGCCGCTGCGTAAAAAATAACTACAAGCGAAGATGCATCCGGTCCTTTCTCCCTTTAACTAATACCATTTCTCGTTTTGTCTCACCTTAACAATATATATCGTGCGTCACTCTTGCGTTTAGAATTTCATATATCGCTATCACTTTCATTGAGTTCGGAATTATATTGTCATCAGAGTTTTGTAATTTTATTAATTTAACGATTAAATATTGAATCGAACCACTTATTTATTTTAATTTTACTACAAAACTATTTTATCTACAAATAGCTAAAATCCTAAATTTAAATAAAACCTAATAAGCGAGATATTAATGTTTTCAACTCGTATGGCAATATTAGTGCACCTATGGTAACGGGAAGGTTAAGAAACATCTTCAGACTAACCGTATCGCAAGGTTATTTATTTCAATGGTAAACAATGATTCTAATTCTTAAATTAAAAATAAAGGGTAGGGTGGGTTTTATTCCATTCTACTACTAATCTTATAGGAAATTCTTTTTATGAAAATTACATATTTGTTCTTGTGGTATGCCGCAAAATTCTTCCCAGTGCTTAGGTGTGCCGTTGATGAGAAAAGGTTTTGGAGCACTGTTCTAGGTGAACAATTACACAAAACTCTTTAGAAATGCTGTTTCTATGTCAACGTCAGCTTAACACAACTCGCGGAAACTTTGCCGCGTGGTCACTGCCCATTTTACATGAACAATAAAAAAAAACATTTTTTTTTCTTTTCTCTTTTTTGCAACATGAAATGAGGGTGGCTTTTCCGCTCTCTCGCCCGAGCTACCACGTCCCTCGGGACGCGCCTAGTTAGTAAAGTCCTTATAAATGCCCATAGGTCGCCGTGATCGGCGCAAAGGCTGGGAAACTGGGTAACGAAGTTATAACGGCCACTCTGGATTTGAAATTCCCTAATGATACCAGACGCTTCTACGTTTTGGACGCCAATCGAAACTTATTGCAGGATCTCTCAGTTTCTATTATTGAATTTAAATTAAGGGTGATGCAAAAAGGTTTTTGTAACACTATCAACTATAAAATATTTTTTCACCACAAATTGTGTAATCTAAATCTTAAAAGCTACTATTTTGAAAACGTATCAAATGATTACGATATTCGTTATAATACTATTCCACGTACCGTCTGCGGTAAACGGTACCATCGGCGTTCTTAATCAGTAATCTTTCAGTTCCATAAATGAAAACTATCTTCATTGTCGACCATATGTGTAGCGTATGCCCACCACGCGGCGCCTACATGATTATCTCTGACCCGCCAATCGCTCTGCTTCCTCTCATGACATGCCAAAGTTCCTAAGCTCCTCCAAATACATCCTTTGTATAGTACCCGACGTTCTTCCAGGACCGGAATCACACCGATAGGAAAGAAGAGGCTAGCATGGTTCGAGACCTCTCCGAAGGCATCCGTAGTACGTGATCCAGCTCCAATGTCTCTCCATGACCACTGACGTAAGCTACCTGGTACGCTGCCTAATATCTGAGTTTCTCACAAAGTAAAACCCCCTTACCCTCAGTATTTGATCCAAGCATCTATTCTCTAAGCTCAGTTTACGGTGTGAGTAGTCGAAAACTATACTACACATTTGTCAAAAGAAATATCTTAAAGTCACAATCTCCTTTTTTAATTAAAAAAAAAACTGTAAATACCGACTGAAAACACAAAAATATATGATGGCTTATGGGCGTTTTTTTCTGCAGTGTTATATAATTATATTCATTTCAAAACAGTATCTAAATTATAGTTTAAATTCTCGGGGAGCAGAAAATTAATAGTTCACAATGAAAAAAGAAATTCTAATAAAACCATTATCACCCAAACACGCTTAAAGTCCTTTTTAGTTTTCATAATTCAGATTATTAAAAAAATTGATTAGAAAGAAAATATTGCAATCTAGAATTTTAATAAAATTTACGTTTAAAAAGAAATGAACATACTTCCATGCTGAATAGTCTCAAAAAAATTACAATAAAATGTATGTTATACGATGATAATTTTATGTGATATTAAAAAAGTTCTAAATGCCTTGTGGGTGACCTAATAATTTAAAAATTATACCAATAATCACTATCCAATCCACTACTAAAAAACTTCAAAATACAATAATTCCATGACATAGATATCAAAAAAGTACAAAAAATGTTTATACAAATTCTTATTAAACTTACTTAGTTTTTCTGGTGAAGTGATTAATCATATCATGCTGTTTGCACGAATATGTTTGTGCAACAGTTAAAAACCACGTGTTATTATTTTGTTTACTTGTGCAGTTATAAATATTTAAAAATGCTATTATTTTCAAACGATTAACAACACCACATACCTAGTTTAGATAATCAGTCTGATGCCATTTTCCTGCGACGCTGATAATGTAAATTGATGCAACGTCTCGGAGAAGTTGATGGCTTCGTTAAAGCAGATACCTGTTTGTCTATTTTTGTTGGAAATTAAAGGCACGCTTGCAATATATACGTAGGTCTCTTTCGTTCATCGGACATCACTTTCATAGTATACACTGCCATTGCCTGTTCGAGATAGTCGATGTGGAAAGAACGTAAGTGTTTACTTGGTGTTGAGTTGTGTGAATGAATGAATATATTATAGAAAAAAATAATGAGGCCGGTTTTTCAGAACAATATTTACAAACATTGCCACATATATCGACTACAAATACATATATTTATACAACTACAAATTTTATCATTCCTATATCGAGATATGTTTGTGATGTGGATAATTACCTCCCACCTACCCGACCCTAAAAACGGGGCGTAGCGAGAGCGCTTAGCTAACCACTAATCCTGTCTTAGCCGTATTCTTCTATCTCTACTCTTTTCGAAAAATACAGATTGAGCAACAGGCAGTTCTCGTAGAAAAAACCTCTTGTTAATATACCGTCATTAGAAGTCCATATGCTCCACATTGGAAGCGGACATGGTAAAAAAATACTGAATATTACACGTTGAAAAGTGTGTGGGATAATTAATCTACTCAGAATTTTTTTTTGAAAAACTTTTATTTTAAATGTAAATTTTGAATCATCAACTTCTTATTAAAGATTATATTAATTTAATCCTTTGGATAGATAAAATATTATATTGATTTTCTTGTGTGCTACTTTGTTTTTATTTAGTCCTGAAATTTATGATTTAATCAAAAACTCTTTTTACTAAAATTCTGACTGGCAAGCATTAGATCTTGGAGTTGTTTCGTTCATTACTAAATTTAATGACGAATCAGATTTGATCTCAGAGGTACGGTGGTGAATTGTGAAGAAGAGAAATACTTGATCTTAATTTGTAAATATCGTAAAATTTTACTGGCTCAAGTCTGAATTTTCTGTATTACCTTAATCACATTACTGGAATTAATAATATTATGACGATATGGAACACTAATAAATGATTGTAAATTTATATGGAATAGCAATAAACATTCTACCACACATGCAGGAATCACATAATGAAAACTGATTTTTCAATCAGAGTTGGTATGCAAAAATAAATTATTTTGAAGAATTTCTCAACTATGGAAACATTCAACTCCGACTAGTTTATATTCAGTGGATTTTTTCGTTTCTCGAATCGGAAGTCATGCGGCAGCTGCTATTTATGCTTTCTTGCCGCACAGGAAGTCGGAATTCAATTTCGAATTGCGCCTATGTCGGAAAACTTTTACACCATACTAATAATATTATGTATGCGCCAGAGGCGCGCTATCGAATAGAGCATAGACAAAAACACTCTGCCTACAATGATTTAATTCAACGACCCTGTTTGCCAGTTAGAGTCGTCATTCTCGTACGATTATCTAGTTACGATTGCTGCCGGTAGATGTCAACCACCATCTTAATAAATATGCAAATGGCCGTGTTTGTTTTATATTGAGACTATTTTCACTTATTTTTATTTCTCTGATTGGGAAATGGTGCTGCATAGCGAGTTATATAAAAACAAAAAACCCCATGATTGTCTTATAACTAATAATGTATTTTTTTTAATTTTAACATGTGTATTTTGAAAATATAAAATGATTGTTTTTAAGATAATAGTTCAAAAAATACGATAGATGAGATAAACTTAATTAATTTTTTGATTGAATTGGCATTTACTTGATAGACACCATTATAATAGGGCAAAATATCAAAGTATGTATTTCTACAAAATTTTATGGAAATAAATACTTTGATATTTATCCTATTATTAGTTTATTTGACTTTTTATAATATTTTTTCAATGATGTCAAGATATATATGATATATTTTGTACGTCAACTTTGAAATATCTTTGAAATATTCATTGGTAATAATTTTTAAATGCATTCTTATATTTTGAAACATTCAAAAATAGCACTATTAATACGTTAAGAATTCCCGAGTTTATATAAATAAAAAATGTGTGAAACTATCATAAATATACCACCTTAATTATATTGAATGGAATATATCTAGCAAGTTAGTCATAAAAATATATACACGCCACTGGTTTGTATATATATATATATTTTATTTACCAAGTAAACTTTGTGTTTGGCTTTGCTTATTGATGTGTTTATGAACAGTAAAAAAATTGTATTTTGAATTCGTTCTAAATTCGAATTTATATTAACTTTTTGAAAGATTGAGTTTAATAATTGTTCCATCACAATATTTTCAATATATGCAAAAGAAAATTGTATCGATATTAATATTATGTTTATTTTTAATGATTTATGAATTATTTTGACGTTCTTAATTTGCGACCGCTTTTCTTGTTTCTTTTGTTTCATTCACTTTTATCCTCTCCATAATACTTCAAAGGGATTAAGTAGATGTAGAGGGTACATTGAGGCGCAGCCGGAAGGGCAAGGAATATTAAGAGAAGCCTTAATCTCAAGAACAAAACACCTGCCCTACCTGAAACAAACTTAGTTTGTTGTTTAGTAGGTAATTAACAGACTACGTTCCACAATATTATACATTTTTGCTCACTGTCAACTCTTTTGAATGTGAATCACTTGACCTTTAATGGAGTCTTTATATCAGTAATTTTTACACAATTCTTATAATTCTACAGCTTTGTATGCAGGGTATCAAATTATTTAAACAAATTATTTAGATCTAAATTCCCACAAATGCTAAAAATTCTAAATATTTATTCTGTTTCATTATTGTGATCAATATATATATATTAGTACTTATCACCAGACTTCGCACGATGATCGGGCCGTTAACATGAGTTTATTTAGTTGTTGAACTTATTATGAGGGTTATTTTGGTACTATAGTATTACCAAACATTACTTGGCCGCCACCGAATTTGGAACTAGCTAGCAATTGCCATTTTATGCAATATAAATATCTTCTGTCTACTTTTGAATAACCGTCGCTAAAATATCAGTTTTGGAATTTATTGAATTTTCAGTTCTGGTTGAGTATGGCAACATTCCTAACGCGACGGTGGTACCCTCACTAGCGGCCAAGTTAAATTGGTACATCTATACTTAATGTTGAATGTTGGTAATATCACAGTGAACTGTACTTAATGTAATATGAATTAATATCAATGTTAAAAGTTGAGTGTTGGAAAAAAACACCGTGAACCATCCCTCATGTAGCACATAAAATATACTCCATGAATTAATAATAACGTTAAAATTTTAAATTTGACAATAGCACAGATGACCTTTAATGGCAGCCAGAATGACATGTGAAAATTAACATCGCTACTGTACACCGTCTAGGAGGAGTTCTTGTGACAGACACGCAGATTTATACATGTACTTTCTGCTATAAAGTAAAAATTGGTTATCGCTATGGTTTATTGGTGTCAAAATTGTTATCTTGACATTTTTGGGATATATTAATTTTTAGATCTTTTCGTGAATTTATATCCGATGTGTTATGTTTTTACGTATTGGAAGTTGGCTGAGCGGTAGTGTATGTATATTTAAAGTCACTGAAAAGTGAGACTGGTTGCCTAATAATTACTTCTTGTAAACATACATCTGTTAAAATGCTTCCGTAGGAGTCTGCTTGTTAAATATTAGGAGCGGTCAAAGTGAACTAAAATAAAACTTTTTATAAATGATGGTAAAACAACGTTTAAACGCTGGCTGAAACTGTAAAAATTAATCTGAATTTTAAAACAGAAATACGGTTTTTTTATTTTATGAAAAAATATTAAAAGTTGAACTCCTTTCTGATATTTAATCAAAGAAGTTGGAAATATTTGAAGAGCCATAGAAAAAAGTTTTCAAGAAAATATTTTGCCGCATTTAAATAAAGGTTTTTTAATTTATATTGCGTTCGCGTATTTAAAGGAGTAATCTCTTTGAGAAAGTTTTTGATGAAAAATAACTTTTCTTTAAGGATACTGTATTTTTCCCCACTGCTTAAAGATTACCAGGAGTAGTATTACTATATTTTAGAAAGACGCTTAACCAGTTGTATACTGCACAATTTATTTTTTCCTGTAAGTAATCAATTAAGGTATATCTGGGCTCTAAAAGATTAATTAAAATTTTGTTAGTAAGTTTCAATTGATTTGTTAATTATTACAATGCAAATCATATTGTAATACAACAGTTTTATGAATTAAATCGCTGAGTCGCCAAACACGCTCCCGAAAACTTTTATGGGCAGTATGATAGCTTTACCGATAGTAAAACCGCGTAAATCGATGATCGATATCGAGTAAAAAAAAGCAACATTTATATTTTTGGAAAAATTTTAAATTTCGAACAGGTTTTCGAGCATAAGAAGACATTTTAAACCTGCAACTGGAAAAATTGGTATCGATAGAGCCCATATATATATTAAAAACTTAGTTTATTGAAAAATCGCCAGGAGCGTGTTTAGCGACTCTGCGATTCAATTGTAATAGTGAGATTGAGCACGGCGTCCGTGGCGCAGTTGGTAGCGTCGATGGTTACGGTTACGGATGTCTCGGATTCAATTTCCGGTGCGGACGGTTTTCATAGATTGACCTTTCAATCGATTTATGAATTTTTGTTCGTAGTCTGAGTCCTCCCTCCCACCCATCCCATCCTCACGGGGCGTAGCGAGAGCGATTAGCTAACCACTAGTCCTGTCCTAGCCCTATCCTTATATCCCTACTCAATTCGAAAAAAAAGAGAGGTTGAGCAACTGAGTAACAAGCAGTTCTCGTAGAAAAATTCTGTTAAGATTCCTCCATTAGAAGACCATATGTTCCAAATTGGGAGCGGAAATGGAGAAAAAAAATACTTGAGCGTAAATTTTGTCGCCAACCGGTGGTCCGTGACAAAATTTTGGTGATCCTCGGAATTGCTGCAGTAACTTACAGCAAAAATATCACTCTAATAAATATTTTATAATCAAACAAGCACTATTGCCATTTCAAAATAGCTTTTATAATTGTTATTTTATATATGTATGGACCATTTCTTATAAAACATTAGTGAGTACCCGGCATGTGTTGCAATGCCACTCAAAGAAAGAATGGGTGTGTGTTTTAATTTTGTTTATGCAAGTGTTTTTCGATAAACAATATTTTTTGTTTTCCGTCTGGTGCGTACACGAATAAATTAGAATTGATTCGTTTTTTTAGATTTTTTTAGATTTAATTTTTTTTTCTTTAGAAACCTTCACGGGTGTGCGCATAACAACTCACCAAAGTGTCATCCAAATCGGATGATTGGTAAAGGAACGCTTAGAGGAAAAACAAACAAACAAACATTTATTTTTTATATATATATATAGAAAACATGTAAGTATTCCACATGATTTAAAATTGTTTAACGGAGGTTCGAAAAGTTGGCGACCGTTGCTATATGAGTATATATACATATTTATTTCTGAGAATATGAGGATGGGTTGTTTAGTTGTTTGCTTCATGCTCAAGAAGTGTGTAATAGATGGATTGAAAATACCAAATCCATCGATCAAATTAAAATTCCAGACGGCAGAAAATATCAACTGAATTACGTTGGTTGGCAAGTGAAATATTAAAAATGCTATCAATCATATTGTATTTAACGTGTTAATAAATATACGTGCATAAAAAATGCAACGCTTTTTTATATTTATAAAAAAACAGAATTTTCCATTTTCCGGCGTCTTTTAATGTCCATCACAAAGGAAAAAGTTTCAAAATTAACTACATCAATCATTCTTTCAGTAACATGCAGAACGGACGGTGAATGGAATCAAAGTGTATATAAAAATAACATAATTTCGGGTGGTCAAATAGAAAATTCACTAACATTATTTTAAATTATGTCAAGATACAAATAGTAATGCTGTCTGAGTGATATTTTTTTGATAATTCTTAGTGGTTTCTCACATAGTCATTTGAGCGCTGTTGTATGACTAAGTCATTCAATCCCGTCCCCTTTTATAATGCCATGATTTCAGGATTCATATTTCTTTTAATCCATCGATCATTAACAGTAATGTCATGTTTAAAATTGTATATTTAAAACATTATTTGTGACAATTAATTTATTGCATTAAGTTGCTACGTTAAGGCAACTGATTTTTTTCTTTCGATATTCGTTCTGACGTTGACATTATTAATAAAAAAATTGTTACTTTGGTGCTGTCAGTTCGAGTTTAAACGTGCACTGCAATGCCTGAAGATTTCCGGCGAAAGACGTAACCCGGGTCGTTGGTGAAAAAAAGAATGGAAGTGTAAAAAATTCATTGTAAAAAAAGATTCAAATTAATTACAAATAGATTTACCCTGTATTACTAATATTTAGCAACTATAATATTTTTAGTTTGTAGTTTTATATCCATTTTTTTATAATTTCTTATCTGTAGGAGACAATGTATATCTAAGGCGTGGTTTTTTGAACATCAACTTAATGTTACTTCAAGCATTTTTGACGAGTTACTAATACATGAATTCATTTTTCTTTCGGGATTTCATCAATTACTTGATGGAGCTTTAAATCGTAAGTGACGTTAGCTTCAGACGGCTTCAAGTTTCCTTTATCACTGAATTTTTGAATTGGGTTATATTTTATGTTTGTATTTTGTATTCTTTTCCATTATTGCTGACAAAAAACGGTAGTCGCTATTGAGGTGATTAATCCACGGTGAATCTAGTTCACATGGTCAACGAAGCATTTTTTCTTTCAAGCAAATCAATTATAGTTTTTGTCGTATAATAGCCAGTTGATAAATATGGATACTTAGCAATTCTTCGTAATGCGGTTGAAGTATTCTTTTCTTCTGCACGTTTATATGCCATTGTTTATTTATCCTTTCAGTTTTCAGTAAATAATTAAAAAAATATTTTTTAATTAACATAATAATGAATTATATTGAGATATAAAATTAGAAAAACACTATCAATATGACTACCAAATTTACTTTGTTAAGTGAAGTGTGAAAGAAATCGAAACAGTTGCAATACTAACGTGGTGTGTGGTACTAGGTGGACTGCTAGCGGGCGCAGGGGCAGGCGCTCGTCTGGGCGCTCTGCCCCCTTGCCCCAACATTCTGAGCACCTGCTCCGGAGAGATGGGTCTCTTCTTGGCGCCGGGAGCGGAGGCCGCCGCGGCGGTGCTGCCCCTCGACCCGAGGTAAGTGCCCCTCGGGCGGTGGCCATGCGAGCTGGCCGGTCGCTCGACGATGGTGTACGAGGTGCCGGGCGGCGAGTAGTACATCCCCGGCCTGTCGCAGCAGCCCCGCGCGTCGGTCTGCGAGCGAGAGAGGCGGCCGAGACCCGCTCGCCCGCCGGCGCTCCCCGCCCCTCCGCCCGCCCACCGACCTCCGCCCAACTCCGACAGCTCCGACAGCTCCGGCTCCCCCATTCGCATGCCGGGGGACGGCCGTCGCCCCTGAAACAACAATAACACACTATTAGTAAAGCCACTATATCAGCACAATATAAACAGGAAATTTGTCAAAATCATTATTATGTACTCAATTCGATACACATTTGTATGAATCTCAATGGTCGGATCTGTGGCACAGTGGTCAATGTTGTCAGCTTCGGTTTCGAATCTCGAAATTGTTCGTAATCATGGATGTATGATGTATGAGTGGTCTTAAATTCCTTCTCACACATCCAATTCTAGTAGTGGGAGCGATTAGTTAACAACTAGTCTTGCCCCAGCCTTGTCCGTGTATCCCTACTTTCTTCGAAAAAAGGAGGTTGAGCAACTGAGTAAAAAGCAGTTCTCATAGATAAGCTTCTGTTGAGATACTTCCATTATGAAGCCATATGCTCCACACTTGGGTGTGGAGATGGTTAAAATAAATAATTTCAACAATCTGGAGTATACGAAAGTGGTTTTAAGTCAATTGCTCAACCTTCCAGCGGGAATAGTTGATATTAAAAGAAGAGATATAAAGATGGAAGGACTAGTACTTAGCTAATACAACCGTTTTCAGGATTGGATCAGATAGTATGTGTACGTGGAGAATTGAAAACAGCACAAGCATCCATCATTTTTAAGGTATTGACTGAGGGTGCTTAATGGAATATACATTTCCATCATTTCGAACTGTCAGTTCGAGTTCATTCGGGTGCTCGAATGCAAAACAAAATTTCAACAATTCAAATCCACGCCTTTGCTTTCAAATATTTCAATATAAAGTAAAAAAAAATAGAAAACTGACAATTGTGCAGTCACCAAATCATTCCTTTTTCGAGAGCGTAAGGATAAAATGTTGAGCTAGGAAAGGAGTAGTAATAGACAGATAATCGCTACACTCTGCTCTTAGAAACTGATTAACGGGAAGGAATATTAATATAACAGATATCCATGCCTCTAACGAAAATTAACATGGCTGAAAAATCAATTTATGAAACATTTCGTACGAGGGTTCAATCTCGTGGATTCGAATAGTACGAACGTCCAAAAGCGTTGATCAATCGGCTGCGCCGACTGTAAATTGATGTTACATTCAAGTCAACTATATGCTAACACTGGTAACGTATTCGGGAAAATGTTCGACATATTACAAATACGTTAATGTTGTATAAATTTAGGTACGGTGCGGGAAATTACATGAGTGCAGGCGTTCTGGGACTTACTGTATAATGAGTAGAAAGCGGTAAAGGAAAGCATTATTTATATTTATGTTGATATATTCCATAAACAACTTCCGACATTTGTCCGTATTTATTTTAAATGTTTCTTTGTCTTAAATCTTGAAAACGTTTTTGATTAAAATAAAATATACAGCAGTATAAAATGTTAACTACAGCACCAAATTAGCACTCAACGTTGTAACCACCATCGCCCGTTACAACTTTACATCATTTGAGAGAGTAGGAACGAAAACGTCTGTCTCGCCGCTCGAGGGGTGGTTTGTGGAGCGGGGAGAAGCGGGGTGCGGATCAACACACTGACGCTCGCTTCTGGAACGGAGAACAAAGGATGACTCAACGGTTCCTTCGTCCCCCATTAAAACTCGATCGTATTCAGTATACTCTCTCTTTAATTGCAGTTAGTTTATATAATTTTCTTGAAGACAGTTATACAAACAGATTTACACATTTTTAATTTAAAACTCTGTAAGTGGTTTTACTAACAAGCGGTGGACTAAGTTGCCGCTTCGCCGACCGACGACTCCCTCTGGGAAAGGCCGAGAGGTGACTAAGATCCTTGCATGATCGCAAGCCCTTTGCCCACTTCTAACTGTAAACAAACAACGGCAACCAACAAATATGATAAACTACTCTTGAACGCCTCAGGGGAGATATTACATTTTTAAATTTGCATTAATAGAAAGAGTCTGCAGATTGGTTTTTAAGACCCCTGTCCGCCCTATAAGTACGGGGCGGTGTCACATTATTAGAGGATGAATTTTGCAACAAAAGCACTAGGTTTTTCAAATGTTTTCACATCAAGTTTGATTTCATATACGATATATAGTTATCAGGATATATTGTCTTCACACTTCACGGAAAATCTTCTACCTGTTCTGCGATCTAGTAACTCTCAATAGAATGCCGCCAAGAATGCTTTACATCTTTTTCTTTATTGGTGTATAAGACGTAGGTGACAGTTTTGACGTTCACAAAGGATGTCGGCTCCGTGGCGCAGTTGATAATGTCATTAGCTACGGTTACGGATGTTCCGGTTACAAGTCCCGGTGCGAACAGTTTCATAAATTGATCTTTCAATCGATTTATGGATGTCTCAAACTCCCTCCCACCCATCCGATCCTCAAAAACGGGGCGTAGCGATTAGTTAACCACTAGTCCTGTCCTACCTCTATCCTTATATCTGATGAGATACCTCCATTAGAACACCATAAACTCCCATGTGTGATCAGAATCCTGAGTCGTATTGCAGGGTTTTCAATTTGGTAAATCTTTGGACCAGTCAAGCCGAATGACCTTAGAAATTGATTGTTTGGTGCAAAAATTCAAAACAGCTTTTGACCAGCTCTATTGAAAGCTATATCTGCCCGTTTCGATTATAAAGAGTTCTTTAATTGTATAATTTAATTGCGCTTAATAAAGTATCCCAACAAGACTTGCTTAAAAGGTAGCAGGTATTTACGTCACTTTATCGAAATGTATTTATCTTTTAAATATTAAGTAATAAGTGCAATAAATTAGCCTTATATCGGGATCTTCCGTGTACGGGAATAAGCTCAAGTCGTCAGTAACAAAACGTGTGGAAGTGTACAAAATTTGAACGATTCAAAAAAAAAAAATGTATTTTGAAAATAGTTGCCATCCCTTTTAAGATGTATCGTTTATTTCTAATAGTTTTATTTAGCTCATTATTCAATTCCTAATATCCTACTGCATTTTTAAATGTATCGTTCATAGATTCACGGTAAAGTTTTCTATATAACAATATAGTTTGGTACAGAAGCCGATACCGGCAACAATGGGGGCGACTAGTTCGTATCTGACTGCTAGTGTGGCTTTTGTGTCAAACGGGACGCTTTTGAATACACAAACGACGACAATGAAAGCTTATCGTGTGCCGTTTTGCATTATCGGCCGAATGTTCCGCGAAGACTGTTCAACAGTGATGGATTCGGAATATAATCAATCAGAATTTTTATTCTGTACACACATATACTTCATACTAAATCTAAACTAAGCTTTCCGAACGTAAATTAGCGAATGAAGATTTGATATACTCTTTATGGACTAGACGAAGGTTTCTCAAAATACGTATTGCGGAACCTGGAATAGTTTTATTTAATAATGAATAATACTGGGCATTGAGTCGCCTTTTGAATATGGCAATTCATTTTTGTACCGCTTAGTAAACAAATATTGTCTCATTTAGCTTATTTTGTGTGAATCGACGTGGTAAAAGTTAATTAATTCATTTTAAGTGGTGAACATTCAGTTCGAAATATACCTTTCGGGCGGGCATATACCTGAAAACAGATACAAAGCGATAACCGTTTGAAATAATGTTACCTACACGTCAAAAATGTTACACATTGCAATGTTTGGGCTTTCAAAATCTTTTATTAGTATTCCTCCGGTCTTCACTCGTTTTTTTTGTCGTCCTCTCGGGCAAAGGCAACGTCTTAAGTTTGTTTGCCAACGCGATGTTATCATTTTGATTATTGTATTGCATAATTTTGTCTTACGTAAAATGTGTTTTAACCCTGCGGTGTTGTCATATAGCTTCTGTGTTTTTGTATAATGTGTCCTGACTTTATAACTTCAACGTACATGTAATATCGATGTTCAAAATTGTATCAAACTACTGCATCTAAATAAAAGAGATTAACCGAATCGAAGTGGCATTTGTGTTGCGACCTTCCATTTTATCCTGGATGCCAATTACCAATCGTTTGCTCCCTCTTCGACCTGGATTTCTCACAAAATTAATTTAAAACTGTACTACGAATATCAGCCTTTTTAAATGAATTCTAGGCGAATTTATCTTGTGAAAACAAGCATATTACTGTTTTATTACGATATATTTATGGGAGGCGAGTTTTTCTTATTATGCTGCAACGCAGTCAAAGTCCAAGAACAGGAGATTTGGAATTCAAAGACCCAAAACCATCGACGGCGTTAAGAACTTCATTCAATTATACTATGTGCTATGTTTTAAGCATAATTATTTAATATGTTTTTATTTTTATTTTTTATGTACTGTAAAATACACAGCAAAATAAACAAGGTGTGCCGTTGAAATTTCAGGATTTGCGAAGTATTCTATCACAGAAATAGTTTGCGATTCCCTGGAATAAACAGTTCATAACTGGCCACGGATTTTTAGTAATTGTATTCTATTATAATGGAGTTATATCAAGGGTATAATACCAATTTAATCAATAATAATTTTCAAAGAGTTTTTTGTTGATACGTTTACTTGAATATTTATGTATATTTCAATCTTCAATTTATAACAGCAAACTGTTGCATTAAACATAAACAAATATGACTTTATTTATTAAGACTAATGAGCTAAGATTATTTTTAATATACTGTTTATAAAGGTTATAAAAATGTTAATAATTACTTTGTGCTAAGCGGGGACATAAATTTAACCATAAGTCATCAAATTTCTTTACTAAGCACGTTCAGTAATGGTCATAAAAAATGAAATGTTGGCAGTTGTATTAAAAATTTTGTTTTATTATAATTGCAAACATTATATTCGCTTTTGAGTATTTTTATTTGCAGCAGTAATTAGCTAATTCGCCTCTGGCAGCGAGCAGCTGTGAGGGCAGAGTGGGACTAGACTGGCTGTGTTTAAAGTAGCGACACTCCGCTGCGCCCTTTGAGCCCCTTTTCACTTTATTCAATTAACATTTCAGAGTAAAGAGGTCCCATTATGGATGATTGATATCAAAATACATTCAATAGATTCACTTTTTTTTAATTTTCGCCAACATTTTGATGAAAAAATAAAAGAACCCTCTGTAAACTGAATATAAAATATTGTGAACAGTTTTCGCTTCTTCACCCCTGTTTTCCTTTCCATAGATATTTTATAGCGGTTTCCATTATCGTGTCAAATCTCAGCATTTTTCTTGCAAACGGTGGTGTCTAAGGAGCAACTGCTCATGATTAAGCGAAGTCTGAGAAAAAAGAATTACTATAGGTGATCATTTCATTTTATTTTACTGTATAGATCCCCAAACCTGAATTATTTTTTGACGATGCCTCTTCCTAATGTGGAGCATATGGCCTCCTCATTTTTCTACGAGAACTGCTTGTTACTCAGTTGCTATAGATTACATATGTTTTATTTTAATTTTGTGATATCTCGTCTCCTCGAGTTGATCTCATAACGTGATTTTTTTAAATATCTAGCTCTTTGGCCGATACGCTTAATGCCAGATATCATTATTTTTATTTCTATTCATATTCACTCTATGGTTTAAGCGGTCAATTCTTGTTGATGAAGCATTATATTTTTTTATTAAAACACAATTCTTTTTGTACTACTTCCGCATTTTTATAATGATCAGGCCCAGTTTCACTCATCTTGAGAATTATCAACTGATGACAGTCGATAATGTGCTAATGATGAGCGAAACCAGTCCTGATCACTATAAAAATGTGTACGTAAACAAAAGAAATTATGTTTTATTTTTAAAACCTTATTCTTATCATAAAAATGAATAAGTTGGGGTAATACGATAATAATCGAATTGAGTTATATTATCATCCGAAACCTTAACAATGCCTGCCCAAAAATTCTGCATTACTTTGATAATAAACGAGAAAAATAATTATTCAAATTCATCTTTTTGTCTGCAACCGTGCTACGACTGTTTCAAACAATGGCCGTCTTGGCAAACAGCGGGAATAAAATTATCCCCTGCCCTATTGAATTCTAAGCGAGAACTTTGTGAAAACACATTTATTCAAATAGACCACGCGAAAAACGGTAATTGGCCATCGGATTGAAAATTTGAATTCGTCCGCATGAAAACTGCACTGCAAAAACGAAGGTACAGAAAGAGCACGACGCCATTTATGTACATACTATATCGCATGAATCACCAACTGGCATCTACCATATTATACAGGTGTATCCACCAGCGTAGCAAAAGGGGGGCGGCCCGCCCAGGGCAGCATTTTCGAAGATGAATAGAAAATTTCGACGGTATAAAATAAATATTTTGTTTGTATATTTTTTTTATATTTACATAATCAATGCAAGTTATATTCCATTCATCCTGTTTTCTTCTGTCTAATTTGTGACTCGCTCACAAAATATCCATTTCTAGGGGATGCATTTTTGAAAATGAGTAGAAAATTATAAAGATAATAAACTAATAAGAATTGTAATGTCTTGTGATTCGCTGAGAAAACATATTTCTTTTATGAAAGATCTAAAAGTAATCATGAAGCGTCAATGTCGCAAATATTGAAATGCTTTTAATTTATTTCTTCGCACTTGTGGTACTAGCTGTGAAAGAAGTTTTTCGAAAATGAAATAAATAAAAAAAAAAACAATTTAATATCAACAGTGAGCAATTTGCGATTAAAAAAATTGCAATACTGTGAAATTTTTTTCAATGTTGTTTTAGTAAAACTACTGAATATCTTGTTTTAAATAGACTCATAATATTCAATTAGTTTTTGTGTTTTTCCATATTAATAATAAATATGAAATTTATTTTAATGAATTATAGATTTATTTAGATATTTAAAAAAAAATCTGCGGGACTCAAACTACAAATTTAATATTAAATGCAACATTTTGTAAATGACAGGATTGTAAAAATATAGTACATGTTTATCAAGAAATTATATTTATTCATATAAAATTTTGCCTGCGGCGCAATCTTTTGCGTCGTAGTGTTACTAAAAAAAAGCGTAGGTAATTTAAAAAATAGCCTTAACTCAAAACTATTGTCAATACAAAATCAACATTTTTGGAGAAAAGTTAGTAATATTAAACATAAAATTTGTCAGGATTGTAAAAATGTAGTATGTTATTCAAGAAATTATGCGGCGCAATGCTTCGCCCGTGGTAGTTAGCGGCAAATTCAATAGCCGCCCCGGGCGGCACAAACCATAGCTACGCCACTGGGTATATCTAGGGATTGCAATTCCAGTAATTCATATTATATACAGGTACACCTGACCCTCTTTTTGAATATTTTACACTGATTTTTTGCTTTCACACGGTTACGAAAAACGAAAAATATTGTTAAATACAGTATATATGTATACACCAAATCCTTTCTTGACCCGATACATTGGTTTCAGAATTGACGCGTAAAAAAAACCTTATTTCTATTTAATTTGATATATTGGTTCCAGTATAAAATTAAATAAATGCGTAAAAAAGTATCAAGAATGAATGAAAAACTAAAATTGGTTCTTTAAATTCTTGAAAAAGTCTTTTATTTCACATGAATATTTAATTTCCTTAAAATTGAAAGAAAAAAAGGTAAAGAGATGTAGTGCTCTATAATTATATAGTATTATGTAAAATTTTAGATCTCTGTTGAATGTAAATTTCTAAATAATATTTCTAAAACATAATATTTATAAAGGTTAACGCCGATGCAAATGCTGCCAGCAAATTAAAGCGCTGACCGATATAGAAATATTGACGACACTAATTCTGTATACGATGTGATAAAGGCGGACGCCCTGAAAAAGCTAGTCACCAATGCAAGTAATGACAAAGGCAGAAAACATATGGCCGACGACAGTATAAAAACCGAAACCGTGCCGCTGCAATCACGCTACTTTAGTACTAACGACATAAGTAAAAAGAAATCAAACATCAAAACAAATATGTCAATTATTGAAATATTAACTGATATTTTAAAATATGTACAAATTTCTATTTCAAAATTAAAAGTAGTGATTCTATACGTAATTGAAATACAGTCAGATATAATTTGATATTTTTTATACAACGTGTTACCTTAAATTAATTAATGTTGAATTATCATGTTATCCGGATGTATGTTTGACTTGAACACCTCTGCGATATGCAAAATTATTTAACATGTATGTATAGGAATACCTGTCACGTTGCAGTTGGTGCAAAACCCCTGTAGCACGCGACTTCCTTTTGAGCACACCGCATGTAATAAAAAATACCGATTAATCCGACACATTCTGTGACGTCTTTGTTTACCAACACCCTTCAAAGACTTTTATGTATAAGTTTTTCCGTATTTTTATATAAAAGAGTACGGTACGTCAGTGAAGGTAACGATTAAACGTGTTGTACTCGTACAAAGGTGTGAAAGGCTGTGCTACTTTCGTTGGGAAAATTATCCATTTTACTGTCGTCGGAAAATGAATTTCGATACTCGAAAATGCTCGAAGAAAATACACGCTTTTATTGGTAAAGGCTTATGATGAAGCAGTTTTTTTTTTGTTAACCGCAGTTTACTTTGTAAAATTATAATTAATATATTCATTTATCAGACTTCCTGTGTTTGCTAACCGTGCCATATGTTTGAGTAATGTTTAAATACGTTTTTTTATTCTTATCGTTCGACAATTGATCAAGCATTTCGATGGCTACAAGGCGAGGGAGTTACCATTCGCATTAGCAATTACTCGGGGGAGGAATCATAAAAGAATAAAGCGAGGAAATGAGTTCCCCATCGACAATCGATACATTTATTAAGACTCTTGTTAGTTTCAATAATTTTTGACTATTGTTATCCCTCATTATTTGCCGAGTTCAAAACATTATTTATATATTTTGATATTTACGCAGACGAATAATACAAGACTCCTTTTCAGACCATATCAGTTCTTTGTAAGGTTTTTAACCATGTCCGCTCCCAATGTGGAGCATATGGACTCCTAATGTAGTTGATCTCAACAGAAGCTTTCCTACTGTGTATTACTCAGTTGCTCGACCTCTCTTTTTCGAAGAGAGTATGGATAAAAGTAGATGGCTAGAACAGGACTAATGGCTAATATCTCTCGCTACGATTTGTTGTTAGGATCGGATGAATTGAACTGAATTTTTGATATAACAAACATTCGTGACTTCGAACAAAAATCAATTTATAAAACTATCCGTACTGAGATTAAGGCCGTGCGTAACCGCAAAGTATGCAACTGATAGCAACAACGTTCACCACTCGACCACGGCCCTTATTTGACTATTTTTTTCCATGTCCGCTCCCAGCGTGGAGCATATGGTCTCCTAATGGAGATCTCCACAGATTTTTTTATGAGAGTGTTTGTTACTCAGTTGCTCAACCTCTCTTTATCGAAGAGTAGGAATAGAAGGATAGGATCAGGACAGGACTAGTGGTTAGCTAATCGCTCTCGCTTCGCCCCGCGAGGATCGGATGGGTAGTTGAGGAGGGAGTTTAAGACAATACAAACACTCAGACTACGAACATAAATTCATAAATCGATTGGAATATCAATTTATTAAAACTGTCCGCACCGGGAATTGAACTCGAAATTTACGTAACCGTAGCCCACGACGTTACCAACTGCGCCTGACAAAGACTAATGATACATGTCAAAAACCCTTTTCATCTATATCAAGCTTTTAGACTTGACCGAAATGTAGATATTGTAGAACATCCTTCTGTAACTATGATGTCCTTCCAGCTATTATTATTTTCGTGAGCTTTTACCCGACATGTTAATCTTGTTGCGTTGCGTTCACGATAAACATGCCCAAGTAACCGGAAGCAACTCTCGGGTACCACAGACAATAACGCCCTCTGTAGGTGAATTTGCATGAGTGATGTGTTTTGTGTGTCAAAAAAACAAAACAATGTCACTACTAAACAACTTCATACCATCATTAAACAACGGCGCGAATTTTTGAAGAGCGCTGCAAAATGACGTGCTATTATTATCTTCAAGGTGACAAGCACAGTTCTCTATGACAGTACTTTGGTATAAAAATTACATAAAATTTTACAGGTTTTGAAATAGAGTCTTGCATTTTACTATTCTGTCAATATTTTCATAAATAAGTTCTTTATTTCAACGTTACCAGTTTAAATTGTTTATAATTATAGATTCTGTTTTGGATTTGGTCATTGTTATTATATAATAGAATCGTTATTTTACATTTCTATCTGATAAAATCCTACTAGGTAAGATGAGGCAATAAGAATTAAAAGACATCAACAAATATAAGTTATTGTTAATGGCCAATGGAATCAGAGTTTTCGTTAATTATAACGCCTGTAAAAATTGCCATTAGAAATGTAATTAACGGCCTGTATTTATTGGGTCAGTAATTAAGCAAAATAGTCAGTAACTAATTCAATAAATGGTCAGTAATCGCGTGGTCAGTTAACAAAATAAACGGTCAGTTTTTACTGACCAGAAAAATGAACACATAAAATGGAATAACCTAACCTAACCTAACCCAACCTATATTTTATTTTTCTATTATTTCTATTTTATTTCTATTTTCCTTTAATATTTACTGACCGTATCTTTAATATTTATTTACAATTTTTATTTTTCTACTGACCGTTTTATGCATTTGTTACTGACCGTTTCTTTTATACTTGTGAATATTAATGTAAACGCATCATTAATGACAATACGTCATCAAATAATATTATTATATAACTCTTTCAATTATCAATATAACAAAATTAATTTAATATATTATGTCACCGTTTCCATTGTATAATATACCTGAAAAATCCAAACTATTCTAAGTCTTTATTTTTGTTTTCATTCACTAAAGTTGTTCTTTAAACCGCTTTTATGATTTCCATAAAAAAATTGATTTTGCAGATATACAATTTTGCAATGGAAACAACGAGTCATATATTTCTCGAACAGATGTGTGCTTGCGTCGCCATTTTGTTTTCGGCACCATTTTAAATCATATGAATTGGTAGACGATTTAATCGAAGGTTAGAAAAGAAATAGTTTATCAATGTATTATTACTGAATGATGAAATATGTGCATGTAAATTTAGTGAAAATAACGATAGATTGCAAGATCTGGAGAGCTTAAGCATGTTCGTAAATGAAGTAAATATCCCACGGCTTTAGTTATTATTGAATACCAGAACTATAAATGATTGGAATTGGGAAGAAAGTGACAATAGAACAATTCACATAATCTTATCAATTTATTACACAGTGAACATTTTAACAATTGAGCTATTTATTAAAATATTTAAAAAAATGTTTTTATTACTTTCACATTTTTATAATGATCAGGACCGGTTTTGTTCATCGCTAGCATTATCAAGTGATATGCTGATCAACTTGATAATGCTCGCAATGAGCGGAACGGGCCCTGATCATACAATGCAGAAGTAGTACAAAAAAATGTTTTGTTTTTAAAATGTAATGCCTTTCCACCAAGAATTGACAATTAACAGCTTGAAAGTGATAAATGAGCTATTTTTGCGAATGCTTTTTGATATTACGTTTAAATTGGTTCATTATCTACGCAATTTTATCGAAATTGTATTTTCAAATATAGCCTACGTGAGAAATGCTGAGCTTTTTTTATTATTAGCATAAAACTTTACATGCTAAAAATATTCACAACTCAATTCAGATATTCTGCTACATTATGTAAAATATCATCGTTGTTCAGGAAGAAGACACTAACTGAAAAATACTAGTTTCGAGTAATTGAACTTTGAAGTTTTTCAAATGCTTGAAATGCTATACCTTTTTCATTTCGTTTGTTTGCACAAAACAGCTTTTAACTAAGTGTAATTTATTCACATAGTTGCGTTTAAAATAAAGAGCATTTTGGCATAACTAACTCAATATGACATTTTTTCGATTTAGTGTTTTCTTCCATAACAGGAATGATATGAATTAAAATAGAATTAACTTAAAGTTATAAATTTTACGAAAATAATATTCCGAAGATGCTTCTCAAGCTCGTGAAATACGTGTCATACCTAGTGAAGCAAATCGTTGAATAACAAAGCTTTTAATTAAAAATGTCTTTCCACAGTTGTTACTGTCAATAAATCGAAAATATGAACATGGCCAACTTTTTTTTCGAGAAAGTTTTTTATAATTATATTATTATTTGTAGCTCAAGCTTTTTGAATCCTTTATAAATTAGCATAGCATGCTAATGTTAAAATAATATTTCTTGGCTAGCGTCAACACCAACGAGTACTTATCGTATGTAAAACAACTATGGGTGGAAATATAATATTTATATACATGTAAAACTGTGGTCACCATGCTAAATTTTAGTCTAGTTTCGGACATCAAATGTGACCTTTGGGATTATTTTAAAATACACGAATTATTCAGAGTTGTATTACAGCTACATTAAATAAAATTAAGTATACTGTCGATAAATTAAAGGACGCACGGTCGGCCGGCAAATTTTGAGAGTCAATAAGTTTTAATAGCTGCAAATTCTTCGTAAATATTACTCTCAATGTGGTCTAAAGGTATCGTTTTCCTCACGACTTTATAACGTTAGCTTGAATTATTCAATGCGAGTGGTGAGTCCTTTTTTTTCTTACCCATTGTTTTATAACCCAATTAATTTGTAGTCAATTAAATTATTAACGACCCGAATTTCTCCTTTCTTTTGCTGACACGGATGGCGTCAGCTAGAGTTCATCAATGTAAATACTCCTGAATGACTGAAGATGCCGAAAATCTGAATTTGCAGCCACAAAACGTATGGAAATGTACAAAATTCATGCAATTCAAATTTTTTATTGAAACTCCATTAAGCACCTCAGTAATTAACTTAAATTAGTGAAACGTTATCAAAAATAATTATATTACTCTAAAAACCGCCAAATATTAAACATTCTGTTTTTAAAAAATCGTTGAAAAGATGAAGAAAGAAAACAACACATCGATTTTATCAAGCACCCTAACTTAACGATATGTTTATCGTGGGTATACTTCTGAAATACGCGAAACATGTGGCATACTTAGCTACATAATAAGAATGTATTTCATATTTAAAATGAATATTTTAACAATATAGTTGTCTAATCCGTTGATATTTTAAAGAAGTTTATTTATTAAATATCGTTAAAAAATATCCGAATTTAGTGTATTTTTTACGTTTCATTTTAAAAGAAGAATACGTATAACTACAATATATTATATTTTCAGCTTAAGCCTCTGTGTATTCAGCGCGATAAAAAATGAAATAGTAAAAACCACAGTCGAAAAGCAATTTCTATACGTAATCAGTGGAACCGGGGATGAAATAATTTTCAACTCAGCGCTGTAAGTGTGGCTGGAATGGTGGAAAATTAACAAGCTGAGTGGTTCTAGCAGCCAAGAGCGCCTCTCGGGAAACTTCTCACCGACCGGAACGTTTTTCCGCTCATGCATTTTCCATGAGGAAAGCCGCAAGACTGCGTCCATTGCCGAACGGGCGGGAAGGAGCCAGCGCACTATTGAAAAGGACTATTTCACCTTATTTAATATGCAAAAAGAAAGGCTTAGCTTTAGTCAAGACTGTAGACTGTAGACGTTCCTTTCCACCTTTTATTTTTGATACAAAGTAAACTCGCTTTGAATTGTGATAAAAGAAAATATTAAACTAGGCTAGCAATTATTTGGTCAGTTAGTAAATGTCGAAATTGTCAATAACTTACTTGATAAATATTTACCAATAACATTTTATTATAAAATAAGATAATCACAAAATTTTAGTATCAATTTAGAAAAACGTTTCAGATATCAGAGGGCTCTTGTTGGAACTTCAATATTAAATGCTGTACACTACTTGCATAAGTTTTTTCCCCACTAACGAACCCATGTTTCGTCTTTCGGCATCTTCGGGCATCAGTATTCAATCGATGTACTTGAATTATTGAAATTTAAACGATTCAAAATTAAGAAAATATTATTTTAGATTATTGAAAGGCCTCCCTTCTCGGTAGGGTAGGAATCTGAACAAAATATATGTTTAGTTCGATAAAAAAATATCATTTATTATTTTGTTGAATTTCAGAATAAAAAATATGAATTTTACAACATGGTTCCCAATTTAATCATATGACACATAGATTTTTCATTAAATTTCTAAAACAAAATTAAACATAAATACAAATTACAAAATTAAAAAGAAAAATTTTTTTCGAAAATGAATTGTAAAGTCATTGAACTCTTACAACAATATACTAATATTATGTCCAATGTAAAGAAAATGAATGTATCAATAGAAATGATATTACATTTAAAACCGATACACTTGAATTTGTAAATCTATATTTTCAATTAGCCATTTTCCGAGTTTACAATCACTGAAATAGGTATTGGTCCCTTTTGAAGTTCGGTCTATTTAATATGTGAGCTATCTTGTGGCAAAAACTTTCAATCTAAATTTAGACAATAGTAGCTTCGCTACAAATTTGATGTAGCTGTTTTATTGTTTCATAAATTACGTTTACTTTTAAATTTAGGGTTAATTCACACACTGTGGGAATCCATTTTTACCAGGAAGTCATACACAAATTTTGAATGAGGGGAAGTATTTCGTAGAATCATTTTACGGTGAATGGTAGTATGTAATTTAATTTTGTAAATAAAAACACAAATCGCGCACCTATGCATATTTTATGAAAGTTTAGAAGAAACTAGAACGTATTATTTTCATTACGCTTTGATTATTTATCTTTTAATTTAGTCTTTGCGGCACTCTCAATCACGCGGTTTCATCTGCTAAAAAGTGTTTTCGTTCCATTTCGCCAACCACTTTTTTTCTTTTACATTAATTTGTAGCCGTTGATTATACTCGCGATTAAAGAGAAACCATCGTGATCATTATAGAGGCGAAACGCGTCACGTTAGTGATAAACCAAGTGGAATAATAAGTCATCAATTTTTAATTAAATTTTATATTACAATTTTTTTGTATTACTTTCACACGTTTATAATGATCAGGACCGGTTTCACTCATCACGAGCGTTATAAATTCGTAAAAATACAATCATTACACGGCTATTTATATAAAATTGAATGTTAACAATTACAAGGTATATAAAACAGTTGGTACATGAACTATGATAAGAATTTACAGATAATCAAACAAATTATATAGTCGACAATTAAAATGTTAAGGAGCTCTTACAAATCAATAAATACTAATCTGGAATAAAAAATAGCACCATATTACAAATCCATTTCGTGGGCATAATATAATGAGACTAACTAATTCGTAAATATTCAATAATGAAATTAGTGAACCATTCGAAAATAATGAAATATTAAATATATGATTAACATTAACTTTAAACAGTCATGATAAATGGTGAATGAAGATCAGCCAGGAGCATCCAAAAGATATCAAAAATTTGTGTTTTATTTTCAAAATATAATGCTTTTCCATCAAGAATTGACAGTTTACACTTTAAATGTGAGTTGGTTTATGTTAATTTATGGCTTTAATTATGCAAATAGACACTTACTGAAACAGCAATAATAATAGTTTACAATTATTAGATATGTTTAATTATAAAATCAACGTTAGCGAGTTTGATTCTGTGTTTATTATAATAGAGCCATGAATGAATACGGCAAACAATGAAACCTCTGCCACTACAATGGCGGCTGGATGTTCAGTGGTGAGGTGAGAGTAGGTGAGCGTCGAGGGCCATTCTCTCGAGAGCCCTTATTATTCCTGTCACTTGGATTCATTATCGCCGCACGGTAACGACAACCGATCCAGGTGGGCATGAATAGATGCTCATATAAAAAAAAGCATATTTTAATTAATTGATGTCTGAAAAATTTTGAATTTTTTAGACATCGTTAATTACTTGACCAAATCATGTAATATTAATTTCATTTCGATCGAATCATACGACGTTGGCACTATCAGGTCAGAGAGGTCTTGTGAAACAGTAATAGGCGCGAAACAAACAAAGCCCAGAATTTAAAAAACGGTATCAGTTTATAAATAAATTAAATATTCACATACTGCATAATTAGAACATTTAGATAGGACTATTTTTAACCATGTCCGCTCCTAATGTGGAGCTTATATCAACAGAAGTTTTTCTACGAAAAACTGCTTTTTACTCAGTCGCTTGACCTCTCTTTTTCGATAAATGTAGGGATAGAAGGTTAGGCGCTAGGACAGTACTATTTTAATTTGACGTATCAACTAAGGTTGCTTGATGGAATTTCAATATCAAATTTGAATTGTTGAATTTTTGAACATTTTCATGTATTTCGCCACTAACAACCCGGGTGCACGAATTAACTCGAACTGATTCAACTGACTCCAACATTTCATTCGTGTGTTCGAATGCCTGCAGATTCCTAAAGGCGACACCCGGGCCATTAGTGACGAAATACATGGAAATGTACAAAATTTCAACAACAGTAGTTTATTATTTTATTATTTTTCTGTATTTATACAATTTATTTCATTACTCCTCACAATTAGAATTATTCTCTTGTCTAAAAAAACAAATATTATCATTAACTTTATATAAAATGAAAGGTATTCATTACATCAGAATTTAAAAAAATAAACAACCAAGTCTGCTCAAGTATATGAGAAGAATTTGAATTATTGAGATTTTGTACACTTCCATGTATTTTGTCACTAACGACCCGGGTTTCGCCTTTCGGCATCTTCAGGCATTCGAGCACACGAATGCCTGAAGATGCCGAATGGCGAAACCCGGGACGTTAGTGACAAAATACATGGAAGTGTACAAAATCTCAATAATCCAAATTTGATATTGAAATTCCATCAAGCACCATTAGTCGATGTCTTAAATTATATGAGAAGAGTTTTTTTCACGAGATCTACGTGTTGTTATTTAGTTGCTTAGACTGTCTTTTTTTGAATCTGTAAAGAAAAAATGATGAGGATAGGACTGGAGTAGTATTTAACTGATTGTTCTCAGAATGCCTCGTTTTTTGGATCGTATAAGTGGAAGAGAATGTGAACAGAATGTATCAAAATTAGTTAATAGAAGTAATACTGAAATAATCGAAAAATTTTAAGTCGAAGTATATTATTGGGTTAAAGAAAAGCGTTTTAACGAATAAAAACATTCTTTTCAGTGTTATCACGCTGTGAACAAATAGTTTTCTCTTGCATTGCAGTGCAATACTTTTTCTCAGTTACTGCAGACAATCGGATTCCGTGGGAGATGCAATTAAACCTTACATAGTCTGGCGCAAACGAACCATAAAAGAAACGAATTGATGCTATAGAAAAAGATCTCATTTCTTAGACATGTCTTCTATTATTCGTTTACAAGAGATTAACCTATCAATGAATGATTGTTTGTGTTTGAAAAAGGATTATAATTATTTGGTGAGAATTTCCCAATATTTTACTTAACTCTTACGTTGTAACTGTGATGTAGTGTTTACATCGGTGAAACATTATTATTTTTAATATAAAATTTAATGCGACACGTGTTAAGCATATTTGAGGAAGCAACTATATCACAACGTGGGAAACGAATAAATACAACTCAGACGAGCTGCCTACACCGATACGCAGAAGCCGGACTACCTCACACACCGATACAGATGACAATAATTTCTCACTAACCATCGACCGCAAAGGTTGATGGCAGATCTATTCCAAAATGTTAAAATATCTGTAATTACACAAGTCGAATAAAAGATATTTCCTAAAGTATATTTACTTATAACGTAAGCAATGATTATTCAAATTCTTAAATTATAAATTATAAATATGAAAGGTGGGGTAGAATTATTTCCTTCTGTTGGATGTGGGGAGGGGAATAGACGCAAACAATAATAGTTCTAAATACCATAGCATTCCTAATTACAAAATTAATTTCAACGTTTGGATATAATTAGGAGTAGAGTTGCCACTTTATAACTTTGCACTCCGGCTCTAGGATCACGGGAACCATACATACTAACACATTAACGCGCTTTGTGTGTTGTACAGTAACGTAACAGTGTAGTTAAAAGTGCAAAGATATAAAGCATATACTTTAATTAATATTGTCATTTTTTCTTCATACTTCGTAGTAAATATATATTAGAAACTTGTGAGTACCCGACATGCGTTGCAATGCCACTCAGAGAAAGAAAGGGTTTGTGTTTTAATTCTGTTTTAAATGTTTTTGCATTAGAGGTCTGCACGGGTCGAAATTTCATAAAATTACCCGGCCCGATCCCGAGTCTCAATATCACACTTGTTACCCGAACTCGTCCCGAAGCGCAGATTTATTTTTCTCATTCCGAAAAAAGCCAGATTTTTTTTCAATACAGTAATTCATTTATACTTTTCAAACAATATATGTTATTTTGACACGAACAAATCAGAAAGTTTTTCCGAGATGTCGCTGTTCGTACGTATTTGGTTCTTCTTTTTAGATTTTAGATTTTAATTTTTTTTACCAAGAAACCTTCATGGGTTTGCCAACAATAACTCACCAAAGTTTCATTGAAATCGGATGAATGGTAAAGGAATGCATAGAGGACAAACAAACAAACAAACAAACACTCATTTTTATATATATAGATATACAATTACTTTATAAAAGCGAGCATTGCTGTTTTTAAGCCTATGTACATAATGTAAAGAAAAAAATGTTTTTGTTATCTCTACTAACTTATTACTTATAGTGCAATATCCTTTATACAGTTGTTATAAATGGTCGCTGTGGGGGATGAGACTAATATAAAACCACTATTAATCAACTGTCTATATTATTTATATAACATTTTATCGTCCGACGGCCTATATTTGATGGGTCTCTAGGGATATCAGATGAATTCCCAAAGGGTTAATGTATTTTTAGCATAAAACAACAAACTGTCGAATCTGAAGTCCAGTTGTATGAATAAATTTATTTCATTTGAAGAAGTTGGAACAGTTTTAAAGTAAGTTTCCCATCCTTTGCAAAGTAGTCTCGAATTTGATTAGATCTAAACGAGAAACTACTCAACTCTATGACCCTTTAAGGGTAGTTAAACTTAAAGTAAAAACACAGCTCCAAAGTTTTGAAGATTAAGCAAAGAACTTCTTACTTATTATTATTATCAAAGATTCAGTGATTTTTAGCGACTGGAATTTTAATAGTTATATGTGAATCAGTTGTTGCCCCACCTCTACCGTTTATGTGTATACAGTCGCTGTTTCACGGCCGTCTTCCATAGCGCATACCAAGAAACGAAACGAATTTACAATACATTTTTAATATATTTTTAAACCATGCACTATTGTGCTTAAGAAAATAAAAAATAGATAGAGATTTTTTTATTTTACGTGATATTAATTATCTTGTATATCCGTCGGCGTAGTTGGTAGCGTCGCTGGCTACGGCTACGGATGTCTCGAGTTCAATTCCCGGTGCGAACGGTTTTCATAGATTGATCTTTCAATCGGTTTATGGATTTCTGTTCGTAGTCTGAGTCCTTCCTCCCACCCATTCCATCCTCACGGGGTGTAGGGCGAGCGATTAGCTAACCACTAGTCCTGTCCTAGCTCTATTCTTCTATCCCTACTCTCTTCGAAAAAAGAGAGGTCAAGCAACTGATTAACAAGCAGTTCTCGTAGAAAAATTCTGTTAAGATACCTCCGTTAGAAGACTATGTGCTTCACATTGGAAGCAGATATGGAAAAAAATACCCGTATACTAAAAATTAAATTTAAATTAAAAAAAAAGCATTTTTTTTTATTCGATTTAATTTGAAAAGATATATATATAATGACGTTGAAATGCTTAATCTATAAATGTTTTTTTTATAGAAGAGTAACAAAATACATTTAAATATTTAACAACTAATTTGTATTTAATCTAAACAACTAAATACATTTTTGGATTATTGAGATTTTGTACACTTCCATGTATTTTGTCACTAACGACCCGGGTTTCGCCTTTCGGCATCTTCAGGCATTCGAGCTCACGAATGGACTCGAACTGACAAAATCTCAATAATCCAAATTTGATATTGAAATTCCATCAAGCACCCTCAGTCGATGTCTTAAATTATAAATTAAACTAATGCATTATTTGATGGGTCATAAAATTATAAAAGAGTGAGCCTATCAAAGCTCGCTGTTAGCGATCGCTGAACGTCTAATTTTCAGGACTAAGGATAAATCTCTGGTACACATTACCTTGTGTGTAAAACATCAAATTTATCATCGTTATTTTCGATGGATTCGGCCATAATTTACTGGTCTTTAGTATAAAACCATTAACTACTGTAATCAATTATAAGTATAGAACATGTTAAATCAACAGTCCCTTCTCACCTACAAACACTAGTAATTAATTTTGTACGTAGTAATTTTATGGTCATAAGTACTAATATCGTTTGTGTCTAACCCCCTTCCCACGTAAAGCGAAAGGAAATAATTCCACCCCATCCTTTACGCTTAAGAGGGTTTAGTAAGTTTTTTTCAAATTGCAAAATTTTAATCGTTTACCGTCGCCGAAATCTCATGAAACGTCACTTTGGAACTGATGTATCGATATAAATATATAAAATAAGATTAATTCCATTTTCTTGTTTGAAACAAGTCGGTAAAGTGGTAATATTGAGATTCGTTCATTCACTATTATACTAAAAATCGACTTAGAATGATGGCATGGATTTTAAGCAATAAGTGAACAATTGTTTCTTTCTTAAAATGTAAAATAATTCACAAACTGACAACAGCCTCTATAATTTATATACCTCTATCTATATACTTTAAACAACTGCGAAATCACATTATTTACTCAATGGAAAGAAAAATAAACTTGCGCCTTAGTTCAATTGGGGACGAAAATTTATTTTCCTTTGTCAGAAAGTTTGTTTTAAAACATCGTTAGAGTGCGACGCTCCAATGATAATTTCCCAAAAAGCAATCAGACAGAGTTTTAATTTCAAATTGTTTAAGAACGGAAACTAAAAAATATATGAACTGTTTCATGTAAGTCTCAATTATAATAAAAGTTCATCTAAATATTTTTTTTTATAGAATTGTCACAAACAATATCTCTCTTATATCAGATAATGATACTATACTATAAATTCTATACTACATAGTAGAAAATACATGTATCAATCTGTCTGTCTGTCACAAGAACTCCTCCCAAACGGTGAACAGTAGGAAATTGAAATTTGCACATGTCATTCTAGCTTCCATTTTTACACTAAATCAAAAAAATGACTTCTGAAAATATCTACTGATTTTTAAGTGGTGAGGATTTTTTTGGTATGGTAAATATCAGACGACGTATTATTGTAAGAATTAAATTATTTCGATTTCTCGCAAATTTTATGATTATTTTACGATGAGAATTGATATCTCATCTCACGTAAAGGGTAAAATAATGTAAAATTAGGGAGATTAACTTGTTCGTTCAAAATTTGTAATCTATTAAGCTGAACCCTATTTATTTCCAAGATTTCCTGACAAACCATTTTTAACTAGTACAACCGTACCAGTCATAGATGATGGTATTGAAATTGAAATACTGAATGTCTCAAGTAGCTAGTACGTTGGAACTGTGTGTACATTGCATAACATTTTATTTTACATATACACCGCGAACGCGTAGGTAATGAGAAATTTTCATACCTACATGTGATATGTGATAGTAATAAAACGTCTACAGAGCGGTCTGTGCTTTTTTTTAAAATTATTGTCGAATTAAATGTCGCGAATAATTTCATAATTTAAATATGGAACATTGTTAAAGTAAGATCACTGTATACATATTACATTTCCGGAGCTATATTCTAAATTCAAAATTAAACAAAGTTCACATCATAATCTCACCATATCTCTAGAAATGTTCAAATTCGGGACATTTTCCGTTTCGTCTCATCCTTCGAAATCCCTCACGTTAAACACATTTTGCGTAGAGATTAATCCTTAATCCACCGTAATATCTTATGTTAACCACTCACTCCTTACGAATTTCCTGCGTAAGACCCCCTCGATGATTTCGCACAAAGAGATCGGTTGCTCGCAAGCCCGGGCTTGCCGCTTCAAATGACTGACCCCCAATGAATATCAAAGGGATAACGCTATGAATCCACCTGAGGTAAACAGTATTAATTGAAAGATATTTAAACGTATAATGCAATACTTAATATACGTTAAATATACACCCAACATCCACAGAAATCAATATGTTATATTTGTTTTAAAAATAAATACAACTTATTTTGTAGTACTTCCATATTTTTATGAACATATCATTATAAAAATGTGGAAGTAGTCCAAAACAAAAGTTGTTTTATTTTTATAATAAAATGTCTTTCCACCAAAAGAATTGACAGTTAACACCTTTATATATTTGTCTTGATTTCTCTGTTAATCTGTATGTAACGCACAGAAAAACACAGCAGACACATACACAGAAATACACTCACTGTCTTTAAATCAAACGTATTGAACGAATGTTGACAGGTGGTACTGGCACTTTCTGTATTTAGTAAATCAGGGACTTGGGAAATTTATGTTTTAGACCAGTGTTCTCAAACCAGTGGTCCGCGACCCAGTGCCGGGCAGTAGAGACTTTCCGCTGGGCAGCGAACAGTATGCCAAATTTAAGAAATTCGTCTTACAAAAATGTTAAATATAGGATTTTTTCATCTGCATGTTTACTTGTATTTTAAGTTACTGATAAGTAATAATAATTGGTAGGATGATGCGACACGATGGTCGCTGACACGATTGCTGATGTATATTAAATGTTTTCAATATTGCATAATAGTATGCATATTATACGAAATACACTTTGTGAGTAATTTGGGAAGGGGTAGATTAAATTCAGAACAAAGGTGCAAGACGGAATGGAGCAAAAGATTGGGAGCCTCTGTAGTCAATAAATAGTTTCTCGGCATTATTAGATTCATAATAAATAATTAATGTCCATAAAGTAGAGTAGTCGTAATGCTAAAAGACGGTTTTCTTGATTTAAGTATGTTAAAAAATTAAGGCCAAAAAAATATGGAAGCAATCAAATTTGAATAATTTTTTTGCTTATTTTAATAATATTTATTGTTCTATAAACGCATTTCTAATTTCATTAACATTGATCAATAATATGGCATATTATCTTTTATTATACAGTTATGGGTTGCGGAATTGTTAGCTTAGATATATCGCACCTCTAAAACAATACCGCCACAGTCCTAATTTCATATTCTTAGTATATCACATTTGGAATCTCTAACTTTCTTTATTTCTATGTCTAAGCATAAATTAAAGCTTTACTGAATGAAATCGTCTGGATAGTGCGTAGACAATATTACGTTTTATGTATTTTAATTTTAGATTTGCAAAATAATTTGTCATTTTAAAGATATTTGAGTTGGTGCATTTGGGTTCCAACCAGCCCTTGTAACACTGCCGCATTTCGAGATGTGGTGGTATTACAGAGGAACTATACACTCTGTGGTTAAACTACATGAGGCGTACACTGCCATGAAACAAACTGTAGCTGAGTTGCTTTGTAATTCTACTACGATAACTGTATACATTTTAAAAACAACACGGCCAAATAGTAAAATATGGCTGTGTTAAATGTCAAAAGCGTAAATATAAAATATTTCATGGTACTATATATATATATATATATTCATATTTTAATTATAGCAGTGTTGTTCTAGTGATTTGAAAATATTTGATGGTACAATACAGCAATAATTCGTATAACTTACATATAGTACGAACTAGAGATATGAAAGTCGTACATTATCATAAATACTGACCAGACTGATTTGGCATTCACAGCTAAAAGTCGGAATTTTTCTTACGAGTGCTATATTCTCTAATGGATTGTTTATTAATTTAAACATGGAATCTGTTTTCAAAAGAAATTGTATTATTGCTGCGTTCTTATAACATATTAATATGTATTTTTTATTTCCCCAACAAATACGCCTGGGTATCAATAATAAATATTTAGATTTATGGTGATTTATTAGATCCTTATACCTTTCCAAACTGAGATGAAAATGCTTTCCGAGGAAAACAACGTCGGAAAAACAAATTAAATTAAATGACTTTGGCAAGTTTTCGATCCAACAACAACACGTTATCGCCCCTTTATTAGCTTTCACTGCCTATTCGGAACTCATTAATCATTGGCACGTGTATACGAATAAACGTGCCGATCTTGTAACCGAGTGGTAATATTCTAAAGCTATTGCCTTACTCGGTTGCATTGTCAAGACTTGATCCACGTGTTGATAGATTCATAAAAAAACATTTATGGATTTGAATATGTTATATACCGTATTTCCTCGACTATAACACGCACGTTTTTATATATTTTTAAAACTTTGAATTCGGAGTACGTCTTTTAACAGTTAACGTCTAACAATCTTTTTACTAAGACAATATGATTCAGAAAAAGCAGATACTGAATCTGATGACGTTTCAGACCGATGGTAAGAAAGTACGGTGGAGGTATTGTCGTTATATGAATTCTTTATTAAAATATATTTTTATTATATTTTTTTATTCAAAAGGAAGGGTGTATTTTATAATCGATGCCGTTCTATAGTCTAGTAATTACGGTATTCATATATATAACTTTCGAGGTGTCAACTGTCAATTCTTAGTGGAAGTGCATTCTATTTTTAATTGATTATCTGTTGTTAATGCTCGCAATGAGTGAAATGTGGAAGCAAATTGTGTTTTATTTTTATGTATGGAGTGGATATTTCGGTCAATATGGGCTCATGATCACTAGCGATCAGGTGAGTCAAGGTTCCGGAAAAGTCAATATCAAATTTAGTGTTTTTCTGTTAAAATTTGTGATTTGTGATATGGGTTTTGGTGATGTCTTTTCTCCTTTAGTTGATCTTAAGCAACTTTAAAAATTCTCATCAAGCATATCGCTCATCAAGCAAGCTCGTATGATTTTCCGATTTCAAAATTTTTGGCTTATTATCTGATCCTAAATATGGAAAATGGAAGAGCGATTTGCTAACTGCTAATCCTAACCGTATTTCATTTTATTCTCTAAAAAGGTATGTTGAGCGACTGACAATCTGTTGAAATACTTCATATCGTCGCGAGGTCAAGCCACAAATTTGGCAAAAATTAGTTACGTACACAAAAACATTTAAAGCAGTCAATGATGTTGTGGTAAATAGAACCACAAAATGCCCTATTTATTTGTATTTTTTTAAATTTCCAATAGACCTAACACAAAGACATTAAAGCAGACAATGACGACACGCTGGTTTTTTGAAGTCCGAACAATTTCACACATGTTGGCTTAACGTTTTTGACTGAAACTTCCCGTGTTACATCACAAAGTATCTATATTCGAAGTTTTACAGATCTATCTTTCAAAACTATAAAGTTCAAACAAAAAATGTTACTTGTTGGTCACATAAAATCTTTGCGTGCAGATTTTACAGTTTTACGATTTTGCGGCTTGACTCCCTTGACATCTGCAGCGACTATATGTGTTCAAACCTTCACATTGGAATTTTTCATGAATTCTTTTTCAAACCGTTTTCATTGACGTAGGTTTATGTGATTCAATATGTTTGTCTATAACGATTAATGGAATGTTTGTGATTAATCTATCCCTTCCCACTTATCTTATCTGATCCTGAAAACAGGGGGTAGAGAGAGAAGTTAGATCACTTTCATTCATACAGTTTAGGAAAAGAGAAGTTGAGTGATAAACTTCCAGCCAGTGGTTGTTTAACATACTCTTTTAACATATTAATATAACATATAATAGTGCTCGTCTCTTTATTGAGTTGTCAGTTGTCCCAAAATACTCTCCATATTACAAGTGAGTAAGGTTTTCAAAAATAAACAAAGAAAAACCTTGAATATAAAGCCATCTATTCACTGTATTTCTTTATATACAAAAGAATATTCAATATTTGATAAAAAAAAATAATTAAGGAGACGTAAGATTTTTTTGTATTGTCTAATAAAATAACATACCGTATAATTTAGCCATATCGTAGAGCTTCCGGTATGTGAATATATTACATTATAAATGACAAACATTCGTCTGCCAGTAAAATATTAAAATATCTCAAAAAACAACATCTCTATTTTGAATGGTAAGGAATTCTTAAGAATAAATCATTTTTTTCTGTATTGATAGTCTACGATGCCTTCTCAAATCTCCTATTTTTTACAGCGTATTTTTCAATGTTATTATAATATTTATATTTTCAAGATGCCCAAAATTTATGTTGACAAAATCTAAATAATTCTTCGGTACGTGTAGTTGAAATACATTTTAACCTTAAATATGAGTCATTCACGTAATTTAAAAAACGTTATTAAAGAAAAAACGTTAGTTCGAGAAGATGAAACATAAAGTAAAATAAAATTCGTTTATCTGCAAAAATATACAGCATGATTTTTTACATTCTATGTAAATCCCTTTCAATTACAAAGGACGACACCAAAGATTCGTCTTGAGGGAAAACTCATTTTCAGGCCATTAATGTCATCATACTTTAACATGTGGAGCGAGGAATAATACAAGGGTGGGGAAACTGCCCATATTAGAAATTAGGTTCAAGAAAAAAAGGTCAGATTCTCGAACATGGATACGAAAATGAATGAATGCATTGTTGCTGGGACATTTGGCTAGCAACAAGTATCAATCCCTATACACACAGCCTATCTTTAAAACGGACATGATTTATTAACTTAAATATGGTATCTATTCGGTGAAATACTGACGTCCTCTATGAGTAAAGTAAAAATAGAACACAATTTCAACGTTTAAACTTGTGGAAGTAGTACAAAACAAGCTGTGTTTTATTTTTAAAAATATAATGCCTTTCGATAGAATAAAATAACAAAATATTTAGTTCTATACAATTTTATTAGGTAGTTGATAGCTATTTCAGCTTAACACCATCGTAAATAAGCACTATAAGAACTATTAGTTGTGACGATGGCGTTAAGCTGAAATAGCTATCAACTACCTAATAAAAAAAATTATAACTAAATACTTTGTTATTTTATCTTATTATAATGGAGTTTTACAAAGTAGATGCCAATTCAATTAATATAATGCCTTTCCACCAAAAATTGACAGTTAAAACCTTTAAAGTCATATGCTTTATCTAATATTGGATATAATTAAAGTGGTAGACTATTTTCCATCCCTTATGAACTATTATATGTTAAAATACTTTTGAAGCGGATATTATATTTATTTATTACAATAAGATTATTAATTTCATATAAACTTCAGGTAATAACACACACGGCGAAATTCCCTATGCTAATAAATTTCCTTTAGTTAGATGCTGTGTTTTTATAGTAAAAGAAACTATAATCATAAAAGAGGATTTTTCTCAACACAAGTAGAAATTAGGGCAAAGTGAAATGAAAAAAAAAACAACAAGTGTAAAAAGGGCATAAAAATATACAGCCATAATAAAGTAAATTTGCGGCCCGAGAGACGGCGAGGGCACTGCGAAACTTTTTCTATTATTTATTCTCCCGGTATCATTATAGTTGAATTTAGTTAAATTTAAATGAATAGTGTTGCCATTAAATTTGATGAACTACATTACAACTAAAACAATGCGCTTATTAATCACCCAACAGATGTTAAATATCGTTTCATTAGCGGCCATAAATCAAATTTAAAAAATAATCATATTTTGAATAAAGAATGTCGTCATATAGATATATTGTTGTTTATGGAACTGTCAAATGAGACTTTCTTTTGTACATTTCAATCGTTATAAAATACAAGATAATTGTATAGTATGTATTTTGTATCTTGATTACTAAAAATATAATCTCAGATCTAAAACTAAAATAAACATCATTGTCAAAAAACACTTCTCACAACACAAGCCTTCGTAAAACAAAAATAATTAAGAAGGTCTTTAATGAAATTATTGGCAATAAACAGCAAGTGACTTCCATGTTTAAATATTTTTTGTGTTAAAACGGACTATTTTCTGCCATTTGTAATCCTTTTTTATTACTACGGTATACTGAATTTCTGAAATCATTTCTACATTTATAAATAATATCTTTGACGTGTCCATCTTATTGTTTAAATATCGAATGCTAATTTTGCCACATGGTTGCTTATAAGATAAATAACTACAAAATGGTTTCTCAACAACAGCTGACAATCATGTTGAAACAAAATCTATTGTAACATGATTGGCAACTAGCTGTTGTTAAGCAGCCATTTTGTAGTTATGTAAGTATATCATATCATGTCTTTAAGAAACTTTATTATCCGATTTGTTTTTAGTTATAGCGTTATTAAACAACCCATTGTATACTTCAGTTTCACCACAATCAATAGTGTTATATAATTCGAAAGGAAATTAGCAAGAAAATGAATAGAATTATTTAAAACCACCCAGATAAAGTTTTACTTATCTAATGATTGTGTGTTTGCCTGTATAAATTTTCCTGTCAAAACCAATAAATAATAATAAACAGTCAAGTTTAACAATTATGGCAACATATTACCATTTTGAATTTAACAGTAATCCAATTCGTTATGAAGTTTTAGGTTAAAACATGTGATCTGCGAAAGTGACGTGGATGTACAGAAACAGCAGGGAAATCGTTTAAAAAAATTATATCCATTTGTTCGACCATGTCCGCTATGATTTTAAATGGAGCACCATATATTTTTTTTTCTCTTTTTCAGTGAGGGCCAGGAAAATAATTAATAAACTAATCGCTCTCATTGCAGCCTGTTTTTACGATTACAAATCCAAATATACACATATCCATAACTAATTAGACACTGCAACCGTAAAAGACAAACGTTCAATACCGTTGAAAACTCGGCTACACAACGGATTATCCATATTTAATAGTATCTAAATCTCCTATTACTACATATTATTTAGACTTTAGACCATATGTGGCCAACCTTTCCAAAAATATGTCATTAGTATAATGGAAAAAAATTGAATGCTTAAAGTTAGTAATTTGATCTTTAATATAGCCATAAATTACCCTCGGAGGGCCACGCCTTGGCCATTTATACTTTAAACCAGGTGTGACGAACCTTTTCCTGTCGAAAGGCCGCATTCATTTATCTTAAAACCAATAGACCGTATTTAAGAAATATACATAAAAATGTATGTACATTATTTTGTAAATGAAAGAAAACAGTGAGATTTATTTATTTACGTATTTGTTTATTTCAGTCAAAAGGCCGCACTTGACACCCTACAAGGCCGTAGGTGCGTCACCGCTTTAGACAATCTCTCCAACCAATTGATACCAATTAATTACAAATTCAATTTCAACCCCTCTCAAATGCAGTGCAAGGCAAATAATGGGTAATAAACAAGCAAACTGATATGAACTACATGTCTAGTATATGACCAGAGACTGGTCATCATAAAAAAAAACTAATGAGCTAGTTGTATAGCATACATTTTCTAAAATATTACTTATAATTTTAATTTTATATTCATCAGAAAAAAATAAAATGTCTTCCTTGATAAAACAACTAGAAAAAACTGTACGACGTTTAATAATAATTTTGTTTACTAAAATACACAATATAAAATGTAATGAAATTTCTCACCGTGATAGGCGTAAGGTGTGTTTTCTACCCTACGGTCGTGATATTGTAACCCGACCCTAGAGCCCGCTGCCTTTTATTATTGTACTGTACAGCGTCCTACTGCCCTAGGCTTATTTATTGGTACGCGTATCCAATATTTTTTGTATAAAACAAGAATATTTTTATTTCCAAATCTGCTCATTTTGGGACATAAATTATTTTTATTACTGTAACTTACAGTACAAATGATTTGTACACTGAACAATATATTGTTTGCATTTCAAGTACGAGGAGTCCGTTTCCAAATTACGCTACTTATTTAAATAATAAAATCCTGCTATCCGTGAAATAAATATAATATTATATAACAGATGGTTCAACATATAATTTTATTATTTTCAACCGATAAAATCGATTACAATTATCTAACTTGAAACAATCCCAACTCTAAAATAAGTGATATTTTTTTTCAAATATGTGATACTACAATCGAGATCACGTGAGCCAACTGACATTTTAGAAAAAAAAATGGGTTTGGTACCTTTTGTATATGTGTGGAGTGAGCTAAGAAAAAATATGTTGCTCTGTAAAACGATCTAAATAGCGTGTAAATTAAGGTAAGAAGAACATTGAACTAAAAGTTTCGATAAGGAAGTTTCACCAATTTATCACTTAGCTCACTTCACTCTCCCAGGGTTCAATTAAGATTCACATAAAGCTTAAAACGATTTTCAAAATAATGACAGTCCATATCATGAAGATATTTTCATATTTTTAAAATATAATGCCTTTCAACCAAGAATTGACCGTTAACAAATTGAAGGTGATATTTTTTTTAAATCTCTTTAACCTACTTCTACTTTTAGGGAGTTACATACAGTCCAAGGTAAAGTTTGACCGCCTCAATTATTCTCCTCCACCTTCTTACGTCAATCGCTGACCTCCAGCACTCGTAAAGTCCTGTGAGACCCTATATATCCAGCGAAGACACGGTCTACCAATTCAAGATCATGTAAACGGTAGCGTGTATGGTCAGGGCTTATTTAGAAGGAAGACATGGCCTTCCGAAAAGGAGATTGGGCGTGGAGCTAACAATTCAACCCCGGGTAAAAATTGTTATGAAACATCAAGATGATTCCCTCAGAATTTTATCCTCAAACCAAAAAACTGCATTCAGCAACTTTCATGGAAATAGTTCTACCCACTAAATTTTAATTCTCATGCAGTCGTTTTCATTGCAAAATTAATGTATAAATCAAAATACATTGTCGGTAGAGTATAAAACAGATTAAAAAACGACATTATCGAATTAAAACAAATAAAAAAAACGTGTAATTAATATTAAATATATATAACTATACTAATTACGTGTTTTTTTATGTGTTTTAATTCTATAAAGTTGTTTTTTTAAATAGTTTTTATGTTCTCCCGATACAAATTGTATATTCAGACAAACAATTTTACAATGGAAACGACAATATATGTTATTTAAATAAGGATTACATGCTTCATTTATTACAATACACATTATTTGTGCTACAATGTTAGTTTTTTGTTTTTTATCTTTGTTATTTAATTCAGCATTCGTAGTACTACGCCATTTTTTTTTTCAAACGTGTTCACATTAAAAAGTAAATCTGACAGCACGCATAGCTTACAACGTAATGGCATTTTAAACTCAATGCGACAGCGCGTATTTTATACGCACTCCCTGTAAGTTCAATTCAACACCTCATAAATCATAGAGTGAACCGATCGAGCGAAGAAGTCAAGAAAGTCGGCAAAAGGTGAATCTATAAATACAAATTACAGAGTGAAACCATTATGGCAGTTCTTATTTCGTTTTTTTTATTTTTTACTTTTGCAAAACAATGAGCGACTTAATATGAAGAACATTAGTAGCTGTTTACGTGAGTGAAAAACACAAATGAAAATTCTAGCCTCGCGCAGAGGTCAATAAATTTTTGTGAGAGAGTATTACGACATTAATAACGTCTTGTGAGAAATGAGTAAACATGCAAGTAATACATTTACATTCAAGAATAGAATATATATTTTGACACATTCTTTACAATTCTTTTTGGCATGACAATATATTATTACTATTTAAACTTATATCTTCACTCGGTCTAGATGGCCTCGTTGACAATCAGACTTGTGCGTCAAATATGAATGATAAATCGATTGGAATGTCTGTTATTTATGACTCAGGTTTTGATACTGCGCATATAAAACCCATTAGGAATTTGGATTAACACAAACTGATGTACTTACTATTAAAGCAATGATTTGCGGTTAAGCAGTACCATAAATTTGGGTAAGTTCGCCCATCGGTCTATAATGGAAAAAGGCGCCGTTATAATAACATGATAATACAAACACCATATGAATATTTTTTAATTAAGCAAAGGTATTGAGTGACCCTTGGTGGTAAAAATATGAATGAATGTACAACATTTTTTGTTTTACTATTGAATTTATAAGCTATCACATCCGATGTTGGTAGACCGCCGCCTATAATTTAAAAAATAGTCGATCGTAGTGGTCAAAAGTTTGGCCACTCCTGGTATAAAAGGTTAATTAAACCGTGATAATTTATTATTTATCCGAATCAAACAAATCAAGGATAGTGAATCAATCACGTTTACTTCAGACATTGATAAATGTTATTGTCTTCGTACGCTTGGGTTCACATTTGACCCAAAGTTCAAAGAATAGTTCAGTGAATTTCCAGTATTTTTCAATAAAGGGTTCCACCAACCTTGGAATAAAACACAATTTAAAAACTTTTCTGTAAAAAAATTGGATTAGCCACATTTTCAATTTGTATTGCTAATCTGTAAACCAAATACTGTATATTGTTTCCCATCTCAATCATGTACAGAATATATGAAAGCATAAAAAAAATCATTGTATGTATAGTAATTACAGTGTTTATTTGTATCGTTTATCAAAGTTACCCTAATTGTACTGAACAATACCACATGCGATGGCGAACCATAAAAATACAAAATCTCTCAGAACTGGGCCAAAGTTACCCAGATTGACTGCAATCAAACTGACATAATATTTATAATATTATTGTGTAGAAATCAAGTATTACAACAACACGTTGCTGCAATCACGCCAAATATTTAGATTTAAAAAAAATACCATCGTTATAGCGGCAGAAGGCATTAACTTGTTATCACCGGGGAACGTGGAATCCGAGTCGAAGAGATTTTTGTGTAGCGACGGGGAGCGCGTATTCCGCATCCTTCAATATAGTCGACATTAATCGCGCATAGCTCTTTAAATGTATTGATATTTTTTTATTGTTTTAACACGAATTGTTTACAAGCCATACGTTAATGATGTACTAATTTCTTTACGGCTCCGCCGTTGTATTTACCCCGGTGCAAATGTTTTAAGTTAAAAACCTTTTTTTGAAATAATTGACATTTAAGAAAATCATGAAATTCAAGCAATCAATTGTGTTATCAATTTTTATTTTATATTATTCAAGCATCTCTATTTGCATGCATACATTAACCATTATCTATTAAACTTATTATGACATTCGTTAATCATTTACGAATTCGATTGAAGTATAAGTAATGTTAATTACAGTTTTTTGACGCTAATAACTGTGAACGAATTCAAATTACGTTAAAAATACATGGAATATGGCTGAGATTATTTTTTTCAGACGATACACGGTTCTAAAATCTATCCTAATGCATTCATAACTTAAAACATCCTAATTTCGAATTATCGTTTCCTGCCACTAAGCCGACGACACATTGTTGCTTCCCTCGATAATTAACAGCATTTAGTGCCAAATAGATCAATTAATTTAAGTCCAAGGTGAACATTGTCCACCTCAATCAATCAGTTTCGCTGAGATCGATCCTCAGTCTTGCTATGATAATTGATAACTCAGTGCTCGTAATTTTTGTGACACCACATCCATCCAGCGAAGTCTCAGAATGACATCACTCCATCGTCTCTCAGGGTAGAAGACGCGAGGCATTCTAGCAAGCATATTTTTTGGGACGCACTACAATTTGTTTTGTAAAATGTCAAACATTGAAATATGAAAATATTGTGGTTTTTATGTCGATTATTTTATATGTTTGATATTATATCTTAAAACTCAAGATATCACTAATTAATATTGACCCTTAAAGACGTCAAGGGAGTCAAGCCATAAATTTCATGAAAAATATTTAAGTACACAACAGCATTTTTAAACCTTTAAAGATGCCGTGGTCAATGGATTTGAGCCATAAAATGCCCTATTTAAATATTTTGCAGATTGTCAATATCACATATTTAGCAGTCAATGACGCCAAACCGCAGAAGTCTTTGACTTCCGAATAATTACTTTTATGGGGAAACGAGCTGCCAACAACACAAAGGCAGAGACATCAACAGAAAGCGTCATACCATACACCTAGACGGGCGATGGACGGAACGCGATCGAACGTCATAGAAGCCGGCTACGTCACATTCTGCAACAGGACACAATAATTTCTCACTAGTCGTCGACCGTAAGGTTGGCGGTAGATCTAATCCAAAATGTTAATCTGTAATTACACAAGTCGAATAAAAAAATTCAAAAACTTTAAGGTGTTAACTGTCAATTCTTTGTGAAAAGGCATTATATTTAAAAAAAAAAAAAAACACAATTTTTTTGTTTCACATTTTTATTATGATCAGAACCAGTTTCACTGATAACATAAAAATCGTATCAAATTCATGAACATTCCGAATAATTCCAAATATGTGGCTTAACGCTTTAACATTACAAAGTACGTTCAAAGTTTCACTGTTATATATTTAAAAACAAAAAGTTCAAATATAAAATGTCACTTTTGTGTCACACAAAATCTTTGCGCGCTGATTTCTCAGCTTTATAATTTTGTGGCTTGACTCCCTTGACGTATATCTACGGCGAGGAAATGTTAAATTTAAGAAATCATAATTTGATATTGAATTAGGGAATAAACTCACAATCTTCTAACCACTAACAGAATTTTTACCACTTGGATACACAAGAGGACGGTTGACAAAATCATATACTTTGAAATGACAGAACACGCGTGAGCGTCTTTATTTTTCAAATAACACAAAAAGTAAGCCTCCAAACGTACACTTGGAATTTTGAAGAAGGCATTTATAGAATATCCCTGAAATAGAAACGGTTTTTGAGCAGTACATGATGAATTTACAAACTCTCACGTGCCTTGAATATTTTTTAAATTTATTGTAAATACCAGTACAGAGACGTGCCCCATAGTTCGAGTATCCCTATATTCATATAGAGTCAAGATTTTGGGATGAGGTGGCCATGACCTCTTTGGGTGAGCGCCCTTTCCGGAACAGCCTTTTGCCGTTGTAACGCTTTATTGAAAAATACTGGAAATTCACTGAACTATTCTTTGAACTTTGGGTCAAATGTGAATCTAAGCGTACGAAGACAATAACATTTATCAATGTCTGAAGTAAACGTGATTGATTCACTACCCTTGATTTGTTTGATTCGGATAAATAATAAATTATCACGGTTTAATTAACCTTTTATACCAGGGGTGGCCAAACTTTTGACCACTATGATCGACTATTTTTTAAATTATTATTTACATTGTATGTGTTAGGTAATCATAAGAAAAATAGTAAAGAGACTGTCGTCGATAATCGGCTAACTTCGAGATCGTAGACCGTTGTCTCTGTCGCACGGCTTCTCTCAACAGCTGTGTGGGACGGGCGTCCGAGATGTGTACATATCGACAGGCGGGCGACTAAATAGTTACACGTGATCGACCAGTCGACTGCGGTCTACGCTTTGGCCACCCCTGTTTTAGGCGAACCGAGTTTACCTATCATTTGGAAACATGTCCAGTTTTAGCCGCAAGTCTATGTATACAATAAAATACAATACAATTAAAATTGATAGTTTTTTTATTGTGCTCGTTGTGTTATTAATTGTAACACACATTTCCTTTTTTTGAGTAGCAAATTCAAATTAAATGTACCCGAAAAAATCTTTGTCGCATATATTAATTTGAATCCATGTATGTATTTTTTTAACAATGGACGCTCCCAATGTGGAGAGTATGGACACTTAATGAAGGTATCTCAATATATGTTAATCTGCTGCTCTTCTTCGATTAGAGTACATATAAAAGCATAGGGCTACGACAGGACTAGTGATTCTCAAAACGCTCTCGCTACGCCCCGTTTTTAGGATCAGATGAGAGGGAGGGAATTCTACCCACTGCACTGCGGATCCGACGAATCCATTTACTATTGAACAATTGGTAGTGAAATTGAGGATTTTTCCTAGGATTGAGTGTGTAGAAGGGAAGGGCTCACCGATCGCATTATTTATTACCTGTGTTGGGGAGAAAGAGATCCAATAGGGTCCAGGATTCAAATTGTGTTCATATAGAAAGTCCTCTACGGTATCTTTAGACATGTAAATTTGTCAGCATTAAAACTTTCCCTTTCCAAAATTCATGCCATCCGTTAAGTAAATAAAATTGATGTATATTAAAACTTCAAAAAAATATTTGGTCTATATAATATGCAAATCAGCAAATCACGAATAAATTTATCATTAAAAAAAAGTATAATATTTTTCATTCAGTTTTTTGAAACGCGGCAACCTTAAAATAAAATAAAATATAACTTAGCAATAAATTCTACAGAGAAAGTTCCCACAACATCTTTTTTAAAAACAGCATTTGTCTGTATTCTTTCCAGTGGCATCACCATTGACTAACAAGTTCTATATCTTATGAGTAAACGATTTTCAATCGTCGCAACTGCCATAAATGGTTTTATCAAACAATGTTATAGTGTTTAATTCATCTCAGAATCTATTATTCATTTATGAATCAAAAAACAAAAAAATAAGTTTGTCAAAAATCATACTTTTTTTAATGAAATATCCCTTAGCTATATACTCAATTGAAGTACCGATTTCTGTATATCAGGTAAATATTTTTCCGCCACAACCTGGCCGCAGTAAATTTTTCCAGATATAAGGATTTACCGAATCATTCAAGATAGAATGTACATCTGCCAACTTCACTGGACTGGAAAAAATGCGCACACTGCAATAAATTGAAAACAGCTTTCGGAAACATGATAAAGCTATGACAGTATATCCTTATTTAGACAGAAATTCCAAAAACTGTATAAATATATTCACATTCAGTAACGACAAAATTTCTCTTGTACATTTGTTTATTTAAAAGTCGAAATCGATGTTCATACTTATCATTATTGTGGCTTCACTTCACATAATTTTGAAATATCTGTAATCCGCAATTATTCGTTCTTAAATCTATCAGTCATTGAAATGACTATTTCTTTAACAAAAGAAGAAGTTTAAAGGAGTCAATTAATATCCATCCTTACATACATTCTTGTTCAAATCCGATTGTCCAAGAATGTTAAATCTAAATATGCACCCAGTACCTTCTGAATAGAGTTAACACCTGTTACACCGAATGTGTGAAATGACTTATTTCATGAAAAGTGCAAAATTTTACATACTTCATGAAATTATTATGCCCCAGTGGTGTTTTTTTTAAATTAAATTAAATGTCATTGATCATATAAAAATATGTCAATCAACTACTACATATGACGTTCATTTCCATTTACCAAGTCCAAAATATCTTGAACTATAATAAACACGAGTTTTATAAAAGTTATTTTCGCGGATTGCATCAGGCAATGGTATATTTTTATGATTATAAATAATTGCACTTTGTGTTAGATAGTATTAACTTAGTACAATCAAACTTTGATGTTGTTAGTTTCCACTTAGTCACGGATTCTTTTAACAAAGTGAGTAATTTGTAGTAGGTTATGTTTGGGTTGGTCTGGTTTGGTTTGTGTAATGTATTCTAATGCATGGAACAAAAATAATATAGGCGTCCTAATATAGATTAGAAGAATAAGTGACATTTCATTACAGCTTCGTACAACTATCGATTTCAAAGTGCGAGTATTTATATTGAGAGAAAAATATTTTATCTATGTGAAAATATTTTTTCGTATGTTCAATAAATTTCTTCTATGTTAAAATATATTTTATTATGTTGGATCACTTTATTTTTAGTGAAAGAATTTGTTTTTTGCGGAATGTATAAGTGAAATTATAAGTGAAAACTATTTTTATGAAAGTGAATATGGTCTAAACAAAAGTGAATTTAAATGTAAACTTAATTTTAATACCTTATCGTGCGTACACGCACTTATTTGACAGTTGCATGAATTAGTATATTATCTATGGTTATATGACAGTAGCATTAGTATATTATCTATGGCAGTCGTCGCGCAAGCTTGTTGATAGTTGACGTTGTTTCGTAAAATTCAAACTTGGAAACATCAGCCATAAAGGTAAGCATTATATTTTAAATACGATAATAACAAAATGAATGTATGAAGTATTCTTTATTATATGGACTATACAATTAAACTTATTTAACCTCAAACAGGGTGCCCCGTGCTCGAAACGGATAAAAAACGAGAGACTTCTATTTGTTACCGCTTCATAAAATTCAAACTTGAGAATATCAGCCACCAAGGTAAGCATTATATCTTAAATATGACAATATCAAATATATAAAATATTCTATGGGACTTTCCAATTAAATGAATTTAACCTCAAACGGTGCCGCGTGCTCTCAACGGAAAAAAACACAAGTAAATAAATGTTTAAAGGAATTTTTAAAATATAGTAAATATCGGATAGACGGAACATGGGCAATATCATCGCTAACCTATATTCCGACGCTTTCTTTCGTCATTTACGAATATTTCCCATATATTTAGCTTCTTCAAAGATTTTTCTACCCTAAAACATTTCATTTTGTGTAGTTTTCGGTGAAAAATATAATTTTTAGGCCATGTTCCGACTATCCGATATTCACCAAATATATTTTGTAATCAATCAAAATGCGAAATAATAATTTAAAAATTTTACTTTCAGCCAACCCACAAAATGGACTTGCAGTCAGAAATAAATGATTACAAAAGCGAGTGTCTATAGACTGAAGACCACGAAAAACGTGATAAACATTTTAGATAACACTAATAATCATAAATATAGACAGTACTAGCATATTAAAAAGGCTGAATTTTGCAGGAATTACAAAAGTTTCAAAAATTAAAGACCAAAAAATTATGGCCACCAGAAAAAATGTGTTATCAATGATATGAATAGTGCTTGTGGATGGACATAAGAAAGAAAAAAACTCACAAAAAAGTTTCTGAGCACTATGCTAGTATACTTATTTCAATTGTCAAATTGTTTATACAACAGTGTGAAAGGTTCACAGAAAAATATAAAAAGAGCTCGCAAGCAGGCATAGTAGTCAGACCTATCACTGTTTCTGATCTCAATCAAAGAGGACAAGTAGATATTTTTCTCAACTTGGTAGCACTACATGTTCTACATTCGGACAATGGAAGAGAATTCACCGCCAGTATAATACGAGAATTGGGGTCTTTATGGCCTCATTTAATGCTAGTTAACGGTAGGCAAAGACATGCGAAGATATCCTCAACGTCAAGATTCCGTTGAAAGAAGTAACCAGACTAAAAAATTCGTTGATTGCTTGGATGAGGAACAAAAACATTTCCCCTTGGGCAACCGGTCTGCTTTTCGTTCAATGGGGAATGAACACAACCTATTACAAAGATATACGAATGGAACCCTATACGGCTACATTTAGACAACCGCTTAAAATAGGTCTACGCTCCCAACGTCCAAGTGAATTTTTGGAGAACATAAGCAACGACTTAACGAAGAGCTTGATTAATTGTGACAATGCAGTAATTACATCAGATATTTTAAAACCTCAAGTAGAAATAATTGAAGAAGAAGATATTTCCTTACATATTGATAGTGAAACAGGGGATCATGACTCTGTCACACATCCTGCATTGGAATCGGAGAGCCAAATGCATCCTGCAATTGAATGCAGAAAAATAGCGATGAAAAATGTGTTGACTAAGCAAACGGGATGATGGAAAAATCCAAAATATTAATGCTACCTTTAAAAGGCGATAATGTTTTGGTTAGCATTGGCCAATTTGATAAATGAAAGGGACATCCTAACAATTCAATTGGTGTAGTTAAAGAAATAATAGAGGATAGATACAAAATCAGTACAGGCTGTGTCACAGTGTCTCAGTTAGTCTAGCAGTTTTCAAGTGTGTTGAATTTTGTAGCTAGAGCGCAGACAGTAACATGAACAATGCCTAACCTTTTAGGGAATAAGTAAAGAATTGCTTCAAAACTTAATAGCTGGGCAGAAAAGATGCCACTTAAAATAACTTACTAATATACATATTTTTAAATAAATCAAAACTGTAAATTCATATAAATTGTCTATAATCATTAATTTCATTTAAAGTCTGAGAAATTGGTTATTATATGATTACTGCAAATGATTCATTGCTGGCTAGATTAAATTGTATTTTTACAAATTTCTACTCGCAAAAATGTTTTTATTTCACATAAAAATGTTCAACAATGTGATACTTCTTTGTTTTTATTTGACACAACATAGGGTGATTATCAACAAAACTATTTCATCGGATATGAAGAAGAGCCTCTTCTGAAGAGGTGATCAATTGGCAACATCAGTTAACTTGTATTTCATTTCTAAACTATAGTTTATTATGTAAGTATTAAATTATTGTAAAAAAAATAACCATTATCATTATGCAATGATATGGAAATTTAAACAGTAGATAATTATATTTTTGATGTAATTACATGATATCACTAGTTGTATTAATATTATTCATAAGCACCCATTAAAGCTTTATATAGATAATAGGTGAATAAGAAGTTGTACCCATGTTTAAAAGACGATTTTGTATAGTTATATAAATCAACATACAGTATTACACACAAATGTTTCTTTTTTTTGTTATTACCATGCAATATATAATCTCAATTTTTTTTTCTATGGATTCGGCGGTGACTTTGTGGAAGTTCATTTTTAATATAAAATTAAATTAAAAATTGATAACTTAGTTATTCCACTTGGTTTATCACTAACGTGACGCGTTTCGCCTCTTTAAGAAGCATCTTCAGACTAACCGTATCGTAAGGCTGTTTATTTCTTAGGTAAACGATGATTTTATTCTTAAAAGGGTGGGGGTGGGTTTTATTACATTCTACTGGACGTGTGAAAGGGGGTAAGCTATAAACAAATCAATTACTGGCACCTGGATGTGAAAAACCCAACGGGAATAAATTTAATAATGGCGAGCCGCCTGTTCTGTTTAAAATGTTATTCACTAATCCTCCATTACTGTTAATGGTTTTATTGATTTCTAAAAATTCTAAGCTATTCATTTTAATACCTCTTTTATTTACACGATGGAGTATTTCTACGTTATTATTTTTATTATAAGTATGATCAGTTTCAATTAAATGATTCGCAAACTCTGAAAAATTATTACTTTTGAGACATCTGATATGTTCTTTAACTCTAATATCAAAGTTTATACCTGTCTGCCCTATATAGGAAGCTTGACAGTCTTCACAAGAGAGGCGGTATATTCCACACTGTGACAATGATTCTATTCTATCTTTATTGTTCAATAAGATTTTACCTAAGTTGTTAACTGTATAAAAAGCTGCCTGCAAGCTATCCGGTAACAGCTTTGACATTTGTAATGATATCTCTCCAAAATAAATGATTCTACGCCAGCTAAAAGTTCTATCATGTGTTTCACGGTTTTGGTATAACGATATAATTAACTCAATATGTCATTTTTTTCGATTTAGTGTTTTCTTCCAGAACAGCGACGATTTGTAACCACTTAGAATTCCATGACGAGACAATAAATAAAATAGATACTCTATTAATTAGGTTTTGAGAAAAGTGATTTATTCTGAGATGAAATGAAATTTACGAGTAAGAAGCCTTTTCTCCGGAAAGTTTATCAACGATTTACAAAGATATCAATATTGACAGATTGATCCTTCAAAAACAGAGGTGATCCCCAACATAATTATGGTAAGTACGCACAAAAAGATGTGAAGATCGAGAATATTTATTCAAAATGGAATTATGGGAAGTGATTTAATAACACTTCTTTCAAGTTAATTTTATTTGAATGTACGTTGTTTATTACTAAATGATATTTTACAAACAGACACTATCATTTTTATGCATTTAAAAATATTAACTAATAAATGTTTAATATTACCATCAGATTCTTCAGAGTATTGAATGTTACAAAATTTGAAGTTAAATTTTTTCTACTAATATAATTTAGTTAAGAGTCAGTCATCTTTATTTGGGATTAGTTGATTTACAACAGGCATTCTTCATTGAACTATCTTCTCTTAACCCGATGAACGCGCTGGACACGTTTATATGTCCATGACTTATTTCCGGCCAAACTAGAAGGACACTTGTGGATATATGCTTCAAAAAATAGTTTAAGCCTTTAGGTAGAGAAATTAGACAACTGATCATGAAAATGATAAGAAGAACACAAGGAAACATATTTTTGAAAAGAGCTCTCGATATTCAGTCTTTCAAAATATCACCTTTAAACTGCCGATACCCAGTATTAATCGTCAGCTCTATGTATTAAACATACTTATGCGGCTACGCGCTTGCTTGTGTGCGTGTTGACGATGTATATGAAGACTAGCCTCAGAAATTTTGCTTGCAAAGTGGTAGATGAAATTTTTCAGATTCTTCATTTTCTTCGATTTATTTTAGCAAGAATGCGAGGAGTTTAATTTATGATAATTAATATGTATTTCACATAATTCGTCATTTTTTACTGTTTAAATTAATTAGGCGTAGTGAGCGGTTTAACAGATCAATTGACTGAAAATAAATTCGTGCGAAAACGGCTCGAGCTGTAACGGTTAAAGTATTATGTTTCAATAATTTATTAAAACAGTCAATTATGTTTCGATTAAAGATTGGAAATAATTTATAAAAAAAAAGATGTCCTTTACTACATATAAGCCATTATATTTCTAGAAAATTGTATGCGTCATGTAACTAATACATCGCATTTTATCTATACTTTTCTAAACCACTTAGGCGTTTGTTGTCAAGAAGGATATCCTTGTTAAGATAAATACGATTTTTGTATTTATAATAAAATGTTATTAGACATACATGTCACGAAACATTATCATTCTTCACCATAAATTGGCTTGAGATAATAACAGTCATGTAAATAAAACATGTAATATTATGTAAGATCAAGGAAAGAACGGTGACAGGCAGGCGTCTGTCGGCGCCTCAACGCTCATGACGTCATCGCGTGGACTTCTGAATCAGTAACTGTCAACTTTTGGGAATACTTCTTCGAACCAAATAATGTCGACAGTGGACTAATATGACGTGTGTTAAACAGCAGTTTAGCGTATTATTTTTCAAATGATAATTCATGACATTGTATAGTTCTGTTCTACTCATTTAGGTCCATTTTATTCGTTAATTTAATCATTGTATCTGGTCAAAGAGTATAAAAGTATCAGGAATGTATGGAAAACTAAAATCGACTCTTTAAATTCCTGTAAAAACAGTATTTTATTTACATTAAAATGAAACGAAAAAATAGTAAGATTTTTTGAAAATATATGTTGATAAACGCAAAATAAGAGTGTGGTTTGGCCGCGTCTTTAGTTCACTCAGCCAGGAATTACCGCCAGGGATAACTGCTACGTCACCTGGTTAGGATACGTCGTCAGCTACACGTCTTTTGGAGAAGTGAAGAAATAAACTAGTCTATAGGGATTATATTATTGTTAATAGTTTCTGATTTTAACAAAGTAATAGATATTCAAAAACTCGCTTATATCACGAATTTTAAGCTACTGTGTATTGCGTGAGATATTTATATTCACTGATCGTTGTAATATAAATTATAACAGATAAAATTATATTAAGTTTCATTATAGAGTAACTCGCTGCTTTCACTGTCTGTGACGAAATGCATTCGTTTGCGATTTGTTTGAACGGACTTTTGAATTCTGCAGAAATTATAAATTTGCACTGACACGTTTGATGAACATATCGCGCCAAATAAAGGAACGGTGCCATCCAAAACAGTCGCGTAAAAGTGAGGTCGTGTAAAAAAAGGACTGGGTGTATAGTGCTTTAAAGTTGGTATTGATATTTGCAATATCGAGTTTAACATATCCGTCCAATATTGCAATCATTGTTTTAGCACAGTTTTAGAAGCTGGAGGGTAAGCTTATAATTCTGAAAGCACGTGAAACGAATGGTCAATACAGCGTTTTACGTAACGATTTATATTCTTTAATCATTTTTCTTTGTTGTTTTTTTATCGGAAAATACTCTGCAGGAACACTTCCCACGCTTTCTAAATAAAACCAGTATGAGAGAGTAAATACGCACTAAAGCAACTTTTACGCCATTCTCCATAGTCATTCGTGGACTGTGATTTATTTCGTACAAAATAACGATTGGAATTCTGGAAAGTGAAATTTTTCAGGGCGTTGGGAACGCCGTCGGAAATTTATATAGCCGAGACGGCGACTCAAAGTCACAAGACTCAGTAAAAGCAACGCCAAATTGTATTCTGTGAATCATTGCTGGATCTTACTATATATTACAATAAAACCTTACATATTACAACGCTAAATGAACTGGTTCTGACCTGTACACGTGAATGAAACTTTGAATACTTAAATTTATGTATTTAAATTTATTGTTTTACGGTTGATTCGATTTATAATGGTAATTCCAAATCCGACATTCTTTTTGGATTGTGACAACTCCATTTCCAGAAATTTGCTAAGGCTTTAAACTTAGATTATTTGAGCGTTGCTTACAAAAGACAATTATATGTTTTCAAACTATACCTATTGCATAGTTTCTGAAACCCTTTTTAAAGATAAAATGTATTATTATTTTATATTTTCGATAGATTCGGAGGTAACTAAGCAAAAATTCATTTTTAATATAAAAAAAATTGATAACACAGTTATTCCACTAGCTGTGCTGTTAAATATGACACGTTTTTTGTCTATTTAAGAAACATCTTCAGATAAACTATAATATCGCAAGGTTACTTAATAACATTTTAAATAGGACAGGCTGCTCGCCTCTATTAAATTTAGTTCTCATGGAATTTTCACTTCGAAACACTAGTAATTAATTTTATAATCAGTAGTGTTAAGGTAATTAGTTATATTATCGTTTGTGTTTAGCCCCTTCTTCATTTCCAGTAAAAGGAATAAATCCATCCCTCACCTATATCCGTCTGAAGATGCTGGACGTGCCAGTGGAATAACTAAGTTGTCAATTTCAATTTTATATAGTATTGTTCATGGCTGAATCATTCACACTCACTGTAAACTAATAAAACTTGAGAAGCGATCGCAAGCATATTTTGTGTGTGCATTTACAGATAAGATATTGCAGAGTTTTTCAACTGGCCCGCAGCCAAGCTCGCACACTTTCCCTTCCAACACTAGGAATGATTTATTCCCCGAGGATAGCCAAAAGTGTTCACTTTTCTTTCTTAAATATGCTACTTCAACAGCGCATAAAATATATTATTTGAGTACTCAGCTGAAGGATTTCCACTTTAACCGCTGTGCTCTTTTTGAAATCACATTTGAAATATAACATAAAAGTGTTTTACTGCGCTTTATTTCTTGCTGTTTTACTACGCACAGCAATATGTCACACTTCAAATGTCGCGTCTTCTTCAGTACACTATAAAAATACATACTGTCAACAAAACATGCAAATACGCATTTTCGTTTGGAAAAAATGTTGAGAAAGGAAAACTAAATACAAAATTCACTCTAGATTGCATTTGATTGAATCGATATGATGTAAAATTCAATGAAATGCTTCTGTACAGATCATTTTCGTTGGCTGTTATTTCTGAACTTACTTAAATCATCCAGCTTTGACTTGTGATTAAAAATACATTTTTACAGAACTTTGACCGAATGCATTTAATACACAATTAGGGCTTCCAATCGCTGGTTCCCGATCAATTATTCAATCCCGTAATCTCGGGATTGATATTCAGACAATCACGGGATTTCGGGATTCATTTTAAATGCTAAAAAATAACTCATTTATCAAATTAAAACTTCCCGATTAAATACAACGTGTACCTCAGTTTGTTCATGTATATAGTTTTTTTATAATACCTATAAAACTAAGCAAATTTAAACTTATTCCTTTTCATAATTCGTAACAGCCGCCTTAACCAATTGGACAATATTTTAAAGTCAAATTGAAAAACATGTCCTCTTTTTGGATACCATTTGTCAAAACTTACCATAATAAAGCAATAAATAAAATATAAAATTATTTTGACCATTATTTTGTTTTTAAATATTTTTCTCTTCTTTTACAAATGGCTGTGTGATTTTAAATCAACAAAAAAACAATTCCAATCCCCAAAAAAAATTGAAGCAATGATGAACCCCTTTAAAATTTACAATTGAACACATGAAATTACAAATTTGGATTATTGAGATTTTGTACACTTCTATGTATTTTGTTCCATGGGTTTCGCCTTTCGGCATCTTCAGGCATTCGAGCGCACGAATGGACTCGAACTGACAGACAGTAAACAGTGTCTAACGTAACCCGGGTCGTTCCATCAAGCACCCTCAGTCGAAGTCTTAAATTACATGAAATTACACTTAATGACCAATCCCGGGATCCCGGAATCGTAAAAAGGATCCGGGATCGGATGCCCTATACACAATCCAATGAATATGACTGATTTTTAATTAATAAGGCAAAAATTAGTTGATTAAAAGCTGCTAAGGCTCTATGAATTGAAAAAATTTAAACGTAGCAACGCATTTTTAATTTGTCGGTACAATCAATATAATATGTCACTTTGCATTTCTTCAATATGAATTTTTTTCAAAAGCTGATTATAAGATGAATTCTATGAATACCATTTAAAATGTAATTTGAAAAGAATGTTAGCGACTTTACAAATTTTTTTAAACTGCAGGATATATGGAGTCGGGAAACACATTATACATGGTTAATTCGAAAACTGAAGACAGAAATCAAGAGTTCGCATATTAAGCATATGTAGAGATCAGCTCAAAAACACTACAAAGATTCAACTACTAATCAAAACCTTGCATATCCCATGTTGAATCAAGTTGTAATAATTTTGAGTCAGCTGAGAGAATAGATATGACAAAAAAACAACATGAATAATTCATTTTGTTTTGATAAAGGATAAGAAAGGTTCGGAAACGTTACAGATACTCTTCAAAAATATATTTTCTCCATGTCAGCATGTTCGAGATAGTCGGTACAGAAACAGGTCCGTACCAAGAGGGTCGGCCACTAGCATACAAAATCTAAAAAAGCCGCTCCCTTCTATTTCTGAGTTTTAAGTAGCGGCAGACACAATAATTATTATACTGAAATTCATCGCAACACCGTAATAAATTTCTTTTCTTTAGTTTTTATCCACCCCAATAATCGGTTTTATGGTGCAGTGGTCAACATGTTCGAATCATGTGATGTCTAAAAATTCCCTCCAACCCATCCGATTCTAAAAACGGGGCGTAGAGAGAGCGATCAGCTGACTGCAAGTCCTGTCCTAAACCTATTATTCTATCCTTACTCTCTTCGAAAAGGGGAGATTGAGCAACTGAGTAACGTGCAGCTCTCGCATAAATACTTTTGATGAGATAACTCCATAAAAAGATCACATGCACCACATTGGGAGAGTAAATTAAAAAAATCAGTTTCTGAGTTGTGCCGCGCACTTTCACATACTATATGTTAACACTTTCCATAATATTGAAGGTGCTTTGACAAATTGATAAAACCCTCAGAATAGAAATTGTTGGATATAGTAGAAACTATTTTTATAGAAAACATTAAATCGTTAGATGCGTTATGAATCTTTGAAATAATCTCCTGTAAATTCTCATACGTAATAATATGTATAGATTATTGAAACAATAGTGGCTAACATCAAGTAACCGAGTCAGAAGTTTTAAACCTAAAAAAAATAATGTTTACAATAATGTTTAAAAATGATGTTTACATTCCAAAAGGTGGTCAATTTATTTTTTTAATTTATAACATCAGACCAGCTCTGTCTTCTTTAAAATGAGATTCAATCATTAATTAATTTTCGTATTTTTTTAAGTTTACATCAATTAGCCAAAACACAGTAGATAATGGAGGGAGCGGGTTTTCACAAAAGACAACTGTGCAGTAGCCTTTGATATAAATAAATATTGAATATAAATAAATTACTTAAGTTGTATTATTCTAGATATTTTAAATTAAATATAACGTATGAAAATCTATCACTGACACCATCATAAATAAAATCATAAGTATCGAAAAATGGGTCAACTTCTCAATACACTGTAAATTATAGAGTTGGGTCGTAAAACGATTCAAACTTATAATTAGATAATATTACGTATGGCGAGCTAGAAGGAAACTTTCGCAAGGAAAATAATTTTCATACGATAACAATATTATTATTATAGCTTAACGCATTATTGGAAATTTTATGACTTGTTTGTCAAAAACTTTTTGCGTAAAATTTATTTACTTCTGCATAATTTTACGTTCCGTATTTTATAAGCAATGAAAACCTTTTTTGGCTCAGTATATGGTAATCCGTTTTAAAAGTTTAGAATTGTTACATAGCAATAAATAATAATTCATAAAATAGACAGTAATAATATAACCCTACTCTTATGTGGGTACATATTATATACATTTTAATTAATTAAATTGCGCAGTAGCTAAGTTAAACAAGTGCTGATTTAAAATAAGATATCTGAAACATGTAAAATACGTATTTATGTATTTATTTCATTTCAACAACAGTTACAGTAATTCGAATGTGCAGCAATTTTAATAATGATTTTATTGTGTTAATATAAAATTGATAACTCTTTAATCCTCTCCTTCTTTTATTATATTTAAAACGTGTTCAAACTCTTCAACTTAAGCATCTTCACGCTGTTTGTCTCAATTATTATCATTGAAAACATTAACAATTCTCAATTGAATCATGACTAGTGTATTGGTTTAATTTACATTATAAATCTAAAGAGGTGAAACATATCTCACACCTCGTTGCATAACCAGTGTAATAACAAAGTCACATGATAAATGAATTTCCAAAAAGATACCACCAAATCTTTATAAAATATGATTCCTTTAACACGACGGCTGCTGACAAAATTATCGTATGTTTGGATCCCGTGATCCTAGATCCTAAAGCTGGACCCTAGAACCGGATTGCAAAGTTATTAAGTGGCAACTTTACTTCTCCTCTAAATTTAGCGTATATATTATAATTAATATAACGGACAAATTAAAATTCATCATTAATTTACACAAAACTAGTATTTTCAATCAGACTTTTTTGAACGTTACGACAATCGAAAAAACAGTCAATCGATTTACCTTTGTAAAGTAATTTCGTAAAGTAACTGTCTCAACTAAATTTAATGTAATATTCGAATCGATCGGTAAATTCTCTAGTTGTATAACGTGAAACCGTACAAGGTTCTGTAAGGTTTCTGAACTACTTATCAAACACTGAAAGTGAGTTATTATATAAAATCTATAACCTAAATGTAGAGCACTCGACTTCTGTGAACTATTGCCTACTTATGTAATTATTTACGTAAATAAATTAAAAAGCTTTCAAGGAATTAAAATGTTAGCTTCTCTGCTTGAGCATAATAGTTTTTGAATAATTTCAACAATCAAAAAACTTAACTCAACAAAAATTTCGTGTTGCTTTAAAGCAGAATATGATAATTGATTGTTTCATACAAAAGTATCTTTTTAAAAAAATTTACATCACGAGGTAAGTAAAACTATTATTGGTTTTTAAAATATGCACTCTGGTACCGAACGAACGCTTCAATAGATTGATTTTGTAAACAAGGACATGGATGTTTGTAGTATTTTTATCCTCTTCGACTCACTCCATTCTTTAAACGGGGCGAAGACAGAATGATAAGCCAACTACTTGTTCTCTCTTATCATTATATTATTTTTATAATAAAGTCGTTGAAATGAGATTGACCAAATGATTTCAGTCTACGTTAAATGATATATGTTGAAATACTGAATTAGGTAGCTATATGCTGTGCAATCACGGAAACGAAAATAGTTTTAAAAATAAATAAAGTCTGGTATACAGTACATATTGTACAATTTTATTTGAGCATTATGAACTATAAGCACAAAAATATAAAACATGATGTTGATTGAAGTGGCATGTACTTGGTAGAGCTCCATTATAATAGGCTAAAAATGACACGGCATTCAATTCTATAAAAATACCAGCTATTTCGACTTCACGCCATAGTCAAAAGTATGTTTAAAGTTTACATACTGTTTTAGAAGACATGGACAATATTATACCATCTCACTTATTGCAAAATTATAACTTTTATTTCAAATTAAAATATTTAACGTGCCAATTGTGTTTTTAAATTAATTTAATCGCTAAAGTAAATACATTGAATTTTTCCTGTAAAACTGAACAATTATACAAGACTTCAAAATTCAATAATCTTATACTATTTGTACTCTTTATAACACATTCTATATCAAACCTTATCAACTTCAGTAAAACAAAATTGTGACATGTAGATTAAAGTTTTAGCAAAGAGATTTTGAATACATTAAAACTACGACATATTTCATATGAGTTGCAGGGTTTCAGATAACAGACAAAAAGAGACTATTTTTCGTCATAAAATATCGCATAATTTGATTTCATCCATTTATTATATTATCAAGCATCAACGCTGTATCACATGTCGTGCAAAACAAACCTTAAAGTAGAAAAAAAATGTATGTAGTAGTTTTTGAAACTAATATTTGTCAAATATCCCAAAACTGGGGTATCAATCCCAAACTCTTTTTATGATACCGGGATTTTATTATTAACAACGTTTCAATCCCGAAATTTGTAACGCGTAATTTCATGTTTAAAATTAAATTTGTGTCGACCATTCCTTCAATTGGTATGAATAAATGATTTTATATCTTTTTGGGCGTGGGAATAGTTTTTTTTTTTATTAAGAAGATTTTACTCACAAATGAAATTGCTTTTTTATAAAAAAAATGTAAAAAAACAGTAAAATAAATTGTTAATAAAACTATCTGTTCCTGTCTATGGAAGTTACGAATTATGATAAAGAAGAAGGCCACAAAACATAAAAATAATGTATTCATTGTGTAGATATTATAAAAAAGTATGTAGATAAACAAATCAAGGTATACGTTGTAGTTAATCAGGAAGTATTAAATTTGAAATATGAACTATTTTTTACATTTACTGTGAATCCCGGGACTGATATTTAGGCCTTTCCGTAATTACGGGATTGATTAATTGTCTGGAATCCCGGGATTGGAAGCCCTACCGAAAACAGCGTGACACTATGATTTTTTTATCTTGTGATTCCTTGGACATAATAATAATGTAGAGTTTTAAATGGAAAACTCCACGCTGTTGAATGTTCGATTCTACGGTTTCTGAATATGAGATAGCGATTAGAATAATCGATATTAAGAAATCTATTTTTGCACTCGCAAACAATCAAGGCTACGACGGGCAGGCGGAAGCTTCAGCCTACATCAAAACATACTTAGCTCTGTAAATATTTACTGCTCTGAAACTCTATATGTTGTTGAAGATCTGCGAATATTCAATATTCTTATTGATTTATTTAGGCGTATACATTCGGATTCATATTAACACTTACGTAGTTGATAGAACGAAACGTATTCAATTAACTGACGAACTATTATATCTCGAATAAGATATTCAGTTTGAAATTGACGTTTCACATAATAGTTGAGCCAATGAGAAGTGAAGTGAACCAACTAATATTTCCGCAAAAAATGAGTTAGGTGCGTTTTGGTATTTGACACGTTGACGGTGTTTTGGCCAATTGATGTAACCTTCAAAATTGAAATTATTCAGGAGAGAGTAAAAGTGTTTTATCGAAAACAGTATATGGTGAGTTGCGTTATGAATCTTTGAAATGCACTCCTGTTTGCAGATACGAGATTATACGTAAGAAGTGTCGATTTAATAATTGCTAACATCTAGCGGCCGGGTCAGAATTTTTAAAACTAAAACCAATGTAAAATGATGTTTCCCTTCCAAAAACTATCGATGTCATAAAGTATTATAAAAGAGCAGTGGTAAGTAAATGCAGACGAAAACATTCACTTAACTCATTTCATTTCTCGAAGGCTCAGTTCACTGTTTAAAAAAAAAATACTTAGAATAGCAGACGAATGATTGTGCGATCGACAATTTGATATATTATGTTTACACTTTCACAGGTTTTTAATATAAATATATTGTGTTGTGGTCACACCGTGTTTTTACAGGCCCACAAAAATATCACATTATAATGACATGTCATAATTAAATTATATCACTATGTGTCTTGGCTCTTAAGATAGTGGCGTGTATTTTTTACAATCTTGGTTTTAAAAAATACGAAATACAGATCAACGTCACAGAAAATAAGAAAACGATGTTTGGCATAAAAGATTATAAATATATAAACATATATTACGAAATACTCCTTACTATTTTATTGTATGTAATATTAATGACACATTGTTTGACACACCCTGGTTTTTCTTAAGTATAAGTGTCATTAGTGTCCTGAACTGAAATCGGCCTGCGGCAAACAGCAATATTTCGCAGTATAGGTTTTTTTCTTGTTGCCATGCGTTAAATTAGCCCCCGGCTTCGGCCGCTGGACGAGTCCATTTTACGGAAAAGGGTAGCTCCAACTTTGCACGGAGTTTTTTTTTAATCTTGTAGACAGTCGATTACGATCCGCCGAGAGGGACGAGCTGCGGTCTCGTGGCAGCGGAGGTGACATGTGAACTGTTTGTTTTTGTGTTTTGATTTGCGTTGGATTTAATTTAAATTCGTTGTGTTATTTGTATTATAACTTAAAGTAAATTCAGTTGCTAAGTAAATGTAAATGTAGAATCAATTTTATGTGTTAAGATTTTATATATTTGTGTAATATTAAACCACTGCATCTTGAATGGAAAATAAATAAGTTTTGAACCGGATCTGAAATGGTGTTTGTCTGAGATCAGCCCTTCCAGGACTCCGGATAACCAGCCGCTCGCCTCTCTTCGATCCGGGGTCTTCTCATGTTATAAAATTACTCAGCTTTTATGATTTATCAGTGAATATTACTGATGAATCAAATAGAAATGCATACATTCCAAGTTAAATAAGCTTGTTCTTGTTAAATTTATGACATCGTTTATATTGTAAAATTATTTAGATAACAGAAATACAAATAAAAGCTAAAATAAATAGGGTTCCATCAAAGATTCTTTAAAATGAATAGTAAATTATTAAATATAAAGTATTCATCTTGAATATAAAAGTCAAATTGTGAATTGAATAAAACGTGATGGATGGCAGAAACCGTGGCAAACACGATGTGCGCATAATTAATTCAGTTCAGAATGATATAAGGGATGATAATTCGAGGCCCGGGGGATTACGCACGGGCTTTGTGGGGACTGGCAGCGCCGCCATGACCTACATTGTCGTTTCTTCACGCCCTTTTCACGAGAACTCTTTAGGCTAGCACCCTACGCTTTGCCACTCGAATTTTATGAACACTCTGGCGGGAAACATGAAAAGCTCTAACGAGACGCTCTCCTTTGGATATTGCTTTAAAATTGAATACAAGAAAGATACTTCGCGCCTTGTCACATCTGTGATAATTACAAGAGAGCTGGTATTGACATTTTACATCATTTTACGAACACAGTATTGTCATGGAAAATTATGAATTACGGTTAAAACACACTTTTCAATGTGTACTTATTTATTCAACTTTAATAAGACGGAAGTCGTAGAAATATCCAAACAAGTATACTTGGTCCTCGTATAACACGGTAATATGGTTCCACAAAAACGTCGTGTAACACGAATCCATGTTATACGAGGTTTGAAGTGCATACAAAATTAGGTTATGCCTTCCAAAAAAATATCGAGGTTTGTTAATATCCTTTATTTTTTTATTAATAAACAAGCGAAAAAATGTACACTTACATATTTTAAGACATCGACTGAGGGTGCTTGATGGAATTTCAATATCAAATTTGAGTTATTGAGATTTTGTACACTTCCATGTATTTTGTCACTAACGACCCGGGTTTCGCCTTTCGGCATCTTCAGGCATTCGAGCGCACGAATGAACTCTAGCTGACAGACAGTAAACAGTGTCTAACGTTTATATAGAAGATACAAATACGACAAATATTATGTACGAGATAATATATTATAAGTCTAGGATCCACACTGATAACTGAGTTAAAATTTCGAGAATCGCCTTAATCCTTATTTTGTAAACATCGCATTAACAGGATGGCGAATTGCCGCTTTCCAACTAATATTAGAATTACCAGTGATTTTACAATTATAATAGCATTGTGGGTTTTGACGGGATGCAATTCGACGAAAGGATACATATATACAATCATTCCACATTTAGTGGCATCTGTTACGGGGGCTTACGGGAGCGGAGCTACGGGGAGTTTGGAAGATTCAGCTGTTCGTTCAGAATTGGCAGGGAATTTATCTGGGCTCTATTGATTTCCAAAATTTCTTGATAAAATAATTTATGATCCCCCATGTTTTGGTGCAACAATTTAACATGGGGGATCATCCTAAGAGATAAATCTTAAAGTAACGAGCCAGGCTCGCACATTCCAGTTAGGGACTGGGCATGTCTAAAATAAGAATAGTAAGCTCTTCAAGCTTACGCCGACATTACGAGCAATTCTTGGTAAGAATTGAACTTTTTTTAAATGATTCAAAGACAATCATTCTCGTAAGGGGTTTTTCTTCAGTGTTTTCCCCACACAAAATCCCTCAGCTGACAGAATCTTTTTAGATAGCAGTACTTAGCTAGCCTACATGCGGGAAAGGGATATAAAGACCTAGTCTGTATCCACCCTAGCACTAACTTTAGCCAGGAAATTAGGAGACCGCTTCGCGGACTCCACATAATAGTTTCAGTAGGAAAGTAAAGGTAGTAAAAAAAAAAATTACTGTCTGTCAGTTCGAGTTCATTCGTGCGCTTGAATGTCTGAAGATGCCGAAAGGCGAAACCCAGGTCGTTAGTGACAAAATACATGGAAGTGTACAAAATCTTAATAACTCAAACTTACGTATTTATTGAAAAAAAATCATTCAACATCGCTATCACTTTCAATTCTAAATGTTCGACTCTTTTTCGAGATCGGTTGTTTTCATTATCGGAGGACTTTTAAGATTTAGGCTTTAAAAATTCTGAAATAAGCGATTTTTCGTTAAATCTTTACGCGTTTCGTGATAAGAGACCAAAATCTGTTGTTTTCCTTCTTGAACTTCAAACTTCTTTTCATTATAAGATCATTGTCGATAAAAAACAATGCGCTATATAAAGCGTGTTGTACAAAAATATGTCACAATTCATCAAGGGTGTAATATCAAAACCGTGTTGTATAAAACCATGTTATACGAGACCCAAGTGTATATTATTAATTTTGTAATGTGGACATTTTACTATTGTCACAGATCACATCATGAAGGCATGAAACTTTCCTATGACTAAAACGTTCATACTAGCTACTTTAGACATTCAGTATTTTATTTTCGATTCCGAGTAAAATAATGGGCACTCTTATACTAGACAGTAAAATGATTGAATTGACATTTACTTTTTCAAGCGCCATTAGAATCACGCCATTTTCAGAGCTATGCTTAAATCAACTATATAGCATCATACATGCGTAATTAAATATTCAAATATATATACCGGGTCTATGATGCAATGGTCAACATCGTTGGCTTCGTTTACGGATTCACGAGCTCAAATCCCATTACGGAAATTTTCATAAATTTATTTTTCAATCCATTTATGAATTTCTGGTCGAAGGCATAGATTTTTGTGATGTCTAAAATTCCCGTCCACCGATACAATCCTAAAAACGGGGCGTAGCTAGAGCTTTTAAGGTGTTAACAGTCAATTCTTGGTGGAAAGACATTATATTTTAAAAAATAAAACACAATTCATTTGTACTACTTCCACATATTTATAATGATCAGGAGTGGTTTCGTTCATCAAAAGCATTATCAACTGATTATCAGTTGATAATGCTCGTGATGAGCGAAACCGGTCCTGATCATTATAAATATGTGGAAATAGTACAAATGAATTGTGTTTTATTTTAAAAAAAAAAGTAGCTAGAGCTATTAACCAACCAGTAGTCCTACCCTTATATCCCTTTTTTGTTCGTTTCCGCTCCCAACGTAGTGCAAATGGTCTCCTAATGGAGAATTTTTTAGAATTTTTAGAATTTTTCTATGAGAACTGCTTGTTACTCAGTTCCTCAACCCCCCTTTTTTCGAAGAGAGTAGGGATAGAAGGATAGGGCTAGGACAGGACTAGTGGTTAGCTAATGGCTCTCGCTGCACCCCGTGAGGATCGAATGGGTGGGAGGAAGTTTTAGACATCATAAACACTCAGACTGCGAACAGAAATCCATAAATCGATTGAAAGATCAATTTATGAAAACCGTCCGCGTCGGGAATTGAACCCGATAAATACATAAACGTAGCCAACGACGCTACGAACTGCACCGCGGACGCTGACAATACCTATATCCCTACTGTATTCTAAAAATAAATACTGGGCAAGTAACAACTTCTCCTCGTATTTTTAACTATAATTTAAAACAATGTAGTCAAACTTGCAAATATTATCACTGTATTTTTGTTTCCCAAAATACAACACTTAAATACTTAATATTACCATATCACGATAGTAATATGTTTCTCGTGTAGCTCATGGCATATTATTATTCATATTGCAAATTCATTTAGAGGTAACCTAGATTCCACCCAGTGAACTGACTACAGAATTTTGTTTGCTTGTTTTGATGTGATGACCTTTTCAGAGGAACATCCTTATAAAAAATATTTTAATACGAAGGACTTGAAATTTAGCGTACGATTGTGAGAAACCTATAACATTATAACAAAGCTCTAATGAATGCACTTTAATTTTTCGTATTGAAATATGACGTTTTTCAAAAATAATTCTTAAGATGTGATTATTTATTTATATATATAAAAATGAATGTTTGTTTGTCCTCTATGCGTTCGTTTACCATTCATCCGATTTCGATCAAACTTTGGTGAGTTGTTGTGCGCATATCCGTGAAGGTTTAAATTTGCTATAGAAAAAAAAAATCTAAAATCTAAAAAGAAGAATCAATTACGTACAACTAGCGACATCTTCGGAAAACTTTCTGATTTACATTATTGATTCGTGTACAAACAAGACAGAAAACGGAAAAATTTTTGTATCCAAAATAGAGGTTTGCACGAGCTCAGGCTCGGACGGGTAAAGCCAATTCAGATCCGGGCTCGGTATACCATCCTAAAAAACTATCGTTTCGTACAGTGCTGCCATCTCAAAAGGCAGTTGTGAATTGTCATAATTTAAACATATTTTAATAGCTAAAAAATAATTAAACATATTTGTATGCTTGGAAACAAATCCTTTCGATCATTTTCACCTTTATTTTTATTCATAAATACTTAAACAGGCACAGAAAAATATTCAAAATAAAATTCGATTGTTATAATGCAGGATTTGCCAATCACAGCCCCTAATACCGTGTCTCGCGTTCACTGAATGCACAAAGATAAGGCAGTGTCACATAATCCTTCAAAATAATATTTATATTATTAGAGTCAATATGCATTAGCACGATATGCACGCTTTTACAAGATTAATTCCGATTTCGGTAATCTAAAAAATATTTTCTGCCGATTATCATACCATTTGGACCATTCGGTTCATAAAATTTATTAAATATTATTCTTCCATAATTCCAATGTATATATAACAGTCGTGTGTTTCTTTATAAGAAAGTTTCCTCCTAGATGTTTTGCTTTTAATAAATTAATTTTTCAATGCATGGATATCTATGATGTTCTTACTTCCTTCCCAACCATCCGATCTTAAAAATGAGGTGCAGCGAGAGCAATAAGCTAACCTTTTCGAATAAAGAGAGGTTGATCAATTGAGTAACAAGAAGTTCTTGTAGAAAAAATATATTAATTTTTTAATCAATTTAATACTTTGAGTTTGAAGGCATAGACGTCTGCAATGTTATAATTCAACCTTGAAAACGAGACACAACGAGAGCAATAACCTAACCACTAGTGTTAAAATATCCTTATAACTCACTTCGAAAAAAGAGAGGTTCAGCAACTATGTAATAACCAGTTTTTGTAGAAGAACTTCTGTTGAGATAAAGTACATTATGAGTTCTAATAACCCACATTCAGAGCGGACTTGGTTAAGAAAAAGATTAAGCTGGGTTAGATTTTAAAAGTGCCATTTTTAGTAGTCAAATGTACTAAATATAATAATTATCTGTTAAATCAGACCTTCCCAGACTAAACCAAAAACTGTGCCGTGAACCCCTGGGGGACTGTAGAGCTTCTGCTGAGGGTTTGCAAAATGTTCTAGTGGAGCTACAAGTATTTTATTATGGATGTTTTCCTTTCAATATGTATGTATTCTCTATATAAGAACACATTATTTATGATACTATTAAAATTTTGCATTTGAGGCGATTGGAGAATGCAGGTGTTTGTATATGCTATATATAATGTCGAAGAAAACTTTATAACGAAATAATTTAGTTTTTGGGGTAGGAGGCCGTGGTTAAATTTTTGCATGTTTTGTGGACGAGCAAAATGAAAAAGTTTGGGAAGCACTGTGTTAAATCGTACTCAACAAATAGCTACTGCTGATGATGGTGGTTCCAGTATTGACATCTTAAGAGCATACGATAAGAAAAGCTTTTTTATGGGTAACAAAACAACTCGGAACATTGATTACATGCCGCCAAACGGTATATTTTATTCAAACCCTTCTCCCTTATTCCAGATTAACTGGTGCGTAAATTCAGCAAAGCTCCATATAAATAAACCGACTAAGAAAAGCTTCCCCGCAACATACTATTCAAATAATTAATTGAATCTTTGTCTCTTGCCTTTTGACGTACATTCGTGATATTCTGTATATGCCAAGTCGTCATAAATATAAAAAGCTGTGATAAAAATGGACTGAAATTGAAACACAAATATTTTAGCAGAGATGGAGTATTCGTTTATTATTAATTTGTCAGAAGAAGAAAGAAGCGACGAAAGAATCTTTATTATTTATCGATCGTAATAAACTATCTATTTAATATAACTTAAGATATAATTTAAGACATCGACTAAAAAAATGAACATAAATTAACATAATGATGTTCTCATATTAATAAATTCATCTCATTGTCACCCAACAAAACTCACTACTTTGGAATGATTGAGTATATCTATCTTTTCTTCAAATTGCATTTTTAAAACCCACTATTCTATTAAAGTGTAAAATCACTAGTAATTCTAACATTATTTGGCCACCTGCAATCGCTATTGTCCTTTTACTTTGTTACTGCGTTTGTTTTCCCAACAAGGATTAAGGGTATTCTCGGGTTTTTTTGGGATTAACTTAGGCATCAGTGTGGGTCCTAGACTTATCATATTTAGTCGTATTTCTATCTCATAAATATAAACGTTAGACACTATTTACATTACGAGCAATTCTTGGTAAGAATTGAACTTTTTCAAATGATTCAAAGACCATCATCTTCGTAAGGGGTTTTTCTTAAGTGTTTTCCCCACACAAAAGACCTCAGCTGACAGAATCTTTTAAGATAGCAGTACTTATCTAGCTTACATGTGGGAAAAAGAAAAACAAATTAGAAGAAAGAAAGTCTGTACCCACCCTAGCACTGACTTAAACCAGGAAACTATTAAACCGTTTCGCAGACTCCACATAATAGTTTCAGTAGGAAAAAAATTACGTTCTGTCAGTTCGGGTTCATTCGTGCACTCTAATGGCTGAAGATGCCGAAAGGTGAAACCCGGGTCGTTAGTGACGAAATACATGGAAATGTACAACATCTCAACAATTCAAGTTTTCTATTTATTCAAGATTGAAATCAGTGCATAGGCAATAATATGTTTGTGATTTCTGTAATTCTGTTCTTGTATTTAATTGCTTGCAGAACGAAAAAGAGCAAAAACCGACAGTCTCAACGTAAATATCTAAAAACAATAAGAACTACCTTAACAATTCACAATGTTTGCATATTTTTTGATGATATACGATCTTAATATTTCTGTTGTATTTACTCAATTGCTCTCCTGATTTGTTCTTTTATCATTGCAGAATAAACTTGTAAAGTCTGTAACATTACGGCACGTTTTAAGGTTATCATTTCAAATCTTTTGCGAAATAACAACCAACATAGCAAACAAGTAATCATAAAATCAATTTAAATGAGTGTGGTTTACTTAAAAAAAGAAAGGCGAATCATGGTAGGTAATGCTAAAACTATTACCTGTAATCTGAAACCCCAAGAGTTGTCAATGTTCACCTGTTTCCACCGTTGAGATAATTCAGTATTATTGAATGGTATCCAATACAAATATATGAAATTTTGACCGACACATTGTGGAAGAAATAGTATGTCTATGAAGATGGAACAGGATCAGAGATAATTTATCATTTAAAAGATTACAATACGTCATAATGGAGTTGATCTTATCTTGCAGAGTATTCGTGTACTGAAGAATCCGTTCATTCAATATGAGATATAACTACATCACTCGTAAAGAAGAAAATATTATTCACCAATTAAAAATGCTTCCTCGTCAAATATAGCTAGTCCAGATAATAAAATGTGGAATATTTTTTACTTGATATTTGCTTTGTGCAATCTTATAAACTTGATTGTTTTTTTTTAATCGCTACAGTTTAACTGTTTTACAGTGTTAATGGCATTTAATACCGCATCTACATGCCATAGACTTCTTCTTCTTCTTAGTCGTATTCCTCATGTGTGAGGGTCGAGACCTCCGTCTAGCGCATCAACTCTATTTTTTTTCGTCATAGAATACAGACCTGATAACCATAAAGTAACAGCCAGTGGAATAACTAAGTTATCAATTTTAATTATATATTAAATCTTAACAGGGTTATTTATATAAAATGAAGTCTTAATAATTACCAAGAATTTACAGATCATACATAATACATAAATTAAATTGTCTACAATTAAGATATTAAGGATCTCTTACATATAAATAACTACTAATCTGTTATCAAAAATGAAATCAAATTAAAAGTCAATTAGGTAAGAAAAATATAACTAGTTTAAAAATAATGAATGACAAAATTGGCAAATAGAAAATGTTCGCAATAAAATTAAATACCTACCACTTAATTTAATTTTAATAATAATGTATGCCTTTCCACCAAGAATTGATCATATTAAAATTGAATTATCAATAATTTTTAAGTCACCAATGAATTAATCATGGTAGGCCACATTTGTGATGTCATTTTATTATAGTAACGTGAAAAGAACTTTTTTCAATAAGTCCAGCTTATAAACAAGAATGATTATTGTCACATTTTGGGGCATGGTACATTGTAATAATGATTATTCTTTACAGTTGTGGTAGAGATGAGCATATGATTACCATAAAGTAACATATAATTTTAATAAATTAATTACGTCATTCATCAACATTTATTTTTCTTACCAAAGGTTATGTCCTCCATTACATCAGTAGCGCATTACTTTCGTTTAAATATGTGCAAACACTAGCACACCTTTTTCCAGGCTTAATAGTGCAAAAAAGAAAGGCAATATACACACCGGGCAAACGTTATCACTCATTAAACATTAATCAAAATTAGCATGAGGCTTGCGTCGCTTCGGGTCGCGCCGACTAATTCTAACGCTGTGCCTCTCCCTAATAGCCTCAGCGGGGAGTTTACAGGGTCTACTGGTTCTTTTACATGCGTATACCAATATGAAAAGGGGTCGTTTTAGATTGGGATGAAATAGTTTTATGAAAAAACGGCATTTCATTTTTCCCACGCGTCTATTTGGTACATCATATTAAAATATCAATATACACTTTAATTGATCGCTAATATGTATATGAAGAATATAATACTTTGAGAGAAGTTTGTCTGCTCGACGGGGAGGTAGAGTGTCAACATAATTTGACTGCTCCAAGTCCGGCGTAGTGACAAGGATAATTCACAGGTTCCTTCGTCTTCTATTAAAACCCGGTCGTATTCAGTATACTTTCTCTTTAATTGCAGTTAGTTTACACTTATAAATTCCTCGAAGGCAATAACAGATACATAAACAGCGTTTAAAATACAGAATTTCAATTTAAAAACGCAGGAAGTGGCTTTACGATAGGGTCGTAAATTTCGAACTCAGCCGCTGTAGCTTTGTCGGCGAACAACCACCCCTCGGGGTAGGCCGAGTGACAAGTGACCATTTCCCTAAGCATTACCCGCCTTTTGTTCAGTGCTAATGGTAAACAAACAAATATGACAAATTATTTTTGAACACCTTAGGAGAGATATTACATATTAAATTTGCATGAATAGAAAGAGTCTGTAGACGGGTTTTGAAGACCCCTGTCCGCCCCGTAAATACGGGATGGAGTCAACTTATAGAGCTTTGGCTCTTACATTCTGTTTTTTACTCAGTGATAAATTGAAAATATCTGCTTAGTGAACAGAATATTATATAATAGATTTTTTCAACTTCACATTATTTGAATTCATATATCAATGGTTTGTTTTTACCTGGATAACTTTTCCATACAGAATATGAACTTATAACGGAAAACTTTAACGAATATTGATAATTGAGAGAGAATAAAAATGCAAGATAGCATAATATAAGTGGTTTGACAGATTCTTAAACATTTTTTGTTAGTGTTTAAGAAAATATAATAATTAACCCTTTCGTACCCATGATACAAAAATGAGTTACTTTAAACCTACCTTTAAATAATCTGTGAAATAGGTCACACAAAAAAATGCAAATTTTGCTGTTTGTAAATAAAATAGTTCTACATACAATTGTAAATTAAAAATACGTTATAGTTTCAGTCTTCTTTGTTTAATTATTCATAATTTAAAAATCTTGTCAATATTACCATCGAAAAATACAAAATCAAAGTATACTATAGTTGCAATTAGTATAATATAGTAACAATCCGAGATGCATGACGTATAGTATGCAGCCGTTTTGTTTCAAACGACAGCAAAACATGTCGCGAGCATGTTCTGCTATAAACAATTTCTAGTCTTGCGTCTTTCGATAATTTCGCATATTTATTTCGTACATGTATTTCAGGTTTTGCACCCGAAATAATTACTTAATACTACATAAAACCATATGTCACTTTTTGAAATTGTCATTTCACTTTACAAAAGCGTTTATATTACAAAACTAGCCCGGTAACGAAATGTGTCTGTATGAGATCCGAAGGGATTTTTTTTAGCATGAAAACGGGAAGGTTAAGAAGAAAACAATTATTGTTGTGTGACTTATTTAGTCACTTTGATATGATGACTTATTGAAAAAGATCACCTCAAAGTTTCTTTGAGCTGAGGTCTGCTAGCTATTTGTATATCGCAGCATTTTTTAAAGCCCTGCTAGTTTGTCTTATTAGGTATATAGCCATGGCCGATTGGTCCAATGAAAGGTTGGATCTACTTAGGCAGCTCTAATGTTATTGTGATCATTTTACTTTATGTATTTAACAGATTTGTTTTTCAAAGATATCTTTTATTAAAGCAACAACGTAAATCTCGACCAGCTTTGCAATGGCCACTGGCCGACAAAGAAACAAGACGCAAGTAAGGGGCGAGGAAAACGGTGATTTTTATTTGGTATTCCTGACCCACCACGCCACACGACACAAATTCAATGCATTATTAAACGTACGGCCATTATTGTATCGATAAAGCGCTTATGGATGATATTTGATATGGGGGAAATGTGACGACTTTGCTCTCATCTTAAAAACATACAGCGCCGAGGCGATTATGTTATAGATGCTGAACGGCCGTCCATATATGACGTCAAGCCCTAAGTGGTGGAACGGGTAAAATATAATGTCCTGGTTTGGGGTGGATGGGGTAGAATGGGGAGTTATAGAAAAGTTGACGTCACAACACTTAAATAATATATGATATGCACACTCTTTTCTGAGTATTAAATATTTTGATTCACAGAATGGATACATATATTAAATGATTTTTCAATTTATCGACTATGTCCGAAAGCGTAAAGATGTTTCCTTTTCATTTCAACCACATTCTATTCGATCCTAAAACGCTATTAAAATGCTAAAACATTTTTAAACATTCTCTTAGTAAAAACACTTTCTGTTGAGATTTAAAGTTTTATTTACGATTCTTGAGGTTTATTTACTACACGAACAATGATTTAACATAATTATTACATTAAATTCAAACCTTAAATAAACAAGACAGTTTTACCGAAACTCGTCAAGCATTTTTCAAGCCCTGTCTCAAATACGAAAATGAGAAAACCCTACTCAAAAATTGTAGTTTTTTTCGTTTGGCTAACGGAAGTAACTAGGGCTGAGTTGACTTCAAAATATTCAAATTTTCGCCGCTTAACAAATCCGATATATTGGCTTTTTTCTACTTTTGCGAGAATTACTAGATCCATCGGATCTAACGTCATCATTGAAATAGTATCTGATACATTTTCAACAGTTTGTGGGGTATTGTTTCAGGAGTACAGTATACTTAAAATTATAGAACACATTATAGCTATTAATTGATTATGGTAAAATCTTGGCATATCTTTCATAGTAATCACAAAAGCCCGGCATTCAGGGGTTAAAAAAGTTCAGTTGATGTTTTACTGCCACGAACATAAACAGTCCTAATTTCACCAACGGCAAAGCAACGGAAAGGGTATTTAACGCTTTACGTGCACTGGAATATATATATTTTCTGACGTTTATCGATTTATAAAACAATAATATATATTTACTGTTTTTATTAATACTATAACAGCTGGAGTTGTCCAATTTTGATGACTGTGACTCCGCCCAAAATACTATAAATACACAGCTCCACAGCCCTGGAAGAAACATCTAAAAATAAACGTGTTTCCACCATGAGCAACGTGAAAAACATCGATGGCAGTTGAATTTTTAATAAAGCGAGTGTTTTTTGAATGTCTGGTGTAAAAAAGTAACAGCTATCATAAACTTGGTTCAATCAATATTCGATTGCTTCGGGAGTTTTACTTCCAAGAAACTATCGTGTACACTGAGGGAAGTCGTCAAAAATACATTTTCTTGCATATAAAGTGTTCGTGGTGCTTAAAGCGGAGACATTGCGATATCAGGGAGGTATGCATAGATTTTCTTGGCAGAGCTTAATACACTTTGACGAGCATGATTTCAATTTCCGTCATTATTGCTATTTTACGAGAACGTGCAGTCAGTGTCATGTGGTGAATGATATATATATATATACTATGTCCGCTCCCAATATGGAACATATTGACTCTTAATGGAGATTTCTCAATAGGCATCTTTCTACGAAAACTGCTCAAGTTACTGAATTGCTCAACCTCTCTTTTTTGAAAGCAGTAGAGATAAAGATATGGCTAGGACATACAACTGGTCAGTTAATTGCTCTTGCTATGACCCGTTTTTGTGATGGGATCAGTGGAGTAAATTTAATTAAAACATCACGAACATCCGCATCTACGAACAGAAATCCATAAATCGATTGAAAAATCAGTGAAATTCAAAACTGTCCGTAACGAGATTTGAACATGCGACATCCGTAACGGAAGCCAACAATGTTGACCACGGTGCCATGGACCCGACAAGTGAAATGTATTATATTATTGTTTAATTTAACATACGAAAAATGATTTATTGTTTTAATATCACGTTTTAGAATCAAATAAGTAATTAATCATACAGTTGATTGGTGTTAATTGTCAATTATTAGTGAAAAGACATCTTATTTTTATAATAGTATGAATGATAATTATACCACAATTTCAAAGGAGAAGCAAGACAGGCTGAAAATTCTTAATGCAACATTCCAATTCGTTGTAATGTTTCAGTATTTTCATAATAAAACACAATAAATTGAATATTTTCATTTGAACTCACTCACTCAGCGAAATCGGTCTTGGTCGTATTATAAATTTATGGAATAAAAACTTCAAATAATATTGTTTTCATGTATGAATAAAAAACGCAAATATTGATATTGAGAAAGTAATTAACCACATTAGATCATAGATATAAATTATAGTTTAAAAAACTACTGTTCAGGTAAAATTTAATTATTTTTAACAAAAATCGAGTTATAATTTAAGACATCGACTAAGGGTGCTTAATGAAATTTCAATATCAAATTTGAATTATTGAGATTTTGTACACTTCCATGTGTTTTGTCACTAACGACCCGGGTTTTGCCCTTCGGCATCTTCAGGCATTCGAGCGCACGAATGAACTCGAGCTGACAGACAGTAAACAGTGTCTAACGTTTATATAGAAGACACAAATACGACAAATATTATTTACCCGGGTTACATTAGACACTGTTTACTGTCTGTCAGCTCGAGTTCATTTGTGCGCTCGAATGCCTGAAGATGCCGAAAGGTGAAACCCGGGTCGTGGGTGACACAATGCATGGAAGTGTACAAAATCTCAATAATTTAAATTTGAAAAAATCGAGTTTTTCATGAAAATAGAACTGAAAATTTCAAGAAAGCTGTCTGATGACAATTCAATACAAAATATTTAATTTTAAATATAGACATATTTAGATTATTGCTAATTATTGCAAATGTACTAGATATTTTTAAAACATTAAACATAAAACACTGCACAGGCCTCCTCACGATTCCGATTATAAAAACCGGACACGTGTGAGCAGTTTTTTTTAGCATTAACGTTCTTTGTGTGCGGCATATGGCCTTCCGATGGAGGTATTTCAACAAAAGTTTTTCTGCGAAAACTAAGTAACAAACTTATTTTCTTGACATTTCTTTTTTGAAGTGAATACGGATAAAAGGATAGGACTAGCCCATACTTCCTTAACGACTAACTTACAACCAGTGTCCGCTAAGCAATGCCTGTAAAATTGGTGCATATGCTCACATTGGGAGCAGAAATATAATACATGTTCTTCAAATAGACTTCCATATAAAGACAACAAAACTGTACGCAAAAAGTGAGTCAATTTAATAAAACAACGAGCAAAGAAATATATACCCCGAACAGAGTAAGAAATACAAATTATAAAGTTAATATTATAATATGCAAAGTAAATTCCACAGCTGTAAAGGAAGTTTTTCTTTATGAAAGCCACATTTAAGTTTACAGCCTTAGCATATTTAATGACGTCACACAAAGTTTTGTGCGCCCAGGTTGAGTTGCCCGCTCGGAAAAGTTTAATGCCAAGACAGTACCAAATTAAATAAAAGTCGTCCACGGTTATAAACTTATTAAGAAATATGTGCCGTTAATAATATCTCTACTCGGGAATGTTCAGTAATGTTAATAAATTGTTCAATGTCAGTCTTAATTTGGAATTCCAAATATTCACTGAAAACAAATATTCGGCCGTTATTTTTTTTACCATGTACACTTTCAATGTGGAGCATATGGCCTCTTAGTAGAGTAACGACTGAGGTACTTGATGGAATTTCAATATCAAATTTAAATTGTTTAGATTTTATACATTTCCGTGTATTTCGTTTTTTTAACCCGGGTTTCGCCTTTCGGCATTTTCAAGCATTCGAGCACACGAATGTCAGTTCGAGTTCATTCGTGTGCTCGAATTTCTGAATTACAAAATCTCAACAATTCAAATTCGATATCAACAGAAGTTTTTTCTATGATAACTGATTGTAACGCAGTTGCTCAACCTCTATTTCTTTCGAAGAGTGGTTAGCTAATCGCTCTCACTACGCCCCGTTTTTGGGATAGGATGGTTGGAAGGGAATTTTAGATATCATAAACATTCATGCCTACGCAACAGCAATTCAGAAATCAATTTTTTAAACTGTCCGTACCAGGACTTCAGTCCGAGACATTCGTAACCGTAGTCAACGACGGTAACCACTGCCCCACGGAACCGACTCGGACCTCATAATACTCTAATAATTTAATATGTGAATTTCATCATAATTATTTATTTATAATGTATTATACTAATTCCACATTTTTTATAACGATCAGGGTTATAAAAAATGAGTAAGTTGTTTTTTTACACTACCACTCGTTGTGTATGTGCAGCCAATGTTTCTTAATAGCCTTCCACAACGCTACCGACAGAAAGAGACTATTTTACTCTTCACATTCATGACCCGAGCAGAGCTGCACAGTACTGCTTTTCTACCATGCACTACTGTGTTTGAGAAAAATAGATTTTTCTTTGTAAAAAGAGGTGTAACTATCTCAGCCAGTTAAACTAATCATCAACTGATTAAAAATGAATCTTAACACTCAAGTTTATAGTATTTTATTAGTTGATAATGCTCGCGATGAGCAAAGCCGGTCAGGATCATTATAAACATGTGGAAGTAACACAAAATAACTTGTATTTTATTTTAAAAATATATAAAGCGTTTCCACTAAGAATTGACAGGTAACACCTTAAAAGTGATATTTCACGTAATATGTTCATAATATAATATATATTCTCATTCTCACTGTATGTAATAATTAGGTTTAATTAAAATTGGAAAAGGAAGCATTTTTAAACATCAACTCTTTCAACAACGCGATGCAGTTATCGAAGAGAAATAATTAAAACTAAAAACAAAATAAACATTCATTAACGGGATTCAAATTATGTTCTATTCAACCAATACGTCATCAATTAATTAAACTATTATTTTTGATTTATTAAAATTGAGTGATAGATTGATATCTAATTTTAAATAAATTTTCATTAATTAAATAACACATATAGTGTCTCATTCTAAATCATATCGTATACGGTAAGGAGAGGCATTTTGATGATATTGTTTTTCCAATGTTAAGTTTCATTCGAACGACACTCCCTACGTATAATCACGTAAGTGCAGAATATGTGATTATATTTCTTTTACATTTTCGTTGTCTGCGCACTCAGATCTATCGGTATGCTCAGGTAGGCAACAAACAACAGGGAAAATTAGATTTAAAATAGTTTGAACTGTCGCAATTTTGGAGAAGATATATGTAGTTGTCACTTTGCAATTGCGTTATGAATATTTGAAATGCTCACCTGTAAAATCTCATGTTTTCAGATACAGGATTATACGTAAGGAGTGTCGAGAAAATCAAAGTCTGTATATTTGGTATTAATTTATAAATTAAACTTATTGGTATCTTAGCTACGTAGTAAATTTCCAACATAGTGGAAAATTTTTAAATTGTATAGTTGATCGAATAAAAATTAAATCTTTTCGAATGTAAGTGTGTGATAGAGTGAAGTAAGTTTGTGATACGGGTAAGTAATTGATATAAAATATTGAAAGTTAATAATTACAAGTTATATCAAACAATTGGTTCAAGAACTATGACAGGTCAAATTATTTGCTTTATTCTTATTTTTAATTTTAAAAAATATCTGGCATTACATCTGACAGCCTGACATATTTTGAAAATTTTAAAATCATACGAGATAACATCGATGGGAATTTTTATGTCAGCATTTTAAATTGAAAAAATCTAAATTTGATATTGACCTTGAACGCGAAGGCGAAGCTCTTACCACTATACCACAGGGGCCGACAATTACATTTAAACAAAATTAAATAGTCTACAATATGATAAGGACCTCTTACAAATTATTTTCAATCATTATAAACACGTAGAAATAGTGAAAAACAAATTGTGCTTTATTTTTAAAATATATAATTATGATAGCGTTGAAATGTCAAAAGTCTAGCCACGATATGAAATGACCATGTAATATGACCATCAAGCGTATGTCACATGAGTGATTATGATAAATATTTAATGTATTAATTATATTGATGATTGAAAAAGCAGGGCGTTTATATGGATGCATGACTAGGTCAATTTGTTTATAGCTCAGGTTGAACGATGATACATTTCCACGAAAAAGGAATTTAACATAAATATTGTGGCGTGACGCCACCTGACATCATTCCTTTATTAACTCTGCGTCAGCGTCTCAAAAAGGATTTTATTTTCATTAGGTTGATTAGTTTTCTTCATATCGTATTTATTTTTAATCATCAACTGCTATACATAATAAAACCTTGATATGTGACTTCTTATATATAATAACCCAAACCGGACCGTAGGGGTTTTATTATTATCACATATTCCATTTAGGTATGAAATTTTCTCATGACCTAAGTGTCCGCGGTGTATATAAAAAAGAGGTTATGCAATACACACACACACCCAACAATACACGCAGTTTGGGCGTGACACAAATGCAGTGAGGCAAACAAACAAAAATAACAATAACAATCATTCCGTCAGTATGGAAACTAAAGAACAGTGGCGTTTGCGGTTACGCCGTGAGTGACAACAGATATGGAGAGCAAGGCAAACTCCGGAAGCTGCACAATCCCGACGTTTCGCTATCGTGGAAGCTCATCGAAGAGCTGAAGAAGCTTGAACATTCAGTATTTCAATTTCAATGTCGTCATGTATGACGGGCGTAACACTATTAATACTGTACGCATAAAAACGCAGCAGGTAATTGGATGTCATATTACAAGAAGAACTGATTGAATTAAGCACAAAAGAAAAACTTAAGGTGCATTTTAGAAAGGGCTACCAGCAGTTTTTGCTTCAGAAAGATATTCCTGTTGCTTATTCCGCATTATGGGCTACCGCAAGATGTATAAAAAAATCCCTGTATAACATACAAGGTGTGTGCAAAGCACAAGAAAAGGAGTGAGACTCGGTACATCATGTGTAAACATTGTCGTGTGGCTCTTCACAAATGTTGGCAATTTTACCATACAAAAATTAAATAATAAAATGTTTAAGCAATGAGAAAAAGTTTCATTTGATTTAATCCACTATTTCCATAGTTATTACACTTTTAGTGAGAGCTTAAGAAAAATGATATTTCTTCAAAAATGGGCGGGTATAGGTGTTGTTTTACCTGATTTGGGCCGGAGCTGATAGTATTAACATCCAACCATGCTCTCCAGCTGAAATACCAGTATTAATGATAGCTCAGATGTATTTACTAGTTTTAGAGTGTGTCACTATTTCTGATCTGGCTAATTGTTTATTTTATCATTTATTTATATTGCGATCTCCATATCTAAAAAAATCATGCTAATTCTATACGATACCACGCCCTGTTATCTGTATTTGAAAATTTGAATTAAAAATTCATGTTTTACAGGACTAAACATCCGCGAAATATTTGACTCCTCAGGGATGATATAACATTGCTTGTCAGTATCGGGTTTTTGTATTATTCATTTTTACACATGTTTAATTTGTTTCAAATTGATATGAAATTACATTGTGTATAACTAACTGATTTATAGTAAAATAGCTTTATATATTGGTAACAACTTTGACTTAAAATTACTATTGGAATAGTGTCGGAACATTATAAAACCACTCAAAATGAGACAGATAGATGAGAATAGGACAATTTGGTCAATCATAATCTACAATTCGTTTATTTGTGGTATCTATGCATAAAAAAGCAAAAAAACTCGTGGATCAATTCTGTTGGATTCTCAGTGAGTTGTTTGCCTTTCATTCTGCTTGCTTTTAATAAAATACTGTTAGGTTGCAAATGCATGTGATTTACGCTGATTTTAATATATTCACAAACCGACGAATAAGACATCATTTACTGTAACGATTAGATGGTGTACATTCGTTTAAATTGTGTATTAATTTATATATGTTAACCTAGGTGTTACCTTTTGGTTTATTCAAATTAATACTTTAAGTATTATTTATAAACCTCTCTTTGTCTTGAGTAGGGATAGGATTTGTCGGCGTCCGTGGCGCAGTTGGTTTCGTCGCTGGCTACGGTTACGGATGTCTCGGGTTCGATTCCCGGTGCGGACGGTTTTCATAGATTGATCTTTCAATCGATTTATGGATTTCTGTTCGTAGTCTGAGTCCTCCCTCCCTCCCACCCATCCCATCCTCACGGGGCGTAGCGAGAGCGATTAGCTAACCACTAGTTCTCTCATATCCCTATCCTTCTATCTCTACTCTCTTTGAAAAAAAAAAGAGAGGTTGAGTAACTGAGTAACAAGCAGTTCTCGTAGAAAAAGTCTGTTAAGATACCTCCATTAGGAGACCATATGCTCCACATTGGGAGCGGACATGGAAAAAAAAAAAAAAAATTTTTACCCCAAGATAGAGGACGCTCATATGAGGTTATTAAAACGTTAGCTTTGCTTACAAATGACCCTTAGGACGATCCACTGATTATCAATACCCACATTATCAGATTGCAGGCAGGCAACTTCTTTTATTCCCTCTTTAGCATACATGTCAACCAAGTATTGATGCAAAAGTTGTCTATATTCATTTGATATTAATTTCATATCCATCCTCACCACTTGGAAACATGAGTGGATACTATGTATTAAGCGTCATACGAAATGTGAGTCTCGTAAGTCTACGCATTCTCAAGACAATATCACAAATCTTAATTTCATTTTCAGCAAAGATGATGGCAACTTCATTTTCACCTGTGCGTCAAAGGCACGAAATGGATGTCACTGTTTATGATTCAAGCATGAACAGTAATGATTTGTGACGTTATGATATTAGTTATAGTTACTTAGCAACGCGACGCTATGTCAATGACAATCACGGAATATTTTTGGTATGGAAGCGGTCGCTAGGCGATCAGCGTTTGTTGATTTTTTTATTCCGCATTGAAACGTCAAAAATATCTAGTTTTCAGTTGAAAATATCGAGTTTGAAGTTGAAAATAGCGCAGTTGAACTAACAATTACAGCGAGAATGACGTGTGAAAATTTCACATCGCTGGTGTATGTCGTTTGGGAGGAGTTGTAGCGACTGATAGACCTACAAACATACAAATTTACTACATGTATTTTGTACTATATATATAATAGAGATTTCGATTGTTATAATAAAATCACATTTTTCCTTGACTACATTTATGTATATAAATATGATGAATAACCAACTATAATTAATAAATAACAAGAAAGTTTTATGAATAAATTGAATTTAAGTAGAAATAAGTATTCTTTTTAGGTCTATATTATTTCTACATTATATCTAAAGAAGACAATGGAAAGTTTCAATGATTAATTACTTCGCGTGTAAAGTTTGGAAACCATTATCCCATATGTTTCTGTTCCATTTATTATTTGGAGAGACGGAAGGCAGTCTGTTGGCACACCTGCACCGGTTAACGAGAAATCGAAAATAAATGGCTTCCCACACGATCCTACCTATTTATTATTAAAACTTTTCGCAGAATTTTCACGTACAAAATTCATTGAATCCGTCCTTGACATTTGAAGCTTTATTAAGTAAAGAACAAAGATGCTTTTCACCATTTGCGCCGGTTGGTCGTTTGAGCCGCGCCGCGCCTGCTAATTTCAACTGAAACAGGTGTCGTTTATACCTAAAAAAGTGACATATCACGTAATGTCAAATTAATTAAAAGTTTACGTAAAATAATTCATTGTGTTGTAATAAATTATTCGATTCAGTTATTTGAACTTACTAAAATTTACATGTCATGTATTGTTTTAGGTACAATATACGTAAATGTGAAATTAAATAGAATATGAATAATTAATTATTAAATCCACCATTATACTGAGAAAGTATAAATATTATAATTTTTGCTTTCGTGAATACGACATGTACTGATTGAATGAAAAGCTGTAATTTCGTGCACTGGTCATCATTAAAATATCAATATTGTTTTTTTTATTTTACAAATAAATCTATATCCATAGCTACAAAGAAATAATTAATTAGACTTTTCAAGTTTTAAGTTATGTAGCTATCAGAAAACTTCTGTTGAGATACCTCCATTTGGACTCCTTATGTTCCAAATTTGGAGAGGACATGTTATGAAAAAATCGTTCAGGAGCGTGCCGTGAATTTCTCTCTGTCTCTCTGTCGTTCAACTGCATGTAAAGTTAAGGGTGCGAGAGAGATACAAGGGAATATGCGCCCACATGCTCTTGGATCCTACTTGATTATACACAAGTGAGCTTGTGTGATAGAGATCGTCGATAGTATCCAACATAGTTCACTTTATGTTTTAAAACTAAAACACATTTTGTTTGTACTACTTCAACATGCTTATAATGATCAGGACCGGTTTCACTCATCACAAGCATTATAGAGCACGATTTCAAAAACCAACTGTTTTATATACTTTGCAATTGTTAACATTCAATTTTATATAAAAAGCCCCGTTGTCATTTTATTGTTATCAGTTGACAATGCTCATGATGAGCGAAACCGATCGTGATCATTATTAGCATGTGGAAGTATTACAAAATATAGTGTTTTATTTTTAAAATATAATGCCTTTCCACCAAGAATTGACAGTTAACACCTTAAAAGTGATAGTTTACTTTATATAATTTAAGACATCAACGATTTTGTATATATTTTTATCTTATACATAAACGTTAGACACTATTTATTGTCCGTCAGTTCGACTTCATTCGTGCACTCGAATGCCTGAAGATGCCGTAAGACGAAACCTGAGTCATTAGTGACGAAATACGTGTAAATTTATGAAATCTCAACAATTCAATTTTGATACTTTACTTTAGTCATAATAAATTTAGATTAGAAAACATTGACAAATAAATAAATTATTATTGAAGCTCTATTCCTCTTTCTAACAGTTTTCAATAAATCATTTCAAAAATATCTCTTTACAGCTAAGTATTTTCACGAACTTAAACTATATTTAATATCTATACAAACTCCAAGATAAATAGTTAGTTTCTTACCTCAGATAAGTTATATCAACTTTTTTTCCTATTATTATTACATCTTCTTTCCAAATTTCAGTTTCAAATCATATCATAAATAATTATAGCCTTATAACTTTCCTATTTTATTAATATCTATAACTTTACTCCTATTTTGAATGAAGTTTTACAACTGGTAACAGTTGATTAAAGCTTTATTACTAATTTGCGGTTAACTCAGAACTAAGGAGGGTACACAACCATTTTTGATATCAAAACATCTTTTAATCGAAGTTGAAAATATAATATTAATTTACAAAAAGTAATTGGAATATCGTAAATCAAAATTTTAGTAGCCAAAACAAGTTAAATATAGATCGTTTTATCAGAAACAAATGTAGAAATACATATGCACGTGTGACTTGCAATATTTATTGAAACTTTCAGGTTTCGTATATCAAATTTATGTTGAGCTTTTATCGGCAATCCTCCGATCTTTGAAATTTATTAGTAACATTCGTCCGTCGAACTTGTACCATTTATAGTATCATATTATAATGCAATATTTAAGAAATTTATTTACCGATAACCAGTCGTCCTTATTTCAGAGAGGTGAATGATAGAAAGACAATTGTGGGAGAAGTATAATTGTCGAAAAAATCGCTATCTACGACCATTTTCACTATTTATTAGGATGAGGCAGGTTGAAATTATTTCGTTCGTGGATCTAAATTCATATATCAATACCTTTATGTATTGTATAAGTTACCTTTTTTGTTATTTATATTAACCTATTGATACTATGTGGAACATGCAGAGCGGGCTCTCATTTTCTTGGCTATTTTTATTTTCAGAATGGGTATAGATATAGTCTTTATAGCTCTTTCCCTCGTGTGTTTGAGCTTACTATTGCATTACTAAATCCGCTGAAAAAAATAAGAAAAACTCCTAGCGAATATTGCGTTATTCAACTGTGAACAGTTTTTTTTTATCAAAAAAAACTATTACACAAGTTCTTCAACAACAAAAATAATATTATTTCTAAGATATTATACATAATTGTATTATACAGTAAAATATAATTAACTTTATTCTTTTAGATTAACCACTTTTAATGTGTTAACTGTCAATTTTTGGTCGGAGGGTACTATATTTTTTAAGTAAAACACAAATTGTTTTATACTGGTTCCACATTTCTATAATTATCAGTTGATAATGCTCGCTATACGCGAAACCGGTCTTGACCATTATAAACATATAAAAGTAGTACAAAAAATGTGTTTTACCTTTTAGATTAGTTCAACTAAATATAGGGATAAGAATGTAGCCACTACATGACTCTGCAAATTTACGAAATGTAATACTGGAAACAATTTTTTTTTGTGTCGAGTCAATAATATGGACAAGGCAAAATTGACAAATAATATTTATTCATCAAACTTTATCATTATCCTCAAATTTATAATAATTATTAAAGAAAAAGATTCGATAAATGACACTTATGTCAAATCAACAACATGACACTGCAGACCTACGAAACGTGATATTCCTTAGTGAGAATATAAATAAATATTTAAAAGAAAATATACTGCAAATGTGAGGTTTGTCAAATGCGATATTTGATAACACGAATATGACAACTAAGGCGGAATACAGATAGCGACGAGGACAAGAGCAAATAATAAAGAAAGGGACCGGCATTCTGTCGCCACTCGTCGAACTGGAGAAATCTCCCCTGAACTGCAAATCGTCATCATCGCCGTCGTCATTCTATACCTACAGTTTAATCGCGTCAAGCATACAACAATTGGAATTGTATTACAAAATTGATTTAAAAATATATTCATATATTAATGAGTTTGATCCCAGGATCGCATGACTGAAACACGCTCAAATAACTGTTGCATGGCCGGGGGCTGAATCGTGCTCCTATTTCATCAAAATATGACTGTCATAAAATATCAATTCCGTTATATATTATGAATGCTTTTAGATTGGCTTTCCATCATACGTATTTGGATGGGCGACCTAGATTGGGCTTACGTATTGATGGGAAATTAATGTATGGATTGATAAACGTGCAGGTGACAGGCCATTATTATTCCCGTGAACCTGGTTTAGTCAGACAAAGATGTCAATCGCATAACACTAAACATGGTTGTTAATTAATATGAGGGTTCTATTAACGCTATTTTACTATGGTGATTTATATAGTCTTATGGAAAAAATGGAAGAAGCTTGGATGAGGATATAAAACAGCGTTAACGTCACTTCTGCAATGTCTCTTTTGTGTGAAATTAAAACACAATGTAAAATTGTAATTTTAATTAAATGCACTCACTGAGAGAATCCAGCTCTTGTCTGTATACTTGAGGATTAAACAGTTAAAATTATGCTTAATTTAAATTTGAATTATATAAATGTATGTCTCTACTATATAGCAGACAATACATGTATAAATCTGTATGTTTGTATGTTTGTATATCTGTCTCTTCTACTCCCAAACGGTGTCTAGTAGGGACGTGAAATTTACACATGTCATTTTGGCTGCCATTTTTAAGCTCAACTTTTAACATTATTATTAGTTTCTTGACTATATTTTGCATGACTGGATTATATATTTTGTGTGTAATACATGAGTTACGGTCCACAGTGATATTTTCAACATTCAAAATTTACTTACACAAAAATAACAACTTCTAAATTAGATAAATTCTTTTAAATTTCAGAAAATATCGAAAAGATACAACATGCAACAAATCGAGCCTTTCCATATAACATATTTACATTTCAAGAAAACTTTCCTATAGCTAAGTTCAACTATGGACCAAGATCGATTAAATGGACCGGCAACACTTTGATATAAATTGCCAGATAGCTCGTAAATTATTTTATTCGATAATAACAGATAATTTGTCTAATTAAACGTTACAGACCATTAAGCAAATATTCACTTTTAGTATTTTATTTCCCATAGTTTTTAATTTTGTAATGGAGGGCTTCGAATTTCTCTGAATGGCCCTGTGTGTATTTTTGTACATATAATTGTCTTTTCCATAAGCATTGATATCATAATGAGTATTGCTGTTGAAATAATACATGATTTCAATTATTCAATTGAATTAGGTTTCTCATATAGGCACTTTCTTAAAATGCAGCTATTGAGATTATCTTCATGAACTCATAAACAATTGAGATATATTTACTGTCCTTGTGAGTTGATTCATTATATCTGTATTTCACAAATAAGTTTCAGGTAACAATTGCAAAATAAAATTCAGTCACCAAGCCGAGAATAAACATTCGCAATAAGCGAGGAATAATATTATTCTCTATGGTAAGAATGTTTGTTCTTAAATGCGCTTGAAAAATAAAGGTAAAATACTCTCATAGCTTTTGCAAGTGGAGATTGTATTTCTCAATTTTATTAACTAACCGCAAAACGTATCTTATTTCAGAGATATTATTAATAGACCATTAAAGCGACAGAGAAATACTTTTATAACAACAATTTGTCTTCCGCGTGATCAGTGTGTACAATGGATCCGTGTTTTTTTGTGTACCTCTGTTTCTACGCTCACGTTTCACTCATAAATATGAAATATACCGACATTAAAAAATGTAATTTAGCGTGGCCGACATTGGGGTCTTAATTTTTCATTACTTTATATACATACGCTTACCGTAATAAATAAAACATAAATCCAAGGTATTGTCTTGGATGAATGCAATTATAACTCTGGCTTTCAGCACGTTTTTTTCTTTTACTTTTCATGATGTTTATTTTATAGTGATTTTAAATTCAAAATATTTACCGCACCGGCGATTTACGATAATGTCATATAAATGTCAGAATTTATGTTCCTGGTCATTTTTAAGGAATCGTCGACAACAATTATTTTTTCTTTCAAAGTGTAGAAACAGCCTGCCAATAGGGATGCCACTGGTAATAGCTTTAACAACTTTTAAAGTATTGTTTCGGATGTCGATATTCCGTGTCAATGTGAGTGGGTTCAGGCGAGTACTATTTTTAATGTCCTAAAACGTATGACTGAAACTACTCAGTTGACTTCCTTGCCAATTTCCAATGATTACTATTGTTTTAGTCGTTTTTCACAATTTAAAAGCAATAAACTATGCTATTACCAACATTACTTGACCGCCACCAAATTTGTAACTAGAATTATCAATTATCTGGAATAAAGTTTTCCAATTGCCACTTTATGCAATATAAATATCTTGTCTACTTTTAATAACTGTCGCTAAAATATCAGTTTTGGAATTTATTGAAATTTCAGTTCTGGTTGAGTATGGCAACATTTCTAACGTAACAGTGGCACTCTCACTAGCGGCCAAGTTAAATGGATACGTCTTTAATTATTTTTAATATATATATATATATTTAATAAATAAATAAATGTTTACTCTTTCATAATTATGATGGAAAACTGATATTAAAAACGAAGTATAATAAAAAGTAAATTTGATTTACGCTGCAATATTTTCTGTAATATTGTACGTATCTTTAAATGAAATATTTATATTTAAAAAACGTTTTAATATCTTAAGAATCCAAATATAAAGCTAGCTGTCACAATTATGACATCTTTTTTTATTTATTCCGTGAAATTTCGTTGAAATTAAGTGAAAGGTTTCATGTTTTATTTTTATGTCAGTATTGTATTATTTATGCTATTACATTTAGTAAATATGAAGGTATATATATATATTATATTATGGAAAGGATTCAAATGACAATATTGCGTTTTTGATGTTGCTTCGTTGCATGTTGATAAACATAAAAGCTTTTTGTTCCTCACATAACTACCCTTCAGCTACTAAATATACGATGAAATCTATTTGTACAAATGTGATGCATTATTTCAGCACCCGGCAACCTATGCGACGCGTGCCACTTTTTGGCACGCTAAAGGAATTTTTTTGGAAATCGATTTTTCAAAATTTTGTCAACTAAAATTGTCTTACAGTAAATCTATTGTATTTCAAATAAAATTATCTTCCAATAGATTTATTTCAGTGGCACGCTGAGTATCCAATACTTAGAATTACCTGTTTTGTGGCAAGCAAATGCATTTGAGTTGCCAACCCCTGCATTATATGAATATATTGTAATGCCATATAACACCACCGTTTTTAGTGTTTCACAATTGAAGCAAGTTATAAATCAAGTATTGTATATATTTACCTAACATCACCCACCATTTTAAAATCAGTATGAATATCTATGCTATATTTTTCCCAATTATATATGACATAATTTTAATGAGAATTTTTTATGTCCTCCTGCAATTGTAAAATCCCATGATTTTTCCAAATAAGGTTAAAATTCATTATTATTAAAATTAATTCAGGTATCAATGTAGGTCCTATGCCTAGTAATAATACTTAATTTTATATTTACTTATTTTGATACTTAACTTTTCTTAGTTTGTCTTATTTATGTTATAAACGATATAAACTATTTTCTAACTGTCAGTTCGAGTTGATGAAGATGCCGAAAGGTGGAACTCGGGTCGTTAGTGACAAAAATATACAAAATTATCTTAAATTAACTTTATTCGTTCATATATTGTAGATTCCTAATGAAGATTTTTTGTTATGTCTTAAAAGATTTAACATATTCATTCAACTAGAAACAATTCCACAACATCAAAATGTTAAAATAACGCATATATATATATATAGTCGTATTATAAAAGCATGCAATGTCAAACACAGTCATAAATCAAAAACAAAGTGCAGTTGATAATAACATAACGCCGCAATCCAATAACATAGAGGAAAAGCATTTCCCGGAAATGACGTAGATACCAAACATGGCGCTGAGCTTCGAGAGAATGGCAGACGTCAGGTCTGGCGCAATACCATTATCACTTATCAATGTCGAATGTCAAAGATTCACATATACATCTACCGACATAGGAGTACCGCAAACATCAAATAACCGTAATTGGTTTTAGAGGGTTCCTGTACCAATATACGACACTAGCGCTTGTATTGTTTGAGGTTTGCATTTGAACTAAATTGAACGTATATTGCTTACAGCGTTCTATTTTTAAATTCGCTTTTGGAATTTATTCAATTAAAAAACAAAACGTCGAAAGAAAAAGAAATACGAGACAGATTTTTGGTTTGATATAAAGCTGATTTAAACAGAGAAATGATACGTCATAAATACGAAATTCGTTCAATTCCATAATAGTATTCATTAAAATTTTAGAGATTTATTATTAAATCATTGCAAAATTGTTTGTGTCATAAACAAGAATAAGCAACATTAAAACGACTAAATATTTAAAACAAGATTTTAAATTGCAATTTATTTAAGTAATTTTAATAATAGTAATCTTTTAACCGAATGGCCAACGCTCTTGGACGTTCATCCTATTCGAATACGGTACGCAGGGGTTCGAATTCTGGTACGGGTAATCTCATAAATTGATTTTAAATAAATTTATGAAGTTTTGTTCAAAGGTTTGGATGTTTTTGATATTGACATTCCCTCCCGTAAAAACGTGGCGTAGCGAGAGTGATAAGCTTACTACTTATACTTTCCCAATCACCTAAAAGAGAGTTTAAGCGAATAAATAAAACCAATTCTCATAACTCAATTAGGAGTCTATATGCTTCACAACGGGAGCGAATATGGCAGAAAAAATCATTGGTAATATTTAAAAAATAATTTCGCCTTTTATTGGCGGTGGATTCTTGTAAAGACGTGTCGCTGCAAGGACCTACAACGTCTGTATGTGTTTACAAATTAAAATTGCATGTCATTAACATCTTCTTTTTTTAAATATCTGGCATTATAGCTGTTAACCAAGGCTCCAAATATTTTTGAAAATTGGAAAATCATACCAGATAAACTCGATGAGAGTCACTCATGTTCAAGATCACAAATTTAAATTGAAAAAATTTGTTCTTTAAAATTGCGATCTTGGACATGATTATATATCAGATCAGCATTAGAATTAATTCAATTCACCATCAATATCGTTCCTAGACTTAGTGAGAATATTTTTACTTAATTCTTCTTATATAATATATAAACGATATAAACTAATTGCCAGTTCGAGTTCATCCATGCACTCGAATGCCTGAAAATGCCGAAAGGCGAATGCCGGGTAGTTAGTGTCAAAATGAAAAAGATTCAAATTCAAATAATGGTTATAATTTCGTCAATAATCTCACATTTAATTTGATGTAATCCTCGTCGTTCAGGGTAAGTACCGAATTAGACGAATAAGCCGTATGATTATTTTTTTTCCAAGTAATTTTGTAATTAGTTATGTTAAGAAAATTAATTCAGTAAACGCTGTTGCCCAAGCTGAGGTAACGATTGAAATTCCATCATAACAAATGATGGCGTACAATAATTACTATTAAAATAACTTGAATACAATATAGAATTAAAATCGATATAAATTAGCTGTTTCAATGGCTGTTACTAAATGTGTTTTTCGCTTCGTTAAGACGCATCTTCAGACTAACTATATCGCAAGTTTATTTATTTCTAAGGAAAACAATGATTCTAATTTTCAACTTAAAAATTAAGAGTGGAGCGGGTTTACTAACTTTTATTGGACGTGGGGAGGGGTTAAGACGCAAAGAACAATAATACTAATTACCATAATATTACTAATAATTGATGGCTCTAGTATCAACGCAAAAACTTTGCCAATGCTTGTTTTTGGTCAATCAAAAAAAACCGTATTTAAGATATAGTTACAAATGCATAGTTTAACACAAATAAAACCGTGGAACAGACGATTATACCATGACATGTAAACAAACACTGGTGGCCATTACGATACAATGCTGCAGTCTCATTGGCTGGGATGGAGATTATTAGTTTAGAAAATTATAGGGCATAAGAGAATGTGTTTTTTAAAAAAAAAACACTTCCATATTAATTTTATATCGGAGTTTGTAAGGTTAGAGAGATATTTTATAATTTAAATGGTAGGTGTGAACACGACGAACAATGGTGCATTAATCACTCATTGCATATGCTGAAGATTATGAGTTATGATACTAGACTCTCAATTACAAAATTGATTACTAGTGCTTGGAGGTGAAAAAAATAAATGAATAAGTTTGCGAGTTAGTCTGAAGATGGTAATTACTATTATCGCTTGTATCTTACCCTCTCCCCAAGTCCAGTAGAAATAAATAAACTCACCCACTCTTTTTTTAGTTGAGAATAAGAATCATTGTTTACCTTAGAAATAAATAACCTTGCAATATAGTTAGTCTGAAGAAGCTTCTTAAAGAGGCGAAACGTGTGTCATATTTAGTCACACAGCTAGTGGAATAACTTAGTTATCAATTTTAATTTTATATTAACAATGAATTTCCACAAAGTTGTCTCCGAATCCATCGAAATGCTAAAAGTATGATAAAATTGGAAAAAGCAACAATGGCCGAGCGTGATAACGGATTAAAAAAGAAAATTTGCATATACCGGTCACATAAACTCAAATACATCGTCATAAAATCGGAAAAGTTGTATATACGTTAAGCGCATTTTCAAGCGGGTTATAAATTGCGGTATAGACATCAGTTAAACCATATCACCATGTCAAATGATTAATCCGGCCATAAACACGAAACAAGCCTGCATCGGGCATATTTTTTCCAACCGAACCAACGACAGTGGCCGTTCTGGGGTGTCGACTTTGCCTGCTGTAGGAGTGTGTATGACTCGGATGCTAAATATACCTATATATATATTATACATACAATATGTGTACTGTTTACCCTGCAGTGACATTCTGTGTATTAAATGTGTCGAGGGTGAACAAATAATACGTTAATAATAAGTTTAATGTATACTTTTAGTAATTTAAGACATCGACTGAGGGTGCTTGATGGAATTTCAATATCAAATTTGGATTTTTGAGATTTTGTACACTTCCATTTATTTTGTCACTAACGACCCGGGTTTCGCCTTTCGGCATCTTCAGGCATTCGAGCACACGAATGGACTCGAACTGTCAGTTATATCGAATAAAACATAATAATATATAAATAAGCGGTAATGTCGGCGTCCGTGGCGCAGTTGGTAGCGTCGCTGGCTACGGTTACGGATGTCTCCGGTTCAATTCCCGGTGCGGACGGTTTTCATAGATTGATCTTTCAATCGATTTATGGATTTCTGTTCGTAGTCTGATTCCCCCCTCCTACCCATCCCATCCTCACCTATCCTTCTATCCCTACTCTCTTCGAAAAAGAGAGTTTGAGCAACTGAGTAACAAGCAGTTCTCGTAGAAAAATTCTGTTAAGATACCTCCATTAGGAGACCATATGCTCCACCTTGGGAGCGGACATGGAAAAAGAAAGAAGAATGTCATTGCATATATTTTGCACGTAAACTCATTTTATAAATTCATTTTTCACAGCTTTCTAAGAATATTGCAATTGATCTGTTGTTGTTGAGTAATTGTTCATATCGATGGTGTTTTGGCCAATCGATGTAACACTCAAAATTCAAATTCAAATCAAACACTGTTTTTATCGAAAACATTATATTATGGTGAGTGCGTTATGAATCTTTGAAATGCACTCCTGTAAATTATCTTGTTTTCAGATACACCAAGTGGGGGTCAGAATTTTTAAACCTAAAAAACTTTAAAACCAATAGATGTTTTCCTTCCAAAAAGTGGTTAATTTATTTTTCTAATTTACATCATTTGGCAGAGACTTCCTCTGTCTAGGGCATCCATCCCGGAACGCTTTTCTGATCCCGGGATTGAAAAAAAGTCAGGTTTTCAAATTCGAAATTGTCAAAATAAAAATTGTAGATGATATGTACTACGATAAACCGTATAAATGAAGCCACGGAAAAAAATATAAAAATCCTCATGCACCATAAAAATAAAACCCCGTGAAAAGAGATTTGCAGTTCATACAAAATACGAGGATAGGTAGGTATGTTCGTAAAAACGCATAAAATAACATAATACCTAGGTACCTATACGATGATTTTATTTATTAACGAGGTATCAGAATATAAATACAAAATATAATACAAAATTATAATAATCATGAACACGTGCAATCACACAAAAAATGTTTGTAAAATATGTAGGTACTTAGGTATCTTCATAATTATGCAAAAAGTATTTGCAAGTAGAATCTTACGCGTTTATTTTCTTCGATTGTTTTGTATTTTATTAGTAATTGAAGACATGTTACAATTAAATGACAAAAATCACTGTAGCATCTAAAAATAGAATAATGGTCAACTTTTTATTGTAGATAATGATGCAAAAAAACAATAAATTGTCTGTTGCTGTCCGCTCACTTAATATGAGTGTGAGAGAGAAGACAACACATATATCAATTATGTTTAAAATATATAAATCGAACATACCATGGCAGTCTGCCGCCGGAAACGGTGTTCGTATACTAAATCGGGTAATAGTTTGCAATTTATATTTTATTGTTCATCGGATATAAGAATAAGAATTTGCATTTTAATATAAATTATTTTTTACTAATTTATTGAGAATCCCGAAATCCCGGTATTGATATTAAGTCAATCCCGGGATTACGGGATTGACTAATTGCCTGGGATTGGAAGCCTAAGCTCTGTTGTCTTTAAAATGAGATCCAATCATTAACTCATTTTCGTATTTTTTGAGGGTTACGTTGATTATGTCATTTTCAACTTTTTGTGGACAGCGACATTGGTTATAACGTCCTCATATATAATCGTTGCCGTCTATGTCAAGGAAGTCAAGCTGCACATTTGTCGAAAATGAGTTAAGTACACAAAACCATCAAAAATGACGTGGTCGACGGATTTGAACCACATAAAGTCATATTTATGAGTATTTTGAACATTGACAATATACCTAGCACACAGCCGCATGAGTCTTTTGACTTACTGATATTTTCATATGATATGTGGCTTAACGCTGTTGGCTGAAATTTCCTGCGTAACATCACAAAGTATCTATATTCAAAGTTTCACCATTCTATCGTTACAAAAACAAAAAAAATATATTTTTTTTCATGTCCGCTCCCAATGTGGAGCATATGGTCTCCTAATGGAGGTATCTTGACAGATTTCTTTCTACGAGAACTGCTTGTCACTCAGTTGCTCAACCTCTCTTTTCTTTTTCGAAGAGAGTAGGGATAGAAGGATAGGGCTATGACAGGACTAGTGGTTAACTAATCGCTCTCGTTACGCCCCGTGAGGATGGGATTGGTGGGAGGAAGGACTCAGACTACGAACAGAAATCCATAAATCGATTGAAAGATCAATCTATGAAAACCGTCCGCACCGGGAATTGAACCCGAGACATCCGTAACCGTAACCAGCGACGAAACCAACTGCGCCACGGACGCCGACGAAAAATAAAATACTTTTTGTCAACTTTGCGCACCGATTTCTCAGCTTTATCATTTTGTGACTTAGCTCCATTGACATCTACGGAGACGATATAATAGCTGCTGTTTCAATATAAAAAACAAAAAGGCAGTTTAATAGTTGTTAGAGGAACAATTTTAGAAATCAAAAATTTACATTGCTCATAAACAAACATGTACGAAACGAAAAGGGAATCGTGAAAAAAAAGTATCATCTTTATAAATATTATATATAATAGTTTTACACCAAAAAAGAAGAGTTGGCAATAATAAAATGATAAATATTAGTTTATAATTCAGTAAAATCTTCATTTATCCTTATTATTTATCGAAAATTCTCTGACTTTTGTTCAATAATACTTAAAAGTGTTTTTAGTTGGAAAATCAAATTTAGTGAAATAAATGCACTCAATGACGATGACATTTTTAAGGTAGAAAGGAGTGTCGTGTTCGTGGTTCAGTGCTGAACGAGGTTGGCTTTGTTTACGGATCTCACGGGCTCGAGTCCCAGTTCGGACAGTTTCATAAAATGATTTTTCAATCAATTTCTGCTTGTGATGCTTAAAATTTCCTCCCGCCCACTCAATCCTAAAAACGAAGAGTAGTGAGACTGATTAGCCAACCACTAGGCATGTGTTAGCTCTACGAAAAAATAAGAGGTTGACCAACTGAGTAATAAGCAGTCGTCGCAGAAAAACTTTTTTTGAGATATCTTCATTGGGAGTCCATACGCTCCACATTGGAAAAAGGCATGGTTAATTTTTTTTTAAATTTATGCTCTTGTAATTTGATTCATATAGACTTTAAAGAATGTCTTTCATCAAAAAAATATCAAACGGATGTATGGAAATTGCTTAGAAAGTATAAAATACATGCAGAGAACTTACAAAATTCAAGTGAGCTCCTTTGAAAAAAAATCCTTACTACAAAAATGGAAAACGATTTCTCAATATAATCAAGTGAAAGGAATTTGCTGTTTAATCGACCCCATTTTTTTCCTAGATTGCCTAATTGAAAAGCCACTGGTGATGTGTAGGTATAAAGGCTGGTAATTTATTAGAGAACGCTTCCATTAGCCGATTCGATAAAGCTTCTACAGCCTACGATGGCCGTCTAGCCTCATCATCCCTACTGTTGTAAATTACGGATGTTAAATAAATAGATTATAAATTAAATAGTATATTACTTTTGCGATTTAAATTATTTAATAAAACTTGTGATTTATTTATTTAAACGAACACTGGACTCAAATTCAAAGATTTTTATTTCCGAATTGATCATTCAAAACAGATAAAAAATCTTATATAAATATAGTTTGATAACTGATATAATGAAAATGTCAGATTATTTGTAATCATTGTATAATCAAAAAACTTAAAATTGATTGATTATTAAATATACTGATACGTCTGGTCACTTTATCGGCTATGTTGTTTATTTTTAAATTCTAACAGCTAACTTGTACTACTCGCGTAGGCTATCTTTCTTGTCAAGCATGATCAACAGTTTATTTCCTTTAACAGACATTTTCATAATTTGATATCTGGGCCTGTATGAAAACTTATCCCTTTCTTGGAAACGAGACGTAGATAAAGGGATGAACTAGCAATCAATATAATATAATTAACATAACATTTATCCTTAGCATCTATTTACAAAGTGGAGCATTTGACTTAAACCGCTCCCGTTAAGCATCTTCTTTAGAAATTAGAAGTGAAGATTGTTTAAAAATATTTCATAGATTTAAGAACCAAATGTCACCAAAAATGTGACAATTATTTGGTATTTATTCGATATTCAATATCTGTTTAAACATAGTTCTGACGATAGCGTGATGCTTATATATTGCTAATATTTATCATTCTTTGTAAAACTAAATGCATTGCTAATTAAAAAGTGTAAAGCCAACATGCCACTGGGAAGAGCTTCAACGTTGTTCAAATATCTGTACCTGAGAGGTTAATACTCTTATGACCATTTTATCAACATTACAAGAGTAGCAAAAACGTGTTTCTAAAACGCTTTTTATTTTATATCAATTAGCATAGTTGTTCTCTTATTGTTTTCGTTATTTTGTATTTGAATAGATAAAGGGATTGGAAAATTTTATTTAAGCGTGAAATTGAATTTTTTTTAGGATTTAGTGACATAGGATTGTGTACCCCGTAAATTTATTGTGACGTAAGACTGATAGGGTTTTTTGGTAACCAGCCCACATTCGCCCATGTTTTATTTACCTATCTATCTGTAGATCTTAAATTCTAAATAATGTGATATTTTTAATACAATTTCTCTATTTTTGACTATTGGCCTCTGAGGTATAGATGTAGTATGTTATATTTTTTATGTTTCATGTTTTAATATAGATTTTGTAGGAACTTGCTTGGTAAAATTCCTTGCTAATTTTACCAAAATTTCTGTTGGAATATGTATACTTGATAAGTTTTTATTTGTCATTTGTTTTTATGCAAATAAATTGAATTAAATATTTAGAACTCTTTAAAGCACACAAATTGAATCAGAAATAAATATAATTATTACTCGATCGATAGAGTAAGCTAGTTCGTAGAAGCTCTCTACGACAGATACCCAACGTTGCTCGGCCTCGTGAGCTGCCAATCCTGTAAACCGTAGCTTCAGACATATGCTACAGTCGTGATATACCTTTCAGCCAGAGGCTAAAAACAATTAACGACGAGCCGTTATTCAACGCAGATTTAGTGTCGTTAAAGTCGAATTATGGTTTGCTTGCTGCGGTAGTTTGCTGCACACTAAAGTGTTATTTGTGAATCACATCGAAGATGATGAAACCATCCAATAAACCAACATTAAATTTCATTGCCTTATAAGTTATCGTAAATCTATGTTATGTATAAGATAAGCTCAAGCCTGTAATAAAGCACGAAGATGTCAATTTACTAAAACTATGAAAGCTTTAGCTATTATGCCCGATTTTGAGTGAATTACTTGATAGAGTTGCCACTTTATAACTTTGCACTGCGGCTCTAGGATCTAAAACAGTGTCTCCAAACTAAATAAGGATGTGAGCTACTTTCAGAAATTTAAATTGTCTGGTGAGCTACTTATGCATGTTTCTTCTTTATTATTTTGTATCATCGTCCTTTATCGTACCATACATAATATTATTATATTACCTAAGATAAATTAGGACATCGTATTTCCAATAAAACATAAAATGCGTACGTTAATTATTTATTCATAAACAAAATAATAATATCTTGAAATAAGTGTGAATAAAAGTAAAAATAATTAGTGAAGAGAATGCCATTCACTTTCCTCCACAATTTTTGAGAGTACCTTATCACTCCCGTCTGAATGCAATTATCAAGATGTACATCTGTGAGTCTGTTTCTATATTTACTTTTAACCAATTTCATACTGGAAAATGTTGGTTCACATAAGAAGGTAGAACAAAACAATCCCTTCATTCTGAGCGCAATTCGAACTAAAATTTGATACCTTTCTCTTAGGACGAAAGGTCAAACATATTCTACAGTTGAAACAACGCCCCTAATCAACAAATTACGTTGAAATTCTTTTAATTCCATTTCTAATGAAGGGCCTTCTTCTTGAAAATTTTCGATGGTACGTGATAAAATATCCAATGCGAGCTACCGAAAATACCACCACGAGCGACCGTTTGGCGATCACTGATCTAGGATTTCGTGATCAATAAATACAAATATACTGACACTCTCTGTGTACTCTACGCAAAGCGTACCCGTGTAGTAAAAAGTGCAAATCTGTAAAGCGTATACTCTACTTAATTATATCTCTGATGTATAAATTTGTTTCTGAATTTAGATTTTTTCCCTACTCATATTTACCGGATGAAACTATTTGACGCATAAGAGAGCTTTAACTTTTTTTAATTTTAATTATAGGGTGGGTTCAGACAATTTTTTCTCTTTAGAGCAAGTATTCTAGTTTAGTTTTTTCGTTAAATGTCAAATGGTATCAATGGGTAAAAGGGTAAATAGAGAAAACTCGATGTGAATACTGATAGTCCCGTAAACAAAAGTATTTTATTTTAACCAAATAATTTTAATCACAAATATCTCGTAATGTGATTTTTCACATAATGAGTTAGTTTAATTTATCTTGTCCAGTCCCTAATTGACTATCGATAGTGATTCGAATGCAAGTGTACAAATCTTTAATATTAAAAGAAGGTAACGAAAATAATCTACATACTTTCTCTTTTGGCATTACTACCGTGGAAAACTTTTGATATTATATTTTGGTATGAGTAGCAAAAACAGAAACATTAATTTCTGAAACGATCCCTCGATTACTACTCTTTAAACTTTAAGCATTTGCTAACTTTTATATGTTGTTTTATTGTATTCATTGATATGTATGTAATTAAACATACAGACTACATGTTTTAGTGTTGTTATACGTATAAAATGCTTACTCATTTATTTAAATAAAAACAACAACTAATTTTTAGAATATAAACAGTGTTCGAATATGTACCTTACACAATCACAGTTAATATTACATGTGAAACTTGAACACAGGATTACCGTGGCATTATTGGATATTTGGATTATTTCCAATGTTACTTTATTAGCAGCGTCTACAGATTAAAAGCCCCTGCCGCACTCTGTTTGACAGCGCCGCTCCCCTGCAAAATGAAGTGCAGCCATAAAAAGAAATGAAAAAACAGAGGCGGAAAATAAACGCCAGTGAACGGAAGGGATGTTGCGGAAAATCTGTGCATTTCGAGAAAGGCTCCCCTGCCGCATGACGAGGCTATCCCATTGCGGTTCGCTTTGATGATTCTCTCGAATGAGAATGCTATACTTTGATCTGGATGTTTTTATTCCATGTTGTTGATTGTGTACACTGTGATAAAGATATCGGATAAAATGTCCGTTCGATAAACGTTTAGATATAGTGTATTTTTATTGAAGCTTTTTGTATTCTGCTAATCTCAAGAATTCAGGCTTAAAAAAGACATAATTGCTGATATTTGTATAATCGTTTTCTTAAAATAAGACCGCAGCTTCAGAAAAGAATTAACAATATGGATCAAAAAATGGCATTCTTTACTTTTCAAAACAAACAGATGTTTACTCAAAAAAATTTTATACTAGTATAACCGTACCCGTCATATATGATGGTATTGACATTGAAATACTGAATGTCTATAATGATGACAAGTACGTCGGAACTGTGTGTATATTCCATAACATTATATTAACTGTGGATTGGTAAAGTAAAATTGTTTATCAGTTAGTAGATAAAACAAGTTTAATAAATCATATTATGTAATATCGTTTATGTAAGAATATCATCTATTAAAATAATAATAATGTACGATATTTCGATTCATTGAAAAGAAGATTTTATGTTCGGTAGACTTTTTGTAATCAAATCATTATTTTGAATTGCTTATTCTACCGTTCTAATCATAACATATAATGAGCTTTTCCAAGAAGAACCATATCCAGCGAATGTAATAATATCAAGACGACTTTGTGTGTAACTTTTATACCCACTCCGAATGCGCAACAATAAATACACCGCCAGTATTAACAAAGAAAAATAATATTATTGACTGAATCAGAGTACAAACAAACATGTACTTACAGAGTTTGAAGTCGCGGGTATAAATTTCCGATTTCAATCTTTGCTTATATGGAATACAAAAAGGGTCAAACAAACACGTCATTTTGAGGGCAGAATGTTGGAAAAAAATATTTCAAATGTTTATTTCGACGACTAAATCTACATACAAAAGTCGTTGAACCGCGAAATTATAATATATAGGACGAATTGAATAATGAAACTTCCACACTAATTGTAAAAATATTACATTTTATTTTACTCTACATCAAAATGATTGATTTGAATTTTACATTTTTAAATGAACATTAATACAAGCATAATAAGCTTTTCTTTACCATGTCCGCTCCCTCCTAATGGAGGTATCTAAAAAAAGGTTTTCTACGAAAACTGCTTGTTACTGAATTGCTCAACAATATTTTTCGAAGAGATAAAAAATAGAAAGATAGGACTAGTGGTTAGCTAAATGCCCGGTTTTTTTTTGGATCGGATGGGTGGGAAGGAATTTCAAACATCACAAACATTCATGCCTACGAACAGAAATCCATTAATCGATTGATAAATCGATTTATGAAACTGTCCGTACCGGAACTTGAACCCGAGACATCCGTAACCGTAGCCAACGACATTTACCACTGCACCATGGAGCCAACAATAATATTATATATTCGAGTGGTATTGCGTGGTTTCTTAGGCTTCACCGCTACTCGGCTATGTGGTCGAGGTTACAAATTCTCAAATGGAGATACATTATATTTGTTTCAAATATGTGATGATATCTTCGTCTGCGTTCATTTATTCTCAAAAAAAGAGCATGTGAAACGTTAAAGTCTTTTTTTAAATCATAAACTTCTAACAGAGGTATTTAAATATAAGTTTTCATTCGAGAACTACACGTAACTCAGTTTTTCAAGTTCTCTTTTTCGGAGAGAGTAACGATGGGACTACGTGACAAGTAGTTAAATAGCCGTTATCGGTACGTCAAGTTTTTAAGATCGCATGGGTGGTAACACTTATAAAGAATGTTCAGAAACCACAGACAACCATGTCAAAAATATTATATTAGGCATTTCGCAATACTAGCAACATTTGATGATTTTGACAAACGTGTGACAACACTGCCATGAAGTATGCACAACATGCTCATCAATAAGTAGCATTGAATGAAAATCTTTACACTGTTGTGATATTTAGTTGTTTTTATGATATAGGTTAACAGCGCATAACGAGCGCTATGGTAGGCTGCCTCAGTTATCACTTGTTCCTTTTATGATGAAGTGTTCTTTGACTTTCCGGTGAAACTCTATACACACAAAATTAGCATAGCGACTCGTTACTGCCTGAATTCATATTTGCATTATTATGCTACAAGAAAATTGCCTCGCGAATTAAAGTTCGCTTATTATTATATTATGTAAATTCCGTCAAATATTACCAATACATTTTAATGCGATTCTAATACACGCTAGTAAAATATTATATATCGTATTTTATTAAAAATAAGAAAATGAGTACACAATCATTATATCAAATTAATATTAAAGTAAAATACATGTTTTTATTCCACGTTCGTATATCTTCAAACTCTTTAAATCTGATTGTAATTGAATATAATCTCACATATATATTAAATTTAATGACACTCCGCCAAAGATGTACAGTTAACAATATAATATTATTTATGAATGTCATAAAAAAAAATGGCAACTAATTATTTGGTCAGTAACTGAGTTGATAAATGGTTAGTTAATAATTATGTTTGGTCATTAAATAGTTGGGTTTAATTAAAAAACTGACCGTTTTAATTAATTCAGTCGATGTCTCCATGTGTTTCGTCACTAACATCACGGGTTTCGCCTTTCGGCATATTCAGGCGTTCGAGTACACGTGTCATTCGAGTCATTCGACTTTAGTGACGAAATACATGGAAATGTACAAAATCTCAACAATTCGAATCCGACAGTTTATAAATATCCGACCGCTTAATTTAATAATTGACAATTTTATATAAATTACCGACCGTTTATTTTATCTCCTGACCACTTGTATAATGACCATTCATCGAATTATTTTCTGACCATTTTGATTAATTACTGAATAAAAATTGAAATAGTTACTGGCCCAATAAATCCAGGCATAAAAAATGATTCTTTTTCTGTAAGCTTTGGTGAAACGGGTAAGGTTAAAACAGTAACAATACTAATTTTTGTGGGTGGGATAGAGAATAGTAAAACTAAAAAAACTTAAAAGCCACCCGACTTGTCAAAATGCTACTGACGTAATCAATTATTCATGTTTAATGTATTGTTTCAATATGCTATCATTATTAAGTTACAATAGAGAAAGATTTTTTCAATCGATTTATTGATTTCTGTTTGAAGGCATGAATGTATGTGACTAAACTTTCCTCTCACACATTCATTTCTTAAAACGGGGTGAAGCGAAAGCGATAAGTTAACCACTAGTTTTATTCTAACCCTATCCTCCCAGCTCTCTTAAAAAAATATAGATTGATCGACTTATTAATAAGCAGTTCTCGTAGAAAAACGAATATTGAGATAAGCTCCATAAATAATACATTGCTTTATTAACAAAAAAAAATAATGAAAAAACCATAAATCTTTAAAACACAACTTGAGAATAAAATTCGGCAATAAAATCTGTGTGCAAAAGGAAGACAGCATTATGTCTAAAATTGGTAATTTTCAGGAAATCCAAAAAAAGGTTTGTATTTGTATTAAATTTGATGAATAATGTTCATTCATCAGTATTGATTCGACTCGTTATTTTAAAATTATATGCATGTGTGTATTGTAGTTATTTTATAATATTTAATTCGTTTTTCAATTAACTTGACTTAACTCCATTTAAGAAGAAATTAGACACTATTGTTAAATTTAATCACACATATTTGAGGATAAATTAAATAAAATAACAGCAGTACTACTAAAAACATAAATCTATGAAACATACAAAATTGACTTTCATTCCACTGGAAAGCTTTTAAAAGTTTAGTGCAATAAAAAATACAGAGTCAGGTTTGAATCACCCGTTTAATTTCCACGGAGGTCGAGAGGCTACTTATGCAAATCGACCGGATGCGTTCGTTTGCCACTGAACTCCTAGTACAGTGGTGGAAAACCGCCACATAAAACTGAGTGCTAAATAATAATTATTCAAATCATAACGCTTAGTATAACTTTCATTACAGTCGTTTAGTAGTGAAGTTGGCGGTTAGTATGTTACTCGGCAATTATCTTAGTAACATAGGGGAGGCTGTCATTAAATCGGTTTTAATTATACGTTTGGTTGTTGCAAAATAAAAGTTTTATCATTTATAACTCGGAAACAATGAATCGTTAACATATGTTTTAAATATGTATCTTAAGTCTGAATCCTTGAGAAACATTCAGTTTGTTCATGAGAATAGCGCATTCCAAGGTGCTAGCATAAACTTATTTATTACGTTATATGGTGTAACAACAAATAAATGAGTTGTGTACAAGCAAAAGCGCCACTGTCCACAAAAAGTCGAAAAATATAAATGAATGCATAAATATTCTCCATACTCTCCTGTGTATGTATACAACTTAGCAGATCAAATGCAATATCTCGAGAAAACTGTAAAAAATGAATTTATAATTTGAATTTACATGCAAACTCACCACTTTCTATTACAAAGTCATTAAATTTAGTCACTTGGATTATCATATATATAATAGCCCAGACCGGTCTGTAGGCGTTTTGTTTTTATCACATACCACATGTAGGTAAACATTTTGCTTATATATTTTATGAAAATACATTTTTTGATTATATATTTTTGATTGTAATTATAATAAAAAAATTAAGATTCACGTGCCAAACGTTTTTTCAGCTTAATTATTCCATTCAAAGATTTATTCCAAATTACGACAATGCATTTGTCAGGAACACATACCCCAATTTAATTTCAAAAAAATTGGTGTTCAAAAATGTTTTTCCCATGAAGTTCTTTAAGCATTTCGATTAAACACACACAACAATACAATTATTTATTAATAGCTGCTTTAGACATTCAGAATATCAATGTCAATACCGTCATCTATGACGGACGTCCCACTAGTGTTAATATATTCTATAAGAATTCACGTCCCAATAATTTAAGATGTCAACTGAGGGTTCTTAGTAGAATTTTAATATCAAATTTCAATTATTCAAAAGTAATATATTTTCATCTATTTCGTCACTAACCACCCAGGTTTTGCATATCGGCATCTTTCGGCATTCCAGTACACAAATGAACACAAACTAACGATGTCGAAAGGCGAAACCCGGGTTGTTAGTGACTAAATATATGGAAATGTACAAAATTTTAACAATTCAGATTCATTCACTTACATATTCATATAAAATATAAGAATTACCGCAGTATCAGTTTTATTTGATTTCTAACGATATAACTTTGAAAGACAGTAACGTTTTTGCTTCTATACAACTCAAATATAAATAAAATTCATCGAGATTTGTTCGTTCTTTTTTGAGATATGTAATCAAATAATTTAATAAATTACCGTAATTAAGAATATGACTTAATGGAGGATCGGAACTTTTAGTAAAATAAATATGTATTTTTATGTTAAAATTATTATAGCATGAACTTTCTTTTCAAAAACGTTGGGTGGACGACTTATTTTTAAACGATGATGAAGAAATAACGGAAAACGAAGTTTGATACGAATTTATTAGTAAAAATCAATATTTTATTGAGTAAAACATTTTCTCAAAGAAAACGGTTGAAAAGAAAGCAATATTGATTTATTTTAATACCCAAGTTTCATATTTGAATGAGTATGCTTGTATTCAATATGGCATTAATTGATGCATTTTCCGCGGAAAATTTCAACGAAATTGTGGTGTAAAGCCTTTATATGGACACCTTAAAACAATTTCCAATTAACAAAATATTTCGCTGTGAAGAAGAATTTGCACAGAAGATAAAACGAAATTTAAAACAAAAAATGAGAATTTTTAAGCTGTTTACTGACAATTTCTTGCAGGTATTTATTGCAGTATATTTATAAAAATAAAGCATTTTTTTCTACTAATCCCAAAATTGTATATCGTTACTGGTTTTGCTCGCTTGCGAAATTATGGAATTGATACAAAACATTGTTTTTATTTAAAACTAGCGAGTACCCGGAATGCGTTGCATTTCCACTCATAGAAAGAAAGTGTTTGTGTTTTAATTCTGTTTATTGAAGTACTTTTGGGTATATAATATTTTTTGTTTTAGTCTGGTGCGTACACGAATAAATCAGAAGGTTTTCCGAGATGTCGCTGTTTGTACGTATTTGATTTTGTTTTTTAGATTTTTTCAGAAATCTTCGCGGGTGTGCGCACAACAACTCACCAAAGTTTCATCAAAATCGGATGAATAGTAAAGGAACGCATAGAGGACAAACAGACAAACAAACATTCATTTTTATTTGTATATATATATATATATATAGATATGTTAAACAACCACTGGCTGGAAGTTTATCACTCAACTTCTCTTTTCCTACACTGTAAGAATATTAGGGTGGTGTTAGGAAATGAATGAAAGTGATCTAACTTCTGTGTGCGCACAACAACTCACCAAAGTTTCATCGAAATCGGATGAATGGTAAAGGTACACATACGCAACAAACGTTCACTCATTTTTATATATATATAAATAGATAGCAGCATTTTAAATTTAACAAAATGTATATTAATTAGTTAGAATTATATGAAAGAGTTGATAGGTATGACAGATACAGCAAAAATAGTTCTGACGATGGTTGAAATAGCTTTTCGGTGTTAATACAATGCTTTGCTGTTTTAACCATATTATAATAGAGTTCTATTAAGTTAATACCAATCCAATCAATGTTTAATATTGAACTCACCTTGAAATTGAATCTGAAACTTTCTATACGTGTTGTCTGCTAATAATTATACCGCGCTTATTTCAATTAGTAATTATGTTATATAGATAATTAACACAGTACACGGAGTTTTTATGTAAACTTCAACCGTGCTGTAATTATTCTGACGTAGTGCTTCAGCACTTGAAAATCAATTTTACTAAGTTACGTTGTCGTATATAGGTCCTTCTGACGTAACTAAAACCCACCCCTCCCCCTAAAACAGCCTTTCCCCATACAAGCTGCCTCTACGATCTCCTACGTCACACTGTTAGCGATAATGTCTAAATAATAAGACAAATTATAGTGACTACCTGATCATCAATTGCTATTTTTGTGGAAGAGTTTGTTTACCAATTTAATTTTGTAAAATTTCTTCATTATTCCACTTTTTTTAACGGATGAAAATTCCTTGCTTTTAATCATCTTAAATAGTTATCTCTTACACCAACGCCGTAGACCTGCGTTTTCCAAACTGTCATCTGTGAGCTAACGGTGGATCACGATTTCATTTTCAGTAACTATTGTGATAAAACTGTATGTAAATGATGCGGAAAACGGATTCAAAAATTAAAAAAAGTGATATCATATATTCATACTCTAAAATATAATACATTATGTAAAGCTATTATCAGCAGGTTTTGTACCACTTTTTCCAAACGTTTATTTTCACTTGTGTATTAATCAAATTATAAATAGTTCCTCCTGATTTGAATAAGTTTGTTAAAATAGACCTAAGCACCTCGGCACGTGAATTCCGAACATCAACATTAAGATATAAATGGGACATCCATGGCTTTATCCAACTGGCTTTCTGATAATCATTCCCACCTTTAATAATTTGAGTATTCGAAGACAAATGTACCGGACCACATATTTCTTTCGGCGTATACGAAGCCAAAATGAGAATTCTGCTATTCTTGAGAATGTCAAGCTTTTCTGATAACTTTTTCAGGAATCGTAGTTATGAATTGTTTGTTTTTCTAAAGTGTGAATCCTGCCAATGGGGATGCCGCTGGAAACATCTTTAACAATGTTCAACGGTATGTTTCGGATGTTGACATATTACACGCAGACATGAGTGAGTTCATGCGAGAACTTCTTAGCAATTTCCAATGATTTTTTTTCAATGTTTTAAGCGTTTTTAATGTTGCAAAAGCCATAAACTTATGATTTTTAATTTTTAGTCATATACATCTATATATATATATAAATGAAGATTTGTTTGTTTGTTTGTCCTCTATGTATTCCTTTACCATTCATCCGATTTCGATCAAACTTTGGTGAGTTTTTGTGTGCATACCTGTAAAGGTTTCTGAAGAAAAGAATTTAAAATCTAAAATCTTAAAAAAAAATCAAAATACGTATTTTTAAAAAAATTGTAAAAAAAAATTTAAGAAAAATATTTCGTACTATGTTCGGGTCATGAGCCAGTCATAAGGCAATAGTTTTCATTACTTAAATAATTTATTTCACATGTGCTATGAATAACGTTGGAAATATGAAAACAATGACATATATTGTTTGAAAGGTATAAATGGATTACTATATTAAAAAATAAATCGGGCTTTTTACGGGATGAAAAAAATAAATCTGGACTTCGGGTCGGGCTCGGGTAACAAGTTTGATATTGGCAAGAAGATGTCGTGCTCAGACCGAGTAATTTTATGAAATTTCGGCAAGTGCAGAAAATTAAAAAATAAACCCTTTCTTTCTTTGAGTGGCATTGCAACGCATGCAGGGTACTCACTAGTATTAAATAAATAAATAAAAATATCGGTAATTCCCGTTTTGTAAAAATATCTATCTATCATCGGCGTGCGGTGGATGTATCTCTTATCTCTATCACACAACCTCACTTGTGTATAAGCAAGTAGGATACAAGAGCATGCGCCCGTATTCCTTTGTATCTGACTCGCACCCTTCACTTTACATGTGATTGAACGAGCAAGAGAAAAATCCAGGGTACGTTATTAAATGAATTCTTTAACGCAAATAAAGATTTTGATTTTGATTTTAAAATAATTGCTATTGCATTATTTTTACATGGTAACTATTGAATTATTTAATACATATAAGAAGAAAACTAATGACGTAGAACTTTATAAATTAATTATGTTTTGCGTTCTTTTTTAAAGATTTAGTTTATATTTTTAAGTGAAAACGTCCATTATTGAACTTGACTCACGTTGACATCAAATACAAAAATAATTTAACGAAAAAGAACTTTAATACTGTATTTACATAACACTGTAATATAATATAATATTTATTTTCCATTACGCGAATGATACAGAACGTTTTCTCGCTTTCTCAGAGTGCGATGTATACAGGAAAAGCTTCGTATACGTTCATAATACTCTACGCCTGCTGAACTATATCCAACACCCACATACACAGTAACCTTTGCATAAGTTTGTTTCGGGCGCGGGTGTCTCGCGAGTCGGCTTGTTTTGTAAACGCCTGAAAATTTACTGATAAGGAATTGCATTATTCGGTGAATTATGCACCGCTCCCAAACGGCTGAAACTTTAATTACGATCATTATTGAGGCTATGTTTGCTTAATTACACTTCCAATGCATTGTGTGGGCAAATAATTAACAAAATTTCCAAACGGAATGAATACACATAACATTGTAATGAAAGATAATAATACCTTTATTTGTAGTTAATTAATTTAGATGTCAATTCTTAGTGAAAAACATTCTACTTATAAAAATAAAAGACAACTGTTTATACGTTCAGTATCGGTTTCAGTATAGTTATAATTTTCAACTAATTCGGAATCAACACAATTATAGGTGACCTCTATTTTTCGAAAAGAGTAGGGATATAAGGATAGGGCCTGAGCAGGTCCGGTTGTTAGCTAATCGCTCCCTCTACGCCCCATTTTTAAGGATCAGGTGAATGATAGATAATTACAGACATCACAAACATTCATTTCTGGAAACAGAAATCCATAAATCGATTGAAAAATCAATTTATGAAACTGTCCATACCGAGATTTATACTCTAGACATTCGTAACCGAAGCCAATGACGTTTACCATTTACCACGAACCCGGCAATTTATACAAATTATTTATTCAATTCAAACAACCCAGGAATTTCTTTTGACAATAAGTTAATTACCATTAACAATGAGTAAATATTTAACAAAAGTGATATCAAACAATAAAACAATTCAATATATTAAAATGACAGTAAACTTTGAACAATTCAAATGACGTCATCATCTTTAAACATATCCACCCAAATTGTTGAACCCGTTGGACATATGGACCTCACTTTTAAGGTGTTAACTGTCAATTCTTGGTGGAAAGGCATTGTATTTTAAAAATAAAATACAATTTGTTTGTATTACTTCCATATGTTTATCACGAGCATTATCAGTGAATCACAGGCAATGGATTCTTAATTTAGATTTAGTTTTGATTTCAGATTAGAATTTATTGATTTGTAAGAAGTCCTTAACATTAAAATTGTAGACTATTTAATTTCGTTTATATATAATTTGTGTGATTACCATTAAATTCTTGTCTTAGTTCATGAATCAACAGTTTTATATAGCTTGTATTATTTTTTAGCATTCAATTTTATATAAATAGCCCTGTTATGATTGTATTTTTATGACTTTACCGGTCCTGATCATTATAAACATGTGGACGTAGTACAAATAAATTGTGTTTTATTTTTAAAATATGGACCCCATACGTAATTTGAACATTATAGACAGACTGATTTTTACCCATTCTCTCGACAACACTTGAGAGCGAAAGATTTATGACAAGTTATTTTCCATGTTTGGACTTTTTATTTTGAAATACCTTAATAACAAGCGTTCACAACAACAACCAGTCAATAACGTCGATTCAGTGACGCTTCATTTGGAAACCATATTCTTCACATTTGCAACGTATCTGGCCACTTCAAAAAGTGTCAATTCTGTTATTGGGTGCGTCAAAATTTCGTCGATTTTTTTTTCTTTTTATTGACGTAGAGGAAAAATTGCGCTGACAAAATATCGCATTTCTTTTTATTAAGCTTTTAACAAAGTAACCTGAATCCGTACGGCATCAATTTCATCACGCAACATTTATATTTTCCTGTGAAAGCAGGAGCGAAACAATTCGGACGCGTTTTTTTACAATGTGTTATTAACTATAATATAGCGAATTCGTATATTCCAAAGGAATATATTAACCTACATTCTTGATGCAATGTTTATAGTAGTAGGTCACGTAATCAAGATAATAAATAATAAACATGAAAATTTTATTGTTTAAAAAAGAAAATTACTTAATCAAACGCCTAATAGAAATTTCATTAAATTTCACAATGGAAAATAATTAATATAACAGCGTTAACAGTTGAATCTTTAAATTTGATATAATTTTTTTCATTTTAATATTAGACGGTATTTTGGCCACTTGATGTAACACTCAAAAAATACGAAAATGAGTTAATGATTGCATCTCATATAAAAGACGACAGAGCAGGTCTCGTCCAAATGATGTAAATTAGAAAAATAAACACTTTTTGGAAGGGAAACATCCATTTTACATTGTTTTCAGGTTTACTTGCTGTAAGCTACTATTATATCGACACCCCTACGTATAATCCCGCATATGCAAACATGAGAATTCACAATAGTGCATTTCAAAGATTTATGACGCAACTCACCACATATTTTTTTCGAAAAAAACAGTTTTTACTCTCTCCTGAACAATTTCAATTTTAAGGTTTACATCAATTGGTCAAAATACCGTCGAAATACAGTATCAAACATCAAAAAAGTGTTATTATTTAATCTTGTCACTTGTTATTATTCTATTAGTAACAAAATCGGATCTGTGGTCGAGTGCGCAACGTTGTTGTCTTCAGTTGTGGTACTCACATCAATCAATCAATTTATGAATTTCTGTTCGAAGACATGGATGCAGGTGATATTTAAAATAAATTAATCAATTCTTGCTGGAAAGGCATTATATTAAAAAAACACTCAAAATTTCTTTTGTTTTACTTCAGTAGTTGATAATGCTCGTGATGAGCAAAATCACTCCTGATTATTATAAAATATTTGGAAGAAACACAAAACACATTGTGTTTTTTTTTTAATATTTGGTCGTTCTTTGAAAAATACATCGAAATAAACGGTGATTGCATTAAAAAGTGAAAATTATTGTGTGATTCTATTACGTTTTTAATCCACGAATAAATAAATATGATAAAAATCAAACTTAAGATACAAAGTTATGTTTATAATGTATATATCTATGTCTTTCAAAGCTTTCTAATGATGTGTTTAAAGAATAAGTAATATTTATACATTTGAAAGTTTAAATTGTACACGGTAATATAATTAAAAAGTTAAATAATATAATAAACTTTTTTATAATTGCTGTAGGCGTTTGTAACGGTATGCCATTAGCACTTCTGCACGCGAATCGTTTACAGAACCAGTTGATTACTATTTAGTGTAAGTATTACGGCTACAAGTTACAGCTCCCAGGGTGAAAAAACAAGAAAATTTATACACAAAGCACTACTGTCATTAAGTAAAAATTCATTCAATGGAAGAGTCTGGGATCTACTTTTTCTGCAAAAGAGATATTGGTTGATTTTCATGCCGAAATTAAGTTATGTTATAAATGATTCTTTGCTCAAAACACAATGTTTTTCGTTCACTGTTTTATACAGGGATCCGAACCGAAACCGAACGGAAAACTGTAAAAAACCGTTATTTTTGCTGGAACAAAAATTGAAACCGAACCGATATTTATTTCGGTTTTTTTCCTGTTTACGAGAAACATTTTCGCTGATAAAGATCTAATTAATTTTAGCGAGATTTAATTAATAAATTGTATTCAAAAATTTCAATTTAATTAATAAATAATATTTATATCAGTTGTTAGTGCTCGTGGTGAGCGAAACCGGTCCTGGTAATTACAAACCTGTGGAAGTAGTACAAAAAAAATGTGTTTTATTTTTAAAATATAATGCCTTCCCACCAAGAATTAACAGTTAACACCTTAAAAGTTATTTAAATACGAGCTGAACCGAAAACCGGATCGAAAAAAATAGCAGTTCGCGTCCCTAGTTTTATCTTTGATGGATCTAATCTATTGATTTATTTTCAAACCATATCAGTATTGCAATACTGAAAATGTTGGTTCATAAACCTCTTTTCAAATGAAAAGATTAATGACTGACTAGATACGCTCTTGGCTATAAATCCAAAATTTAATATGAATAGTGCTAATTCCAATGTTTTAATCAAGAATTACCGTAATGGCTCGACTATACGGCGACCCTGATTATAAGGCGAACCCCATTTTTTAATCCGCTTTTTCAGAAAAAAAAATTGTAAACATTGCCATCTGTTGAACGCACTCATTAAAATATATTACGATGAAATTAATATATAGTAGTCTCGCTCGTCATTATTTGATAGTTTATAAGGCAACCCTCCTATTTTCGTGTCACTTTTTTTTAATAAAAACCTCGCCTTATAGTCGGGCTAATACGGTGTGTGACGATATTATTAACAACAATAATAAAAGTAAAAATACTCCGTTTTTAAAACACACTGCAATTTACTTGTTTAGTGTAAAAAATAGGCGGCCATATAATCAAGTGTACAACGATTTGTCCAGTCATTCATATTCGGTTACGGGGTGACAGGCTCAAATCCACGAACTTACACTCTATAACTTGAGTTATCGATTGTTTTACAAAGGTACGGATGTCTGTGATATCTATGTTTCATCCCTTGCACCTTCAATCAATAAAACGGGAGAACGTAGAGAGGGCGATTAGTTAGCTTGTAGTCTTTTCCTTGCTCTCCAGTCTTACTCTAATCAAAAAACAGGTTGATTATTTGTAGTAATTAGTTTTCGTCAAATTAATTCTGTTGAGACGATTTATTATAAATCCAAATGACTTACATTGGAAGCGGACATTTTATAAATAAGAAATACGATTCCTTTATTTATTGATTCAGTTCTTTAATTAAATTATTATTTAAATGCGTTTTATTTTCGTATATGGAAAATAAAAAACGAACTCTTTTCACGTGCATAGTACCCGTGCTGGCCTGTGCACGACGATAAGGTTCCAATCTACGACACGTCATGCCGTTTCGCGTGCTAAGGCTTTATTCACGCTCCCAATAGCTTTTATGGGGTTTTGCGAAACCGGCTATCGGTTACCATCGCGCAATCGTTACTTTCAATATTTGGAACAAAATTCACGAATTAATTTTTTCGTAGTATCGTGTGGTTTTCAAAAATATCACGTTCAGACATCAGAGATTTGAAATAATATGTTACATATTATGCTGCCATATATAGTATGTAAGCAACGGCACTGCAATCAACCTTTCTTTTTAGATTTAATCTTTTCATATATTTAACCCAGTAAAAATGACACACATTTTTATAGAATCGATAAAACATATTTCGTAAAAACTTTGTTCTAGCAAACCGTCAAGTCACGAAAATAATTTCGTTTATGTAATTCCGCTACGTTGTCGGACCATATGACTACCGCACCATGCTTCCATGAGTATTTGTCTTATTTTATTGAGATATTTCCATTAACATTCTCTCAGAAGAAGTTTTTGTTTACAGAAAACTGCTTGTTACTCAATTACTAAACCTCTCTTTGTCTTGAGTAGGGATAGGATTTGTCGGCGTCCGTGGCGCAGTTGGTTTCGTCGCTGGCTATGGTTACGGATGTCTCGGGTTCAATTTCCGGTGCGGACGGTTTTCATAGATTGATCTTTCAGTCGATTTATGGATTTCTGTTCGTAGTCTGAGTCCTCCCTCCCACCAATCCCATCCTCACGGGGCGTAACGAGAGCGATTAGCTAACCACTAGTCCTGTCATAGCCATCCTTCTATCCCTAATCTCTTCGAAAAAGAAAAGAGAGGTTGAGCAACTGAGTGACAAGCAGTTCTCGTAGAAAAAATTCTGTCAAGATACCTCCATTAGGAGACCATATGCTCCACATTGGGAGCGGACATGGAAAAAAAAGTGATAGAATGATAGGGCTATAACGAGTGGTTCGCTAATCGCTATCGCTACGCCCCGTTCTTAGGATCGGATGAATGGGATGGAGTTGTAGACATCAAAAACATCCATCCCTACGAACGAAAATCCATAAACAGATTGAAAAATCAATTTATGAAACTGCCAGTACTGAAATTTGAGCAACTCATTTTTACCTATTCAAAGAAAATCTGGTTTTAATGTTGAAATGTTGTATCCCATTATAAATATTAGTTAAATCGACGATCCAATCGACTCAATTCAGCTAATATTAATATGATCGTATATAAGGAATACAACACTTCAACATTAAAACCAGATTTTATTTGAAGAAGTAAAAATGGCTTGGTTCAAACCAATTTTCGTATGACGATATATGTGTAACAACTATTAAATTGTATCGATTCATCAATATTTTTTGAATATTGTTATTCTATATTAACTTGTTAGTAATATCCGCTATATTTTATCTATTAGAACAACAGATAACCAACAGATTATAAAATATAGTTTATTCCGAATTAATATATTTTATAATTCTTCTGCAATCTAATAATTTTTCGTTTTAAACCTAATGTAATGGGGTTATAAGAAGTAAAATCTAATTAAATCAATAAATATAATGTATCACACATTTAAAGAATACTTATTCAGGTAAAAATAATAATAATGGCGAAAATGTAACTATCTTTAACGACACCACCTAATCCTGAAGTATACGCCTAAAATAAATTATAAAAAGCCGATAAGCACGATATCCCGATAAACCAAAACAACCGAAAGTCAAATCGTAAATATTCCCATGTTTGGGTATACGCCGTAGACAGGCTCTACGGATGCAAGAGACAAGGGATATGTATGGAGATTCAGTAGATAAATACGACCATACTTTGTAGTGGGATTTCATTTGCGATAACTTGAACATAAAAGCTTTCTATTTTTTTAATACCTCAAAGCGTAATAATCGTTTCTGCATGACATTTAGACATATATAAATGTGTATTAAGAAAGGAATTCTACAAGATATTTTTTCTGAACGTAATATAATTTTATACCAAAGTTTTTGCTGTGAAATATTATGTAACTCTAAATTTACTCCCATGTCCAAAAAAGTGAGCATATAAGGATAGGAAAGACTTGTAATTAGCTTGTATTCCGAATAGGAAAGGGTGGGTAGAGATTAAAATATCACAGTTCATGCTTTCGGGTGCGAATCCATAAATCTACTAAAAATAATATTTCTTTAAAATAGTTGAGAACTTGAGTTTTTAACAATGCTAACGATTAATAAAATAGCTGTAGAGCGTAACTAACTAGCCCCGAAAACGCCTAAAAAATAAAACCTTTTAATCTATAACATATTTGTATATAATATAAAATAAAAGCCATTCATTTTCCAGATCATGATAATTTCCAACTTAAACCATACTTGACATAATAGTGTTCTTTATGTTCTAAATATGTGTTTTAGAATTTCAGATAACTTCAGATAAACTCGAGAAATATTTAACAAATTCTTTAAGTGTCATTTTGATGAGATAAAGCACTTATCAGGTATATAATTTTAACTGAAAAATCAACCTTTTTTATTACATTTGTAAAGACTTGAATCCGGAATCTTCTGATCTCTAATTGAAACTTTTACTAAAAGATCATAATCCGGTCTATAGCGTATACAATTAATTTATAATATTTTTGAGAACAGAAGAATATGCAAAATTTTAAAATATAAAATTCTTCCAGGATTTGTTTTTCAATTTTTACCTATAATATCTACTCTGACTTGGTAAAAAATAAAAATTAATTTTTGCATTTTCAAAAAGCGAGTTTGCTTTGTGCCATCAAATACGTTTTAGAATTCTCAATGCCCTCATTTTTCTTTGGGTATTAAATTATCGTGAATTTCGCCTACGTCCTTAAAAAGCCATTTACATAGCCTTTAATGCCCGTAAAAAAAAGTTTTCTACTCTCGCCACTTTTTTCCTTTGAACATAACTATGATCATTAGTGCTGTGCGCCCACATTAAACATCACCCATGTGATTCCTTTCCGAAATATATTTTCCGCATAGGCACTTTTTAAGCCTGCCAACGTCTGCACAAATTATTATGAAAACGAAACCAGAAAGTTCAACAAAGATTCAAATTTCCTGAACTATTGTACCTCAATGCTACGCTAACACTTTAAATATGTTTATAATAGAAATTTAATAACAGCTTTTAGCACGTTTCGACAAAACAATAAAAGAAAAAGCTCAATTTTGGCATTTTTTCTAACAATAATTATTGTTTTTACTACACACAATACTTTCCACACTAACAACACTTTGGTAAGTTCTATCAAATTTTGTTTTTAGCCTAGACATATTTTCAAGATATTTTTTTACAGTTTTAGAAAATAATTCAATTATTACCTTTTACCCTAATAATAACTTCTTTACTTTATTATTTTTTGTGATCAACTATGTTTCTTAAGATTTAAAATGTATACATATATATTATAAAACTTTTATTCAGAACACTAATAGGGGTCGTTTTAATGTTATTTATAAAAAGGACACGGAGATAATATGAATGAACAACAAGCAATGTTTAAAGTACTTTTTTCTAGAATCGAGCTTTTTTACCATGTTTGCTCTCAATGTAAAGCATATGAACTCCTTCTGGAGGAATATCAACAGAAATGTTAAATACTAGAACTAATAGTAGAATAGAGCTAGGACAGGACTAGTGGTTCGTTAATCGAATGGGTGGAAGTTGGTAGGGGAATTCAACAGCCATGCCTACGAACAGAAATCCATAAATAAATTTGTAGCAATACACGACGCCACGGATTTGTGAAATGTGATATCCGAGTGAATATTTTGTGTTCGGTCAGCGAAAATTATATTTTTTTGTAAAGAGAAAAAGTTTCCATAAAATGACTCTTTTATCAAATCATCATTCAACGGCAGTTACGAAATGTGATATTACTGAGAGCAAAGATAAGTAAATACGTGATTGTGAAAGGAGGCTGTCTGCAAGCGTGGGAGTCATCAAATGCAATATTTGGAAAACGCAACACAGCTAGAGAAGAATATAGAAAAAAGATAACCAGTCACTTGTCGCTCTCCGACCGTGTAAAATCCACTTCGGACTACAGTGCCGACATCACCTTCATTATCATCCGTCCTGCTGCTTAATCACGTCAACATTCAAAATTGGAAACACATATTAATAAAAGTTTACGAAATTCGCCGTACCAAAATTTGAACCCGAGACATTCGTAACCGAAGCCAACAAGGTTTACCACTGCACCAATAGACCCGAACTTGCGCTTTATTTAGTGGTATTTTGAAAAACTGGGTTAATTTTATGATACTAGCTTTAATAATGCCACTAATAAGACCGTCTCCTGATGAGGAACAGACTAAACATCGAAAAGATCGGCGACAACTGATACATTGATGAATTAGTAATTACCAAACCAAGTTAAAAAATAACTAGTTATACGAATAGGAGTAAATGGCGCTGTATTTATATTTCAAAGATGCTTCTAGTTAAGATTAAATGACACCATTTCAACGCTTGGATCTTAAGCCAGGCAGCTAACAAGAAATTCTGAGATTCCACAACAGAATCTTTCGACCAGTACAAAGGGGTAGTATGATTGAGGAATGAATGACGTGATAAGGGAATGAACCCCGTACTCAAAATAGTGAAGAAGTAGCAATGAACCTGACAACCTGACTCGTCTATTGAAACATGCCTGTTTCTCTGGAAACCCTTTTGATTGCGTGATGCTAAAACAGCTGTCAACAATATTGTTTCATAATCTATGTAGAACAAAAACGTTGCTAGTTTTATCCTATTATAAAGGAATTCTGGGAAGTAAATACAAATCTAGTCTTTGTCTTCTACCAACCGGTACTCTTATTTATACATTTAATCTAAAATTAATGATACTCTTACAAAATACATAATTACCCACACTAAGAATAGGTAATTTAAAAATATTCAAAAGTGAAAAAATGTTTCTTTATTTGCCCAACAACAAAATACGAAGCATCAATATTTGAAGAGAAGTCAATTATTTTGTAAAGTGGATAAAATTAAAGTATCAAAACTCAGCTAAAGATTGCTTTATGAATATTGTGACCTATAATACAATATTATAATATGAGTAGGGTCTACGGCGTAGCTGAAAGCCTACGAGCCGAGAATATTAGAAATGATTTCCGTGCTAAATTCATATTTCAGTAGTCAAAAAATAAAGAGGTTTTCCAACATTCACTTTCACTAAGGCATTCCAATTTTTAGCGAGTAATAAATTTTCATTTTTATTGGTGCTTGCAGGATTCCTATTTTTGGAGTATCGCCAAATAAATAATATATTGACAAACTCTGAGCTGATAACAACTTATTTATGTATTATTCTTGGAAATCTAAAAGACAGATTTTCAATTTATTTCCTACATATATCTTTTGAAACATGTATTTAATAGGAAAAAAAATAATGTATTTAATTGTACAGGGATTCTCAAATAATGTTTGTAACTTGTATCTATGAACATTAATTTGATTTCTTTTTCACAAAATTTCAAAAAACGTATTCGACATAACAGTAAGTTGCCAATACGCCAGATTTTTTCAATTTAAAATTCTTTTATAAAAATTCAACGGAAATTTCGCAGTTACTCAAGATCGACTGGAGAAGAAAGGATTTTACAAATATGGTCGAAATCTCAAATTAAAAATTAAAATAATCAATATTTAATATTGAAATTCTCAGGATTTTAATCCAAAATCCTCTGCTCGCTAAGCGTATCTCTTACCACTAGGCTACAAAAGTCAAATGTATTTCTATTGTTGCCTTAATATCATAGTGTCTACCATGTGAATATTAATATAAATTACAATTGATAACTTCGTTATTCCACTGGCTGTGTAACTAAATGTGACACGTATTTCGCTTCTTCAAAAAGCATCTTCCGACTAACTATATCGCAAAGCTTAATGCTGGATAATTGTTCACCTAAGAAATAAATAACCTTGCGATATAGTTAGTCTGAAGATGCTTCTCAAAGAAGCGAAACACGTTTCACATTCAGTAACACAGCCAGTGGAATAACTAAGTTATCAATTTTAATTTTATATTAAAAATTAATTTCCACAAAGTTACCTTTGAAGCCATAAAAAAGCAAATATCAATTCAATCTTTATATGTATACGTTAATTCTATTTACTGTTTTACCGAAATACTTAATACTTCAAACCTTTTCCGATATCTTTAAGTAAATGGTCACAGCATTAATACAATTTTAATTTACATTTTCAACAATGTCTTTTGAATAAAAGAAGATTTTTGTCATTTTTCAGTGCTGTAATAAAAAATACAATTATAATCAGTAAAAGTCTATTATCTACATATTTTAATTACATAAACAAATTATAATATTGCATGCCGACGTGATACTTCGCTATTAATCATATCGTAATATTGGAGTATATTTTTAATATTTCAGAATAATATTAATTGCTATTAAACACAAGAGAATGTTAATTTATATTCATCCTTTCAAATTTCATTTAAGGTTGCTATTTTTGTACAATATTGAGATATATACTGCTATCCTCATTTATAGTGCTAAAATGAATAGTAGTAACTGTTAAGTTTATTCATTATATTATTTTTAAATAAAAATATTTATGTGTTTATAAAAGAAACAATTGTCGTCAACTTATAACGATAACTTTTAACATGTTACAGTATAAGTTTTGTTTGACTTGAAACGTGATTCCCGACAGCTATCAAAATGTATGCTTTGTAAAACCGTATCCGTTCAAATAAACAAACCAATTGAATATGCGGAAAACATTTTCAGTTTCTTATTCGATATTTTCGTTTCACTTTTCTGTCGCAAGATGAGCAAATAAATTTATGAGTTTTCGATAGCCGTTCGCTGAGATGGAATGATACGGCGAGCGAAAGAACAGAAACAAAAGTGTGTGAAAATGTCTTCAAATGTGTATTTTTTTTTTTTTGTAAAGTAATCGAAAAATACCTGCTTATTTCATGATGTCTCCTGTTTTCCCATTCTTTCCCATGTATCCGAGGCTTAGCGGAAGCTATATCCAAACACGAAACGTAGTTTTTCTTCGCCGCTTTCCCCAGGATAACAATGTATATATTTTATATTTAAAAAATACTAAATATGAATATAATAACAGGTTATTTTTATAACAGGAGTTTAGCGGTTCGAGTCAATGTGGGAAAATATTACACCTCGCAAATATATTCTATTGTATTCTTTTGATTGTATTGTTGAGAATTATTGTCGGAAGCGCTTTGAGCGTTCGCGCGATGTTTACAACCTTAAAATGTTCACTCGGCACTCTCGCAACGGTTACTCTCCCGACCGAGCGCCGATCGCCATTCCGCGGAAAACTCGAAGTCTTTCAAATGATCCTCAAGAGCCGCATGGTGAGTTTTGACATAGCCATCACGATTTCGATCGATGCGCGAGGGAGGAGATCGACGTAAACATTTTTGACACGGCCTTCGTATTCTAAGGGAAGGTGGGCGATTTCGGGCAGCGCGCGCCTGGCCGAGGCTGAGTAGAGACTGGCCGCATGCGAGGCGTCAATGGCGACCCCTGGCGGCGGGCCGCGGCGTCCTGCGCGCGCATCTGACCCCGTGCCTCTCCTTACGTCGGCGCTCGATACCGGGGGGTGGCCATGAAAATTTTATACGGGCAGTCAACCTTTACCGGGCGAAGGCGCGAGGAAAAGTTTGCGTACGGTCCGGCGAGTCTCCTCACCGCCGTCCGCCTCACTCTAAATGTCGATATCAATCTTTCATCGCTAATGGGATACGGCCGAGAGGTGATACGCGCGTCGCGTTCGCCGTCCACATAATGCAAAGTAACCTGTGGAACTGTAAATCACATGATCGATTTGATTGTGTAGGTGAGCGGGTGGCACGTAGCCGTTTTACGGCGCTATCGAGGTATTCGTAATAGGGGGTGTAAACAATCGGTCCGCTCTCGGGGCTCGGATTCACTCTACAATAATTATAATTGGAACTGAATACCCACATTATAAATACATCATGTCCTAAGTACTGAGCTTTATTTAATTGTATCAATCCATTAACTATCCCTTGTTGCTATGTGAAACTTCCGAAGAAATCTTTTGAATTTTTTAAACTGATATTCCGTTTTTTCAGATCCCTCAAAAACATTCATCGTAGAGATAATTAGAGGCGGTAATACATATAGTATGGAAATTAAAAAAAAATGTTTATTTTTAAGATGGCCACCCAATACTGACTTACATAGATGTTGCAGGAAAAAGGTTAAGATTAACAGTAGACAACTTCATAGACACATACATTTTTTTTATCATAATCGCTCCTGACGTGGAGCATGTGGCCTCCTAATGGAGGTATCTCAACAGAAGTTTTCTATGAAAACTGCTTGTTACTGAGAGTAGGGATAGAAGGATAGGGCTAGGACAGGACTAGTGGTTAGCTAATCGGTTTCGCTACGCCCCGTTTTTGTGGATCGAATGGATGGGAGGGAGGAGTTTTAGACATCACAAACATGCATGACTACGAACAGGAAACCATAAATCGATTGAAATATCAATTTATGAAACTGTCAGCACCGGAAATTGAACTCGAGACATCCGTAACCGTAGCCAACGACGCCGACATAGACACATATATTATACATATACTTGCAAATTAACAAATCGATTACAAATCAATATATTTCAATTAGCTGGGCATTTGACAACGGAAAACTGATACGATCATTTCATATACCAAGCTGCCCCTACTATGAACAATTATTATGATATCTGTCAAAGTTAGGTTTGTTGATTTTTTGATGAATTCGAATTGCATTATATATTTTCTCGCGACTGGTAGAAATACTAAGCTCCTTGTCACTTGTTTATTTTATAAAACACCGTATAACCTATAAAAATGGCTTTAAGTCTACGCAATAAGTAATGATTCACATTCAAGATGTATTCATACATTTAATTAAAAATATTTGTTTTTTAGATTTCCTTTCGATTTTACTCGTCACCACCCACTACGACTTGACACTATACTAGCATGACGTATTCCAAATACAGCGTAACACGTTATGAATGTTTCAAATTTTTGCCAGGAATATCCGAGGAGAAATTCCTCTGGACTTGGTTGCGTGCACGCTAGTGTGCAAGAAGTTAAATAATAATAACAAAAAAATGTGTTCATGAAAGAGCTTCGAGGAATTGAGTTCCATTCGTTTTCCATATGACGCTTTGAACTCTTTGAATGCCTTTGAATGTGTTAAAAATTCAACCAAGTCGGCATGACCGACGGGGCCGACAGATCCGACCGATAGTCGTATCGTCTTGAGCAATTTCTCCTGTTCGTTGTCGACGTATGTACATTCCCAAAGGATGTGATCAGTATGCTGAATCATATTGCCAAATTTATATATAGGACTATCTACTAACCGGCCAAGCTGGAAAAGCTTGGCAGCGAAGCGACAATAGCCAGTTGTGAATTGAACAATAATTTATAACACGTGAGCAAAAATATGTTGGGCTTTTTTACACAAATTGAATTTCAAATACGATAACTTCCAGTATAGGTGGCATTCACTGCTTACTTAAAAAATAACAGCGGCATTTCTCAGCACTATAATAAATTGAAATTTATTATGTTTATATCAATATTTATGTGCTTATGTATTCATGTGAAATATGAGCGAAGGTGAGTATTTGACGTGACAAAATTTACCAAAAAAAAACTAACGGAAACGGACTGAGCACACTGAAAAAAGGAAGCGGACGAAACAACTCACTCCGAAGTAAATGCTCATTTCAATAGACGTGGAATGTGGAGAGAGTCAGGACGCCTTGTATATTAAATACTATAAATATATTATGTCATTTTTAAAGGGTTGGAGAATAAATTGACTGTTAGAGTTAAATAAGAAACGTAATATAGAAAGGAAATCCTTTATCTTTTTTTCGTATATAGTAGTGAGCGTGCATAATACAACATGTCGACTCTGTTGGATTATTAACAAACATGTCTTCCAAAATAAATCCATAACTCAATTTAAAAAATCAATTTATGAAACTGTATTCTCGTAGAAAAAGCTTCTGTTGAGATAAACTACATCAGGAGTTCATACGCTCCACATTGTGAGCTGACATGGTTAAAAAAATAATTAAACATATTTATTCACTACAAAGAAATAAAACCATTTGTCAAATAACTCCTAAAACTACATTAACGCTTTTGTTTATAATTTAAGATATCGGCTGAGGGTGCTTGGTGGAATTTCAATATAAAATTTGAATCGTTAACGGCTAACGACCAGGGTCACCTACACGGATGTCGATTTCGAGTACACGAATGAACTCGAACCGACTTCAATTCGAGTTCATCCATGTACTCGAATGCCTGAAGATGCCTAAAGGTGAAAACCGGGTGACAAAACGTATGGAAATGTACAAAATTTTAACGATTTAATTAAAAAATAGAATATCTGCCGTATTAATATTACAATGGATGTTTGCAGTGGCGGACTGGCTCTAAAAATATTGGTTGCCAGAAGTCAATGGGGGCCTATCCGAAAATGGTAAGGGGCCCCTACCCTATATACTAATTACAAAATACTAAAAAACTGTCCTAATAATTATTTGATAATTACAAAAATTCACATGTTACAAACAGCTAAAACAGACATAGAAAATAAGTATGTAATCATGATGAGGTATTAATGCATTGTGTATATCGCAAGAAAACATATTTATTTGTATTGATGAAATACCCAAAGTGTTTTATCGTGTATATTTTTACACACGTAAAATGAAATAGTTTAAAAATTGTTTGATGAAGGGACCCACTTACCATCGGGCAACCTGGCTAATATGGTCAGTCCGCCACTGGATGTATGTATTTATGTAATGCACAGCATACACTATCTCAATCAATCTGTATCTAAAATAATGTGCGAATGTGAACAGTTGGCAATTTAATAATTTAGTTTGTTAATAACACATAAACAATTCTTTCATATTACTAATATAAAGAGTGTTTGACAATCCGTTTCGAAAGTGTCGTTGTATATTATGCATCTTTAAAATTGCTTAATCAAAATTAAATGGATACTCGTAATGCTAAATATAACTATTTTTGTAATACCGAAACAAATAAAAATAGAGCAATCAGATGGCGGATTACGAATATGCCGACAGCAAAAATTATTTTAATATTATTATTTTAAATAGGTCACGGACACGCACTTCCTGAAATGCTATTGGTGTTACGCAGACTCCCCATCACAATCAACCCCCGAGTTTAGTGAAAGTGAACCTCTTGAACCCTGTGTAACAAATTTCTAAAAAAAACCTAGCTTAACTTCGTAATATTTGCAGCTCTATATAAAAATAGAGTTGTATTTTTGATATATTTATTTATTCAACAAACAAAAATAAATAATTCTTTAACTTTTTTGTTGCTGGATTGCATCATTTGCTAAATTGAAGGTTGGTATATCGTAAACTTCAAGTAAATGGTGTAAGAAGTATAAATAGATGAGCTAAATAAAAAATGACAGTCGCCATTTTTGTATTTGTTGACATCATTGTGTGCTTATTGAATTGCAATCTACTATGGCTGACGAAAATGCATTTACACATAATAATAATAACAGAACAATTGTAAGAATAACAAAAATAATGGTAATAAAAACATTTGTACAGTTAGAAAATAGATATTATTAAGATACAAAAAAAAATATGTAGCAAACAATACTTACCCAGAGTTCGTTGCTGAAAATTTCCACACCTCTAGGTAATGCATTGATCATCCAAACGGCCTTTTCAACTAGTGACTGAAACGACCGACGCGAAGAACAAATTTTAAGAATAAAACTAGTTTGGTTATGGTTTCGGCCACGTATTTAAAAATTGGGAGCATGTAAGTTAATAGTCTTGAGAATTTCAGGATTATAAAGAAAAAAATACTTTAGAATCGAAACTTTTTTTATAAAAACACACTGACAACTTCATCGATACTGCCGATCAAGTACACAGCGTCCCATTACGGACGTTACGGACGGAATTAGTACGGTCACCTCGGCAAAAATTTCACAAAGCTCTATTTCTAGAATTTGTTTACAACAGTGTTTTGGTGACAATAAAAATTTGATTCGTCAGAGTTACGTCACATATTTTACAAAAACAATGATCCAGCTCACCTATACTAGTTACAACATATACATCATGATTTCAATTCAAGCGCAAGCCAGCGATACTAACTTCATCTGTTCGTCGGTATATTAATTTTAATATTATTTTTTGTCGGGAATAATGTCTAACAAAAGTACGAAGTGGTAAAAATTGTTAATGGGTGAACATCGTCCGTAAACTATGCGTGTCACACAAGATGTCGTGTCGTATGTTCGCCATCACTACCCTAGTGAAACAGAGCTTCTCAAACATACTGTATCACACGGAAAAGATACTTGAAATTTGTTGTTTTTCTACGTATTTTTAAACAATAGCCTACTAAGTAATTAATTTGACGGGAATCTACCAAAGAAGAAATAAATGTATTTTTTTTTTATCGTGTTAAGTTGGTTAAACTGAGCCATTTAGAATGTCAATCTGATCAATAAATGTAGGGTTCTTTTTTTTAATACTAAATTAAAATTGATAGTTTTGTAATTCCACTGGTTGTGTAAATAGATTTATCACACGTTTCGCTTCTTTCGATAATAAAATAGAGTTGAACGTTTTGTGTATCAGAATTTTCGGACAATAGTTTTAGAAACGCTGTGTTAGTTTGTATTCAATTTTGCGTGCCAAGGGTATTTTGACAGTTATGCGTTACGCCGCTGTGTGTTCACAGCGTAAATATTAAAAATAATTTTATTTTCTATAAACAGGCACTTAAAAAACTTGTACATCGGGTGGTTTATTTTTTTATCATTATTCCACAACCCTCGGAAATACAATTAAGTGGATCAAGGTTTCACATTATAATTATTTTCACAAATAAAAATATCTTTATAATTTAAGATATAATTTAAGACATCGACTGAGGGTGCTTGATGGAATTTCAATATCAAATTTGGATTATTGAGATTAAAATACATGGAAGTGTACAAAATCTCAATAATCCAAATTAAATTTAAAAATATCTTTGATTAAAATTATTTTATAATAAAATTTTTAACTACCCCAAATAATTGGTCGTCCCACCTTCTCCCATTATTGGTATGTAGCCGCTGTTTCATGACCCCCTTCCATAACGCAATGAATAAATCAAGAAATTAAACGAATACACAGCTGCACGGGACCGACCTTGTAACTGTACACTTTTTTGCTTACATAAAAAAAAGGAAATGGATAAAAAAAGAAAATGTGACTTGCTCAGTCACTTAGTTAAAGTGATATGTATTAACTGTGAATTCGTATACACAGAATCCACTGCTCTCCGTATTTATCGAATGCCTCAAAGTTGGCCTTGCTTTAAATTAAGTCAACATGGCCTATTAGGCCCATATGAGTACAAACCGCCGCAAACTATTCAGCATTTATCTCGGGGCAGTCCGACAGTACGTGATTAAACTGATTAACGTCCTAATGGTTTTGTCCACAAGTGCGGTCCAGCCTTTCAACCAACTTTATATCAAATAATATCAACAAATTAATCATATCACAAAAATTCAAAATAGACAGTTGCCTATCAACAAGTCGACATGTTTAGAGCACAGGTATGATCTCCGTTAATCAACCAAGACTTCTTAGATAAGGGATATTTTAAAAAATAAAACACAATTCATTTGTACTATTAAGGGATAAGGGATATTGTTATTCCCGTGTAGGCTAAAAATTGAATGTTGATTTTTTAAATCTAATAAGTAATTGGCAGGTGACAGGAAATCATGCTCTACGTGGTGAACCAATATACTCCACATAGGGAGCAAATATGGTCCAATAAATAAGAAGAAATAAAAAATATTTTTAAATATACACAAACATTTATTCCTACAACTTTTAAGTACGTACGTGTCACAGTTATTGTTAAATTTATAAGTTTACAAAGAGTACACAAATATATTTTTTGTATTTAATACACGTTAGACAAGTGAAACCCTGCTTTTTCAATACACAATTTTATAAAAATATATAAACATCAGCAACCATTTTCTTTTCAACAATAACGGACAACAGTTACAGATTCAATTCATCGTATTAAATGCGTTCTGTATATGCTTCATTACATCAAAATATTATGCATCTTAATTAAAACATTGTACATTAATAATGATAAATAAACTCTTAACTTTTCTAAATATTTAACATAAAATAAATGCTGTGAATACTTAAAACACAACCACGTTATACAAAAAAGCAGGAAAATTAGTTTAACTAAAGGAGAGTGGAATTATAAAGTCATCCGTTTTATATTAATCATAAATGTCCACAAAGTTACCACCCAATCCATTGAAAATAGATGATTATTGCAATTATGAATTGTTAAATGATTTTTTATATTCTGTTGTGAATAACGCATGAATATATTATTTAAAATTTTAAAAATGAGAAAAATGAATTATATAGGTCCCTGTTATGCATTTATGAATTTCTTGGCATAGTTTTAAAATGTTAATGCCATCTATTGACAAAACCTTCAACTAACTTCAAAGAATTTGACACAATATACTCAAATCGTGATTTTTTGTCTTCTGAATTCATGTCATATAATATCAAAACTTTTATGCCAATCATACCATTCTAGGAAAACTATTGTTTAATTAAAGATAGGGGATGCGTAATATAGTCCAAACACATATTTTCATCAAAAGTGATCCAAAAATAAAGACATTTTCATGAAATTCTTTTTTAAAATGATTTCCAGATAATTACAGAATTACAGAAAAAAAGAAACACTACGACAACAAATGTGAATCTATTGCTTTTATCAACAAAATAACTATTAAAAATATAAAATTTACGTGATTTATAAAAAAGTGTTGAGTAAACATTAACTCCATTGTAATACAGAGCAATAATTTTGGACAAAATTTAAAATAATAAATACTCTATACATCATTACAATAAAAATAAATGGATGTACTATATGGTTCAAATAAAATTTAGAAATATTATTATATAAATATTATTTAAATAATAAATTAAGTTTAATAAAGTTAGTTTAATTTTTCTTTAAATTATGAGATAGAAAACCACTTGCAGTTACTGCGACAGAAAATTGTCTCTGACATTCAAATTTATATAATGAACATAGTAAATAATTATTCAACTAGTATAAAATGAGATCTATGCCAATTTTCTATCTAAATAATGGTGGATTTTTTGTGTATTTGAATATTTATATATTAGTAAAATTATTATCCTGTTTAGCTATCCCTTTAGGGTACAATAAAGTCACTAAAGACATGGTGATATCAACTCAAGTAATATTTCAATTGACTTACTTTGAAATCAAAAGTATAAAAAAAACCAGTGTATGAATTATTTCCTTTAATTAGTTAACTCCTTCCCTGCTCATCATGAAAATACATACATCACTAAAGAACTAACCCTACTGATTGATTGAGAAATGTTAATGATTTTGGTCACCGTAGACATGAGGTAACTATATAACTATGTAGATATTTTGGGAAAGTAAGACTATGGGATCGAAAGGGTCAAACTCCTGAATAAAAACTTTCATGGATTGATTTATAAATTTTTATCCAATGATGACTACAATGATTTCAGAACTTCTTACCCATTGTAACAACTCCTGAAACAGGGAAAAGTAAGTGATAAGTTAACTTCTAGAGTATTTTTAAAAACCTTCTAAGAATAGATGTTAAGCAACTGAGGTATGAACACATCTCATTGAAAATATTATATCAAATGCATTTTTAACTGAAACTTTACTGTTTGTGATTTAACCGTATAGTATGCAATATGTATCGAAAACTTCAGACAGCTTTCGTGACAAACTCGTCATACATTATAGATGTGCTTGAGTTATGTATAAATTACCACCGAAAAGTTAACAAAATAGTTATTTATCTTTTTTACATCCAAAGAAGATGTCATTTGAAAGTTAATCAAACAATGGAATCTCGATCTATCGTTTTTTTATAGACCCAGAAAATAAGATCAATGTTAAATAATTCCGCATTCAAGGAGTCCCTGTGTTCATCACTTTTTGAGGGGTCCATAAAAGACGATAAATTGGCGTTCCACTGTAGATGTATTATCAAGAAATACTCAATTTAATTTTATTTAATTTCAAATCAATATCAACTGTATCCGCATATGGCAAGTTTCAAAACATTTGAAATATAAAATATCTGAAATGATGAATTTCAATTCTTAAATATATTCATTATAATCAGACTTTGAGTTGGAGTCTCATTGTTAACATTGACAGTGAAAGTTTTCATATATATATATATATATATATATATATAAAAGTCATAAAAGGGGAATTTTTACAAATTAATTTATTGGAGAAAAGCATAGTTAAATTGTTTGTATTCAGTGTTTACACATTACAAAAATTAAAGCATTTCTTAGAATGATAGGTAATAATTACATATGTTAATAAAAATATTAAATTCAGCTATTTAAATACTTTAATTATGTTATTTGCCTTCACTTTCCTTTACGAAAACAACAGCGTTTTATTGTTATAAAATATTAATCTAAGTATTTTACAAAATAAATATAGTTTATTGATAATTAAAAAAATGAATTTTCATCATATTATTTTAGCGGAACCATAAAATATATCAATTCCAGGTTAGGAAAGTTATTACAGAAATTTAAATTGTCAAATGTTTTTTTTATGATTTAGAATAGCTATAATCATTGATAATGGTAATTGTGTGTGTCAAAATAGCTTTAGTAACTGAGATTCAATAATTGAATAGAATAATATTTTGTTTTCTGGCTTATACCATAACTGTAAAACATATATTTTCTTTAGAAGTCTAAAAAAAGAGAGATTTTCTCTCTTAATCTCTGTTTTCTATTAATCTTTGATATAACATAGTTTGACATGGTCAAATTTGGAAAATAAATAATAATTGCAAGATTTTATAATATTATATTAGTGTTTACAATTAATTCCATTATAATAAAAAGTCTGTAATTTATCTTATTATTTAATTAGGAGGCAATTAATCAGTAATTAAAATTATATAGCAGTGTTCGGCAACCTTTTTGCTTATGACAAATAGCACTAATACAACATTTTGCCGATAAAGTAAAATATTATTTAATCAAAATACATTCAAATCAATATATTAAAACCCATTACATTATTATTTTGAAACTTGAGTACTTATAAGAACACTATTATGACACTTGGCATAGTAAATCATTAGCTATGTACTAGTGACTAATGTACTCATTGGTCATTCTCCTCAAACTAAAAAGAGATATATATTGATTGGTGATATCAATGAAAAAAATCATCATCTGCCGTGATAGATCTATAGCTGTTCACTAGAGATTTTTCCCAATGCTTTAGTATGGGTTCTGAAATAATAAAAAGCTTGTTAGCAGGGGGCACTTTGAATATGCTTTGCCGGCCCAGGTTGCCATTCACTGTTCTACAGAATGAAGTATGTGGTTATAATCATGAGAAGATGTATAATTATTTCTGACATGTAATAAAAAAAATATATACACATTTGTAAATCTCATTAATTATACTATAAATTAAATTACCATATTGTCGTCTAACAATTACTGTACTTAATTATTACCACAGAACTAATTTCAAATATCACTTGCTAATTTTACAAAAATTGTAAAATCTGATAAAAGTGATATTATAAAACAAAAACTCTATTTCATGAGGAATTTAGTTATTTTTAGATTTATTGGTAAAAAAATATGCGATCGTATTCTCAGATTTATTGGTGTGACACTAACAGTGTCCAGTCAGTGAGGCTCAACACCTTTATGTCGATCATAATGATTTTTGTATTTGCTCTATACATGTTTATTAGGTTGGTACTAAATATAGCCAATATTGTAATACAGGAAGGAGGTCAGTTATCACATAACTTTTCATCACTTGAGCTATAGGAGTAACAACATTTATTTCATGAAATATACATATAATTTATTTTACACTTTAACTGTGTTCAGCTGACACCAATCAATATAAGAATAAGACCGATGGTCTGTTATAACAAAAGAATGATGCATTTGACATTTTTTTTGGAAAGAGTACATTGGTCCCAAAATAAAAAAAACCACACTCAAAAATAATTTAGAAATAAAATATACTTATATAAGGCTCCCTTAGTCTATTTCACCGTTATCTATTTATTAGTGGTGATAAGCTTCTAACAGAATGGTATAGTACAGTGTTTCCCAACCATCGGTCAGCAGAAGATTTCAGCTGATCCGTAAATAGTTACTCCCCATCAAATGTTATATTTTGATAGATGATCTCTTCATTGAAGATGTCAATTCATGCTTACTTAATACTCAATAAAGAGGAACATCATTGAGTTTTCTTCTTATGTCACTCTAGTGTTCAGAAATAAAATATAGTTTCTATCTCTCTCTGGAAGATCCATCTTCATTTTATCAAATTTTATTTCAAAACTGATTTCATTCAAAAAATTCGAGTTCTATAAAGGTAAAATTGAAGTTTTCAATTTGAAATTTAAATCAAATGTTGAAATTATCGTTTCTTTTTTTGAAAAGTTAGAAGAGTTTTCAAATTTGACACATTCCAATACCATAAAGAATTAAGTTAATGAAAGCTGTGTCTGAGTAACGGTTTACCAAATTGGTGAAATAAAAATATTTTCGATACTTTTTCATATGTAATTTAAGACATCGACTGAGGGTGCTTGATGGAATTTCAATATCAAATTTGAATTATTGAGATTTTGTACACTTCCATGTATTTTGTCACTAACGACACGGGTTTCGCCTTTCGGCATCTTCATCCTTAGTGACAAAATACATTGAAGTGTACAAAATCTCAATAATTAAAATTTTTCTTTGTTCCGAGCTTTTAAGTGTTACCATATAACACCAGTCTGAGTTTTAATTTGAAATAAAAATAGTTGACAATCAAATGATTGAATAAAATTTTGCTAGAAACATAGTATCTAATATTATTATCAATTCTACCGCTATCTTCATAAAAAAATTGATCTACCACTGGGACTAAAAATCTAAAATATATGTGATTAAGGGTTATAAAAAATAAAAGAGAAATCGAATGTATTTCAAAACCATGCTTTGTTTCTGAGAAATAACATTGAAGCCACAGATATCAACTATTCTAGCTAATATGCAGTAACAGATTTCGCAATGATTTTTAAAAAATATATTTTGCTTTCTAAAAATTCTACAAGTTTTCTTATAAACGATTTATTTATTGATTGTCTACAACGTCTATATGTTACAATAAAATATTTAAAAACCAATAAACAAAATATTACGTTATACAATTTGTATGTTTTTTTCTGAGCCTGAAAAATATTTCTCATATTGTCCGCCAATGGAAAAAGGTTGGGGAACACTGGTATATTAAATAGTTAACATATTGTTTTAAAATAAATAAAAACACTGAAACGCACAATTAGTTTGCTTGCACCAATGTCAAATACTTGACAATTTCACGAAACTAAAATGTTTTTTGGTCATGAAGAATAAAAAAATTGTGTCACTTCCACACACTTAGCGTCTTCATGTTTTCTTTGTTTTATTGGCCTTTCCATTGGCTGGTGTGTCCGTTATGTTACCGTTTCTTTTAGGCCTTAAAATAAAGTTAAGGTTGAAAGCTGTATTCACTGCATAGTAGACGTTAGCATTGGAGGGTAACATCATTTCTGAAAATAAATCAATAATTGATTAAAACACTATTTATTGTGACCATTTTTAAACGTTATTTTGAATGAAATATTTCAAATAATATTTTTAAGATGTTAATAAAATTGAATTCAAAAAAGAACTAGTTTTAGTTTTAAAATTCTTTAAAGCAGAATCACTGTCACATTGTTTTATTCCCTCGTTAAAAAACAACAATTATCATTGCAATAATTTCATTCTCTAGTTTGATTGAACGAGGTTTCAAATCTGGTTTACTTTTAGCCCAGATATAACCTATATTTCTTTGATAATAAGATGCATACTTTTTTCTATTTTGGTCCCCCTAAAATTGGGTTGCGTCTTTTAATCGATGTAAAAATACAGCATTTGTGAAGATACCATGTATAAGCCTCTCAAAAGAAAATAGTGGAATATTCGTTTAAGAAACATTGTTAAAAGATATATTTTATAGAAAGATGGAGACAACAATGACAGAATAATCGAATCTGAAGATGTTTTTGACTATGATGATGAATACTATAGAAGAAATTATATACATAATATACCTACTTTAAATGATGCATTGATATACTGTATTTTATTATTCATTTCCATAATTGGAATTTGAATACAAGGGTGTGTTCAATAATCAATGGCGTCTTATATTCAAGAAAATATTGGTATATCAAATGAAAAATTAATTTACGCACATATATATTATAGTTCTTATTTGAAAAAGTAATATCGCAACCTGAAGAAAAATACACATGAATAACATGTTAACCAATATGGACTGTTTTTAATAGTTTGAACAGTTTTATTGAAAGGAAGGTTTCTGAGCCACATCAAAAAATGTCATTATTAAAAATTAAAATGGTACCTTTTTCAGGAAGGACTTGCGACAGTGTGTAGACATCGGGGTTGCCCTCCAAATTCAACTTAAGCATAGCATTTCTTATGACTTGCGGTGTCCTCTCATTATTGCTCAGCATTATTGATTTATACAAAACTATCCCTTCAGTTTCCACACTGTCTGTTTCGTACGTAACCCTGATGATGTAAAAATCTGGACTACTCTTCTGAGAGTGGTTCGGACTTAACGTTCCAGCATTGTGGCTATTTATAGTCTTCGCAAGCTTAGGAACTTGTAATGTTTTTGAATTTGAACTATTTGCACTGGATAATGAAACATCTAACGAAGGTATCGATGAACTAGAACTCCCGCTGGACATTTGAGACGGCGAAGCCTGTCTATCCAAACTATTGTTCTTTGAAGAAGTCGTACTGTTGTCTAAATCGCAATAAAACTGTGAGCTATTACTAGAACTGGTGCTCGCGATCGAATCATTTTTGCGATGTCCGGGTTGACAGGTATTATTCAATGGCTTCTTTTGTCGCTTATCCCTATTCGTCTGATTGGTGGACGGTTCAATTTGACACGATAACTGGTAAGCTTCTCTATCGTCCAATACTAATATTGAATCAAACCAGCGATCAAACATCGCATCGTCAGCCAAATGATACGCATTCGCAGCACCCTGAAGTAATTTTATTTGCGCTAAAACTTCAAACTCTTTCCGTCTCTTATCGAAGTTTATTAATCCGTCAGTCACTGTATCAGGTATCGCCGTATCAATCATCGTTAAATCCGTAAGGAACGTACCCAAATACGGAATCGTTCCATGGCTTATATTGCCACTGCGTACATTGTGTTTTTGGAAAGCTTTTTGTAACTGTTTATCGTTTTCACCGACAGTATCGGCAAACTTGGCTGTGCCTTCTCTCATTAGCAGCTCCCGTTGAGCCCACTGATTGTTTTCTTCGCTAAATATCCTTGCCAATTCGTCAAAAAGCTCCATTTTTTCTTTAGCTACCAAAGACCACGTCTTCAGAAGTCTATAAATTGGATTGCTTTGTAGTCCTGAAATAATAGCTTTTAAAGATGAGAAGTTTTTGAGGATTCGCAATTCCTGAGCGATATCAATCCAAGCTGAAATGATTTCAGCACGATCCTGCGGTCGTAATTTTGGTTCCACTAGAACAGTCGATATCACTCGAAATGATACCGCATTGAATTGATTGACGGTAGCCAAAACGGTAGCAGCTTCATGAGATCGGTTTTTGTCTCTCCGTGACCAGATAGCTCCCAAACACTGATGAGGTACCAGCTTCTTGAAGAGTTCCTGAAATAATATATTGATCATATATAAATATCGCACATTTTATTGACAATTCAATATCCAACATACATAATATTTTGTTTCAACCATGTCTAATGAAGTTTGCCAAGAAGATTTGTGTTGTCAAGACTAAGGTATTTTTCGAAAGGGGTGAGGATAGAAAAATGGGACTGGGAAAGGACTAGTATTTAGCTAATCGCTCTTTTAATGCCCTAATTTTAGGATCAGATAGTGGGAGAGAATGCAATCATCACGATAATCCGCGCTGTAGAAAACTAATCCATAAATCAATGCATGAAAGAATTCGTTCAGTGCTTCGATTACATGACCAACACAACAGAATAGGATGAACGCTCAAGATGTTGACAACTCCTCTCCAGGACCGGTATATATACAATAATACTGGAACTGACATTTTTATAGTCATATTATAATTTAAACTATTATACAGTGCGGAAATAAAGGTCATAATAAAAATTAAGTATTTTCACTAAGACTTGTTTGAACATATAATATGACATTAAATTAACTGAAAAATCAATAGTTATTGACAATTATTACTAACCATGTCCATTCTTGTGAGCTGCTCTGCGAAGTGTGTGTGCGGAACATCGGGGAAACGATAAACGTGCATGTGATGCTGGGCGTGCCTCATTCCAGGAGCCAAGCAAACGGCTCCACTCCCTGTTCCAATCCCTGCTGCCCCGGCCCATCCATCTACACAGCTCTCTTCCCTGGACCACTGATCCAACCGACATAATGCCTGAAATGTCACAAAATAAATATTCAATATCATGCTGTGCAATGGTATTCTGCCACACAAGGGGAACTAAGAAACTTTGGCATTTGGACATTTTTGGACACAGTTGGTAGTCACACCCCAACCTGTTATGTGTATGCAGCTGTATAATGAAAAACAATGATTAAGGAAAACAAAGGAATTAACCCACCATACTCTTGGCTCAATACATAGCAGAATAAATAAAAAAAATAGTATTGTGATTCCCTCCACTCTTCAGTTTAAGGCGGCGCTTCTTGACGTTTTCAAGCCGTGTCTTAGGGAAATAGTTTTGGTTTCGCGACCCAAAGGATGATTAAAATGTTTTGTTGAGAATATTTCGCGACCCACTAAATATGCCACCAATTTTGGGTCGCAACACTGGATAAAGAACCACTGGTTTAAGGTGATTATAGCTATTCTATATATCTATAAACTGATTATCCGCCAAGGCGATGCCGGAGTTTCATCTACTCCGTCATTGTAGGATTCTGTCATAATTTTCCCATATTATGTTTGTTTTGAGATTACTGACATCTTTGAAGTTTTCATTATAATATGATCATACTGAGCTTAGTGATGTTTCAAACCATACATAATAGTGCTGCTTTCTGTTGGATAGAATAGAGAATCTTTGAAAAAACATTTTATACCGACAGTAGGCTACCATTTAGCCGGGAAGCGGTAGAATCAACACATTACAAATAAAAAAATATTTTGTTAAACTGCAGCTAACAACACGATAATGATATGTTATCCAAATAAATGGTTTTGAGGATTATTCGTAGCACATGTAGTCAAATACAAACATCTAATGAAAGGGGGTACAATAACCCATACATGATAATGACCACGAACATGATACACAAAATCTTCTTCTTGTTGGACCATTTTCGTTCCATATGTGAAGTAAATGGCCATCACGCGGCGCCTCCGCGGTTGCCAGTCACCTGCCAATCACTGTGTTTCCTCACATGGTATACCAGCACCCTTTAGTTCCATAGAGTATACCTTATGGATGGTAAATACCCGACAGACGTCCATGATGTCAAAATCCCACCAGTTTGAAGAAGAGGCAAGGAGGGTTGAGTCAAAATCAGAATTGTATAATTACCTTAGTGTTCAATTCGGATCCTGGTAAGTAGACACTGGTAAATGCAATGAGTTGGTGAAGAACGGGGTGCGTTGGTGGTTGTCTGAAGTCCTCAGGGTAGCTGTCAAGCCAAACATGAAGAGCCGACACCAAAGTTCTGAAATAATAAAAGTAGAAAATTTAATGACAAATTATTTAAAAAAATTTATCCATGTCCTTCCAATGTCGACCATATGGACACGTATTAGAGGTAGCTTGACAGAATTTTTCTACAGGAACTGCTTGTTACTCAGTTGCTCAACCTCTCTTTTGAAAGTTTTAGCGATAGAAGGATAATGCTAGGACAGGATTAGTGGTTTGCACATTGCTCTCACTACTCCCCGTTTTTAGGATCGGGTTGGTGGGAAATGAATTTCGGACATCAAAAACATATATGCCTTCGAATAGAAATTCATAAATCGATTGAAAAATCAATTTATGAAACTGTCCATACTGGGATTAAACCTCATGAGCGCCGTAACTGGAGCCAACGACGTGGACCACTCGACCACGGACCCGGTAATTTATTGTGTATAAAATACAAAGAGATGAAAGGTATAGAGACCTTAAAAAGTCCAGCTTTTTTTTATTCTATATCGATTTCTTAAGTCAACCTCACTTGAATAAAATCTGTCATCGAGTATTATTTTAAAATTTACCTTGTCTACAAGACTGTTTGTAAGATTGGTGTATGTGCATGTAACGATTTTCACCGATAATATATTATAATCGCTGTTTTAGTGCAGTGATTCCCTTAGTGGTTCCTACGGACCCCCAGGAGTCCTTGTGACCGCTGAGGGTGCCTGTGACAAATTAAAAATAATTTGAAAAAATAATGCATGGACAATGTCAAGGGATCTGCGAAAGGCTTAATATAAAAAAAATATTTCTGACAGATTCTCATTATTATGAAAGTTGAAATAAATAACCATAAATAAATTGGCCATTCAGTGGTACCCGAGAGGCGCAAAGCGGCCTCAGGGGCGTCCCAAAACCAGCTGGATTGACGAACTTGTCAGGTTCAGTGGAAGTACGTGGCAGCATAAAGCTAGGAACCGAGAAGAGTGGAGGGAGATGGGGGAGGCCTTCATCCAGCAGTAGATCGACCCCGGCTGAAAATGATGATGAAATAAATTGGTAGCGCTTTTTCGGTGTTGAACCCTTTTGCAAGCAGACCCACAAAATCAGATGAATCCATACAGCGGCAATTTATTGAATTATTAATAAAATAGGAGCGGAAACCAATGTTTGAACAAGGATACCACAAATTCTGGTTACAAAAACAGATACCAATTTTATATCCTGCATCATGGGTCACTGTACAGAGGCTATTGATTGCTTTACTGTCTTCCTATTTCGTAGAACGTGGATTTAGTGCAGTTATAAACCTCAACATACTTTAAATATCAAAATGTTTTATTTATATTTTATTTTTACATAACCATTTATCATTCAGGGCATCAAAATTAAATTTATATTTTTTCTATTATGTATTTATGTAGAATTATTATACTCGGGGGTTCATTGTCAGGTATTTGCTTCAAGAAGGGGTCCATGGGTATAATAGGTTAGTGAACCACTGTTTTAGTGCAAAATATTGTAAGTTCAGTTTTACTTATAAGTAGAAAATCGAATTTAAAGATTGAGGATGCGTGAAAAATGTCGGCGAAATAGACATATTATGCATTTGAATGATACAGTATCTTCCCAAATACCTTATTTGGCCTATTTGGATACACAATATTTTTACATATATGATGCAGACGAACGTTTTATGTATGTTAACTAAATTTCGACAAAAACTGGACATACAAGTGTTTGCACATCGATATGTAAAATATATACTGAATAGCCTTAACTGTATTTGATCCTGATATATATATATATATATATCGATGTGGATGTAATTAATTATTATACCGTTACTATCTCTAAAAAGGTGTGACACAAAACTGGTTCATGTGATTTACCAAAAATAATTCGAAACAAAATTATCACAGTCATGGCTTCAATGAGCGAATGTTTTTGTTTTATCGTCGGGTGGGTGTTATAATATTAAGCTCCCACGAAATCGCTCAATTCAAAAACTAAATCCGCTTTAATTCAACTGTAATTAATATTTAGAATAATATAATACAGGATTTGTTGTCTATGAAATTCTCAAAAAATAATTTTTATAACGAATGATAATTTACCTAAATTTGAAAATAAAAATAAGATATGTGAAAATTATTATCCAACTATGGATAGATTCAATAACGGGGAACCGCATAGGCCAGTGGTTTCCAACCGAAGAGGCTCCGAATTTTTTTAATTAAAACATAATTTTCATACCATAATATGTACAAATAAATAAAACTTCATATCGTAACGTAACAATAACAATTCAGTCAATGAATTAGATTTTCTTGGTAAACTACCAACTTATAATGGAGGCCTAACTAACATGTCATCGTTAAACCATTATTCCAACGATTCCTTTCGTCATTCACGAATATTTTCCACATATTTTGTTTTATAAAAGATTGTTTTAGCCTAAAACATTTCATTTCGCGTACTTTTCGGTGTAAAAATAGCATTTATCATGGTGATATTGATCGTGAAAATTTCAAAATTATGTTGCTGTTTAATATAATGAAACAAATTCGTGGAAGGGTGAAGAAGATTGAACGTTCACAATTTTTCAAAAATACAACTTTGGAAACTCAGTCCCAAATATTGAAATGTGTTTAATTTTTTCCTCGCAATTGTGTTGCTAGCAGTAAAATGAGTTTTTCAAAGTAAAATTAATAAAAAAACTGTTTAATACCAACATTGAGTAATTTTCGATTAAAAAATAATTGCAATACTTTACATATTAATAATAAATATAGAATTTATTTAAATGACTAATTGATTTTTTGACATATTTGAAAACAAACCTGCGGGACTCTACAATATTAATATTTAATTTAACATTTGTAAATGACAGGATTGCAAAAATGAAGTCAATGTTTTTCAAGAAATTTTATTTGAAAAAAAAATGTCTCGTACATCATAATGGTTTATGATTTTTTTTTTGTTATAAAGACTTGATTATTTAAAACGTGTCTATATTATTGTATTTATTAAAAAATAAAACGTAGGGAGGCGCGGAAATTTTTTTTTTTGGATAAGACGTTGGAACATAAAGGTTGGAAATCGCTGCGCATGAAGCACACGCTTGGGGCGTCAAAAAAACATTTTACATAGAATTCCAATAATATGGCAACAACTGTTTCTATTGAATAAATAATTGATTCAATGTTTTTCAATGTATGCTTTCACTGGAACGCCTTCGATATTAATAACGAGATATTTGTGAATAGAAAAGATTACAAATATAGAAGAATTTTATTTATATACCAACGTAATAGGAAAATCTGGGATAAATTGTACGACGCTTTTTTATTATTATCCGAAAAACAGGATCACCAAATTATACAGCGCCTGAGGCATACAAGTGCTCGATCCGCCACTAGATAAATTCCATAGAGCTTAGTAGAATTACAACTCACTTTTAAAGTGCCTGACAATTCTTGGTGGAAAGGCATTATATTTAAAAATATATATATGTGGCATTACAGCTAACAACCAATGCGCCAAACATTTTGAAAATAGAAAAATCATACGAGATAAACTCAATGAGAATTTTACAAGTCACTCTTGTCCAAGATCACAAATTTACACTTTTAAAAAATCTAAATATGATATTGACCTCTTGAACCAGGACCCACCTGATCGCGAGGGCAAATACCACTAAATCACAGAGGTCGACAAATTATATTTTAAAAAATAAAACGCAATTTGTTTTTTTATACTTCCACATTTTTTTTATAATGAACAAGATCGGTTTCAGTATAACAAGCATTATCAACTGATAATGTAGATAATGCGATTAAAATAACACATTTATTGAGCATATCGTTTTATAAAATGTGGAATATGTAATTTAAATAGATTATCCATTTTACGTCTTTTAATGCCTTTCCATCAATGATTAACATTAAATGTTAAATGTTTTCCCATTAATGATTATAAATAAATGGGCAAATGATAAACTCACAAAAAAATATGTTTTGATGTAATCATTTTTCATTTAGCTGCGTAAATATACGTGCTGATGACTTTCCTATGAAAAATAATTATTGAATTATGACGCCATTGCCAATGACGTAAGGCAAACAGTCCGTAAACACAAGGCATACATGATTATTATGTTAACTATGCATATAAGTAGAATATTGTTAAGCAATTGTATAATTATGAAGGTTTATTAAAGCGCCGAAATCTTACAGCGTAAAGATGTTAATATGGAAATAAGATGGCGCAGTTATATCACCGTTCATAACATCATTCAGTATAATCATGAAAAGTATATTTTAATTGAGATTTGTTTCCGTTCAATTTGTAACCGTTTTCTTATGCCCTTTCCTACTCTACAGTCATAAATGCAAGCAAAACACGTCAGGAATACCGTCAAACGAGGTTATTTCGCCTACTAAGTATAATTCCGCCCGAAAAATATTTTGTTTATATGGCCACAACTTATATTTACACACGGATAGACAACTTATAAATCGTCAGTTGATTACACTGAACCGTTTAAAAATCCAGAATTTACATGCCAAAACAATGTATTTTCTAAACATCGTAAAAAGATATCGTGTTGATCGTCGTCGTCGTCGTCTTCCCCGCACTGACCGTAAGATAACCGTTTGCCTATTACGCACCTCTTGCTGTTTTATTCTCTTTAATTTGTGCTTTGTGTAATTTTTAATCTTTTTTTTTTGTAATTGTAATTTTTAAAGTGTGAACTAACTAACTGCAATAAAGATAACTTGAACCGAACTGGCGTGTTTTGAATATGTGTGGTCAGCACACGCCTGCTACCTTTCGAGCATATCCATTTTTACATTGACAAAGCGCCTTCTATCTACGAGATTTATCTATATTCGCTTGTTATATAACAAAATGTTTGCCAAAGAAACAACTGATTCTCATGTCTACGATTATTATCGTACACCAGATTAAAGAAAACTCGGCTGAGTCACCAAAATAATGAAATTACATGACGAGATAACAATCGCTTAAATTACCGCTTGCAATCCACATACTGATTCTCCTCGTAATAATAATTAGTACTAACTACTAATTAGGTGTTGCATACGACATACCTTGCGAAAGAAAGGCCTTTGAGACAATATTGTTGCGCAAACAATATGCAGTGGCGCATAGAAAGCTCGTAGAAAGTAAAAAACCACGCGCGAACATGGGGCCCAAAATAGCATTTCAATGATTTTATTTTATCTTTGTAAACCTGTTCCTCGATTTAACCTTTTTCGGTTTTACACGTCAATAACGGTTCCTTTTTTGATTGACAGCTTTTGGTTTAAAACGGATTTAAATAAATTCTATCCATCCAATATGAAGAATAAAATAATGCGAAATTTTATTTAATTATGAATTAGTAGGTAGATTTGGTAATCAACTCGATTCCAGTGATTTTTATATAGGCAAGTACGTTTATAATACTCACGTTAAATATTGTAGGCGATAAAATTGGAAAACCATTTCCTTTGTTACACTAATAGCAGCTTTTCACAGTTTACTTTGTAAATACTCCGAACTCACTAAATTGTAACAATAATTCATTGCAATTTTTATTCTTTTTGTAGAACTTCATTAGAATTTGGTAAAAAATATCTTTGTACACACTTTATATTAATTCTTATTACATGGTTATTGGTGGAATAGAGATTAGATAATTTGTGAAATCTTTAATGGAAGAACATATGCATTGAAAATTTATTTTATATTAATTTGTAAAATGTTAAAACCATTCACAACGATTTCCGTATGTTCGACTATTGGAATTCAATTAAAATTCATTCTGAAATTTTAAATCTATAAGAAGACGCATTTCCAAAAAACTGTTTTTTTAGTAGTGTAAACTCGTATGCATTCGTTTTAATAACCAATCAGCCATATTTACTCCCGATTAAATAAAAACATAAGCTCGTTCAAAGTCTTTACTGTAAGGATATCAAAGAATCACGATGGTTCCCTGGTAGCTTATTATAGCATGCGTAAGTCTAAGTAGACAAAAAACCGTGTCATAAATTAAATGACAACGTGGTACTTTCTACAGTACAAGAACAGGCCCCTTGTATTGTTTTATTACGGGCCCATTATTACAGCCTACTGCACTGTAATTTACGGCACTTGCGAACGCTCTCTACCGAATAATAAGGAATTTTATTAACCTGGTTAAAACACAATAAGTTTACATCACTTTCTCATCAAATTGTGAGAAGTCGCATGCGAAATAGCCTCGCTTGCTAGTTTATTATTCGCGGACGTAGCGTCATTCAGAACTCAATCTTGATCGACAATTGCTATTTGAAATGAGTGCTGTGTTTACCGTCACTTCTGCGAAACTCTATTACCATTCCCCGAATTGTGACAAATTTCTTTCACAAGTTATCTCAACCGCCAGAAAGTCTTTTTATTTCAAACACTCGAAGAAGATGAAATTTCTCCTTCTTCTTTGACCATCTCGTCTTCAATTATTTCCGCGGAGTAACCGCTACGGATAGTAGTCAACGGTCATCCACTAGATTCCCACCGGTTAAAAGAAGAGTCCAGAGGGTTGAGGCTCTCTCGACGCATCCGCAACACGTGACCCAGGCATTTCGAACGTCTCTCCAAGAAACCTCTGACATAGCCAGCGCTGCTTAGTCCGTTGCCTAATCATGGATCTCCTTAAAGTAAAACTACCTCAAACTCAATATCAGACTGTTGAAATTAAAGAATTGTTCATTTAAAAGTAGTCTGGACATGATTTTCAGCTATATTTTTATAAAACAGTTATAAAATCATGGTATAATGAGTAATTAAGCTTTGATATCTAATTATATGTGTAAATAAAAATTTCCAAAGGCGAGCCACTGTAACATCCATGACGCGGTTGCTTGTCAAAAACATTACCTGATAATAAAATTGCTACATTACGTCATAAGTAATGTAAAAAATAAAGGCGCAGGCTTTAATGATATATAAATTATATCATCAGCAATGGCAAATTAATACTTAAAATAAGTTAAATCAATTTAACTGTAAAAATAGTATAGTGTTCGTATTACGAATACTTTTAGAACAAAGTTATAATTTTTTTATTATTATAAAAAACGAATTTCCACAAAGATGCCGCAGAATTCATCGAAAATAATTAAGACTTACTTCATGTAAACAAAGCACAATCTTGAGAATTACCTAACCACCGCAAAATGTTTTATGTTTACCAAGCAGTGATTGATATGCATATTTTTGAATTTTTATTATAAAACAGACACATGCTATTTATGTTTTTAGATAAATAAGCATAACGTGGAAACAAGTATTAGTTACAAATCTTTCGCTTTCAGAATATTTCATCCGGCTAAAATTTGCATGTTCTGTAATAATAAATAAATCTCTATATTTACATACATCGTTTCACCAAGATATTTTCACAAATGAAAGTACAATGTTTGAATATAAAGAGAATGTTAAATTATTGATTTACATATCACTTAGATAATGTTATGGATGAATAATAAATGTAATAACAGGAGTTTCGCCTCTTCGAAATTAATAAAGCCATTAAGAGTTTTCAATTATTAGTAAATAACATTTAAAGGACAGGTTACTCACCACTATTATGTTTATTTCCCTTTGGGATTTTCACTGGTAGTGTTATGGTAATTAGTACTATTATCATTTGTGTCTAACACCCTCCCCACGTCCAATAGAAGGAAAAAAATACCACCCCACTCTTCATTTTTAAGTTAAGATTTAGAGACATTGTTTACCTTAGAAATAAATTAGCCTTGCGGTATAGTTAGTCTGAAGAGGCTTCTCAAAGAGCTTCTCAAAGAGCACGTGTAAAATTCAGTTACACAGCCATCGTAATTTTAATTTTATATCAAAAATTAATTTCCACAAAGTTACCGCCGAGCCCATCGAAAATAAGTAATTACATATTTTTTCGTGTTTTGGATATATCCGCGTTTGATCACACCGGACGCATTTGTTGGATGATATTTTTCAGTATTTTTCAATTACTTTGTAATATTAGTTTGTCAATCAGATAATCTATCAACTTAAAATAAAAAAGTCTCACGACAGTGTTAATGATTCTTTGACAAAAAAATAATGTAAAAAATATATTACATACTTCGTACGCAATAACTCTGATGTGTCATTATTTATTACATGATTATTGTATAACCTCCTTTTCAAATTATATGAGACCATTTCATACATAACACTTAAATCCAATTATATTTAGATCAAAAGACAGAGGACTTGGCAGAGTGATACTGACCAAAAACCTATTCGAGAAGCAAATTCCGATATTCGCCTTGGTTTACTTAAATATTTACAGAATAAATAACTTGACGGGTTAGGAATTCGAATGCCTCGACTGACTATAAACAGATTGCGCACCAAAGAATTCGGATAGATCGGTAAATGACTAATGAATGAGCAGCGTACGCCCAATTATCACGAAATTGTATTTCGATACCTCAGTTCCAAAGTGCAACAAAGTTAAAAATTCGCAGTTTTGAGTTAAGTATGAAGAAATGATTAGAATTACCGATATCTACCAGCTCGAAAATGTAATAAGTGGAAATCTGTGGTTATTTGAATAACAGTGGTTATTATTACTTTAGATTCAATCTTTGACAATTACTACAAAATGTCTGAAAATTAATATTTAAAAAAATATATGGTTAAAATATTACCAATATTCTTTTTTTTACCATGTCCGATTATACAAATTATACAAAAACAAAATTAAATAGCTTCTTATATTTCATATAAGTGATATGAGTCGCTGAGTCGTTAAACACGCTCTCGAAGGTTGAGTAAATCACGAAAAAACTGTTATGGGCAGTATGACAGTTTTAAGTATAATTTAAGTTGTTTTGTGTCTTCCGGTTTATAACGAAGAGTAAAATATTCTTTTACACTGTCATTTTTTCGGAGAGCGTCAGTCGTGTAAAACGAGGATAGAGATCGTGTTAAAAAACGACTTTTTTATGTTTGGAAAAATTTTGTATTTCAAATAGGGGACGAAATAGGAAGAAATTTTGGACTTTCAACTATAAACATTGATATATCTATCAATAGAGCACATACGTACACTAAAACTTATTTTGTGAAAAATTTCCAGTAGCGTGTTTAGCGACTCAGCGACTCTACTGCTGTTTACTAATTGTCAGTTCGAGTTCATCCAAGCACTTGAATGCCTGAGGATTCCGAAGGCAAACGATAAAACATAAATATGGAAGTGTCAAAATTTTTAATGATTCCGATTTGATATTTTCGATGAACCGCTGATGTAAAAACTTTGCCAAATTGAGTTCTCAAATGAGCTAAACACGTGTTAAAGTTAGTAACACAACCAGTGGAATAACAATGTTATATTCGATTGATTCATTAAGTGTTCTCTTAAAAATAGTTTATTTGACCATGTCTACTAATAATGCTTTTTTGTGAGAACTGCTTGTTACTTAATCGCTCTACCTCTCGCTTTTCGAAGAGAATAAGGATAGGACAGAGTAGTGGTTAGCAAATCACAATTTCAGATATTACAGATATAAAAACATAAATCATTTAATCGGTTGAAAAATCAACATTAAAAATAGTTATCGTCTGTTGATGTATTTAGTTACTGACAAAAAGAACAGGTGCCGTTGTTGGAATTATTAAGACATCATTGATTTGCCTAGTAGACGTTGAAAAGAAATTTATTCAGTCAATCAATTAAGCTGCATAACAACCATATTAAATCAACGGTGGCATTGATACGAAACAGTATTTTATGTGACGTCAGCAATAACTGTGAAAACCTGAACTACCTTGTTCCGGTATAGAACCGGTTACACGAGTGGTAATAGACTTTATTATAAGCAATCAAAAGTAGTATGTACGTAAAAACAAACCATCGAGATTGCGTATTTAAATATTATTAAAAGAAATCAAAGATAGTCGCATAAATCAATGTAGGAATGTAACATAATAAAGTATGTGATTTTTAACCATCAAAAGTTTTTACGCGAGAACTGCTAGTTACTCAGTTGCTCAACCTTTCTTTTTCGAAGACAGTAGGGATAGATGGATAGGGTTAGGACAGAACTGGTGGTGAGCTAATCGCCATCGCTGCGCCCCGTTTTTACTATCGGATGGGTACGAGGGAATTCTAGACATCAAAAACATCCATTCCTACGACATTTTTTTACTATGTCCGCTACCAATGTGGATCATATTTACTCCCAATGGAGGTATCTGAGCGGGAGTTTTTCTACGAGAACTGCCTGTTACTCAGTTGCTCAACCTTTTTCGAAGAGAGTATGGATAGAAGGATAGAGCTAGGACAGGACTAGTGGTTTTTTTCCCATGTCCGCTCCCAATGTGGAGCATATGGTCTCCTAATGGAGGTATATTAACAGATTTTTTTCCACGAGAACTGCTTGTTACTCAATTGCTCAACCTCTCTTTTTCGAAGAGAGTAGGGGTAGAAGGATAGGGCTATGACAGGACTAGTGGTTAGCTAATCGCTCTCGCTACGCCCCGTGAGGATGGGATGGGTGGGAGGGAGGACTCAGACTACGAACAGAAACCTATAAATCGATTGAGAGATCAATCTATGAAAACCGTCCGCACCGGGAATTGAACCCGAGACATCCGTAACCGTAGCCAGCGACGCTACCAACTGCGCCTCGGACGCCGACTAGTGGTTAGCTAATCGAAATCACTGTGCCCCGATGTAATGATCGGATGGGTGGAAGTAAATTCTTGATAAAATGTCCGCTCCCAATGTGGAGCATGTGGCCTCCTAATGGAGGTATCTTAACAAAAGTTTTCATATGAGATCTGCTTGATACTCAGTTGCTCAACCTCTTTTTAGTGCGAAGAGTGTTGGGATAGAAGGATAGTGCTAGGGCAGGAGTAGTGGTTGGATAATCGCTCTCGCTACGCCCTGTTTTTCGGATCGGAAGAGTGTTCTAGACATCACAAACATCCATGCCTAGTGAATAAATCGATTGAAAAGTTAATTTATGAAACTGTCCGTTCTGGGATTTGAGCGGGTGAGATCTGTAACCGGAGCTAACGAATTGACCACTTCACCTGCAATTTATTGGGCCAGTAACTATTTAAATTTTTGATCAGTAAGAAATAATGAATTTTCAGTAGCTAATTCGATAGATGGTCAATGTATACGTGGTTTTTCGAAGAGAGTAGGGATAGGGATAGGGTTAGGACAGGACTCGTGGTTAGCTAATCGCAATCATCACAACCAGTTTTTAGGATCGGATGGGTGCGAGCGAATTCTAGACATCAAAAACATTCATTCGTACGAAATCCATAAATCGAAAATGTTAAAAATCGGCTTGGAATTGGGATTCCAATCGAATATTCAATATTCATTGGTAAATTATTCATAAAATATGTAGTCAAATTTTTTTACGTAGTCAAGTGTTTTTAGTATGTTAACGATTATTTCTTTAACTATATTTATGTACACAAAATATTGTTTTTTTTTTTGTGTTATGACTCGTTTTATCGGATCTCACCTTCTATTTTTACATCAATAAATTATTTACAGATTTTTGAATGACAGAAAAACGTCTGGCCAGTGTTGAACGATCTTGAGGTCAGAGTCCAAATGGTTAAGTCGCATTCGCTGTTATTATTAATTTAAATTGATGTTTCTTTGAAGTTACTGAACAGAAGGAAGTATTATGAAACGTTGCTATTGAATTGGTTCATTAGTTATATTACAAATTGAAATGCACTCTTTGCAATCTTGCAGCACTTCAAGTCGAATTGAAGTAATATCTGTCGACAGCGGCAGTAGGAAGTCTCGTGGATTGAATAAACGCCATTTTCAATTGCATCAGTCTATAAATACACCGGCAGTCTTTCTAAAGTCGTTATAATCAAGTCACCCAAGTTCCAAAGTGAACAGTAATTTCATTTCTAGTAACAAAAACGTCAACTTCGCTCTGAAGCAGTATGTCACTACAGTCGATTTATAATATTTATAAATATGTATATAATATAACTTATCTTCAACTAATGATTTGGTCAGTAACTACTTCCATAAATGCTCAGGAAGAAATAATAAATGGTCAGTAAATAATTAATAGTCAAATAAATAAAGGTTAGGTTTGGTTTAATAAACTCAACGTTTTATATTGAATATCTTACCGTTTAATATAATAACTGACCATTTTATATATATTTTTCCCCATGTTTGCTCCCAACGTGGAGCGTATGGCCTCTAATGTAGTATCCTCACTCAGTTGCTCAATCTCTCTTTATTTTATTTTTTTGAAGAGAGTAGGGGTAGAAGGATAGGGCTAGGACAGGACTAGTGGTTAGCTAATCGCTCTCGCTACGCCCCGTGAGGATCGGATGGGTGGGAGGGAGTAGTTTTTAGACATCACAAACATGCATGACTACGAACAGAAATCCATAAATCGATTGAAACATCAATTTATGAAAACTGTCGGCACCGGGAATTGAACCAGAGACATCCGTAACTGTAGCCAACGACGCTATCAACTACGCCACGAACGCCGACCGTCCGTTTATATAAATTAGTGACACTTTATTTTATTAACTGACCACGTGTATATTCACCATTTATTAAATTCAGGCATAACTAATCGGGTCCGTGGTGCAATGGTTAACATGGTTGTCTTCGATTCCGGATCTCGCGTGCTCAAACCCCAGTACGGACAGTTTCATAAACTGATTTTTCAATCGATTCATGGACTTCTGCATGGATGTTTGTGTTGTCTAGAATTCCCTACAACCGTGGCGTAGCGAGAGCGATTGCCAAACCACTAATCCTTTCCTAGCCCTATCTTTCAATACCAACTCTCCTCCGAAAAAAGAAAGGTTGAACAACTGAGTAACAAGCAGTTTTAGTAGAACAACATCTATTTTCAAAATAAAATACATTTTTTGTACTACTTCCACTAGTATAATAATCAGGACCGATTTCGCACATCACGAGCGTTATCAAATGATGATGCTCAGTTGATAATGCTCGTGACGAGCGAAAACGGTCCTGATCATTATAAACATTTGAAAGTATTACAAACACATTGTGTTTTATTTTTAAAATACAATTTGGATATACAAATACCTACATTAGGAGGCCATATGCTCCACATTGGGATCGGACATAACCAATAGAAAATTGTATTCGTGTACTTGAATGCCTGAAGATGCCGATAGGCGAAAAGCGGGTCGTTAGTGACAAAACGTATGGAAATGTAGAAGAGTTAAACAATTCAAATTTCCAAAAGCTTTTTCGTCGATTGATGCGTTAATTACTGATTTTTCATTTCAAATCTACTGTAATGTTCTCCAATACAAATCATTCGTCATTCTATCGATTCTTCGATCTGGTAACCCTATTTTAAGACGCGGAAAGGAAATATAATGGTTGTCTGATTTCTTTTCCATAAGAGGACATTATACACGTCAGGTTGTTATGCTAGTTCACCAGGTGAAATGCGGTTTTGTTGTAACTAATAATTATAATGCTCGTTGTGCCAGTGGAGCTGTTTGATAAAACGGTATATTTGTAAGTCAGGCAGAATTGGCGCAATCTGTAATGCCAATTTGGCAGCATTATTGCGTGTACCTTCTATACAAAAAAAGATTACCATCCCGCATCACAATAGGCGTTTAAGTAATCTGACGTTACTACAGCTCTGTTCGCGAAACTTGACAGCATCAAATGAACTCGAAAAGAAATCGATCGCGAATTTTGATATATTTTATTTTAAATTTTGTCTGCATATCAATATCTTAAATTATAAATATTAATTAAATTTAATACGAAGATACGAGTATCAATTGCAATGAAGTTTTAAATTAAAAATGAATTTCCACAAAGTTACCGCCGAATCCATCGAATTATATTAATTAAATTTAAAAAAAAAACATGTTTTTGTACTACCTCCACATGTTTATAATGATCAGGAACGGCTTCGTTCATCCGGAGCATTATCAACTGATGAAAGTACAAACAAATTGTGCATTATTGTAAAAATATAATGCCAGCAAGAATTGATAGTGAACACCTTAAAAGACTTTGGAAGGATTAATTTCTCCTGTCCGTCCTGTAGTTGTATCGTCAACTCTCTTGCGACTGCATCTTATACGCTTGCAGTATCTGGAGTCGAATACTAGAATGGACCGTTTTATAATTGATTTGTAAGAATTTTTGTTCAAAGGCAAGGATGTTTGTAATGTTTACATTACCTCCTACAATTGATCCATAAACAATTAGCTAATTAGTTAGCTAGCAATAGTCATGTCTTAGCCCTATCCTTCTATCCTTACTCTCTCAGAAAAGAGCGACTAAGTAACAAGCGGTTCGCGTAGAACAACTTCAGTTCCACGAGAAAACCATATTTTTATAAAGATTTATACGCCTTTTGCAAATAAATGTGTGCAACCGGTAATTATAATATAAGTAATTTGATTCATGTTTTTTTATCGTTTTTAGTGTGTTTACGATGCAATCATCGCTCAATTTACGCATGTAGTAAAGCAACAAAACCGTCCTAATAACACGTTGTGTTATAATAAGCGCCAATCAGCATCGGATTCTCGGAGTTCGAACTGACAAAACGAACGAAGCAAACAAAGCCAACAAACGAGATCCACGTCTCGCTTGGGGGGACTTCTTTGTCAAGGCGGCCGATGATGATACCGGTTAACTGAATATGTTCCTATTCCTATGCCATATTGCTCGGGTGTTATTCGCAATTGGAAATATCACGTCGGCAGTGTTTTGACAACAACGGTCGAGTAAATCTGCTGAGCGGCGATGTAGCAGATAAAAAAATCGGCATTGTTAGGTTTGTTACATTATACAATTATGTATAAGCGCAGTAACGTGCGTGCGTAGACTTATGGAAATTTCAATATAAGTAAGACTTGATTTTTTCAGATGTATTGTCCATGAAATCAACTTAAATAAAAACTTTGTTGAATCTCTGTTGAGTAACAACCCCCCTCTTCCACAAAAATAAAAAAATATGTGTCGTGACCGTCTCCTCCGGTCATCCTGCACATACTAACTCTGAGGTAGTTAAAACTTTTTTTTTAATCATTGTTTTTCTGTTTTCTCAAGCACGCTGACGCATGGTACAAAATCAGCGCCGTGCAGCTTTGCACACACCATGAATGTGAGGGGTGGATTTTTTCTGTCGAAAGCGTTCTAGGAGGCAACCATGAAAAATTAACTGCACATAGACAACGGGTGGTAATAAGAAAAAGCAATTTGCGCATACTAACTGTTATAAGAAGAATTAGATTGAGTCTTGAAGACGTATCACTCTGTCTGCCAAATGCAAAGCAGTTTTAGAATAATAAAGCAAGTGAGTTGAAAGGATTTTAATTAATATGAGAGTCGTTATACAGAAAGCGGGCAATCGACATTTTGGGAGGGATAAAGAGTTACCGGATTAAGTACGATCTAACATATTTTCATTTTTCATAAATTAATCTGGTGTTTTTCATTAAAAAAAATTATAAATGCGTTATTAAAATGTCAAAAATCGCCCACTACGCTACCTTTGATTTGCAGAAAGTGACTACTCAAATTCATAATTTTGAATTAATGATTCATGTCAGTGTTCCCCAACCTTTTTACACCTGCAGATCGGTAAAAAAAAGAAAAAAATTTCGCGGACCATTAATACTGAAATAAAAATGATTTTCTATGTAATGTTTTTAAATCTTATATTGTGACAGATGGACGTAATCAGTGGCGTAGCTAGGGTTTGTGCCTTCCGGGCGATCCTTGAATTTGCTGCCCCCGTTTTTTTCCGCTTTCGGCACTACATATCTGTGTGTTGGCCCGCGGGCCGTAGTTCTCTTCTTGGTAAGATGTGTCCACCTGATTTACACAAATATTTTTAAAACACAAAGTGTTTTTTTCTCTGATACTTGGTGGTTTTGGCACTGTCTGCTTTCTGCATATCGGCGGACGTGTAACGGACGATTAAAAAGATTAAACCATTATTACGTATATAGCCTACCCGCAACTGTGTGTTAATGTCTATATGCATCTGCGAACTAACTGTTTACACTCAACAGATCTATCTATGAGTACAGAACGTCCATATACCGTCTGTCGGACGTTACGGCATGTCGATTTACACTCCTTGATATTCAAATGATCCATACATGTATGCTAAACATACCGAGAATTCCTAACAAAAAAAAATAAACCGTACGTTATTAAGCATTATAAAATGCATTATGGATTTCAAATAATCCGTCGATCAATTTTAATGTTAACTGTCAATTCGTGATTTATAAAAATAAATTTTACATTTGATCATTACCGGGTTCAGAAACATTTAATTGCATTATTTCATAATGAACAAAACCGGTTTTGATCGTATTCATATTAATTTTTTTAGTGAGAATCTATTACAAATTGTGGTGTGCGTCTACTCCATGCCCAGTCAACGGCAACGTTCCTCAAAATTCAATTTCTACACAATTATATTCAGTTAAAATCTGAATAAAACAAAGTAAACTCTTCGAGCTTAAAATCACACTACGAACAATTCCTGATAATAATCCAACACTTTTGTTTAATGTTCTGAACACCCACAATAAGTATTCTTAAAAAGTTGTTCTTTATTGTGTTATCAATTCAAAACCTTCAGCTATAACAAACACTTTAGTAAGACACTATTAAACAAGAATACAGGTAGTCTTCGACTTACGACCATCGACGTAATCAGAAAGGAATTTCAACGCAATTCTTGCAGACATAACCTTATTTTATTCACTTGCATTATAAAGCGATTTTTAATTTTCAACGCAATTTTTGAGGCAAACCTTATTCCAACCAATTGTTTTACAAGGCAAATAATAAAATGTTGTTCACAACATTTTATTCTGTGTTTTACTTATTTAAAACAGATGATCGGCGCGCCAATTTGCGATAATATTGTGATTGTTGTTTGACAGCTACAATATAAGATTTGAAAAATGCGCTCTGATGTGTTAAAATGTATCCGTACCATTTTTGGTTGCAGTTGCTTTATTTCCACACCTGAACCGAACAATATTCTAATATTAATTTTGTAAGGAATTCGACTCACGAATGATTCGAATTACGATCAAAGTTCAGGAATGTATCTCGCTCGTAAGTCGAGGACAATCTGAACATGCGAGAAAGGCATATTATACAAACTTAGTGCATAGTTATTCCCACACTAGAAATAAATATAGACAGGAAACTAAGAGCTCACTACTCAAGTACCCATAGTTTCAGTAGATGTGAAAGTATATAGGGTAAGGTAAGGTAATGTGGTGACAGTTTATCTTTAGCGTGTATTGTTGTGGAAAAGCTTTCAAGAATATATAATAGATATCTACACTGAGTATAAATATCTATGGTTTGTACTTGAAAGCCTTTCCACTACAGACTATTTGAATACTCGTAAAAATAAAACTATCTCTGTATTACCTGTATCACCACATTATCATACCTTACCCTACACATACATAATTGCGTACATAGTAGGAAAAAAATAAGGTAAAACAATGTTGACAATTTTTACATTTGATCGATATTTATTCAGTAGAGTAAATGTACTGGTATTTGACCTTTTTTCAATAAAAGTTCCCAAAATAAGAAACGTAGACCCGTGATTGCTTTAAATTTTAGAGTTCAGACAAGTGAAACTATCTTTTGTCGAATTGAGGAACTAACACATCACCATTTATATCATTGGGGTGTCATAACGGTAATTTGAAAACAACACCGTATATAGTAAGTATTTTATTTTGAATTTCGTAAGAGAATTGTTAAGAATATTAGTGAATGTAAGCTTATGCTACTTGATTCAACCAAGAGTGGTCTTACAGAAAGCTCTGATGAAATTCTGATGAAAGGTTGTCATGAAACCCTCTGATTAGACATGGTCAACTACTGAAAAAAAAAAGTGATCAACTACTGGAATTTTCAATTTTTTAGTTGGTCAACTACTGAAAAATTTACATGTTTTTTAAAATAATTTACGATATCGACTGAGGGTGCTTGTTCGAATTTCAATATCAAATTTGAATTGTTGAGTTTTTGTACATTTCTATGTATTTCGTCACTAACGACCCGGGCTTCGCCTTTGGGCATCTCGAGTTGATTCGTGTGCTCGAATGTCTGAAGATGCCGAAAGGCGAAACCCGAGTCTCAACAATTTAAATGGTTGTTAAAGGTTGAATACATTTCTTGTACAAAATTTCAACGGCTACAATATTAAACACGACATACGAAGACGATGAAACACTTTTCCATTTATATTGCCGTGATTGCTTGATAGAAATCGAAAAAAGAGCTTTTCAAACGTCATGCGAGTAGCGCCTAAATGAAATATTTCTTCCGAGACTTTTCCAAACGAATTTACTGCCGATGCGAAACGTGTCACGCGGAAAATATTTACCATTATTGAATTTTTTCAGCTGAAAGGGTTCAATGGGCGACGCAGCAAACCGACGTTAAGTATGTACATCATGTTTATTGAATATCAATGTTTTTTTATTAAACATGATGAAATAACACCCGTCATAGAGTCGTCCTAACATAATAACAATTACGTTTCATAAAAAAATATGGCGGAAGTTCTCATAATTGTATGAAAAAATTAATAAGGAAGTGTAGTAAGTACGAATGATCGTTAAAAAATAGTTTTATCGTCGTGAATTTATAATGATGTGATGATATTATCAAGTTGGTTAATCCACTGCCATCCGTCACTTGATACAGACGTTAATTTCACGGAAGCATTATATAATGCATTAACGGGTAAATAAAAGAATTAATAAAATGAGATTTTTTGAATTGCATAGTGTTTACAAAAAGATGGCATAAGAAGGAAAATATATATCATTATTTTTATAATAAGAGGAAAGCGAAGTACGGAAATAGATAATAGCGCAACATCGAAAATACGGAAAACTGAAACTAATTACTATAATGAAGTTGTGTGTGTGTAAGGATTCCACATTTGTATCAAATGACTAGGGCCGGTTTCTGATTTATTGGTCGAATTGAAAATGATCGCGATGAACAAGGTTGTTTTATAAAATTTGTAAAATTATTACAAAAATACGGTTTGGCTGCAATAATTGCGTTGAAAATTAAATGTGCTTTATAATGCAAGTGGATGAAATAAGGTTATGCCTGCAAGAATTGCGTTCAAATTCCATTCTGAGTACAATATTGCTTTACATCAGGAAAAAAATAAATTCAAAATAGTGATAAAGATTGAGATGAACCCACTGCACGCCGATGGTACATATGTACATTTATATAAATAAATATCCAAATTTGAAAATACTGTTACTGATCTTTCTTTCCGTATGCATCCACCGTTGCCAATGATGCGTCATGATTAGAGACCCGTATTTTCAGCATAAATTTTTTCAATTTTCGCATTTTGGAGCATTCAAAAACTTGGAAAAAATCTATTTAACATATATTTAGCATCTATTTTTACAGGACACAAATATCAAATAATTATCGATTCCAATGTATTTTAACAATTTTTTATATAAAATATTGACAAATATACATAATTATTACACACAATTAAGGGGGGTTAAAATGTTCACTGTTGAATCTTATCTTACTAATAATGATCTAATTAAAATTTATTAAAATTAATCATGGAGCATGTTTCAATTGATGATTTTTTTAGATAGTGCGACGATCGGTTACTATTAAATTATATTTGCTGAAGAATCTTTCAACTTCAACACTATTTACTGGACACCAAATTGATTTGATGGCAGCACAACTAAATTCTTCGTACCTAACTTTTTGAGGCCAACAATAATTGTTAAAAAAACAAGCAAATTTTGCAATTATTTGTGATTTTGGCATCTATTTGCATATTCTATGAAATTCGCAATTATTAGCATCTATTCCGAATTTTAGTAGTATCTATTTCGCATCTATTTCAAAATGCTAAAAATACGTGTCTCTCTCATGATGCAATAACAAAAAATGGATTTTTTAAAAATGTTGGTCGTAAGTAGAGAACTGCCTGTTAATAGTGTCATATTGTGTAAATACTTACAGTAATTACTTCAATTTTGGTTGTGTAACACCATACATAATCGAGCGTATATTAACAGAACGCATTTAGTCCGCTTTTGACAGTTTTCTGTTCTAAATGTCAAAATGCATGCAATTTACCGTTCTACGTATTTGCAGTACGCATGGTCATACGATATAATAGCTTTGAAATAGAAACAGTATTGTCATGTTTTTTATTATGACAGAAAGCCTGATATGACTATTATAACTCAATGATACCAAATCTTATGATTTGTATGCCAAATAGATTATTCTTTAAAATGTACAAAAATCTTTTTAAATCACAAACAATTGTTTAAGACACCGACATCGGTGCTTGATGGAATTTCAATATCAAATTTGAATTGTTGAAATTTTGTATATTTCCATGTATTTCGTCACTAATAATTTCCTTTCGGCACCTTCAGGCATTCGAGCACGCGAATGAACTCGAACTGAATTAAATTATGGAAAAAAAATGTGTTTTATTTTTTATATACTAAATCTAATGCAGTCATTTAGGACTAACTTTTTTGTATCAATCGTAAGGATATTGTAAGGATCGCGATAAGACTAGACTAGTGATAAGCTAATCGTTCTCGTAACGCATTATGATCCATGTCTACGAACGAACACAAATCCATAAATCGATTGAAAAATCAACTTTACTGAAATTCGAGCTCGTGAGAACCGCAACCGAATCTAACGACGGTGACCATTCGGCCACAGACCCGGTTAAGCAACTCTTTTTAGTATCTCAAAAATCCATTAATATACAATAATTTTGTAGTACACATGCAAAGTTATATACATAATAAATGTGTTTTCTCATGAGCGAGTTTTCATCAATATGAAAGCTTGATCATAAGATGCTTGCACAGTTTTCTCATTTAGTATATATATTATTATTTAAGATGATCTAGCTGTTAGGGCAATAAAACCAATTTAAATCGTAATAAATAATGATTCCTACCTTCGGTGCTGATCTGCCAGTTCTGCGGCAGCTATGGGCTGAAGCAGATCGTCCGCAGAGGCCAGTCCCTCGTACCTCTCGAGCAGCAGCCTGAGTACGCGACCAGGCCCGCAGAAGCTTCTGTACGTCGCGAGGAATACGTTGATGTAGGTGGACTCCAACTCTCCATCGTCGGTGGCTAGTGCTTCCACCAAGCGCTCGACGGTCCCAGCCTTCACGAAGCGAACGCGAACAGTCTCCCATTCCAGATGCGAAATCTCGTCTTCCGAATCCTGTCAAAATGAAAAATATCGCATTATTATCGTGACGATGGTAAAGCCAATGATAGGCATTTTACAGTTCATAGTATTTCACAGTTAAGGCTAAATAGGTATGAAATAACATGTGACATTTTGAAGAAATTTGGATGTATGCAATCAAAAATCTTTCTGACCATAGATTTAGTTGAAATAAAAATTGTCGGGTTCGCGGTACAGTAGTAAACGTCGTTGACTACGGTTACGAATGTCTCGGGTTCAAGCTTCAAAAATTTATTTACAGCAGAGTAACAAGCAGTTCTTGCAGAAAACTTAGTTGAGATACCTCCATTAGGAGGCTATATACTTCGAATTGGATGCGGACATGGTAAAAAAAATCAAATCACGTCTGAGGTGTTAACTGATAATTATTGGTGAAAAAGAATTAGATATCTATATTTATAAAAATAAAACAAATTTTTGTTCTGTTTATTCTACAATTTGATGAAATTTGTACAGAAAAATGTTTTATTTTCATAAATTAAAATGAAATATTACCAAAGTTTCGTTCTTTTTTATTGGACATTACAAAATTAATCTTTTAAATCCTACAATATTACAATTCGTGAGTTACATACAATATTTAAACAAAAAATGAAATATAATTGACCCAATTATAAGTTTAATTACAGAGTGAGGATTTGTCTGATTATTTGAATGCCATCCATTATCACATTACTCAGAAAAATTTTAACCCCTTTCCAAATAATTTTACTTTTAAAACATTAAATGTAGAAATGCCCTCGTGAAATATATTACTGTCACACACAACGATTTCATTTTGTCCGTTTCGTGACGTCACAAATCATCACATTATAATTTTAGAAACCTCCCATGAACCCCTTAGGTCATGACATTATATACGAACGACCCTTGAACAAGTACTATACATATTGTCGGTTTAAAGGTTAAACTCATTAGTTGCTCATTAGCTTAATTGAAATAATACCCATAATACCTATTTGCTAAATTAAATTAATACTGAAACATTAGGTCGGTCTAAATATCAGGATGTCAAATATTATATCGACGCTGTTTTGGCTAATTTATGTAACCCTCAAAATTGAAATTGTTCGGGAGAGTGAAAGTTATTTTTATCGAAAATATTATATGGCGAGTTGCGTTATGAATCTTTGAAATTCACTCTTATAAATTTTCATGTTTTCAGATACGGAATTAACGTAGGGATTGTCAATATAATAGTGGCTTAAATCAAGTGGCCGGGTCAAAAATTTTTAAACCTATTCCAAAAAGTGGTCAATTTATCATTTGGACGAAACCTGCTCTGTCGTTTTTAAAATTAGCTCCAATCATTAACTATCTCATTTTCGTATTTTTGAAGGGTTACATCAATTAGTCAAAACACCATCGATTATAATGTATGCGGCCTAAGTGATTTTTTCCTTCATGTTCGTCTTTTCTAATAGGGAAAAACTCAATTTTGACTACAATGTAACTTAATTAAGCAATAAAATTCTGAGATAATCGCATTTAAAGCATAATTTTTTTCAAAGTACTCTCTCTAAACTACAAATTTTATTGTTTGTTTTTTGAAAATATTTTCTGTACATTATAAAGAATAATCGTTTTGGCATATAAATCGTAAGATTTGATGGCGATGAGTTAAGTTACATTATGCTTTTTGACAGAATAAAAAAATAACGATATGACTTATCATTGTTCTTTTTTCCAAGTCATTATATCTATATATAATATATGACTTCATGCGTTTTACCATTACGTAGAACATTACATTGCATACATTTTGACATTTAAAACCGAAAATCATTAAAAACTGACTTAATGCGTTCTATGTCCTCGATATTGTCCATATTGGTCTACAGGGCCGAAGACGACTGAACGTTATACGTTCGGCCGATGTACGTTTCATCGGGCTTACGAGTGAAACAGTGTCGGCACACAATGAGGATTTATTATCCCGATTATATCATCACTGTGGTTTTAAGACGTGCTATAAGTCAAGAGATCTTATAGCAACGGTCAGGACATTTTCAGGTAAAAAAAAAACGTATTTAAACTCAAACTAACAATGCAAGAAAAGAAGGCAGCAGAGGCATGGTTAGTAAGAGATTTTCTTGACTACGAAACATTCACGAATAACTCGAATGTTATCCATAGTCTATGCCAGTAGTCGTCAAACCTTTTGACCTCGCGGACCACAAAGCTCACAGTTTTTTAAAACAAACGTACAATAAAAGTAAGATCGAAAAATATTAAACATTAGAAGTGTTCGAAACGGGGTGAAAATAAGACAAAACATGTGCAATTCAACTATCTACAGGTTTTATAATATCGAGATGATTTAATACATCTTGCATTTGCTGTGGATAAAAAATGTCCCATATTTCTCCTCGGACCAGCGAAATTTTCTCGTGAGCCATCACTTTGGCGACCGCTGGTCTTTACTATTGACCAGTTGATTTCCTTTCTAATTAACTACAAAATTGTAAAGATGAAAATAACTGTCGACAACCATTCACAAATTAAAGAACAATATCAAATTTGAATTAATATTTTGTATACTGCCATGTATTTTGTCACTAACGACCCAGGTTTCGCCTTTCGGCATCTTCAGGCATTCGAGCGCACGAATGCCTGAAGATGCCGAAAGGAAATTTCATCAAGCACCCTCAGTCGATGTTTTAAATTATAAAGAACAATAATTAAAGAATTACGAAATACACTTATGTACGTCAGATTAAAAATATTTTTACATGTATTATATATTAAATTGAATTAATACAGACACTTTTTCTGGGGCAATTATTACGACTTTTCGAACGAATTCAGGTATTTTTGGAAAGATTAATTTCGAATTCAAAAGAAAATAATTTTCGATACAATAATATTCCTAAATGTTATTAATGGTTTTTAGCGTAGGGATAATTCATCATTTTTATCCTTTATTGTTTCTGCTCCCTTTGTTCTTTTGCTTCTGTAATGCGACTAGCTATTAGGCCCATTAATATTTGTTGTGTTACCCTTAACCTTTATAGTTGATTACCATAGTCAAAGATGGCAGCAATTCGGCGTTTATATCTCAATATTTATTAAAACGGACTGAGATATTAATTGAGGTGCTTGGGATCAAGAATTACCAAATCCACGTTTTCCTTAACAGAGCTATACACGCTTTTCGTAAAAAACGTATTTCTTCTTATTCATTCATGACAATGACTCTAAATATGGAGTATTTTAGCAACGTTTTAAAAAAAACACTTAAAACCAAACATTAACAGCGCAATACTTCACTTAGGCAGGCTGAGTGACAGCTGACTGAGCTGTCATGGCCGACAATTTTACAAGATTTAGGATTTTTTCAATAACAATACAAATATTCATATTTTGAAATTTAATTGCATGAAAACTACAAGCATTTGAACAACGTTGAAAATGCAATTCTGTTACTATGAAATTTGTCCTTTAATACTACAACAAGTTGGTTGCCCCACCTCCACCCGTTATGTGTATGCAGCCGCTGTTTCACGGCTGCCTTCCATAACGCAGCGATATCCCGCTTTTTCTCTATACTTGATTTTTTAGCATGTTTGATCCCAAGCTCCTCAATTCATATTAATACCAAATTTGAATTATTGTAATTTTGTACACTTCCATGTATTTTGTCACTAACGACCCGGGTTTCGGCTTTCGGCATTTTCAGGCATTCAAACGCACGAATGGACTCGAATTGACTTCGAATTGAACTCAATTCGAGTTCATTCGTGCGCTCGAATGCCTGAAGATACCGAAAGGCGAAACCCGGGTCGTTAGTGACAAAATACATGGAAGTGTACAAAATCTCAATAATTCAAATTTGATATTGAAATTCTATCAAGCACCCTCAGTCGATGTCTTAAATCATTTTAATACGTTTTTTTATGTAGCCGAGGTGCAATTCGGAAAAACTACAGTTATTAGAAGAAAAGTTATACTCAATATGCAATATATTCAGACCGTTAATTTTTTGTGTTATAGCATTTTTGAAGATACACAAGAAAAAACTTGTGTATATTATAATTATATTATATCTACATTTGTTTAACACTCTCACTGCATATCCATGATTCAAATACGTGTCGTGGAATAATTCATTAAAAAAATTATAATCACCAAAGTCTTTTAGTAATGTATACAATATATCTATGATGGGCGGACTTATCGGATTAAGTCCAAAAACGATTTTCAGGAGAGCAAAAACAAAATTAAATTCTGAAGCCATTTTTGCAGCAATAATGACTATACTCTTCATAAGGTTATGTATTCTGCTATTCTTATCAGCAGTGCTATGATATAATATAACAAAATGTAATTAAAACAAGAATAAACCCTTTGGGTGCTATGTGACGACATATCGTTGTTTTTGGTATTGGCAAAGAAAGCCGTAGCAGCCAAAGGGTTAATGAACCTGTACTTCTGAAGAATAATTATTTCAGGTATAAATTAGTCTAATAAACGCATAAATTTATTATAATTGGTATAGATCATCTGCGATGTATAATGTTAGTCCCAATGAAGCATTCTTAAATGTCGAATGTTTTTTCGTACTTATCGTAAAATGACCTGAAATATAGTTATACTCATAATTCCGCCCATCATAAATACTATCGATGACGGAAGGACTCACGGCTTATGAGTATAATTCTAAAAAGACAACTTTATACAAGAGAAAAAATTCATAAAAAAGGAAGAGTTCTGTTATAGGTAAAAGGATAAAATTAAGTGAGCGAATCTAAGTCGTACAAAGAAAACTTATAACGTCGTGTTGTTGATATGTTCATTAGATCATGCAAATTTTCGGTTATGTAGATAATGCATCATCATCTGAATACCTTAATCCACTTCTGAATGGAAACCTTACCTGGATTCCACCACTATCTTTTGCAGGCGAGTACTTCGAAATAAATAATCTCAACCGAAAATATTTTTGGGATAATGGTTATTTTAACAAATAAAAGGAATTTCTTGTAACAGAATATTTGTGGAAGTGTAGTTTTCAAGACCTTTGTTGTCTGATTGATTGTTTTACAGAAATTCCATGTAGATTCATGTATTTATTTTCAATTAACGTTCGCTGTGGTGATATTGATTCGTGGTATTTTTAAGGCCGGGGGAGGGTTATTTTTAACCCCCCCAGCAGAACGGGTAAACAAAATTATACTTTGCCGGTATCCAGCCAGCACCCGAAACACTTCAAACGTACGAACCGTGACATTTCGCATGACGTACTGTGCGCTATTTAAACAGCGCTTATCACTTAGACCAGGGGCCTCCAAACTTTTTAGCCAAATGGCCACACTGACTACTCCACTAAGTCCCAAGGGTCAAGACCTAGCTAGCTTATAATACCAACATACTATAGTTTTGAATTACGCGCAAATTTCGGTTGCTACTTACGAGAAAGTGTCAAAGACATTTCATTACAGCGGAGATAGCCGATATCCGATAAAGAGAAAAAAGTTTCTGCCTGATTTATACACTCATATTAAGTCCTTTCGATAGAAAAATTGGTTGATCAGTTCGATAAATTTTCTCGTGACTTTTTTTCTGCTCTCGGCACAACTTTTCTGTGTGAAAAACTATGGCGGGCCGGATACCGGGCATGTCCAGCCAGCTACCACGGGCCGGATTGGTGGTGCTAGCGGACCGTAGTTTGGAGACCCCTGGCTTAGGCAGTATTGCCAGTTCTTCAAAAAATCTGGAAGTCTTTATTTTTTGAGAGTAACTTTTTTTATCCAAACAAACGGCAGAAGTGAATATGCAAACGTGTCCTTCATTTACTCACATCGGGTAAATATTTTAAGTAGCCGAAAAAATATGCAGATTAGTAACAACAATAAATAAATTAACAACAGATATAGCTGAACCAGTATCAATTGAGGAATGTTTTAACAAAGTAAATATCTACTAAAAAATGTTTGTTTAACTTTTAAAAAATGCTAATAACATGACAAAATTGCATTGTAAAAAACTACATTCGCGGTTTCGAGAAAAAGTTCAAAAATGAAAGGAGCGCAATATCGACACAATTAATATATCATTTTCTATTTTGATTACTTTGTTATTCCACTGATTGTGTGACATGTGTTTCGCCTCTTTGAGAAGCATCCTCAAGCTGAGTTTATTGTAACTACAATAATTTGAACATAAAAAATATGTACAACATTCAAAAAATAAAAAGGTCTGTGATGAGGAATCGATCCGGGGTACCCGGGAGACGGATACTCTTACAACTAAACTACCGAGGAATTCAAGCTTCAGTTTTAGTACTTGTACAATTAATTCCCAATTGTCAGTATGCATGAATTAAATTGGACATTATTTGTTATTTTATATATTATCACATGAAATCTTTGGTATTTTGAAATGTAAAAACACACAAGAACACTGAAGAGAACAGAAAAAAGAATAATTAATAATTATAATTAAACACTACATGAAAAAATTTGTGTATTTAAGTTACAATATAAATAAAATGAACTTTAGAATTAATTGTATGTACCTACTCGGTAAGTTGGCAATACTGACGGGATGGTGTTGCCTTTATCAAAAATCAGCAGTCGGCACATTTTCACAGTGTAACGCACGTCCGTACGTGACATTCGTAAATAAGTGCGTCACTTATTTTCCCATAAGCGGTAATCCGCTAGCACCAAGTGGATAATCGCGCTTTTACTGATTGCTGATTAAAACAACAAGAGCTAAGCCCACACTCCATCAATTTGATCAAACAGTCGAAACTTTTAGAGGGGACATTATTTACGCACAAGTTTCTCGGTATTTCCCAATTTTCCTAATTATAACTTTACACGTTTGTCATCGCCCATTCCTCTGTCGTAAGTAATTTTAGCGAAAACTGCAAGTTTCTCTCTTAATTACTTTATTACGACAATGCTTCTAAAAGCATATGCGGGAATGAAAATCATTTGACACTTATTCCATATTTATTTGTAATATTATTACGATACTTGACGGATGAATGAATTGGATTTGTATTTCTACAGTATTTTTTATTATTATTTCATCGATCTGGAGTCTAGAGCAAATGTGTGGAGAGGAAACTGCTGCCCTTTGACTAAACCAAAAATTTCCAATTCATTATTTTCATTCATTCACAAGATAATGCACATATCGAACTTTCAGTTCATTACTTGGACGACATTGATTTATAACAGAGTTTTATACATTTTATAAACAGGTGTTTAACAATGTGGTACTTTCCGAGTATAATCAGAAGGATATTTAGAAATATATTTTTACTGAATAAGAAATATCAACAGTTTTTTTTTGATTCTATAGAAGGTTATCTGCAGTAGCATGTTTGGTGGCATTATTGAGTTATATGAGTACTGTATCAGATACACCGATTTACATTTTACATACAACTGCATATTTAACTCAATTTTCATTTTCTTGGAATAATCTGACTAATATACTGGGCGATAGATATCAATATACAATTCAAAATATAGCTCATTGATGTTTCATGAATACGTTTGAGATTACAGATAAATGAAATCGACTATCCGACATGTCGCTGTAACTAGTCGTAGTTATTGTCTTTAATATAATACAAAAGATACTGCTTGACGAGTTTTTATCAAACGGTTATCACCCATGCAATAATGTTATTTTGCCCATCGCCATTGATGTATCTTCGCGTTATGTCTAACATACACCTCAATATCCCAAGTAACACTATTTTTTAAATTTTATTTCGACATATTTTAAGTTTTTCAGGTTCAGTTTTCTCATCTATGTGTGAGGAAACAAATGATATCTAAATGGCAAAAAATGAAATGACAGTTTGCATTGCTTATTACAAACTATTATAATATATAGCAGTGTATCTCAACCGATGATCCGCAGAACGGTCTATTGAAATTTTATGCCGGTATTGGCTAACATTTGCAATCCGACTGCTATATTTTTTACCGGCCCACGTGTGTTATAAGATTGAAAACCACTAGTATATAGCATGCTATGATATCAAGTAAAATATTATATTATTATTTATAAGTAGGCACACGTGTGCGATCTGGAATATTTATAAGACACTTTCAAACATATCACTTTTAAATAAAGAATAAAATTTATGAACACGTCTAAAAGGTCACAAATTTATTTGACTTGAGATAATATTCTTAGCTGAAATGTCATGAACAGAAACGACGCATTTTATTTCACGAAAGCCAATGACTAGCGAAAAAAAAGCAGAACCCATATCTTCTTTTATACGAACAAAAAGTGTCAATTCAATATTTATTACAAGGTATTCTTAGACTGTCTTTCATTCCTTTTTTCCTATTCCACTCGCATAGTAAAATATTTGATTCTTTTCAAACTAAAGTTCTATACAAAAAAACTATCGTGAACACATTTTGAAAACTAAGCAATTTTTTGTGATTGGAATGGTGATTTTAATCAGCAAATATTTTTACGACGTTTTCTTATCAAGATATGTCGCGCGATCAAGGGTTTCAATACAAAATTGGAAATTTACATCTATTTATATACGGAAATGCACCATTATTAAACTAATAGAATAACATCTTTAGAACGTGTTTGAGGTACAAACTCATTTTTCGTTATTTTAGAGTTACACCATTACTATTCTAAGTGACACAATTCAAAGTGTGTATTTTGGGTAAATTACGATTCTAATAGATTTACCCTGCCATTCGCTACATATATAATGACAACTGTACGATATAATTTATTGAGACAATTTAATTTTTACTTAACATACATATAAGTTGGTATTCGATGAATTTTAAATTATATGATTATAGTAAAGTAAAGCTGAATAAACTCACAAGAAATCTTTTCAAATATATGTTATATTCGACGAAAAACGGAGTTGAGCGACGATCTTCGTACAACCGCCATAGAATTTGTTCGTAGAGGCTGGGACTCCCAGGACTACTGGTAAATTGCAAATTTTCTTATAGCACTGCTTGTAACTTAAGATTGCTTTGGATATAGTCATAAAACCTCACTTTTTGAGAGATTAAGAATACAAAGATAAGGCTAGGACATAACTAGTAGTTGACAATTTTCTTTTTTTTGAAACCATATTCACTCCCATTGTGGAGAGTCTATATGGACTCTTAACGGGGACATCTCAACATAAGTTTTTCTATGAGAACTGCCCGTTACTCAACCTCTATTTTTTTCGAAGAGAGTAGAGATAGTAGAGATAGAAGGATAAGGCTAAGACAGGACTAGTGGTTTAGCTAATCACTCTCGCTATGCCCCGTTTTTTGGATCGGATTGGTGGCAGGGAATTCTAGATATTACAAACATCCATTCCCACGAATAGAAATCCATAAATCAATTCAGCACGAGACATCCGTAATCCAAGCCAACGACGTTTATCACTCGCACCACGGACTCGAATGAACTTATCACTTCCGTTATGCCCCGTTTTAAGGACTTTCGTTAATCTGACGATCGAATGGTTGGTTATCTTGTAAATTTATTTCAAATAGGGTTGTTCCTAAAGTCAGCCGTCTTCGGTAGTCGGCCTTTTCAGCTTAAAACTTAAATAATAGCAGATATATCTTAAAAAAAACAGATTTTTTTAATTCGTGAAGGTAGTCTTGCCACTTTCCAATGTATAGTTGTACTATACTGACGAATATGATGCAATACGCAATTAAAAAAAGCACATTTTTACTTCGCAAGTTTCGACAAATTCATGTTGTATGGAGATCGCTAACAAAATATACTTTATATTGTCATGCTTTGCATCATTATGTTTTTTATTGTTCTGTCTACTATCAGTAAATTATTTCGCGATATTCATGATGGCCGAACATTGGGCAACGAAAGGCCAACCATTGGAGTTTGGGGGCCGACCACTGGGACAATTGGCATTTTTTTTTGTAAACTTCTATTATTTTATGCTTGGCACAATATTAACTATTTTATTTTAAGTTGGTTACATTTTTTAATCCCTATTTAATGGAATAACAACGAAAAAAATATGTATTTATCATTCATTGACTCAAAATCCCTTTTGAAAGTACATCTGTCGCTGAATGGCTGAGCACTGGCGAAACGACCCTAGTTATAGGTGTATTTTCAATTTCAATTATTGCAAAAATTGGTACGGTATTCCCATGTCAAAATATCCAATCATAAAAATATATTTACCTAACCTATTGATACAATACGTATTTCACAAAAAACTGCATACAATATGTAAATCAAAAAGGTCCAATTATTCAAAATTCAATATAGGACTTATTTCACAACACTCTTTTGTTTTCTGCGACATGTTGTCTTCGAACTGACATTTTGAATAACAAAACAACATGGGAGCGAATTATTCGATGCAATAAGCGTTCGGTAGGAATATTAAAAAGACGGCGATCTGAGAAGACTAAAAAAGAATTTCGACATGGCGGACATTATTCCTGACATTTTCGAAAACGAGCGAGGTGTTCTCGTCTCACATAAATTAGCTCGTAAATAGAACAATGTAATTTAATTATTGTAAAGATTAACTCACCTGAAGTTATCGCTAAAAAACTAATCGTCTTTTTAATTATTGTTTTGCCGTGTATAAAAAACTGCAGATTCGTTTACAAATCCAATAACTTCGACTTTTTCCTTACACTCCGATTTATCAATTACGATTTTAGCTAATAAAAAATCATCCAATTCTTCTATGCGTGTGGTGTCGTTGGCTACGGTTATGGATGTCTCGGGTTCAATTCCCGGTGCGGACAGTTTTCATAAATTGTTCTTTCAATCGATTTCTGTTCGTCTGAGTGTTTGTGATGTATAAAACCCCCTCCCACCCAACCGATCCTCACTATTAGCTAATCACTAATCCTGTCTTAGCCCTATCCTTCTATCTCTACTCTTTTCTAAAAATAGAGGTTGAGCAACTGAGTAACACGTTCTCATAGAAAAATTCTGTTGAGATACCTCCATTAGGAGACCGTATGCTCCACGTTGGGAGCGGACATGGTAAAATAAAAATCTTATTGCCACATACATAATATTATATAAGACAGTAGTTATGTCACTTATCAATACAAGGATTAACTATTTTTGACGCATTACAGACAACTGACTCGCATACGTGTTTGTGCTAGCGTATCGACTTATTATAAACAGAAAAAAACTCGAAATTCTACGAAATCTTCACAGCTGTGTATACAATAACATGCCAATATTCGGCATTAAAAATATTACACATCGGATAATGAAGTTTTTATAATATTAATGATTATTAGTAAATATAGCTCACGTATCGTGAACACGTCTATAATGCAACTGTCTGTGGCAGAATGCGTAACCGGGTAAATAATTGTGGCTAGACGAAGTCAAAATAAATGCATAAAAATAATTTTAAACTGCTTTCATTCGAACATATCAATTCTAATCTAAACTAGTTATTACGGGTATTTTTATCCGTTCGCCACCACAATCAAAACAATACGTTGCTTTTCCTTATATCAATATGTAGGTATGTACTATTTATTATGTATGACGTATATGTTGATAAACGTCATATATAATTTCATACGATTTTCGTTGTTTTATTTTATTGAAAGTTAAATGTACGCACACAATTTATACCAACGTCTTAGCAGTAAACGATCTTTAAAGAGCAGAGGGCAATGATATATGACGATCAATATTGAAGGAGATTATTCTTTTAGACCATTTTTTAGGGACAGAATGAAGAGATAACATTTAGATAGGAAGATAAACGGTACGGGTGGATCATCATTACCATTACAACCATCGCAGAAAACCATTAACCATAGATTTTTATTCATAGATGTATATTTGAAATACCCAAGACCGGTAGTTGACAACCCGGAGCACGCGATATCGAAGTGCCCGCGAAGATTATTTAAGAAGCCCTAACACTAATGACTGCGATGTCAAATATAACAATAATGTTTGAAGAGAACATATCGATCGCCCAGTTTGTTACTCAGACATTTCGAAATGACCGATATTGATATGATAGAAAAAGCAATATAAAGCAATATTACTAATCATCGTAAATCAAATATGGTTGATGTAATTTAAGACATCGACTGAGGGTGCTTGATGGAATTTCAATATCAAATTTGGATTATTGAGATTTAGTACACTTCCATGTATTTTGTCACTAAGTAATTTATAAATACCAGATTTGTTCTTAAAGTGGACTCTATCTTTATTGTTAATGTGGAATGATTGTATATATTTACCCTTTCGTCGAATTGCATCCCGTCGAAACCCACAATGCTTTTCAATGCTTAACTCAGGTATCAGTGTGGCTCTCAGACGTATAATATCTTACCTCGTAAATAATATTTGTCGTATTTGTATCTTCTATATAAACGTTAGACACTGTTTACTGTCGGTCAGTTCGAATCCATTCGTGAGCTCGAATGCCTGAAGATGCCGAAAGGCGAAACCCGGGTCGTTAGTGACAAAATACATGGAAGTGTACAAAATCTCAATAATCCAAATATGATTGATGTGTACTAGAGCTTTATACATTTTATAAACAGGTGTTTAACAATTAGGTACTTTCCGAGTATAGTCAGTAGAAGGATATTTATAAATATTCTTTTACTGGCAAATAAATATAAAAATTTTGGTTAATTCTTTAGAATGTTATCTGCCTTAGCATCTGTTTGATGTCATTTTTGAGTTATCTGACTATTGTTTACTTTTTTATATATTTATTAACTGACAAATTTCATACATTTAGAGTTGTCTGGCTAATGAATGTGACGTTCTGTATTGTTATGAATCGTTTTATGTGTTTTGATTTTACCTTAAAATCACAATTCCCTCATCCAAAAAAACTACGAAAAATGCTCTCTGTCCATCAAATGCAAGCCATTTGGGGAGGATGTCTTTGAAAAAAGGTTACCGGTCATTGCTCTAAGGACTAGACTTCAGACAAATGTGATATTCGGATAGACCACATAAGTAAAAGATATACTATTTCGGTTCAGGATAATAAACATTAATGTCTACTTACACTGGATGCGCTCTTCGTAGGGCGGTGGTAGCGCACTTTCTTGAGGTAGACGGTGTAGATGGCTCCATCAGCACGCTCCTCGCCCCACAATCGCCAAGTGGGCTGCTGAAACAAAGTCAAAACGAATATTATTTACAGAACTACGCTATAATTAAAGCTGAAAGAAGATTGTTAATCATTTCCATACCAAATTTAAAAGAAGTGAGAAGCAAACACAGTGGACGACAACCTGCGGCTCGCATATTTAATATGCTTGTAACAACCGTGAGCTTTTTAATCCTTCAGCACCGCGTGACGTCTATTAAAATCATACAAATACGACAAGCATTGAGACAAATATGCAAGCACAGCCATAAATGGATCGAAAAAGAAGGTGGTGTAGCTACTATTATTCTCGACAATCAATCTGTATCATTATTTCAATCGAGTATAACGACAAATGAGTTTATTGGTCACTCATGACATATGGCGATATATAGGTTGGATTTAGTGTTTCGATTAAAAGCGTTTATTGACACTAACATACTGATCTCTATAACACTGATCAAGCAAATTTTAAATGAAATAAATTGTTATTATCATTTAATATACGTGAAATGATACAATTAAAAAAATACATTAAAAATGAAAACCCATAAGAGTTCAGATAAATAAACAACTTGTACTTTGGCTTAGTATATTTAATTATTATGATACCTATGAATTTCTTAATTTTTTACAAAAGACAGATCTTGCGAAAAGTCTAACCAATTATTTTCAAAAACATTCTCGAAGTAGTAAAATTATATAAATTATTTACCCGAGGGCGTTTTAATGTTTCTTTTATTTTAGACTAAAAGCACGGACAACATTCAATTTATAAAATAAGCTTCAATCTAAGTAAAAATTTATTTTTATACACGTGCAAACGTCGACGGCAAAATAAAATATTTTTAGCTCGACTTATTCCGACTATTATGAAAAGAAAATATGAAATGTCAAAAGTCAACAATGATCGCTGTCGACAAACGTAATAGAAGATATTTGCTCTGAAGTTATTAAATATTAAAAAAATATTTATACCTATATTAGATAATTTACAGAATGAGATAAGCTTTTAAGCTTGAAATAACCTTTTTGGCTGCAGGGCTACATTAGAAATTCAAAATGAACGGTAGGCCGCAAGTAAAATACTATTTTTAGATATACAGTATTTTTATTATCATGAAAGATGAATAATTTAAACATATAAAAAAATTGTTATCCTCCTATAGCAAACTATTTAATGAGACAAATTGGCAACACAAGAATACATAGTTTGCGATTACAACTAATAAGTTACTTTTCCAGGAAAAGACTATGGTTTTTTACTAACATAACGAAGTCATTTTAATTTTGACAAGTGAGCTACATGAGGTTTAGACTAAAACGCCGAAATATGAAAACAAGAATGATTATTAAGTAATACAAATTGTGAGAAGGTCCGGTCCAATTTTAAAACAAACAATAACAATTTGTAATGATTTACGATGTCGGCCGGCTCCGGAGAGCCGACTGTCCGCCAAAATAAAAATTAAACTTCAACCACTGTAGGTTCCTCCCCTTTTTTCAATAATAGACTCGTTTGCTGGACGCTTTTTAATTTTTAGCTATAGCCCTAAGGCAACCAATTGCTTTTAACGACAATAACTCGGTTCGACTACCAAGAATGTTGCTGTGCGCTGTCAGTTATGGACCCTAATAAAACTTAAACTTAACAAATAAAACCAGGGTGTGTCAATTGATTACTGTTATTCCACTGTGTAATAAAAGGCGTGGCAAGTTATTATTTTCTTTTAGAATCATCCTCAGACTGATTATATAATTTCAAACGAATTGATTAAATTGAGTTTGTATTATAGTCTACGTCCGTTATCCAAAAAATTTGCGACAAAAAAACAGTTCTAATATATTATAGGTGAACAACGATAAAAAAATATTACTTGTAAAAATGATAGACGCAAAAAATTATTAAAAAAAACAATACCTGAAATTGAATCATTCTGATAACCAAGCATGTTTATACTTACAAAAATATATATATATATATATGTGCCAATGTTTTATTTAAAAAAATATCTATTATCGTTATTTATTTAAATGCCATTAAGCCCCTACGAGATAGACGCAAATTTCCACGACAATTAAACGGATCTTGGCATTCAAAGGCGAATTGGTGCGAAGTAATTTCTTATATGCAATAAAACAATCGAACAATGGCCCAGTAGAATGCATGTAAAATAGAGTAAAACAGATAATTATTCGCCAATAAATTATAAGAGTTGACATAAAAATGACACATATTACGATTTTTTTGTTTTAAATGATTATTAACAGTATAGTTGTAACAGAAACAAACAATTACCAAATGCTTTTTGCAGCTTTCATTCGTTTTATAACATTGTCAATTTTACTAGGCCGAGCAGAATTCTTGAAAAGACGACGAAATTAACGTAGGCATCAAAATTTTGTGATATGGTTGCGAGCGTTTGTTCGGATTTTGTATTTTTTTAAATTTCTTCAATAAAACTTTTATAAGATCCAAGTAACGACTATATAATATTTACGAATAGTGTTCTAAATTATATTATTACCGAGATTGACTTCAGGGATGCAGCGGTAGCTAACCTGTCTGGAAGTATATACGGACTTGTTCGAGCGATGGTGTGTGAGAGTATTGACGTATATTGTTATCGTAAGGTAGCGCCGTGTCTATGCTTTCTTTAAGTGTTGGCAGTTCGTCTATCTTGATACTCGTATTTATTAGTCCCCTACAAATGCATAGCTCATGTAATATATTAATATATATTTCTACTTGGTGCACTAAAAGTACTGCCGTCATTATTAAAAAGCAACCTAACTGCAAAGGTCTATTCTGAGCAACATAAACTGTGATTTTACTTATGACAGCAAAATAGTAAGTATGTATACCGAAAATAAGAAGAAGAAAACCGTACTATCAATTCTTGTGTGGAAAGACACTACATTTTCCGTACTTATTCCACAATTTTATATAATGATCAGGACCGGTTTCGCACATAGTAAACATTTTCAACTTCAGTTATGTAAAATTATGGAATTAGTACAAAAATATGTGTTATTTTTTTATAAACGTTAGATAAATGTTAAGGACCTCTACTAATATGAAATAAAAAATTAAGCCTCACTAAAAGTCTATTATGGGAGAAAAATATAATGCGAGTAAAAATACTTTTTTATGATATCGGATAAAGGTAGAAAATTTATGAATTATATAACATAATTATTTATTCGAGTGACTGAAAATAAATGACGTGGGCCAAAATTACTATGCGTTACTCTATTCAAATTTTAAAACACATTATAAGTATAGAAAGCACGCAGCTTTGATAACAAATCCGCAACATGTCAAGCTAATGGTTTCGTTGACACTTCAAAATGGCAATGGACAATAATTATGTTATTTTTAAAACAACAGAGGTAAAAAAGACCCACTAATGTGTTTGTTACCTATGCTCCAACAATACCTGTGTCAATAGCCGTCATTTCTGAACGACATGTATCTTGCAACGCGTTTTAGAGCGGAAAATACCAGATAATTGAAATTCATTACTTGAGGCCAATCGCGATAATTCAGCCCAGTGTTTTAAACAGTTCAGCATTCAAAGGTTCTCAAAATTTCGTAAAGGCTTCAATCAAAAATAAATAAGTCAATCGATCTCTGAAGACTCCAACCCCGTCTGAGTTACCATAAATCACGACTCTGAATATAACAAGTGACGATGGTATCGATTCGCTGGTGATATAACATCTCGAAGATTAAAAAAATACATATGGGGTTAAGTTAATTGCACATTCAGCTGCAGGCTGCAGTCGCATTTACTAGCGCATAGAGAAAATAATGATATGTAAGCGCAAGATTAATTTGTTAATTTGTGTTATGAAATGCTGTTACGCGATTTAAAAATGGTGTAATTATAAAAAAATACACGTGCTGTTTTGTAATTATGTCGTATTACGCTCTACTTACTCATTACCGTTCGTTTCTCTTGTGTAAATAAAATTAACGGGAATTAAAAAAAGAGACAAATAAATTGCCTATAGATGTTTAATATACAAAAATCGCAATAGAGGTCTGCGCGGGCCCGGGCTCGGCCCGCGGGCCTTTAGCCGGCCCGAACCATGGACCGGGTTCGGGCGGGTAAGAAAAATGTAAATTCGGGCTCGGGGCCGGGCACGGGTGAGGAATTTTATGTTCGGTTCACGAATAAGCCATACGGCAATAATATTCATAAATCATAACAAAACGTTGATAATTTAAAACTTGATTAATTTATTTCACATTCGTAGCTTTCTAGTGGCTTAAGATGGTTGATAGTGCGTTGTGCCAGAAAATTCATTATTAATTAATAAAATTGATTCGTTCGTGATTTTCAACATTGAAAGATCGGACAAGAAGAAAATCGGGCTTTTTTCGAACTGACAAAAATAAACCTTGGCCTCTGGCCCCGGGGGGTTTGGGCAACAAATACGATATTGAGACTCGGACTCGGACTGAAGATGTCGGGCTCGGACCGGGTAATCTTAAATTTCGGCCAGTGCTCGGAACCTCTAAATCACAATCTCAATAAGCACCACCAATAATTAATAATTGAATTACTAATCTCTTTAAACATGTTTTCTTTCACTCGTATAGAAAACTATTATATTATACCAACTCAATGAATTATTATAAAAAGAAAAATGAATTGTCGCGTTCATGAATGAAGTTGTTCAAGATACATATACAAATTGTTGATTTTGTATGTAATTAATTCTAAAGTGAGTAAATATAAAAATTAATTTGTTCGGAATTTGAAAGAAATTTCTTTTCAATGAAAATTTTATTAATTGTATAAATTTTATTTTATAGTATAGATAATTAGTTGACGTGTTTGAAAATAAGAGTTACGCTTAAAACCAAACTTACTGTGTTACTGAAGACGTGTTTCGCCTCTTTTTGAAGCATCTACTGACTGTTAGGTATTAGCCCTAGTTTTATACACTTTAACATATAAATAAATCAATAGTTATAAATGTATCAGTGGCTTACAAGAAAGCTATTTTTGAGAAAGATTCTTATAAAAATGTGAAAACGAAGTAAACTACACACATGAATACAGAATTTAATCATTAAGCGGTTATTAGTTAATCAAAGCTAAATTGGTTTCGAATTTTGAATTTACGAATATCTTATGGGAAGCAGGAAAGTTCCTTTAACTATAATGTTCGCGAACGTTCAGTTTAATAAAACAATTGAACGGAACAAAGCACCTTTGTGATGTTGATGGTCGGAATAGGCGTTCGAAAATGCATTGTTAAAGTTATTCGATTGAATTAAATCTTACACAAAAAGATGAAAACTATTTAGCCATAAAGACAATGCATTTCAAAATCCAGAGACAATAATGATAAGATTATAAATTATATTACCTATTCAAAATAGTTAATTGAATTTTAGGTATACCTGTTCAATGTCCGCAATGGTTTGTATTATTTAAAGTGATATTATAATACAATAATCATTGTATGTACGACCGCCATAGCATAATGGTAGTATAATTCTGGTTTCCAATAATATAGTATTTTTAATAAGCGATGAAATGTGAAAATATACATCAATAAGCCAAATATTTTTCAATTTTGAAGTCCTGAAAATAACATCTATACATCAAAAACCCTCATCCCACCTTAGTTCTCGAATAGTAAAATGAAAAAAAAGTTTGATAACGCTAGGACTTTTACGCTAACCTTATTTTAACCACGTATATGCACTCCTAAAGAGGTATTTCAACAGTACTTTATTTCAATAAAACCGGTCGTAAGTCAATTGTTCAAGCTCTCTATTCGGAGAGGGAGAGGAAAGAAGGATGGTGTTAGGAAACGTTTACGCGCTCTCCCACATCTCTCTCGCACATCCATGCCTTTTTAAAAATCGATTGAAAAACTATTTATTAAAGTTTCCGCTGCAGTATTCGAATCCTTGACCTCACAACCGACGACAAAAAGAGCGTTGGTTAATTGGTTGCAGAAAGACACACAATGACATTTTACAAAACTCAATTATTATTATTGTATGAAACTAAAATTAGCGATTGATTTTTTTTTAATTTAGAATATCGACCGAGGGCGCTTGATGGAATTTCAATATTAAATTTAAATCGTTCAAATTTTGATGTGCTCGAATGCCATGAAGATGCCGAAATTCGAAACTCAGGTTGTTAGCGACAGAACGTATGGATATGAACAAAATTTGAACGATTCAAATTTAAATTATTTATTGTCCGATAATAATCATTTATATGAAGTTTTGATTTAAAAACAATCATGCAAGCTTCAGACCCAACCAGCATAATATACTTATATACAGCAAAGTATTTCTGATGACGGCGTGATGTCGAAATAGCTATCAAATATTATTTATAATTCTCGAGACACAAAATAATTCGATACTTAACATTACTATAATGGAGTTCTACCAAGATTATTGTGATTGTTATTGTGATATATTTTCAGTTTTCTATTCACATGTTACTTCGCCTGAATCTCTTTTCGATAGTGACAAATCCGTTGGAAGTTGAGATAAGTAGTCTCTGAAAAAAGCACACCGTCTCCCGTAAGTCTACTTACTCTCTGACGTTCTGTAATTACACCCATTAGTTTTTTTTTTTGTTTTTACTAAAGCAGATTGATGACAACTGACGTAATGGATAAATTCCCATTTACAGTAACCAGTGGCACTGCCCGAAGAATCTCGATCTTTGTAGAGGCAATGTGACACGCGATACACTAATGAAGTAACACTCGTAATTCATTTAATCTTCTCAGAAAGGACTGTTTGTTGATGGGTACAAATTGCACCTGGTTTACGGATTAAGTAGCGAACTGTTTACAACTGACTAAGATAACCTATTATTTTTTTTGTTCCCCAAAAAAAAACTCGTCCGCCATTGCAGTGTGTATTTCTGCGCGATGACAACGGCCATAAATCAGCTTAATAAAACTATCGGTCATGTAGTCGAATGTTCAACGCTCTTGAACTTTCGTTCTATGCGGTTGCGGTATCCACGGTTTCAAATCCCTAAGCAAACACCTTCACAAATTGATATATTATCAAACCAGACGGCGGCTAACAATTTTCATTGATTATAGAACAAGGGACACTGATTTGCTTTGGCCAAATGACGTGACATCCCGAGAAGTATCTATGTTTTATCATAAAAGAGAAGATTTTCCGTACATGAGACTTTTTCAAAAAAAGAATATCTTGACGTAAGAATCTAAGAAACGGCAATGTATAATTTTTACGACAAGGAACATAACGCTAAATTCAAATCCACAGATAAGTTAATTTATTAATTTTATAATCAGCCACAACGCACATAATAGAATTGGAAGAGATACAAATTTGATAGACGTTTTCTAAGATTGCTTTCACGATATTATTATGCATCCGGTATCTGATGTCGTTAACTAGAGCATTTGATCGAATTCCCATGCTGTTCAGCGGAATACAATAACATTACAAAAATAAAAAAAATGTGCATTTGACACCTGGAAGAAAGTTTGACAAAGAGAAACTTAAAAATAATAAAATTGAACAGCGATCTCAAACCAAAGACAATTTATTCACCATTACTCAAAACTGAATTATTTATTTTTAGATAGCGACACTATTATACGAGTCATTCTCACGAAACAAACACGATTACCGATAATGAAGACATTGAGATCAAGACGTAACTTTCATTTTTAAATTATCATTTGACAGTTTAAAATGTAAGTTTACGGATCGACGAAATGGAGAAATTTTGCGGAAGTACGTGACAATGTAAATGGAGAAATTTGAGAGGTGAGAACTTCATCTAACGGTGCATCAACCGAAACTGATGATGGCTGTGTTGCTATTTTTATTTTGATGATGCTACTGCTCGGATCGAACGTTGGCTTCATCCACATCTCAGTTGGATTCTCCAATATCTGATGTCAAGAGTTGAATATTCTTTTTCGACTCTTTTGCAATTCTGTCTATTCGTTTTTTTTTTCTCTGGAAAAGCTTGAAAACATTTCTCAACACGCGTGATGAAATAATTATAGTCTTATCACAAATCCGTTGCTATAAAGTCATATGTGCAAAACACCTTTTTTCAGAAGAAGTATGTAAAGATTCTGTGCTTGATGAAGTTACATGGTATCATGATTGCTATAAGTTACTGTAAGAAGAAAACTATTAGAACTATAATTATGAAATTAGCTCAACAGATACGAGTACCCTACCCGTTGGGCTTGTTTTGACTTATAAATCTTAGTTTAAATTTTTGAGCATTTGTGACGTTGTTGAACCGAAGTGCGATCTATGAAAACTGGAAATACTCATAGATTGGATGAAGGAGCTTTTAATGAATAAAATATATACATAATGGTATACGCCAATACGATATTCAACGGAAATGCTATAATAAAGTAACTTGACATTAATATGTACGCAGAGAAAGACAAACAATCATTCCAACAATTATAAATGCAATGTCTAATTATAAAAAAAGAATATAGTCTAGTATGAGGTCAAACCCAAAGCAAAGGCAGGGAATCCGATCGCTTTAGGGTGACTTTATCACTGAAACAAATAAGTAATATTATGATAAAAAAACTTTTCGCCATAACTTGTTGTAGATAAATCACCAATAATACGTATTTTATTTAAAATCAGTTGACAACGCGTCAGTATCTGTTATGCGAAAGTGGCCCTATTCGTGAAGTGGACTTGTCAAATTTACACAAAAATTATTTTGTTCAAATTTTCTAACTCACGGCACTTTGCTTTTAAGCGACATATACAGTAAAAATAGCTGTCACTTAAAATCCTTGTATTAATTTTTTTTAAATATTTTTTTCAAGGGAGTAAAACTTGTATAACCAATATTTACACAGATGCATTAAATTGTACTGTCATCTATTTTGCAACAATCGATATATTACAGAAAATTAACTACCATAATGTAACCGCTGAATCCATAGATATAAATATAGTTATCCAAATATTTTACGATTGAGTTACAAAAACATTGAATTTAAAATTCTTTCTAAATATTAAATAAATTAAATATTGGAATGTTATACAATAAATCGCCGTCATAATGAATTTCTGCGGGAAAATACTCGCGTTAATGTTATGTAACATAATTAAGTGAACATAATTTACAACAAATTCCAGTAGCTTTATCGAACTATAAGATCAAACCCGTATAAATTGAGAAATTTCGAGTTGCCAGTTGAAAAAATAAAACAATATTACATTAAAATATTAAGCAATTGCTTATTCATTAAGTGAAAACGAATTCATAGATTAGCAATTCCGCCTCGCATTTTCGTATTATATTTTTTAAATTATTTCGAAGGAAAGTTGACATTTCAGTTGTCGGTCACGGACAAGAAGTTTTGCCGAACTCAATTTACGTCGGCGAGAGGTTTGCATAATAAATTTTGTTACATTTCGGTTTGATAAGTACAAACCGACGGCGATTATTTGAATTATATTAAATATGGCCGAGAATTATTGCCAAACTATGTATGTTCACGCTTTGATCCTAGGTTCGAATCTTTAGATGAAATTCAAATATGTATATCTGTTAAATGTCCAAGCAATTTCTATCCTTGACGACGTGACACAGTTGGCTAGTCCTCTAATATAGCTAATCTTAAATGCAATGGAATGATTGCTTTCAAACCAGTTATAAATATACTATATTAATATAGTCCGAAATTAGACCATTTATATCAGTTATGAAAAGTGCTCAGAAAATGGTTCAAACTACGATTGAGCAAAAGGGATCGGAGTAGAGATTGTATTTATACACGTTTGTGTATTGATTTAAATATCGCAACCGTCGTAAGGTAAAAATGTACTATATTTTATATTACATAATATTTTTACAACACAAAATAGTAAGGTGATCACACAAAATGAAAAGTAAAATACCAAGAGGTCTTATATGACAATACCACTTTTAACTCTATCTGCTCCGGTCAAAATCAGGTAAAACAACCCGTATTTGGCCCGGCCCATTTTTGAAGAAATATCATTTTTCTTAAACGTTTGCTAAAAATGTTTTAACTATGGAAATAGTGGATGAAATTAAATGAAACTTTTTGGAATTGTTTAAAACATTTTCATATTTAATTTTTGTCTGGTAAAATTGCCAACATTTCCCTTTTTGAAGAGCCACACAATAATGTTTACACATGTACCGAGTCTTACTGCTTTTCTTGTGCTTTGCGCACACCTTGCATTTTCTACAGGGCTTATTTTTTTCTGTTGACAGTATGGGTATCAATCAATATGTGCTTAGACATATCGCCCGACAACTTGTCTTGTAGATCTTGCAAAACTTTAGCTCGGAGTGGACTCGGTGTCACCGTAATATCGTCTTCATAAGGGAGAATATTAAACAACTAAAATTCGATTGAGATTTTAAGTCGATAAAATCAACAACCTATTTTGGCAATAACACAAATTAGATGACTGTTTTGGAAAGTTTTAAGTCTTGACTATAATTAAAACCAGGATTCCGTTGTTGCTTGATGACTCAAATATGGCTGTAAAACAATTGCTTCAAGAAATATATAAGAATTTACAGATTTTCTTTTTTATTTCATTACGAGTTGATTGGTGGTAATCAAGTGATTTTGTTTAAGAAATCTTCTTAATGCTATCTCAAGCGATGAAAAAAATTAAAAATATCAAACATTATTGTTAAATAGCTATATTGCCTTCTAAATCAAATTAGTGAAAAAGATATCACAAAAACCCACACCCTATTTATAAAATTATGTTATTTGAAAAAATTGTTCTTTACTATATAATACAATTTTCTGTATTTGTCACAGACTGGCAGGAGGCAAACCTGAAACCCTCTGTCATAAAAGATAATTAAACACCTGTTTACGTTGTGGTAAAAAAACCTCTTCTTGTTCAACTTTAGAATCCTAAACTTCTGAATCAGCTAAGATTTTAATGCCATAACATGCTATTCTATAATATAATATATATGCTATGCTAACTAACGACTGACAAAATGATTAAAAAAACATCTAAAGCAAATAACACGTGAACGAAAAGCACTTAAAAAATCTTTATTTAGATTGCCATGTAATTCAATGGCTGTAAATTAATACGATGCGAAGATTATAAGAATAAAAAATCCCCCCAAAAACAAACATTTCAAAGTTCGAAAGACCTCAAATAGAGTAATGAGCGCGAAGTGGCGACGCCTGATCGATAAAAGGACGAGCTGGATAAAAGGTCCTTTAATTTAATTTCAAGAAGAAATAAATCATCCGCCACAAGGAAAATTCTTTTTAATAAAGATTATCCTCAAAATGTCGTCCGCACATTATTTTAACAAATTGATAACACTGTTTATCGCTTGAATTATGTTAATTTCAATTTTTGGTTGAAAGTCAAAGTTCAGAGCACTGGTTAAAACCTTCTTATTATCTTTCAAAATTATTATCTTTGAGTGGCTGTCAGTATACGATTAATATCGGAAAATACGGTGAACGGATGAAACTACAAGAAAAAAGCGGTCATGGAAAAAACCGCACACAGAGTAGAAAAAGAAGTATTTACATTTAAAATACTTCTTATCGTTATTCAGCTTTAAAAATGTTAAAACCAGATTTTTAATTTTAAATAACGTCAAATAATAATTTCCAGAAACTCGAAACGTCCGACGTCGAAATTAATTAATTTAATGTCGCAATCAGGTATTATGGATATCATTTCAATTAAGTTCATGAGAAACTAAAGAGTTTAACCTTTAAACCTTCTTTTAATGTATTCTGTCAGTATAACCTCGAAATTGGCCTGCCGGATTGTCCCTACCTGGTGGATGTTTATGTGAAAACCACCTAACTTTTGAGTTTTGCAATGGGTTTTGAAACACAGTTATGGGGGGTCAATATAGGAGTCACACAGTCTACAGATCATAGATAATAAAAGATTGAGACCGTTTGAGAAACATTGGGCGGGATTCAAAGGGTCTTCGTCCACAACTCCACAGTAATAGTGAGAACTTGCCGCGAGGTGACAATAAAAGAAAATTGAAAAAAGCTAAGGTTAATGGGGGCGGTGCTAAATCGTTTTAAGCGGGAACTTTTTCTCTTTTATCTTTGATAAAAAGCGATGCAGGGATAATAAGCAAAAAGATTTTTTTAATGCATTCCCGCTGGTTAGTTTAAAAGTTATGAACTTTTTGTACTGTTTTATTACATATTTTTTCTTATATGAGTTTGCGTATAAATAATATTCTTTGCCTTTATTGTATTTTCTCAATTCTTAAAAATTTGAGTATTATTATTTTTCTGTTCTTTCGGAAATGCATTGGCGGTAGGTGTAATGCCATTTATTGTAATTTTCATTTACAAATAAATGAATATAAATATTATGTTACACGAACATATTTTATTTTTATAATAAAATGATTAATTTTTCTTCAGTTCAGTTAGTCAAATTTAGTTTTAAATCAGGAATTGCCAGAAAAAAACGACTTAGACCGCTGTAAGATAACAAAAAGAAAAATTGTGAAGAAGTGGTTTATTATAGATTTGTTTGTTGTCGGCATATGCGGTCTATGGTTGATAACTTTACTTTGGCGATCAGATGTGTCTTCGTTAAGATATGCTTCACATTGGGAACGGATAATACATGTAATAGGGCGAGTGTTCCTTAAGTCAGCCGTCGCCAGTGGTCAGCCTTTTGAGCTTTAAACTTAAATAATAGTGGATACATTTAAAAAACAGATTTTTTTAATTCGTGTAGGTAGTCTTACCACTTTCCAATGTATATCTTCACTATACTGACCTATATGATGCAATACGCAATTAAAAAAAGCACATTTTTACTTTGCAAGTTTCGACAAATTCATGTTGTATGGGGATCGTTAACAAAATATACTTTATATTGTCATGCTTTGCATCATTATATTTTTTATTGTTCTGTCTACTATCAGTAACTTCGTTCGCGATATTTATGAAGTTTCATAGTGATGGCCAAACACTGGGCAACGAAAGGCCGACCATTGGATTTTGGGGGCCGACCACTGGAACAATTGGCATTTTTTTTTTTGTAAACTTCTATTATTTTATGCTTGGTACAATATTAACTATTTTATTTTAAGTTGGTTACATTGCTTAATCCCTGTTTAATGGAATAATAGCGAAAAAAATATGTATCTATCATTCATTGACTCAAAATCCCTTTTGAAAGTACACATAGTTCGTGATGAAGTAGTACAAAAAAAATGTGTTTTATGTTTAAAATAATATATAGAGCCGAATATATTCGATTTACTAGTATTACTGTATTACTGGTCATAGATGACGGTATTGAAATTTAAATACTAAATGTTTAAAGTAACCAGTACGTCGGAACTGTGTTTTTATTTTATATATACACCGCGAACGCTATATATAGCCGAATATATTCGAATACTGAATATTCGATTGAAATCCCTACTCAAGTTATTTCATTAATGATTCACTATATTTTTATTAATATTGCTTATATTGTTCACTGCGGAGTAATTATCTGTCAACGTTAAACAAAAAAAACTTCGAGGACGTCAAAACATCCGATAAAATGGAAATGAAACAAAGATGAAATAGGGAAAACGTATGCACAAATAAATAATGACGTATCGACACGCTATATGAATATTATTTATAAACCTGTCAATGCTGAGATATTTTCGTCCGTCCATGAAAGGAAAATTCAATAAACACTAATAACGTATATTTGAAGCCTTTGCAGTGATAATTGGATGTATCGAATTTGCGCAAAATATTATATTAGTAAGGGAAGTGACATTTTTCATGATAATGCTCGCTGTAAGAAAACCTTCAAGAAAAGCTAATTTACATTTATAATTTATATCTCTTTAGGCGATATGCCGCGCGTAGTATGAACAAATTAGTGGAAGTTATTGTAAACCTTTTTTCATGGAAACTCAGCGGCGATGATAAAAAAGTTCTGTTAGGTTGTTCAATGCGTGGCATCAATAGGTGGACGATATTCACCAACGAATTTGGTGTAACGTTTTTCAAATTTTATGTAAATAATATTTTCTTTTCATTACCTTTGGTTGTATGTATTTACTGTCTTCATTATATTTTTCAAATCGATGACGAATCGGTTGTCATGTCTTGTACTATCATCCTTTTCATATTACAATAAACAATATTGTACATAACTCACACAAAACGTGCTAATACACTACATTTTTATATAAATATATGGCATATCGACTGTAGATAAACACAATGTCTACAATTATTTAACACACGTTTTGTTTGGGCTATACACAATATTTTTTGTCTGTGGATTACGTCCTTTTCCCATTCAACAGTCGATATATATTCAAAAAATGAATCGATCAAATATCATCTTGATTAACATTTTTTTTTTTTTCCATGTCCGCTCCCAATGTGGAGCATATGGTCTCCTAATGGAGGTATCTTGACAGAATTTTTTCTACGAGAACTGCTTGTCACTCAGTTGCTCAACCTCTCTTTTCTTTTTTCAAAGAGAGTAGGGATAGAAGGATAGGGCTATCTATGACAGGACTAGTGGTTAGCTAATCGCTCTCGTTACGCCCCGGTGAGGATGGGATTGGTGGGAGGGAGGACTCAGACTACGAACAGAAATCCATAAATCGATTGAAAGATCAATCTATGAAAACCGTCCACACTGGGAATTGAACCCGAGACATCCGTAGCCGTAGCCAGCGACTGCGCCACGGACGCCGACGAAATTTTTAACAATTTTTAATCCCAAATAATATTTCGAATTGATTAATTTGTAAATAAAACAATATCATGAGTGGCTTCAGCCTGAAGATGATTTTCGAAGAGGCGAAACAGGTAACACACTAAGTTACAAAGCGAGTGGAATAACATATTTATCAATTTTATATTAAAAATTAAAAATATGTGATCTTCTATTTAGAAGACTATTACTCAATAAACCTTTAGTGTGGAGCGATTAATAAACATATCCATATGTATGTTAATTCGTGTGGTACATAGGTGGGCATTTCGTCTAAAAAATATGTAATATAATATTTTCTGTGTGAGATCAAAATCGCGAAATAAAATGAGCAGTCATTGAAAATAAACTGTCATTCTGTTCAAATAATGGTATAATATTTTAAAACTAAGAAAAGATCACCATTTTTTTCCACATAATACTATATAACCAATTAATTGAGACATATCGCTGTACACTCAATCACTTTTTTACACGGGGTTAAAATGCAAAAATCCGTGTAAAAAAGTTGGAGTGATCATCGATAAATTTAAGATAGGTACCATTGCACTGTACCGTGCAATTTCGAAACCACGCAAAAAGAGGTTTAGGTGTATTCTGTAATATAAATGTGACGAGTTATGCACGTGAAAAAACGTGCAATTAATTCTTATTTTAAAATATTACATGTAAACGTTTTATTATGTTTGGTTTTGTCCGATCAAAGATAAAATTAAAAATATGTATGCTATTGTTTAGAATATATCATATTATATAGTTGCGCGGCAAGTTGTGATTTTATTATAATAATTATGGCAGTAGTATTGTAATCATTCATTTTTATAAGAAGCTACATCCGTTTCACCAAATCTCAGTTGACAACCACTGTTCTAGATATGTTAGAAGTAATGTAAAGAAACTACAATGACACATGAGTTGTCATGAATCACGTTTATTATCTAACGAACAATTATAATGTGTTTTCGACAAAACAATTTTCCTTTCTAAATTAATTTGCAAATAACGTATTATAGAAAATACATACTGAGTCGAAAGAACATTAGTGGAAAGAACTACCTCTTTATTCGTGGAAATTTGGCGCAGATACTAGAATATTCATATTTCTTGTAGCGCAAAAACCAACCCAGTTTTTAGGTAATATTTTTTTATGCGTAATTAATTCTCAGACATTGCATGTATAAATTCAAACGAAATAATATTTTTCGAAAAATCTGTCAGGTTATTGTACAAGCCTCATAAGCAAATAAATTCGAATAGATCGTAAAAGCTTGATTTGTTTTTCCAAATCTTTTTATTAAATTAAACACTATTAAAGGGTTTCTCTCACAGTTTATTATATGCAAAGAACCGTTTTTTCTCAGCGATGGAGCTTTTCGACTAATGAAATTCACACTCTGGGCGAAACAGTTCCTGATCATACTATAAAATTGTAAGACAAGTATTACGAATTAGTGACTTTTATACGTCAACTAACAAAAACAAAAAAAACTTCACAAAATCAAAAGACACCAAGTGAAAAATATTAGTTTTGAGTAATTCTACTTTGAAGTTGTTCAAATGTTTGAAATTCTATATCTTTTTCATTTAGTTTAATTGTATAAAACTGTTTTCAACTAAAAAGTATGATTTCTAAAAATTTCTTCCATACGGTAGAGTTTCAAATAAGGAAAATTTTGCTATAACTAACTCAATATGCATTTTTTCAATTTAGTGTTTTCCTTCAAGAACAGCGAAGATATGTACCTCTCTAATTATAAATCAATAAACTACTGATTGGTGAATTTTTTTGGAAAATATTTGGGTGTAAAAATTATCTTTAAATTTGTTTTAAAAGTATTTCAATCTGAGTTTATAAGTGTTATACAAAAACAATATCAGCGAGAAAAACTTATAAACGAGCTCAACAACATTATCTTTGATTCTATATTTAGGGCACTTCACGATTAATATGCCGGTGCCTGCTGTTCATTGAAAACCCAAGTGCAATATGTGTATGTACTCGCTTATGCGCAGGGATAACATAGCCTTTATTGTGCGATGCAAACACACACACTCATGCAACAGAAGGATTCAGCATCAACATGCAATTATCGGCTATTGGAAGTTATTTCTGGAAATTGCCAGGCAATGTAATGGTTATGTGAAACTATCGATATATTCGCAAAGGGGAACTTTGGCATTTTGCGAATAGAGTGCAGCAAACAACGCATACAAGAAAAGCAATATAACATTCAAATGTCACGTAAAAAATATCGAACTTTGGAAAATTATTATTTTATGGATTTTCCATAAATGACGTAACGCTCTGATGGAAATGGTAGTATCTTTATATATAATAGCCCCGACCGTTCTTTAGACGATATATTATTATCACATATCACATGAAGGTATGAAATTTTCTCATGGCGTAAGCGTTCGCGGGGTAAAAAATGTACTCACAGTTCTGACGTACTAGCTACTTAAGATATTCAGTATTTCAAATTCGATACCGTCATCTATGACGGGTACGGTTATCTTATATATAATAGCCCAGACCACTCTGCAGACGTTTATTATTATCATATATCACATGTAGGTATGAAATTTTCTCATGAAGTAAGCGTTCGAAGTACAACGCACACACAGTTCCGACGTACTAGCTACTTCAGACATTCAGTATTTCAAAACCGTCATCCATGACGGGTACGGTTATACTAGTTTTTTAATAATTTGTGATGAATTGTTACACTATGTATTTATTTGAAATACGGCGAACGTTGCGAAACTTTAAAAATTAAATCTGCATATCATGTCACATATTCCATATCTGGCGTTATAGCCGAATAGTCAATTCACTTGATCCCGATCACAGGTTTAAATCTCCAAATTAAAACATTCCTACATTGATTTCTCAATCGAATCTTAGTGAATACATTATATTCTCACCGCTGCCACACTGATGCAGAAAACGGACTACATAGAGAACGATTAGTTAATTACTAATCCATTTCTAGGCCCATTCTCCTCTTTCTTACTCTTTTCTGAAGAGTACTCGTAAAACAAGGCAAATTACCAGACCTTTAAAAAATTGCGGCGTCATACGGAGAGCGAGTAGTAGTCGAAGCGAACTCATAGAAATTTTTCGTTTATCTCGAGGGATTGGTTTTTTACACGCTATCATTTCGAATTTTGAAATGGCGGGGAAAGTCCGATATTTTTCATTGTTTCTTCAATACATTGAGTCCAGGTGCATATATAATACAAATATGTGTCTCTCAACGAGTTTAACTTCATACGTAAAAACAGGAATGCTTCCAGTAAAATTTTGTGTTGGCTTCAAAAGTATACCTAAATGTGATCCGATATTGAATAAAGTTCCTTGCTGCCATCTTAACCGTAACATTAACTTTGTGGACGTGTTGGCATACGTAAAAAATGCCACGCTCTTAAAATAAGTGTTGCCAGAACGTTAAAAGTGATATACAATTGTCAATAATATTATAATTGTTTTTTTCCCAACCTTTCCCAATTTTTACATGCGAGTTTATTCCCGGCCTCACATCACTAATTGTAATACTTATCTTGAAAGATTTTACGACCAATGGCAACACTAGTAACGAACGATTGAGTCAAATAAAGTGAGGTCGTTTTTCCGATAGAGCAAACAAAGCATTTTGCCGGGAAAATGTTAGTCACAGAAACAATTTGAAAAACACGTGAGCGATTTCCGGGTAACACTTTTGTTTCGTGTCGGTACGTCCAAACCACCTGCTTTACAATAATTATTGCTTTTATGTAAATTATTCAAACCGCTCCAAGGTGGCCGGTAACAAAGTACTCACTCGCTATTCGCTAGCATTGCCATTAAATATTTACATATAGTCGTCGGCATAGTGGCAGAAGACGATAAGTTTAAAATCAAAAGTGAATGCAGTACGATAGATTTTTTTTAAAACCATATCCGCTTCCTATTTTGAACCAAGCTTCTCTGTCCCCCGCCAGTCTCCTAACTTCCTCCCAGGTCATCCCAGCGTCCCGTAGCTCCACCGAATACATCCTATGGATGGTCATCAGCGGCCTTCCAGAGCGACGGAATCCATCCGGTTGGCAGAAGAGACAGGCAGATTCAGGCTCACCTGGGGCATCCGCAGCACGTTTCCAAGCCAGGTCCATCGTCGCTTTTTTATTTTGGACGCAATAAGCGGCTGGTCCATCCGCTCTCTTACCTCTGAGCTCCTGACAAAATCAAATCACCGTACCTCTAGTATTAGCCGCAAACATCTGTTTTCAAAGCACAGTATACAGTTACCCTGTGCCTTGGTGAGGTGCCATGACTCGCAACCGTAAAGAAACACCGTCAGGATGCATGCGTTGAATAAGTGGCACTTGGCTCAGAACGAGTACAACCGTGAATCCCAGACTTTCCACATTGAGTTAAAGGTTGCTCCAGTTATTCCGATTATGGATAGCTGGAGCAACCAACGATAGATTTTAGGACGGTCTATATTTTTATATTTTCGTAACAGTTATTAGTGGCAAAAAATCATAATTAATACTACTAAAAAAAAAAGAATTACATATAATCGAAACCATAAATGATAAACGAATCTCATAAAGGGTTTAGTTTAATAATTAATGGTTAAGGTATGTAAATAGAAAAAATTAAATATCATCATTTTTAAAAGTCGTTTATCTCAAAACAGGGTTTTTTTATTTAACGCCTTCTGCCACTATACCGACGATATATTATAATATATTATACAACGAATATAATACATATATAATATATATATTTTGCTACGCTCCCAATGTGGAACGTATGGTCTCCTGGTGGGAGGTATCTCAACAGAAGTTTTTCTCCGGAAACCGTTTGCTACTCAGTTGCTCAACCTTTCTTTTTCGAGAGAGAGTAGGATAGAGGAATGGTGCACAGTGGTTAGTTAATCGCTCTCACTACGTCTCGTTTTTAGGATCGGGTCAGGTGAGAGTGAATTTCAGACATAATTCATCTGGAACTAATTGCATTGCCATTCATTACCATCAAATCTTATATTTAATGTAATATAAATAATACATATCAAATATGATAACCAATTTTCCCTCTAAGCTGCGCGTGTGCGCGGCTGCGCAGCAATTTTTGTCTCCCCGCTCACTCTTTTTGAGTTGGCGCGCACTTAATTAATGCTATTTTTTAAAAAAACAAACATATCTATTCAAATTTCATGCAGCTTAAAAAAATAATTAATTTGATTTAAAATAAAATTTGTATACCTCAACGCGTAAATGAATAAATATTAATAATTTTAACAAAAAAACATTAATATTCAAATGATATATTGATATTATTTGTAAAAAAAGTTAAAATTATGCCGCGCATTTATTGGTTTAGTTTGCTCAACCTTTGAATTTTCCACGCAGAGAATCTCCTCCGCATTAGAGTTAACATTGATGATAACTATTGTCGTAATTGATTGAAAATGGAACACTTTGAATAGGTCATTGAACTAAGACAGTTACTGCTACTACTACACAGATTCAATAGTAAAAAATAGTCTCAATTTACAGTATAACGTAGCAGGTTTTGATTCTTCGAGAAAGAAAATTAATTTCCTCCTCCTTAAATGTAATGTCGTTTTTGCAATTCAGTATTTCGCACCGAAATAGTGCTGATGTTCGCAATAATTCTGCAATAATACTCTAAGACTGCCTTTCCCAAATAGTTTTGCACGAATAAGTTGAAAAAATAAAATAAATATTCAGTTATATATAGAGGCGAAAACGATATGATTTCGACGAAGGTGTGACAACAATTTGCAAATATCTAACCATAGTGAAAGCATTACCTGTAACATTGGATCCAAGAACATAATATTAAATACAGTAGAAATAAGTGCACACATGGTAATATATGCATTGCTTGCAACAAAACAGTCTGGCTTTAGCAGCCAGAAGACCGATGGGTACGACGAACAAGTCCTTACTAAAATGTTGAAATTGCAGTAAGATTAATACATTAAGATGTATTCTGGATCGTAAATTTCTATGTTCATATCGAATAACAAAACTCTTGACGTATCCGATACCGAATACCTTTCTAACATATTCAAAAAAATAAAAGATGTAATGTGTATCACTACAAGAAAAAATACGCAAATCTTCCATTTACGAAATTTTTGCTTTAAAGTAAAAAAGGTAAAAAATTTTCACATCTCAAAAAATAATATTTCATAAAACTATTTACCGATACAGCGTATATTCACTATTTACATATAAATAAAATAAATAGCGAGTGTAGTGTCGAGGCAGACGACAGAAACCGACTTAATCACAATGGAAGGTAATAAAAACATATCCCCGAAAAATGGTTACTATTTATTACTCTTATTAATTTTTTTGTTAAAAAACATATATATTAGAATTTACTGTTGCTCCATTTTTTTTAAAAATATATTCAGTATAATTCTACTTTAAATATCAGTCGGAAAAAGTGCGAGAAAACGTACTCATTGGTACATTTCAAAATTCTTGATAGAATCGTTATATTCAATAAATTGCAAATTCCCTTGAGATCACTTTTTTAAAAATACTTTGTTTTACGATTTTGTCTCAGATATCAGACATCTCGATAACCTACAATAAACCCTAATTTAGATACGGCTTAAAGCAAATAAAAGCATTTCTGAAAAACAGGTGTCAACTCTTTGCTAAACAGGCTTGAAAACTTGACTAGTTCCATTTAAATAATAGTCTAACAAATACTTTGAGAGTGCAATTATTAAAAGAAAAAGAAAATATTTCGGCGTTTCATATTTTTTAGGCGACGGAAAACGATTAACGGATTTCGCGACATGAGAGAAAAACCTACTTCTTCCTCTTAAGTTATTTGTCTTTAATATACTTATTCACTTATAATATTTTAGGGGTTCCGTCTTGTTTTACACTATGTCAAAAGGTTCGTCGACTAATTGGTAATCGCAGCTGACTGCTCTAAGTACGTGATTAATATCCGAGTAGAATACTAAAATGCCTTCAATTCAATCAGTCACATTTGAGCTTACGATGATACGAAGCTTTATATTGTAACCCTGTTCTGCTTTTAATTGACTACCTGATTTGAATCACCGTCATTGACCTGCATAAGAAAAAATACACAGGTAACTTTTTATGTAATCTATAATCGATAACGGAGTAGATAAAAAGCGATGCATACGGCTTGCTTAGAGTCACGTGGAAGTAAATTATGATACGATTTGTATTTAAATTAAGACATAAACATGACTTGTATTATATTTTAGATTAAAACAAAACAATATGTGAGGCGGTCAGATCGGAAGTGGCGTGTCCCACAAAAGTGTCTAAACGGATGTAATCATATGTGTTAAATGAACTAGAAATGCTTGAACCAGCCTGTTCTTGTCCATTAATTGATTCCATCGCAATATGTTACTACTGCTTGTGGATTACGCCACTTCTAGTCTGACCGTGTCATATATAGTATTATTACCTTAACCAAATTATTAAATATGTTCAATACCGGTTTTTATATGTTTAAAATGATTACTTGTTGTGCGAAATTGGTCTAGAAGATATTAAAAAAAAATGTGGAAATCTCAAACAATGTCGAGAATTGATTTTGTATTCCGTGTGGCGTAACAATCATTAAAAAATCTATATTGTTTTCAAATAAGGACAAAAATAAATGCTTGGTATCGTATCCGTAAATACTAGGTATTTTGAGTTTTTATGAAATTGAATACGTATAATTTTTATAAATATTTGCTGAAAATGCTTTCTCGATATGGCTTTACCGACATCGATGCAATCATTTGGTTAAAATCTAATAAAAAATTTCGGTCACTAAAATAGTTAAGTTGTCGGTAATGTACACCAATACACCAATGTGGCCATTTACTAAATTAAATGGTAAATATGTCTTAATCTAACCTTACATTTATTACTTACTAGGTACCTAACGTAAACTAACCAAGGCAATTAGAAATATTTGCTATCAGATCTTCTACTGACAGCTTTTATTATATAAATGACAAAAAACGTAGTGAGTATTGATGGATTACATTGTGGAGCGTAGAAATATATAATAAATATTCGTGTTTAACAAATAATCGAGAAACTATACTAAGGGGTTCTTTCACTTGTAACATATGTAACATATAACATTGGTTCTATGTTCTATGGCAACATTCTCGCAAATAGAAAACACTTCAATACTTCGTAAACATTTTTTTCCCCAAGGCGACACACTAGATCGACGGTCAATGGCGTCCTATTAACGTTTTGATTATTTTTAACGAGCAATCGAGGGAGACAAATAAAATAAACGAGGGTCTGTTCATAAAAAAGGTGCGGAGATTTCATCCGGCATCAGCAATTAAACAATAAACCCGCTACTCCAGGTCAACGGTATTAGGCTGGCAGAACGAGCGCTGGAGTAGATATCTCGTATGTCAAACTCAAATCTAAAAATAAATTATTACTCTCTCGTCTGAAGGGCGGGAAGGGTGGGGACAGGAACAAAGGGAGAGCGGCAGAGGTGGATTCGCCGCACACAATCATGAATCACTTGTGTTTATAGGTTAAGTGAAAATGCATTATTAAATGTAAAGCTCAATTATTTTTAGAACTTACATATTCCACCATTTGATAATATTATCAGAACCGGTGTCGATCAACGAAAGAGCGGCCAAAACAACCTCGTTGATTATACTAAAAGATTGTGTTTTATCTGATTCAATTGATTCTTTTTATTTAAGATTTTTTTAGAGCTTAGGTTTTTTTCTTCAGAAACCTTCACGGGTGTGCGCACATGAATGTTAAAGGAACTCATAGGAAAGGAACATTCATTCATTTATTATAGATAGATTAAAATAACAAAATAATGTAGGGAGTGTGTCTGAGAGAGAGATAATAATGATATTTCTCGCACAATGTCTTAACTGTCGGTTCTTTTACAGTTGTTAATTTAACACATCGACTGAGGGTGCATGATGGAATTTCAATATCGAATTTGGATTATTGAGATTTTGTACACTTTTGTCACTAACGACCCGGGTTTCGCCTTTCGGCATCTTCAGAAATTCGAGCGCACGAATGGACTCGAACTAACAGACAGTAAAGATGTATTAAATTATAGACAATTTATTGTTTTTTGCGACATTATCCCTTGGAATCATTTTTATACGAACACCTACACGTGGACGTGGTGATGTTTTTGCATGTTACCGTAATTTAATTTTGAATCATTAAAACTATCTTTAATAAAATTTGAAATACAAAAACTTTCGGCGACGATAAACGCGCAATTTACTATGAATATTATATTTTTGGATTATTGAATTTTATGCACTTCAGGCATTCGAGCACACGAATGGACTCGAACTGAACTCAGTTCGAGTCCAGAAAGAGCGAAATGAAGTGTACAAAATCTCAATAATCCAAATTTAATATTGAAATTCCATCAAGCACCCTCAGTCGATGTCTTAAATTATATGAATATTATGTTTGGAAATACTTTTTCGAGAAAGAGATGAACAAAAAATGGAGTGTAAAAAATGAGAATAAAAAACAAAAGGTGGATCTGCTGAAGTTCTTCATGTTCAGACGAATTCAATTTATAAAATGAATATAATACAGGTAATATCTAAGCATTTATAATTTTAAACAATTTTTTAATGGGACATAATTGCAAGATAACTAAGTGTTTATTTTACTATATAAGAGACTTCTAAAATGTTTGAATGCAAAATATTTGTATTCACATATTAAAATAATTTTACATATAAATAAGAGTATTCGTGTGACACACCCTGGTTTTTCTTAAGTATAAGTGTCATTAGTGTCCCGAACTGAAATCGGCCTGCGGCAAAGAGCAATAATTCGCAGAATACGCTCTTTCTTGTTGCCAGGCGTTTAAGAAGCCCCCGGGCTTCGGCCGCTGGACGAGTCCATTTTTACGGAAAAGGGTAGCTCCAACTTTGCACGGAGTTTTTTTGAATTTTTGTAGACAGTGAATGACGAGCTGCCGAGTCGGACGAACGAGGTCTCGTCGCGACGAAAGTGATGTGATGTGTGAACTGTTTGTTTGTTTTTGTGTTTTGATTTGCGTTGGATTTAATTTAAATTCGTTGTGTCATTTGTATTAAAATGTAAATGTAGAATCTATTTTATGTGTTAAGATTTATATATTTGTGTAATGTTAAACCACTGCATCTTTAATGGATAATAAATAAGTTTCTAAACCGGATCTGAAATGGTGTTTGTCTGAGATCAGCCCTTCCAGGACTCCGGATAACCAGCCGCTCGCCTCTCTTCGATCCGGGGAATTCTCACGTGATATACCTACCTAGTATTTGATTAACTTAAATTTTTATTCGTTATTATACCAGGTATCTTTGTATTTACAAAATCTTTTCTGTGTTAATGTAATAAATGTAATAAAATATTATTGACATCGTGTTAAATTTATTCGAGTCCAACAACAAGACTCACAAAATCTCAGCAAATAAAAAATCAGATGAGAGATACATATTTTAAAAAATAAGTAAATACTTTTTTATGTGATTGCACGTGTTTCTAATTATTATTATTCTGTATTATTTTATATTATTATTCTGTATTATTTTATACTTGTCGGCGTCCGTGGCGCAGTTGGTTTCGTCGCTGGCTACGGTTACGGATGTCTCGGGTTCGATTCCCGGTGCGGACGGTTTTCATAGATTGATCTTTCAATCGATTTATGGATTTCTGTTCGTAGTCTGAGTCCTCCCTCCCACCAATCCCATCCTCACGGGGCGTAACGAGAGCGATTAGCTAACCACTAGTCCTGTCATAGCCCTATCCTTCTATCCCCCCTCTACTCTCTTCGAAAAAGAAAAGAGAGGTTGAGCAACTGAGTGACAAGCAGTTCTCGTAGAAAAAATTCTGTCAAGATACCTCCATTTGGAGACCATATGCTCCACATTGGGAGCGGACATGGAAAAAAATTTATTTTATATTTGACATTTCATTAGGTAACGACAATAATTCGGAGAATCAGCCGACTGTTGCCAAGGCCGCTCGTTCAATATCCGACGGGCACGTCCGCTGGACGAGTCCATTTTTGACGGAAAGGGGTAGCTCCGACGATGCAGGAAGTTTTTTTAATTGTATGTGTGCACAGTCGATTACGATCTGTCGAGCCGGGCGAGTTGCCGGCCTCGTGGCGGCGGAGGTGACGATGTGAATTGTTTGTGTTTGTTTTTGACTGTTAAGTAAATGTAAATGTAGAATCAATTTTAGGTGTTAAGATTATATTTTGTGTATTGTAAACCACTGAATCTTCGATGGAAAATAAATAAGTGTTGAACCGAATTTGAAATGGTGTTTGTCTGAGATCCCAGCCCTTCCAGGACGTTCGATAACCAGCCATTCGCCTCTCTTCGATCCGGGTATTCTCACATCGTATAACTAGGTATTATGTTATTTTACAATTTCAAACAACACCTGGCTTTTTTTTCAATCCCGGGAACCCGGGATAGAAAAAATGTCAACCCCAAAATAACCGGATCAAAAAAAGGGTCCGGAATTGAATCCCCTAATAACTAAGCTAAAATAAGTTGAAGAATAGTTGTGACGATGATGTGAAGCCGAAATAGCTATCAACTAACAAATAAAATGTTGTAGAACGGAATACTACCGAGCAGATGTCAATTCAATCAACTCAACTTTCTTGTATAGATAAAACACAAAGAAACACACAGCATATACGGTCATGAAGTCATTGTTTAATCAATTCTATTTCTTCGAAAAATTTCAGTTCATACATAAAAAATAACGACTTTTTTATCATTATAAGAATAGCGAATACAACAACGGCGCAAGTCTCCCGGCTAAGCCTCAGTGCGGTACTGGAAGAGAGGGGAATAGTCGTTTTCATATTCCTTGCGACCGAGCACCTGAAACATTGCTTAGTCTGGAAACGGGATCGATCGTAGAAAGGTCTACACGACGCGAAGAAAAACACAGAAGTAAGTATGCGCCTATCTGCCAGTGTGCTAGTATGCACGGATTAAAAGAAAAAGGTTAATTTAGAATATACCTTTGGAGAAAATTGAAAAAGGTTTAGGCACGGTTTAGTTGGAAATTACTCTCGGCGCAGTAGGGTTTCTCAAAAAACCATTTTACTGATCAGGTAAAGGTGAGTTATCAGGTAATATACCTCGACAGGTACTTGTCAGCCTATAAAACGTGTAATATTACAATTTGCATACTTTCCCAGTACTTCTGATCTCCTGGCATTTTGTGCTGTATATTTAAATATTATAACCGTAAATCATCTAAATTTTAATTATATTTTAAATAATTTACATTTTTCATACCTTCAGGCAGGGTCGACTTTACCCCACCGCCTTTATTTTTGTACATCTGATTAAGCCACCGCGGTTAAATTATATTTTTTTATAGTATTATGCACATCAAGGTAAAAGAATTAATATGAGAAATATAATAAAATACTTCAGTTTAGATTTATATATCGTCGTTGTTCTGGAAGAAAACACTAACTGAAAAATACTAGTTTTGAGTAATTGGACTTTGAAGTTTGTCAAATGTTTTAAATGGTATACCTTTTTCATTTAGTTTGTTATTAAAAAGCCGTTATTAGGTAAAAATAGAATTTATAAAAATAAGTGTGTTATTCCATAGAGTTCGGAATAAGGAACATTTTGGTATAACTAACTCAATATGTCATTTTTTCGATTTAGTGTTTTCTTCCAGAATGTAGTTGTAAGTTGTTGTGAATTTTTCATTGAAACTGCCCCTTCTGCCCCCCTCTGTATGGGCCTGCTTTCAGGTATGCTAGTTTCAGAGTGGCTTAGTGTAAAGTTCTCTCCATTTTAAACCACTTTGGCCTAAAATAATTTTGAAAAAATATTTTCAATTGAATTCGTCGTAGTCATAATAATATTTATGATGCTTCAATAAACCTTGTTGACGGAAAGTTTAGTATGCATGTTTATCAGATACACGAAAAATATTTTTTTGTCAAAATTATTAAAATGATAAATGTTATAGTTCCACAATAATTGCATCAAATGATCAGGGCCGGTTTCGCTTATCACGATCAATACTGATAACAGCTAACACCATAAAAGGGATTTACTATAATATAACAGAAGAACAACAACTATTATCAATCGCGATGCCACATTTGACGCTTATAGTACTAGTAGGTTAAGGGTGAAATATAACAGATAAAAAAAGTTATAGAACAACCCTAGCATACGCAAACAACGCCGAAAGCCATTTTACAAAATGAGATTTTGTTATTTTCCCTTATCGTAACAGCATGTAGTAAAAATATCAATTTGTCAAAAACGCTATAACTATTCTGAGGAATATCGAATAAAAAACACAAATGGTTTATTTTACTCTCATATTTGTTTATTTCGGTTTCCCAAGCTATGTTCCGCGGAACTTTAATTGGTGTTCCACGAAATCTTGGAATGGTTTTATTCGCAGTTACGGCTGCAACACATTCATATATGTTTGAATTCATATTGATATTACCTACCCAACAAAATGAACAAGTTGTTCGGCTAAAATATCTGGATTTACGAAGTGTTCTATCGCAGGAAACGTTTGGGAAACCCTGGTTTACTTCATTGTTTGGGTCCAATGGAACCCTTGAGCATACTATAAAGTTAATTAACTAAATCACTGAATACTGTAAAATATCTATTTCAAACTCAAGCTTTTTCTAAAAATTCTCGGGGAAATACGATTATATATCAAATTGTAAATTTCCATCCATTCCGTCACTAACGACCGGATTAGCCTTTCGGCATCCTCATGCGTCCGAGTACACAAACGGACTCGAACTGACAGTTAATTAATAGTTTTTATGTTTTAAACATAAGACAAATCAAGAAAAAATATTATCAATAAGTCTAGGAACTACATTGATATCTGAATTAATCTTAATACTGATAATTGATAATAATGACTTTAGACATTATTTGAGAAAATAAAAGGTTAAAATTCATCAGATTCAAAGGCGAAATCCGGGTTGTTCGTGACGAAATACGTGTAAATATATAAAATTTGATATTAAAATTCCATTAATCATTCTCAGTCGATATCTCAAATTATGATAAGCATAAACATATATGTATATAATTTAAGACATCGACTGAGGGTGCTTGATGGAATTTCAATATCAAATTTGGATTATTGAGATTTTGTACACTTCCATGTATTTTGTCATTAACGACCCGGGTTTCGCCTTTCGGCATCTTCAGGCATTCGAGCACACGAATGGACTCGAACTGAGAGACAGTAAACAGTGTATAACGTTTATATAGAAGATACAAATGCGACAAATATTATTTACGAGGTAAGATATTATACGTCCGAGAGCCACACTGATACCTGAGTTAAAATTTCGGGAATCTCCCTAATCCTTATTTTGTAAACACCATATTAACAGAGTGGCGAATTGCCGCTTTTCAACTTCTTTTAGAAATACCAGTGATTGTACAGTTATAATAGTATTGTGGGTTTTGACGGGATGTAATTCGACGAATGGGTAAATATATACAATCATTCCACATTTAGTGACATCTGTTAGGTGTTTCAACGTATAGGATATAATAGCGGAGAATTAGGAAGGTTCAGCTGCAATTTTGAATGAGCAGCTGAACCTTCCTAATTCTCCGCTATTATATCCTATACGTTGAAACACCTAACAGATGTCACTAAATGTGGAATGATTGGAATCATGGGGGATCATAAATTATTTTATCAAGAAATTTTGGAAATTAATAGAGCCCAGTTAAATTCCTTGCCAGTTTTGAATGAGCAGCTGAACCTTCCTAATTCTCTGTTGTTATATCATATACGTTGAAACACCTAACAGATGTCACTAAATTTGGAATGATTGTATATATTTACCCTTTCGTCGAATTGCATCCCGTCGAAACCCACAATGCTATTATAATTGTAAAATCACTGGTATTTCTAAAAGATGTTGAAAAGCGGCAATTCGCCTCTCTGTTAATATGGTGTTTACAAAATAAGGATTAGGGAGATTCCCGAAATTTTAACTCAGGTATCAGTGTGGCTCTCGGACGTATAATATCTTACCTCGTAAATAATATTTGTCGCATTTGTATCTTCTATATAAACGTTAGACACTGTTTACTGTCTCTCAGTTCGAGTCCATTCGTGTGCTCGAATGCCTGAAGATGCCGAAAGGCGAAACCCGGGTCGTTAGTGACAAAATACATGGAAGTGTACAAAATCTCAATAATCCAAATTTGATATATGTATATATATATATATGTTTTTGTATAGTGATTTTACGAAGCCAATAGTACCTAGAATAAAATCATAAATATATAAAGTTAAACTTATTAATTACTCTCAGAAATAACATAACAGATAAATAAATCAGAACGTAAATTCTATTATCCGAGATATGACCAGATAGAGATGTCAAATTTAATGATAGATTATAGCATCTTATCTTACCAACATCTTTATGAAACTTTCCCATAGCCAACACGAAAAGAAATATTACGGAAGATAATAAAAAAAGAGATTTTGCTAGTTTTCCTTTATTATTTTACCATCGCAGTATTCTGCTGTACGGTGGTCCTAAAATTTTGCTGTGGCGAAAACTTGGTTTAAAAAAAATTAACGTTCACCAGGACCAATTGCCAGTTGTTCGAGGAAATGAAACCTAGCGCCTATATTACACAAAAGTCATGAAGAATTTGATTATTAGAAGTAAGTAAGTAAAGCCGAAATAGCTGTCAACAAACTGATAAAATTCCTATAGAATTGAATACACCCGATTCTTTTTTTGCGCAGTTTTGTTTTTACACGGTTACAAAAAACTACAGAAAATTATGAAATACAGTATATGTATATATTTAAAAACACCGGTCCTTTGTGAATATATGTATCAGAATCGTCATTTTTGCCAATTGGCGAATTTTACGATACAGGTGTTCATGACTCATGCAAGGCTTGTTATTTTTTCGACACATTTATGTTGCTTATATTTAGATTTTACTCCTTCTCTGGTTTTTATTTTTTAATTTTTAATGTGTAATTTAAATTGTAAATCATGAAAATTTATTACTTGGCCTATCGATGTAACCCTCAAAAAACAAGAAAATGAGTTAAAGATTGGATCTCATTTTAAAGACGACAGAGCCGATCTCTGTCAAATGATATAATTTAGAAAAATAAATTGACCACTTTATGGAATGAAAACATCATTTCACTTGATATAAGCCACTATTATATTTATTATAACTCCGTATCTGCAAACATGAGATTTTACAATGAGAGATCATTTCAAAGATTCATAACACAACTCACCATATCGACCGTGGAAAGGAAAAAGGACGTAACCCACATACAAAAAATACTGTGTATAGCCCAAACAAACAGTGTATTAAATTATAAAATTGTAAAAAAATATATTTTGAAAAGACGGAGGGAGAAGTCCTTTTGCCTTTCTACAATCGATATATTATATATTTACATATAAATATAGTATATTAGTACGTTTTGTGTGACACAATATTTTTGGTTTGGGTTACGTCTTCTTTCCTTTCCACAGTCGATATAATTTTTTCGATAAAAACAGTTTTTACTAATAGGATAAATAACAAAGTATTTAGTTCTACAAATTTTGTAAATTTTGTAAATTTGTAGAACTGAATACTTTTTTATTTATCTTATTATAATGGAGTTCTACCAAGTAAATGCCAATTCAATCAATACAGTTTTTACTCTCTACTGAACAATTTCAATTTTAGGGTTACACTAATTGGCCAAAACAACATCGATATAATATGTATCTTATGAAACTATTTTTATAAATACATTAACAAAAAACAAATTCGGATTATTTTTGAGTTCGAGAATTTTATATTTCGGGGTTAATTTTAAGTAATGGAACCTATCTCCCATTTTTGTATGTGCGCTTTATCTGTTTTACACAGTTTTATTGCACGGTAGTCTGGAACGTATCCCCTAACTAAAATATCTCAGTCTCATATATCTGATTGTCCAAGTGTGCAGTATAATTTTTCGTTACTCATCGTATACCCACCGACATTATTTTTCACGGTGATTAAGTAAATATGTAAATTCATTTTTGAAGCAGAAAACTAATCAAAAAATACACTTAAAGACGAAGCAAATTTCAAGTATGCGAGCGAATTAGCGTAATATTTATTACATCGCCATCGCTTCTTCTTATTACGTCTAAAAGTAGAATATTCTGCTGAAATGGGAAATTAAATTTCTGCCCGATGTGTACAATCTTCAAGTTAAATTATTAAACATAATGAGAAGGACGCTTTATCAAATATTTTCCGCTGATATTACTGAAAAGAAGCAATTCATTGTCTCAGAGCATTCTTCTCAACTAAAACAATTATGTCCTTGCTTAAATTTTGGGGATAAGAATCTATATCAGAATGGCTTATTTAAACTTACGCTGAAACAAAATCAATCTATTTTCTTTCTTTAAAATTTTTTACCGAGAAATTCGAATTTATAGAATACAAAAATAGTAAATATCGATGGCTCAGCTCTATATAAGTCAAAAATGTGATGTTTTGAGTTAAGTTAGCCACTATATTCGAACACCGCTCTTCTACAGTTCCACAAAAGTACAGCTTGTAAGAAACGGTCAGTAACAAATGCACAAAGCGGTCAGTAGAAAAATAAAAATGGTAAGTAAATATTAAAGGAAGGTTAGGTTAACTAAGTAAAAAAGATAAAATAATAAACTAGGTTTAATTTAATAACTGATCATTTTATACAAATTACTGACCGTTTATTTTATTAATTACTTACCTTTTTAATTAATTACTGACCCAATAAATACAGGCCTTGTAAAATGTACGGGTTTTCTCTCAAAAGGTAGATATTTGCATATGGAAATCAGTAAAACTAAATAATTTTTCAGTTTCATATACATACATCTCTCACTCTACGAGAAATGTGATAAAAGTCACCAAATTAATGAAATGACGATGGGACGGACATGTCGCACGGTGGACGGACAACCGCTGGACGAATGCAGTCATTCAGTGGGACCCGAGTGGCACTACGCGGACTCAGGGGCGCCCCAAAACCCGCTGGATTGACAAACTTGTCAGGTTCGATGAAAGTACGTTGCAGTGCAAAGCTAGGAACCGAGAAGAGTGGAACGAGCTGGGGGGGGGGCTTCATCCAGTAGTGGATCCACCCCGGCTGAAAATGATATACATAAATATCGAAATATCGTATTGTGGAAATATATTTTTGTGAATCGTGGCGTTCCATAAAGGAACAACCTTTAATCCTAAAACTATAAACTAATGACTACCTATTTGAATAAAAAAGTAATCATCACTTTTTACGAGTCAGCTTAGATGAGTCAAAACTTTGATCGGCCATATCTCAAAACTACCAATTTCTAGTTGAATCACTATGGAAATAGGCCATCGATATTATCTTATCAATAAATGGGTGGGATAGTTCGTGGAAATTAATTTTCAATTGAAACAAAAAATTATCAACTTTGTTATTCCACTCGTTGGTATGTGTAATCAACTTTTATCGATCAATTAATACGTTTCACCAGAACTAATCAATTACCCTCCAATTAATAAAAATCTCTTGCTGATTATAATAAGCTGTTTTTTTTTCATATCGGTATACAATTGAGCTTATGGAACAGAAATTATTTAACGAGAAACGGTTGCTAGCAATTCGACCAATCTCATTTTTCATAGATTATGAAATGATAAGATTAAGAAAGGACCCATCTGTAACCAATAACTAGTATTACGAAATTTAAAATTTACACTATTATTGTTAATGTTATATGTGCCATGAAATAGGGACTTATTTATACTAAACCATTTTATTTCAGAGGAACTCGGAAACGCAGATATAAAAAGAACGAGCCCATCCAACAAAGGATTGACAGAGATGACTGACGGCATGATCGCAATATGCAAAGTTGCAATCGCCCACTAGGATTTCATCAGCGCCTAAAAATATTGAACAAGCTCAGCGAGATTATCAATCACCAGCAAGGGGGCGTTTAGTTAAGGGGTTACTGGATTACAGATATTCATGCTTTTGGATACAAGATCATTAATCGATTGGAAAATCAATGTATGGCGGACCCGAGGGGGTTGCTGTTTTACAATTTACGCCCCACTATTCAGAATCTACGGCCAAATTTTCTGCCAGACATATATGGATACACTCTGACAAAGGATTAATATCCCTTCGTGTGTTCGCGTCGTATAAATATCCCGATCCTGTACATATAAGGTATATACTTGCGAAAAGTTAGCCATGTTCTTTGGCAACATGCCAAGATATTTATTGCAGAGTTTGGTAGCGTCTGAATGAACTTCATATCGAAACTAATTCTTGCGATATCCATAACATACAGCATACAAGAGATAAGGAGTGGGGGAAGCAGAGGCAATAACCGCATTTCTGAGAAACTTATTTGGTTTATAAGTTTATAGTCATAGATATATATCGTTAAGAAAAACTTGTTTATCAGCTTTTTCCTATTCCTTAATACAAATTTTTCATTTATGTATTCCCATCGATCGTTCAGTACATTAGACAGACGACTTCAAAAAAAAATTTTTTTGAGTTAAATATGCAGTTATATGTAACTATTTACGCTTTATCTGATTCAGTACTGAGATAACTCAGAAATGCCACCAAAAAAATGCTAAGGCAGATAACTTTCTAAAAAATTAAACAAAATGTTGATATTTTGGATGGGTAAAAGGATGTTTACAAATATCCATCTACTGAATATACTCGGAAAGTACCTAATTGTTAAACATCAGTTTATAAAATGTATACAATTTTGGTACAAATCAATAATATTAGATTTATGATGATCATTTGAATATTGCTTTTCCCATTATCTCAATTGGATTATTTGGAGATGTCTGAGTAATGAACTGGACGATCGACATGTCTGCTAAAAACCTCATATATTTCTATGGAAATTTTTGGGTTTATTTCATAGACTCTGTTCATTAATAGGGCGAACACTGTCATTCAATCAAGGAAATCAGAATGTTGGCAAATGAAAGCAGTGAACATGTAGCAAATAAGTTTTCATTGAATTTGCTTTCAATACATGAATAGTTTATATATATATAGCGAATTGCAACTTCATTCAATTGTTTTAAAAAATCGGTGGCCACTATACGCATAATAAGTAACTAGCTCCTCAGTACTGCTCCCTAAGGGATCGTACTGCTATTCACACAATCATAGTCAAACTGGAAACTATAACCTTTGGATCTGTACTTGGATATCACTGGCATATGACTGGACGCTGATGCATACAAGGGAAATCACCAGAAGCATCATTTGCATATTGCCATATTGCAGTGCACATGCTGTAAAGTTATCAAATGTGACAACTATGATGTCGTCATAACAATTCAAATTATGTTGAAGTCGCTTAGCAACCAAATTATTATTATAAGAAAAAAAGATAGCAAAAATACAAATAAGTGAAATAATGTTCCTCGATTCAAAATATAGAGCGAAAAATTATACATCATTTGAAATCTAAAAAATAAACTTAAAAGGGTCAAAACCTCACAGAGATTCAGTCAAAAAAAAATCTGCGTGGCGTTACATAATTTACGTAGCATGGAATACCTCTCACGACTATAAAATATATGATAATAAACTACTGGGGCTATCTAACATAAATAAATTAATGTAAATTTGATAAAGCTGGAATTTATGCCACGTTTTATAAAATTTATAATTCCTCTTTATTAACAATTCGTTTAGTTTATCCATCAATAATTAAGCTCCTATGTTAGTAAATATAACATGAAAGTCTTTGAATCAATTTTTAATTTAGATAAATCCAGTAGTTTATAATCGGTGCACATTAACTCTGGCAGACCTTACCTTGGCATACCAATCGGCCGATTTATAATATTTTCACTTTCGTCAGTACAATGAGGAACTGAAGCGAAAATATGCATGAAAAACATCACACACGTTCCGAATAGCTATGGCAACATCACCATTTTAATATTATTTACATAATCAGGTAACTAAAAGTAAAACGGAAGCGTTGCCGTAACGATATTATAAAATTAAACATAAACTAAGAATATATTAGTGGTATAAATTAAAGAAACATTACTCCAAAAACTGAGTAAAAATACTGCAACGCAATATATCATCTAGAAAAGAAACGGTTCGGCAACACAATGTGCCGAAATAAGCAAGAAGGTGCTCATTAGTAACGACAATTTGATATCTAGATTGTTGACAAAAATTTCCGTGAATTTAAGATATCGACTGAGGGAGTGAAATTTTGATCGTTCAAATTTTGTACATTTACGTATGTTTCGTCAGTTCGATTTCATCCGTATACTCGAAAGGCTGAAGATTTTCCCTTGCTTAATTTATTGTATTATTACTTAATTGCTTATCCATAAAATCATTAGTAGCCATATTTTCATCATCAATAAATCATTTGTTCCGGAACAGTAGCCGACTGGTCAATGCTTTAGGACGTTCGACCACTTTGGTTGCGGTATTCACGGGTTCAAATCCTTAAAAAGGCAAATTGATTATTCAATCGATTTATGTACTTATGTTAAAAGACATGAATGTCTGTTACTTTTGTTAATTTTCTCTTATTCGTCCAATCCGGACGCAGAAAGATTCGATTACTTTCTTAGTGATATCTTTATATCTTTAATCTATTCAAAAATGTTGGGAAGAGCGTCTGAATAACAAGAAGCTCTCGTAAAAACAACATCCTTAAGACGCTCTATCTGTGGTAGTCTGTATGCTCCGAAGTGGGAGCGGACATATAAAAAATATATTATTTAAAATAGGTATCTCATTAATAACATAATTTACAATCGATAGAATATGGTACGTTCATAAAATTCTCCAGTATGTTAACCAGTTTCATAAGATTATAACGCGTTCCAAGATGTAATGAAGATTTTAAAAAACTGTATTATTAATTATTCAAAGCCGATCAATTGGTCCAGATATATTATCAGTTCCCAATCATAATCACAGGTTACTGATAACTAGAGAAACACGTTTTGTATATAAATAGATGTATTATATACATTTTATACGTTGAATAGAGATTGCAAATATGTTGTACATGGTATTAAGTGGACAGAATAGGTCTGTGAGAAGAAATAGCGAAGGCACATATAAAATCATTTTATCAAATCGATACCTCAGTTCCAAAGTGTAACATGTCAGAAGTTTTCAATCTTGAGTTAATTATGAGGAAATGCTTAGAATAACGATGTACCAACATTTAACATGTGGTAATCGGTGGTTATTTTATAATTATTGAAGAATATTGGCAGCGGTTATTATTACTTTATAAACTGTAAAAACTACAAAAATTCTTTGAAAACTTCTGAAAACTAATTTCGTTAACATTAGATTTTGTAGATAGTCCTAAAATGTCATTAAAATCTACAACAATTTGATGTACAGTAGAAGAATAACCCTACCCAAAATTTTGTTTCCTAATTATCTCAAAACTTTGCATTTTGAATTTGAATTGTTGAGATTTTGTACATTTCCATGTATTCTGTCACTAACGACAGGGGTTTCGCCTTTTGGCATCATCAGCCATTCGAGCACACGAATGAACTCGAACTGACGTTCGTTCAAGTGCATTCGTGTAATCGAACGCCTGAAGATGCCGAAAGGGGAAACCCGTGTCGTTAGTGACGAAATACATGGAAATGTACAAAATCTCAACAATTCAAATTTGATATTGAAATTCCATCAAAGCACCCTCAGTCGATATCCTAAGTAAGGCTTTTTGAGTTGTTACACTTTGGAACTGAGTCATCGCAATGTTTTCGCATTTTGTTAGTGAATAAACTTATGAACGAAAAACGCTGTATAAATATTGTTTTGAAAACACATCGTATTTTAATGGTTTGGTGGTGGTGTATTATAGAAAAGAAATCCAACAAACAAGTAAAGATATAACCAGTTGAAATAAGGGTAGTTTATTTCTGAAAAGAAAGTCAACTCACGATAAGTAATGATGAAATTATAGCTTGTAATCAGAAACCTCAAGAGTTGTAAATGTTCAACTCTTTTGCCATTGAGATAATTCAGTGTTATTGAATTATATTCAATAAAAATGTATGAATCGTTGATAATACATTGTAGCTGCAATAGTATGTTTATAAAGATGGAACAGGGTCAGAGATTTATTTATTAATTAAAAGATTATAATACTTAATACGTAAATATTAGTTGTTCTTATCTGGCGGAGTATTCTTCTGCGAATTTTTTGAACAGTTATCAAACACTGATTTATTAAGCCCTATATAATTCACAGAAACTCTCAAAATATCAAATGTGATAATAGGATTCGTTTGAATACTAAAAGCAAAATCAAATGTTTGGTCTAAGAACGTGTAAAAGGTACAAGACATATATAAACTTTTCATATCATCTATCAATCATGTCCCAATCATAAATATATCTGTGTTTGCTTTCAAAATAAAACCTTTGAAAATGACACCTGCAACGGTTTTGAAATATCGAATCCACCGAAAATCAAAACACAGTGTCTTTCTAAAACAATATTTCTGTATACAAATATCGTGAAACCTTAAAACCTCCTTTTGGCAAAATTCAAAATGATTTTGAATACTTTTTAGTAATTGTCATTAAGTCTTTTTTAAATTGCTATGTATTTATAAGTAGTAAAGTTGAAATAGGTCATCTTATTGTGTTTTAAACAGGAAATTCAAATTACAGTACTTAGTAGTATCCCAGATTAAAATACAATTATATATTGTAAGTTGTAAATATTAATATTCCTAGTATTAAAGGTCTTTCATTCTTTACAAATTTCAAATACACTTCAAAGTAATAATGTTATCTTTTTCATAAATATATAATCATGGGAATGGCCTTTGATTTACTAAACGATGTATAATATATGAACGCTGGCTTGTATCAAATGAGTCCTTAGTAAATATGGGCGAGTAACTACGATGCAATTTGTCGGAATTCAAAAAAAAACCTTGCATTCTCCTATTGCATGCTTTGAAATGGATAAATAATTAAAGACAAATCGATTTAGACCTCGTGCCAATGGAATGTGTTTATGTATTCGAAATAACTAAACTCTCTGACTAGATTTACATCATTGTACTTACTACGCAATTTATACATCGGTTACTGTAAAATTTAAATTGATCACTTTGTTATTCCACTAATTGCCTAACTAGCAGTAACGCAGCGAGCGAAATGACAATTTTATCATATATTTAATGTTATATTCAATATATAACAACCCAGACCGGTCTGTAGGCGTATTATTATTATCACATATCACATGAAGGAACACATTTTGATTAAAATCAAAAAATAAAACTAGCTACTTTAGATATTCAGTATTTCAATTTCAATACCGTCATCTATGACGGGCGTTCCACTAGTTTTAAACAAATTTCTATAAGGTAACCGCAGAAAACATAAATTTCGTCATTATACTAGCTGAAGTTGGTAAGTAACTTAATTGACAAACATGAGGTAAGTGCGCATTGTCAATGGCTATCAATCTGTATCTGGCATAACTTAATATGTGCATTTATAACACCAGCTTAGCAAAAAACAGCAATTTATTTTATCGGTTAGTATTTACATTATGCAGAATTATAGTCAGGCAATTGTCTCTGTCTATAAATCTCTTAGTCTCTTTCTTTGACCGGGATAAATTCATCTATATAAATTATGAAACATAAAATAGCGAGACTACATTATCTATAAACCTAAAATTTGTACTTTCTGTTTACTTGGAACTGTCCAATTGTTATATACCAACTTCTGTCAGTATTGTAACGATTTATACTTCAAAATAATTCTACAGGTTGTTGCTTTATTTCCCTATTTTCCGCGGTGGGATTTTTATGTATTTCATCAATCTTTACACAAATAATTCAATATTTCTTAAATAGCTTAGCAGCTTACCTTGACATACCACTTGGAGAGTGTTTTGGATGTTCGTTTCGGTTTGTTGGTGGCACCAGTGCACGACAGGGCGAGGGAGCGTGTCCCCTGCAGCCTGATGTGTCCACACTTTTGAGCCAGTTGCTTGGTTTTCTCAGTCAAGCTCTGGTAGAAGTCTGCACTTGAGTTATTGCAATTGGACGTCCAGAGCAACATTTTAGGGTTGTATTAGTTGCGCGTTAACTGTTTTGATCTCTATTAAACTTTCTTTTTATCCTTGTCTATTTTTAATTATCCTGATGTCTAAGAAATAACGTTTAGTTAGTAATAAAATCGTTATGTAAATACTAAATAAATTGTAGCCTAAATGTTAATTGTATTGTAAAAAAAAATATCGGCACTATCTCCCGAGTTGTAAATGCGTTTGTACTTTTTTCTACGCAATTAACGGATTCATACCATCAAGACTACTTTCAAATATCGAGCTATTTAGTTATTATGTCAACCGCCGTAGCACCATTGTAACATACGCTTACTCGCTTACTGTCAAGCTAACGGTGTGGGAATCGAATCGGTATGTAGTACAATTTCATAATATGTATTTTCGGTAAATCCAACAGCATAGGCGTATGGAAACGACGATATGCTCCACATTGAGAGCAGGCATGGTTGAAATATATACTATTTTCAACCCTACCTAACTACTCCCTTCTTGCGATCGATATAATAGTATCCACCTTTACCAACCTCATCGTATTACACCGTCTCTGAATAGGAATGTTGAAAGATTCACTACGCCGCCATTTTAAGTAAAAATACAGCTAACGGAAAAAATGCATAACCAGAGCCAAGAAATATTAACCGTGATTATAAAATTGTATCGACTGATTAGACTTCGAACATATTATCGTACATAAAATAAAAATAAGTTGAAATAACCGTTTATGTAACAATATGTATAACTTATGACGGTAGTGTACAAGCCATCATTAAAAATACATACTATTGAAAGAATACTAACTTATAATGGTATTAACCATATTTGGATTTTAATAAATTTTATTCAATAAAATTAACGGGTGGTTAAATGCAATATAACGATGATTTAATTATATTAAAAACTTGTTAATATATTCCTCATATTTGGCATACCGCTTAAAATAATTTAAAAAAATATTTTTTATCCAGTCAGCTTAATGCGTATTTTTCTAATTTCATTTAAAATAATGTTACATAGTGCATGTGTCACATTTTTTTTTTGTCAAACTGCGCAATTTATTATTCATAATTTAAAGTATATAATGAATCATGTTGATATAATTATTATAGAATGCCAAGAATTTATATAGTGTGGTATTTAATAGGAAAAAAGTCAAAATATTACAAGACAAAGTGGTATAAAATTACATTTAGGTTATCTGGCCGGCAATTATTTTTGTTTTTGTTTCGTATGAACACAAACCTATAAAATGTACGTATCCCTCAATTTACACGGCAGAAATAGGGTAAGGTAAAGTGGTTTCACAAAAATTCTGTGTAATAGAAAAAAGGTTTAAATTGAGTTTGTAGTTGTTAGAGATTCTCCAAAACAAAAAAAAAATACATTTTTACTAGGTTCTCATGGAAAGGTAGACAAACCTTATTTGCTATACGAGAGTGAGTCTTGTATTTTTATTACAAAACTTTATTATTGAATATTTCCAGTCTTTCTGACAAATCGCGATTAAATTTTGTAAGAGCATTTTCCTAGCGATTGAATTGGTCTCGGTTCAAGTTCCAACGCGGCCAATATCAATTTTTTTTTCAATTCAAATTTGAGGTCGTTTCTTCTCATGTGATTTTAAACTTCTCATTTGAGTATTGAAAATATCTGGCGCCTTAGATCGTAAGCTTTAATGATAGATATTGTATTTCATTTAAAAAATGGAAATAAATCAGTGTTTTGAATAGATACACAGATGTTGAATACGTCAGTGCTAGAGTCACATAAAAACAATATAATAATTAATTAAAAACTATATGTAAAAATATATATAAAATTTGAAAACTTTGTTTACGTCACTTATAAAACATTTTTCTCCAAATAAAACTCCCTCCCACCCATCCAATCCTCAAAAAGGGGCATAGCGAGAGCGATTAGCTAACCGATAGTCCTGCCCTAGCCCTATCTTTCAATCCCTACTCTCTTCGAAAAAAGAAAGGTTGGGAAACTGAGTAACAAGCAGTTCTCATAGAAAACTTATGTTGAGATACCTCCATAAGGAAGCCTTATGCTCCACTTGGGAGCGGACATGGTAAAAAAACACATAATATTTTTTCAATTCTGCCTGGTTTTCTTTTGAAGATAATGTCATTAAATTTATGTATTTTGCTTGAAATATGAAACGTTTTGAATGTTTTGGTATAAGCTACTCAAAACACCACAATTATTGAGATTCTGTACACTTCCATGTATTTTGTCACTAACGGCCCGGGTGTCGCTTTTCGGCATCTTCAGGCATTCGATCGCACGAATGGACTCGAACTGACGTCCGTTCGAACTGGTCGGGGGGTACCGGGTCGTTAGTGACAAAATACATGGAAGTGTACAAAATCTCAATAATTCAAACAACTATTTTGAATTGATTGTTCATTGGCAAGTAGCATTTTTATAAATTATTCCATCAAAATATGATGTGTATAATTCGTATAGTAGAGTAGGTACTAGAACCACGTGATAAGTATCAATTACTCAATTCCTATTTTTTTTTTAAATGTTACATCGGCGTATTAAATAACACAATACGGCGAATACTGCATAATATTATTTTTTCATTGTCTATGATTTTAGCAACGTTCGTAATTCAAAACACAACGCACCAAATACTGTCAACATATAAAATAACTCAGATAGACTAAATTTAGTATCCATTTTACATAATGATAAATAAATAATACGCTTGTATATAATACTCGCATCAGCAGCACTTATATCATAAACCGTAATATTTTCCAAGCGATTAGCGTGTTCCACACAATTTAAAGATTATTTATGGTGGACAATGAAATTTGAAAATACATAAAAATTTCACATTTTAATAAATAGTAGCGCTTGGAATCCTATGTCTCTAAAAATTAATTAAAGTTATTTAAAACAGTTTCTCGGTATAATAAATAAAATTGAGCAGCGTTTAAAACTTTATTTTTAATAAACACATATTCCACAACTTTAAGAAACAATTAGAAGCGATTCGCTCATCACGAGCCTTTTTCAACGTACTAAAAATATTGAATTACTGAAAAAGTTTCTCTTTTTGAAATTCTAACTCAAAAATTTAATATGTATTATTACTCAGCACAACGTAAAATAAATATTCAAGACATATGATCTCAACCTTTTTTGCTCCATTCGCCATTGTTCAGAATATAATTTCCCCTTCTCTAGATAGTCTAATTCTATCTCAAAAGATACATTCCAAATATGCATATAATAATCGACGGTGTTTTGGCCAATCGATGTAACCCTCAAAAATACGAAAATGAGTTAATGATTGGATCTCATTTTAAAAACAACAGAGCAGGTCTCGGCCAAATGACGTCAATTAGAAAAATAAATTGACCACTTTTTTGAAGGGAAACATCATTTTACATTGGTTTTAGATTTAAAAATTCTGACCAGACCACTTGATGTTAGCCACTATTATATCGACACTCCCTACGTATAATCCTGTATCTACACACATGAGAATTTACAGAAGTGCATTTCAACGATTCATTACGCAACTCACCATATAATGCTTTCGATAAAAACAGTTTTTACTCTCTTCTGAACAATTTCAATTTTGAGAGTTACATCAGTCGGCCAAAACAACGTCGATATGCAGTATTGAATATCTTTAATATACGGTAGCAGCTGGAAATTCTTTTCCCTGTAATTCCACACCGGTTGGGAACACCTGATTTAAGACATTGAATTCTTTGTATTTTTATTAAAATAGAAAATATGTTAAGCATTATAATTTAGCTGACAGTTTCGCTAAATAATTATGAGAAAAGATACGTAAACATGTCGGATAATTTTCTTAACAGACTCGAATAGCGATGAATATTTTATTTTGTTTGAATGATAATAAGTTTATGATTTTCCCACGCCTCAATGAAAGAAATCGTCAATATTATTGCTGCTAGAATAAAAAAACAAAATGAGAATTCACACGAATGCAATTATGGGCATGCATGTGACAGATGTGTACAGATGCGCGTCGAAGGGTTGACGAGTCTTTTAGAAACACAAAAAAATAAACGACAGGCAACATCCGTCAAAGTGATATTTTTAGACGACAATATGTTTTAAAAATAGCAATAAATATGTCACAAACGAGAAACACGTTAACTATTTCGATCATTTATTTTTTTATAATGTAATCACTGTGTTCCATATTATTTTTATCCAATATTTAAAATGATCGTTATGATTTTTGTCTATGTCAATTAACGTTCCAATTTCAAATTTCGATTTCAATGACAGCTAGAATAAGATATACTGATACAAGAATAAGACTGCAAATATAAGCAAAGAAGTATAGAATAGATTGGCAGCGAGATGACAGGTCAAATCTCGTGAGTCTTATCCGACACAGGCAACGAATACAGATAATAAACAAGCTGCAAGTAACTACCTCGGAAAAGCATCACAAAATCTAAATAAAATAAACGGTTATCATAAAATGGAATCCACCAAATTAGAATAATTTAAGTTACTTTCATACAAATTCATTCTCTCCGTATGGACATTTTCCTACTACAAAATTTTAGAAATTTATTGATCGATAACTTACTGGTAGAAAGTCTTTCGCTCGCCTTTGACTCACTGTCGAAAGTCAGCTAGTGACTGGGCAAGTTAAAGTTGACGCTTCAAGTATAAATAAAAAATAAAAAAAACGAAAACTGATAAGAATTGAACACTTTTGTTTACTGAACACCCATAATCAGTATTCGTGAGGGGGTTTGTATTTATTTATTTTTTTCTCGTTCCAAGTCTTCAGCTGACAGAATATTTTGTTGCTGCAACTAAACCTCCCACAGCTTCAGTATGTAAATATAGATTGAAAGAAAGCCTGTATATGGGTAATATAATATATATGAAAGCACTTTTCTATGGCTATGGAAGTGCAGAGGCTTCTATTCAAGGATAGGTTGATAATAATATATACGAATATACATTTTCTACTCCCGAAGGAAGACGGAGCGTTGGAAAACCGCGACTTCGCTGGAAGAACGGGGTGACACAGGACTTACGAGTACTGGAGGTCAACGATTGTCATAGGAAGGCGGAGGACTGAGTGAAGTGATGGGAACTAATTAAGACGGCCAAGATTCACCTCAAACAGAGACGCCAGAAAAGACGAACAAGATATATTTAAACCCTATAATCAGAGACGATACACCTGCATACAACTCAAAATCTGTACATACATATAATGTCACCTATACGATTCCGATATCAGATAATTATATTAAGCCAACTCAACTTTTGATACTATTCTCATAAGTCTGCTCTTTATCGACGCGTAAAAATATTTTTTCTCAATAGTATATTCCACTTTTTAATACGCGAGGTTTTATTGGCATTCATTGCCAGTACTTTTATCGCCATAATATAACCAATAGGTATTACTATTGATTTATATGTGTACACGGTTTCTCCCTTGCATGTTTTCGAGTTTTTATACCCTATTATCAACCCCTATATAACATGAGTCATCCAAATTCAAACGTAAATCTTAACATAAACACAACGCAATCGTTTCATTTGCTAAGTGTATTATATTTAAACACAGTAATTGAATATACTAGTGAATAAACATGTCGTTATTATTTTTTCAATTTTAAAACGAATTAATTTAATATAATATTGTTTATTTATATGGTGAAGCATGAATTTTCATCATTGTTAATCTAACTCAACTATCAAACATTAATAAACATTAAAACTTCCTTCGATAGCATATATTGACCAAGGTAATACTAAAACTGCACTTTAAATGTACATTTCTGGAGAGATAAAGTATCAAAACTTACAATTAAAATTAGGAGTTTTTACTATCATTGATGTTATAGTCACTAGTATCAATTTACGTGTTTGTTTTATTGATATCTATTAGGCAAACTATAAAGAACTGATAATAATAATGAAATATGCGTAATACTGTCTACGTAAATACTCGATAATGATTATGTATAGTTTTATAAGTACCATCTTCATTGCACAATTCTGTTATCACAAAATTAACACAATATTAAAAACAAACTAGGTTATTTACTAGCTAATAACCAACAACAATTCACACCACAAACAATACTCTAAACAACTTATTCACACATAACAAGTGTCAAATTTAAAAAATAGCCGCCAAAATCACAATTAAAACTTTTTTTAGATGCACAGGAAATTCGGCGTGAGTTCGATTATTAAATGCATCCGGGCGCATTTAATGGGTGTTTTTTTAGGTGTTAAAGCGGGAAAATTCGAATCGATAAACCGTGGAATTCTGTTTAAGCGTCGCGGCGTCGTTTTCGGTGGTTTAAAAGGGAGCGGCGCGACGTGTAGCGTCGGACCTAGCCGACCGACGAATGACACAATATGGCTGAGCTCGCCTTCAGCGCCCTACGAGCGCGGAAATTCGACGTACAATTTTACTTTATCATTTTCATGAGCGTGACTACGATATGCAGTACCTACGATTATAATAGGCTTGTACGCATGTTGTGAGTACGTCTGGTAATATATTTGGATGAATCAGAAAGGGATCAATGTTCGTGGCCAAGTGTCAGACATTGTGGCTTTTTTTGTGTTGTTTGTTGTGATTCAGATTCCATTTTTATGATTTGTGGCAGATAAAAAAGTAAATATATCTTTGGTATAACTTTGAAATTATACATCTAGTTATGGATAATAAATAAATTCGATGAAAGCAATTATTTTTAGTCGGTAATAATGATATAAATAAATTAATGACTCTTAAATTAATCAATGCCGAACGGACAACGCTCATGTTAGCTGGTCCTATTCGGTTGCGTAGTAGCGGGTTGAAGTCCCAAAATGGAAACGGTGTTTTGACCAATTGATGTAACCATCAAAATTGAAATTGTTCCGGAGAGAGTAAAAACTGTTTTTATCGAAAAACTTATATGGTGAGTTGCGATATAAATCTTTGAAATGCACTCCTGTACATTCTCATCTTTGCAAATACGGGATTATACGTAGGAAGTGTTGATATAATAGTGGCTTACATCAAGTGGCCGGTAAAATGATGTTACCCCTCCAAAAAAGCGGTCAATTTATTTTCAAACATTCATTTGCCACCTCAATATTCTTAAGTAATCTGCAAACAAAACTGATATTCATGAAGCGAACCTCAACACGATCAATCGGAATGACAGTCTGCGTGGTATAGAAGCATGGCCGTCATTCCTTCAATCACTACCGTACACTATCATATTTGAATTTCATTCTTGAACAAATTGTCATTCTGATTGAAAGTTCTGTTCATGAAAACATGTTTTATTTACACACAATTCCATATCATTTATGTTGATTCAAAATAACAGAAAGATGTTTGCTCAAAAATATTGCTAAGTATTTATTCGAACTCTTTCATCGAACGCATTTTTTGTGTTGATTCTACAGTTTTATTAAATGTTCAAGATGGCATTTTAAATAATCTTATCCTGCGTGCAAAAAGCTTTACATTTTACTCTTAAAGTATATAATGTGCATTCCTGTGACCTTTTCAAAACCTTGTTCAAAATCCAATTAAGAATCTATAATAGAATTATTTATCTATCGACGAAATTTAGCGATGGCCGATTAAAGAACTCTTTATAATTTAGTGCTTATGAATTTTTGTTCTACCCCCTCCCCCCCCAACGGAAAGATAGTATTAGACATTACTCAATCCCTTTCAATATAATACAAAATTTTCCATATCATTATTATATTGCTTATCTCTATTGATAATATTCGTAAATACTGATTGAATTGAATGTGGAAAATCATACGGAGTGTAGCCGGGGGCAAGTCGGCGTTTGATCAGAGTTTGAACTTGACCCGCGAGACAGGGAATGGAAAGGAATCGACTTGCCACATGAATGCATTTTCTTTCTTCATATTCTCTCAACCGTGAACCGAAGAACCTCTGCCCATCGTGTAACCGGCATCTACTAATCCACCCATGACATAACATCACTTACACACTAATTATAGAATCCTGTATTGTAACAAGAATGATTTGGTATAATACGTCATAAATCCTTTCACGGCGATAACATTTACACATGCGCAAAATCTATGCCAATAAAATAACAGTGCGGAAGGGCTATTGTATGGTTTAGGGATGGATAGTAGACGAAAGTCAATCGCGGACAATCCATCGCATGAAGTTTATTTTTACGTTATTCTGATGGCATGTGAATCACATAATGCTTTTACACGTAAAGTACGCTTTCCTGCGCGACTATGTGATATGCATGCTTTAAAACGAGAAAGTCTGTGTGTGTAAAGACTGTTGAAGGGAAAAGGGATTGTGTATTATCGTTTGTATTGTCACACGTTTTTTCGCTTTAAAGTACGCACACTACTTAATTTGCTTATGAAGTAAAATTCGCTATTGTATGTCATAACGAGATAATCCAACTTTAAACCTATACTCCGAGACATTGTTAAATCTTTTAAAGGAAAATTTTGTTTTGACATTTGTTGAATTAGTACAAAAAAAATGTGTTTTACTATTATAAATATAATACCTTTCTGATAAGAATTGAAAGTTAACACCTTGAAAGTGATCGTTATTATATCAAATACGAATATATCTCTATTCCGAGTAGTCTATTTTAAACAATTAAGTAAATTTGGATTATTGAGATTTTGTACACTTCCATGTATTTTGTCACTAACGACCCGGGTTTCGCCTTTCGGCATCTTCAGGCATTCGAGCACACGAATGGACTCGAACTGACGAAACCCGGGTCGTTAGTGACAAAATACATGGAAGTGTACAAAATCTCAATAATCCAAATTTGATATTGAAATTCCATCAAGCACCCTCAGTCGTTGTCTTAAATTAAGTAAATGTTTTTTTGGCTGTCGATTATTTTGGTATCAATGAATAAATAGTGTTAGTCCGATACCTTTTCGAGGCTACGTGCCAGTTGCTCGTGCGATTAATTGTCGGTGACTTATTTTCTACAAATATATTTATTTATAAACATCAGTGTGTTGTAGTTTACTTCACGCTGATATTATATTTTCCATCTCCTTCTCTTCATGAAATATGAGAAAGAAAATATTTCATAATTTACATTTTCCATTTTCATTAAAATATTAGTACACAGGTGAACACCCGACTATCCGTATTCGGGGATTATCCGTGTAGGAATTCAAACATGTTTTAAATATTATACGCAATTTACTTGGAGCATTGATTTAATAATCACATTTTTATTTACCTCAACAGATTTATGTACTTTTTTATTTTAATGTAAAAATAAAATATGAAATTATGAATTCACGCTTACATGTTTTAAAAATTATACGCAATTTACTTGGAGCATTGATTTTCAAAATAACACATTTTATTTACAGCCTCAACAGATTTCGGGAATGAGGGAATTATATTCAGAAAATTGGTGTAAGGCGAATGGAGCAAAAAAGGTTTTGGAACCACTGGTCTAACATTTTATTAAATTTGAATATATTATGAACGTTTATCCAATCGATCTTTATTTTAATAGTTCTAATGTGCCAAATACAGACGGTGTAAATTTGCAAGTTATCATCGACTTTTATAATAAATTATTTAGCATCAACGTGTGTTTCCTTTTAATCAATCGTGAATTTAAAACCAAATCAAAATTTGGACAGATCCGTTTTAGTATTTAAATATTCGTTTATACAATATTTAAATAATTTCTTATCTCGTAAAAATCTTTTATTTTCAAATGGCGACAGTAGACATTTTTAATAATTATTATAAAATTACCACTGCTAAGCACCATATCGCGTTTTTCGTGATTCATGTTATAAACGAAAGACAGTTTTTATTATTTTTATTAATACAGACAAACTCAATTTAGAGCCTCTTTGCTAACGCAAAATGTAAATTACTTTTTGCCATCGTAAATTCGGAATGAACGTAAAAAAATACTTAACTAAGAAAACATATTATCTTGTTCATGGCCCTTCAAATTGCAGCAGGTCTAAAATGATAACAAAACAAAAAAAATCATTTCATAAATATTATTCAACATTAAACATCTTTTAATGTCATATATTATATGAATTAACCAAAATACGTAACAAATATCGTAGAAAAAATGGATAAATCTAGATAGAGTTAGCTACGCTCCGTTTTTTGAGATCGCTTCGGTGGGATAGAATGTAAAAATCACAAGCATCAAAGCCTTTGGACAAAAATTCATCAATCGATTTGAAAATCAATTCATGAAATTGTCTGTACGGAGATTCGAACCAGTGAACACCGCACCCGAAGTGGATGTCGTTGTCCACTGCGTTACAGGTTCGGCATGACAGCTGTGTAATATTTTTATGAAATCAAAAACTTATGTTGACTTTAGTAAAGACATGAAAATATAGATACAGACAAATAAATGTTAATGAATACGCGAGGATAGTATAAAAAAAATAATTATAAATCTTAACATAAACATTGAGAATGAGGTAGGATTATTTCCTCCTACTGGTTGACACAAACGATACTAGTACCAATTACCATAATACTACTTATTACAAAATTAGTTACTAGTGTTTTGAGGTTAAAATTCCAAGATAGATAAATTGAATAATGTTGAGCCCCCAGTCATATTAAAGATGTTATTTACTATTATTTAATTACTGTTACTGCCCTCCCCACGTCCAGTAGGAAGAAATAATCCCACCCTTTATTTTTAAGTTAGGAATTAGAATCATTGTTTTTTTTTTTCATATCTGCTCCTAGCGTGGAGTATATGATCTCCTAAAGGAGGTATCTTAACAGAATTTTTCTACGAGAACTGCTTGTTACTCAGTTGCTCAACCTCTCTTTTTTTGGAGAGAGTAGGTATAGAAGGATAGGGCTAAGACAGAACTAGTAGTTAGCTAATCGCTCTCGCTACGCCTCGTGATGATCGGATGGGTAGGAGGGAGGAGTTTTAGATATCACAAACACTCAGACTAGGAATAGAAATTCATAAATCGATTGAAAGATCAATTTATGAAACTGTCAGAATCGGGAATTGAACCCGAGGCAGAAATAAATAATCTTGCGACATAGTTAGGCTGAAGATGCTTCTCAAAGAGGCGAAAAAAGTGTTTTCAATTTTAAGTATATTTTAAGTTATGTCAAAAACCACATTATTTATTTAAGTCTAGCACGATACAATTAAATTCTTTGAGCGATAATAATATTATGAATTGACATAGCAATTACAGCAATATCGGTTAATTTTAAATTAATTATAATCGCGATGACGTTGTTGCGGTAGAAAATGTCGCAGAAAATAGTCATACCAATCGAGTCAACTATTACTTATGAAATATATTCAGTGACTAAGAAGCATTTTCATCGGAAAAATGTTTTTGATCGTCTTTGATTCGTGGAAAATAATAAACACTGCCTACGCGTCATTACACGGATTATTTGATGAGAAGATTATGCCGCAAATGCTGAGGAAGTACTAAATGCACTGTTTTTATAATACGTTACGTCCTTGAGCAGAGTTAAGTATCATCAGTGTGAACCCAACAATGAAAGGGGTAGGCGGCACTGGCTCCCTGCAATAATTCCATAGACACGTGACTATCCAAAAAGCATTCAGAGCATATCGTCGACTTTACTTGTAAAATACGTTTCTAAGTTAATTTGTCCCCTATGTATAGGCTGAGTATGCCAAACAAACAAATGCGCGGAATAATTTTAACCTTTTTTTCAAATAGCAATATGTCATGTTTTATGACGAGTTCCGCCGATCCTAAAAAACAGGTTTACTACCAATTGTCGTTTCTTAACTCTATCCTTCTACCAACACTGTCTTCGAAAAAGAGAGGTTGAGCGACTGAGCAACAAGCAGTTCTCGTTCTGTTGACACTATGAGTCCATATGCTCCATTTTGGGGGCGGATATGGTAAAATATGAATAAACATATCAAATTTGGATTATTGAGATTTTGTACAAAATCTCAATAATCCAAATTTGATATTGAAATTCCATCAAGCACCCTCAGTCGATGTCTTAAATGAATAAACATATATTTCTTCAAAGTCAAATTTAAATAGTGTGTATTGGAGTGAACGCCAAGCCGAAAAGCACTAATCTACGTTGGAGAAAACTATTTGCATATCAAATGCATTGTGTTGAATTTAATAAAAAAATACACATTTTCTCATTAATTGATTTCACTGTGTTAAAAACATCCGCATTGCTCTTTTCCTTCAGAAAAAAACAACATACATTATTATCGACAACTTAGGCTGCAAATTTGATAACAGCCTGCGTACCGAACGTGTGAAGTCAATTGCAATTCGCAGGTTTTTTTAACGCGGATAAGTTCTGGATACCGATTATTCATGTGGGGTGATTAACAATCTTTTCACGGCATCTATACGTATTCGAGGGTAACTTGCCTTGGTTAAAACTGATAAAAAACACATAGATTGATAAACTTCCGCCCACGAGATCAATAAACTTCGTACATTAAACATTAAATGCCACACAGACACCCATTGAATGTATCAAACACCGCCTACCTCTGTTCGAGTACCCAACACACGTGGGAAATAAAATAAATATACACGGCAAGGGCTAGGCACCAAGTTTTTCAATTTTTCGGCCCGTGTCTGACCTGACATGAGTTGGACATTAGTTTCCTTTCGACGAGTGAAAGTTTACGCGAGAAGCGCCATCTGCTGGAGAAATTCGAAACTAAAATTACGACTAAATACAAAAGTTTGCGAGTTTTTTTTTATTTATAAATCTTTTGAAGTATTACTTTTCCCAAAAACAATAACACAGAAAAGTGTTCAATAATACAACATTTTAAATAGAATCTATTATGGTAACATCTCGAAATAACGGACTAGTGCGGCTGAGACAATTTATGTTAAAGTCGAAAGTCAGTCTTCTTTTTAAGCAATATTGCTCACATATTTCACATAACTCTGGTTTATTATGATCAGTTTGGCTTAACTTGAATGGTATGATATTGGCGTTATGTTTACAAGAGTAAACAAATAAAATTCACACGGGTAGGCGTGGCTTAGCGCACGTTATATCATAGGCCGGCACGCGTTAACATTGCTGCGGCTGTGTGACTACGTGTTAATTATTTGGATAAAAGAAAATTGCATACGATCACCACATTATCAGATTTGCCTCAAGAATTTTCAAATTTTGATCGGAAATTTTGTCGATTATATCAAAGATGAACTGTATTCCGCTTGTATGTATAATATTATAAAACTAATTTTTTGTTGTTTACGGTGCCAACCGTAATGAGTATAAACAAAATCTAGACTGGATTGATAAAATATTGTATGAAAACAGAAATATATTTTCAAAAATCGAAACATGTTTGAAAAAGGATTTTTTTATGATTGATTACTCGTTACTCGTCACTTGTTAGGTACTCCAGTAACATCCATAAACGCAACATTTGTATCATTCAGAAAATATGATTAAAACAGAATTTAAATCAACACATAACCTAAAATACACAAAACGATAGCAATATTGAATGCATTGTTTATAGCCGGATTCACATCTGAAGCAACCGTCAACATAGACGAGCCAGCACAAATGGATTCGAAAGAGTGAGTACGTAAATCAATATTGCAGACTGATGACAGTTCGTCTGTAAATATTTTAAAATATTTTCTTTTCGTTTAAATAAAAATTTAAGTAATGTTTCTTCAAAACAAGATCGTGATAATAAAAAATCAAGTCGTAATTTTTATTTATCTTACAGGTGAGATAATTATATGAAAGCTTCAGTGTTAATATCTACCAAGAGCATATACGCCATGACTTTGAAGGGGGGAGTGTGTCACCACAATATATGGTGTGTAGACCCAAGCGATCAGATGGTCTGGGTTAAACTCCCGCAAACGTCAATATCAAATTTACTATTTGAGATATCGGACATGGGTGTTCCCCTAATTTCCCTAATATTAATTTTTATCTATTTTTGTAATACTAATTTATGTCACTTTTAGGGTGTTAACTGTCAATTCTTGGTCGAAAGACAATATATTTAAAAAAAATAAAACACAATTCATTTGTACTACTTCCACATGTTTATAATGATCAGGACCGGTTTCGCTCATCACGAGCATTATCAACTGATGAAAAATCATTATAAAAAAAAAAAAAAACAATTTATGTATTACGACATATCTAAATTGATATATATTTATCCTGTATTACAATCCGTAATGCAAACCTCATGTCGGAGTCTGTGGTATAATGATGAGCTGTACGATTTGATGGGTCTGCGTTCAAGTCGCGGAATGGTTTTATGTTCAATTTAGATTTTTTTGCAATTTAAATTTTGAGATCTTGAGTAGGTTGTTCGTGATGTTTTTTCTCTTCTTGGTTGACTTAAAAAATCTCATAGAATTAATATTATTTGATTTAACAATATCTGGCCCCAATGGCAAATATTTTAATTACTTCTTCGTTCTCTTTATTCATATTTAATATACAAGTTTTCCTGTTTGATCTTATATTATCTATTGCATTTTGAACTATGATGACATCGTTAGAAATATCATTCTACGTCTCAATAGTGTTTGACTGACACTATAGTTTATAGTTTCTACTTTATTGTAGATGGCGTATCAAAATGACTCCGGCGGGGATTCCCCTAGAGAAAATCCCAGATGTTCCGCTGGTTATAAATACCATTAAGTTACAGAGGCAGAAAAAGTGTAATACCATTTATAACTTCATTATGAAGCATAATGTGTAAGATAATGTAGTCTAACTATCTCAATTATTGCAATATAGGAACATAACCTAAAATTAAACTAACATAATAACGGAGTTTCTCTATTCTACTTACTTTTATAATTATATATGCTGTGTTTTCCACTTATTGAGTTGCTGTCGATGCTTACATAGTAATTATTGTCATATTCTCCACTTTTACTTTAACACATTTCATAAAATACTGGTATTTCATGCTTCACCGGTCACGTCTTATACCCAAATACGGCATCAACTATTCCGGAAAGAAAAATAGTTTCCAAATCTCTCTTCGCGTAATTGCGTTAATGTATTATTTTTATATCACATTCCAATATCAAATCGAAAGCTTTTAATTGAACTAAAAACGGTATTTAAACTAAAAATATACTTCATCATTGTTTAACGTATTCACATCAAAAATAAGAATAGTAAATAAAAACATTACGAACAACGTATTAAGAATTGTACTTTTGTTAATGATTCAAAGACAATCATTCTCATAAAGTGATTTCCCCACACAAAGCCTTCAAGCGAACACATCCTTTTAGTTAGTATTACTTAACTAGTTCACATTTCTGTCCAGACCCAGACTACCCTCTGTCGACGGCTTTAGGTACTTGGGGGTACACATCACGGGAGATGGCAATCCGCGTAAAGAGCTCGCAATCCGATTAGGGATAGCTGGAGCAACTTTTAACTCAATGCAGAAAGTCTGGGACTCACGGTTGTACTCGGTCAGAACCAAGTGCCACTTATTCAACGCATGCATCCTGACATTGTTGCTTTACGGTTGCGAGTCATGGCCCCTCACCAAGGCACAGGGTAACCGTATACTGTGCTTTGAAAACAGATGTTTGCGGCGAATACTGGGGGTACGGTGGTTTGATTTTGTCAGGAACTCGGAGGTAAGAGAGCGGACGGACCAGCCTCTTATTACGTCCAAAATAAAAAAGCGACGATGGACCTGGCTTGGACACGTGCTGCGGATCCTGCCTGTCTCTTCTACCAACCAGGTGGATTCCGTCGCCCTGGAAGGCCGCTGATGACCATCCATAGGATGTATTCGGCGGAGCTACGGGACGCTGGGATGACCTGGGAGGAGATGAGGAGGCTGGCGGGAGACAGAGTAGCTTGGAGGAACCGCGTGATGTCCATATGCCCCGAATAGGGAGCGGATATGGTTTAAAAAAAAAAGTTCACATGCTAGAAAGGGATATAAAGACTTGGTCTGTACCCACCCTAGCAAGAACCTTTACAGGAAACAAGGAACCCGTTTCGCGGACTCCACATATAGTTTCAGTAGGAAAGTAGAGGCAGGAAAAAAAATGAAATTCTTAAATAACTTAGATTTTATTAAAAAAATAACTTTTCCAAAATCAAAAAAACGCGTCCGTGGTCGAATGATCAACGTCATCGGTTTCGGTTGCGATGCTAACGGATTCTAATCCCAGTATGCACAGTTTCATAACATAATTTTCCAATTGATTTCTGTTCGGAATAGTCGCGTAGTGGATATATTCTCTGCATAGGGAGCGGATATGGTTCACGAGGAAGAATTCGGAGCACTTTTTACCACAAGATTCCTCGAAGATACGTTCGCTTATCTTTTTACTTCCACCCAAGTCATGGAAGCGTCGTGTATTTTCGCCATGTACGCTTTATGGATGAATATCAGCGACTTTCAAGGATGGTGGAGTCAGTTCGATTGAAAGAATATGCATCCAGGCCGGTCGTCGCTTCTTAGTATGGGACGCTATATGAGAGGCTGCGGAAAGCTGAATAAATAATGAAATTATAAATGATTTATAACTTATCAAAATGATCTATTCAAAAAACCATTGTATAGAATGACAAGTATTTATTTCCCGGCTTCGCCCGGGATAGATTCGAACTCATTCTTTATTCATTAGGTGTACATAACACGCTCACTTTATCATATAGGCAGAGCATTTACGATGTTTCTATAAATATAACGTTTGTGTAATAGGTAGGTTTACTCGTCTTCATCCTGGTAATACAACCAAACGCAGACTACGGAAATACAAATATCTGTGTCTGCTTTATTTTGGTGTTAGCTTATGTCGAACGTTGAAAATATCACAGTATAACGTACCTCATGTAACACACACTCACAAAATATAGTCAATCAATTAATAATAACGTTAAAAGTTGAAAATAGCACAGTTGACCTAGAAATATCAACCAGAATGATGATGTGCAAATGTCACGTCAATACTGCCTACCGTTTGGGAGGAGTTCTTCAGACATACAGACATTCCTACACATGTATTTTCTGTTTTATAGTATAGGTACAGTTAACAACAAAAATAAAAAATAAATGATAATAACGGCGACGTAGAAACAAATTCGTCACCCGTTTTTCTAAATACTAAAGACAGTTATGTCTCTCATTAAAAGTAGACATTTATAAGATAGGTGTTATATTTAATATTATGCAGTGGCGCGACATAAATTTAACAATGAATCGGTTATAATATTTAAGTGATTCTGTACCTCTATTAATTTCGGTGAAGTTAGTGAGTAAACTTCGCAAATTATACATACCTCATGGAGAAGTTAAGCCGATGAAATCTTCGAGCACTTCAGATGCTAGTAATAAGATATCAGAGGTTGCTGTAGAGCTTTAATCTTATACCGTAGGTTACAATTTCACTATTATAGATTCAAAATTTTACCATAGACAGCTAACCCGCGGCAAAATGGGGTAGCTTATGCTGCGAACTAAGGATTAATTAAGGAAAGGATTAAATAATAACCATTAAGTAAGATAATATAAATGATAATCGTTGGCTTATTTGAAAATGTATAAACATGCATATTGTAAATAATGATATATATTTTTCCATCAAATCAATAGTCATATATTTTTTGTATGTGATTTCCTCAACTATGTCAGCTCCCAATGTGGGGCATATGGACTCTTAATGGATAATCTCAAAACAGATTTGGTTATAATTCAGTCGGTAAAGATATAATATAGACATTAAAAAAGATATCTGGCATTACAGCTAACAGCCAAGGTGTTAGATATTTCGAATTTTGAAATCACACGAGATCAACTCAAATGGGAATTTTCGTTTACTCGCTTAAGATCAACTCGAGGGGAAAAGACTTCACATACACCCATGCCGAAGGTGTCAAATTTGAATTGAAAAAATCCAAATTTGTTATTGACTTTACTGAGACCCACCTGATCACTAGGGTAAGGCTCTTACCACTATAAGGGTATTACTAGTAGTGAGCTAATCACTTTCGATATGGCCTGTTTTTAGGATCGGATGGATGGGAAGGGAATTTAGATATCACAGACATCCTTGCCTTTAAGCACAAATCTATAAATAAATTGAAAAAATACTTTATTAAAGGGTCCTTACTTGAATGAGAAGCTCGAAGACACCTGAACCGACCAACACAGTGTTGACTATTCGGCTACAGGTTCGGGTGTTTTTAGCTAATGTTAATTTGATCGATTCGTTTGTCGTCTTCAATTTGTGTTACGTGGTTTCAACATTAAATTTAGAAATTGATGTGACGTGATATTAGATATATTCGTGTAACGAAATAGCACGCATACAGCTCACTATCATGTATGTTCAAAAATGACACGTTCTCATAACGCAAAAATTACGTATGGGCCCATCCGTAAAATAAACAACTAAAACGCAAGAGCAAGTTTCTGGTAATAAAGGAATGCCTAATGTATACATTACTTACAATTCCTTTGATAAATATAAATGCACTCACTACTATAGTCAAGACATCTAAACAAGCAATGGCCTCTAAATCGAGCATCCACGTAAAATCAGGGGTGTCAAAAGGACGGCCCGCGGGCCATGAGTGGCCCACGTTACATTCAGATGCGGCACGCGACTTGGTTAAGTTGGTTTTTAACGTTTTTGTACAAAAATAATTTTAAAGCCATAGCAACTTTCGTGTAGTATGATGAATCATGTTGCTCGTATTTTAAGGCTGTTTTCAGCAATGAAAATTACTTAATCTCAATAATCTCAAATTCTTTAAATCATCAAGCTGGAAAAAAAAACAATTATTTGCAACTTCAGTGACTAACCCGCTGGTATAATTTTTTTAACATGTCCGCTCCCAACGTGGAGCATATGGCCTCCTAATGGGGGTGTCTCAACAGAATTTTTCTATGAGAACTGCTTGTTACTCAGTTGCTAAACCTCCTTTTTTTTCAAAGAAAATAGAGATAGAAGGATAGGGCTAGGACAGGACTAGTGGTTAGCTAATCGCTCTCGCTACACCCCGTTTGAGGATCGGATAGGTGGGAGGGGGTTTTTAGACATCACAAACATTCATGACTACGACCAGAAACCATAAAGCGATTGAAAGATCAATTTATAAAACTGTTTGCACCGGGAATTGAACCCGAGACATTCGTAACCGTAGCCAAAGACGCTACCAACTGCGCCACGGACGTCGACATGTAATATATTACTTTGACAAAAAAAAATACACAACAAGATTGAGTTTGACACCCCTGATGTAAATAATTCAACAAAGAACAGAAACGATATGCTAACGACAAGCCTAAGACGCGTGTCCACTGACATCCTGCCTATCTCATCAGCACACCTTCCGTCAAACTTTACTAACAATAAAAAATCGTTTAGAATTAGTATGGCGTTAACGAATCTGATAAAATAATGAAGATTAACCTATTCTTAGGGATATTAATTTATTCTATCAGTCACGGGTTTGGTATCAGCGGTAAATATCAACATTCGACTAATGAATATTTTGTAACAGTCAATTAACATTCGTTTTTTTTTATAAACTGTCAAAAAAACATAACCGAGCATAACATACCATGCAAAGGACTGCTAACAAAAGTGCTATTTATTGTCACTTAAATTGCATTCATATTTGTTGATAAAGGTACAATATTTAAAGGTTTATATTATTATTTCGGTATTTTTGAATGATCTCATATTAAGATGCATTTATTACTATTGTGTTTTCATTATTTATTTCAGCAAAGTAATCTGAACAAAGAGCATCGCAATGTAACAATATTACTTTAAAGTTTTAAATTAAGAAATACTACCCATGTGATCACCGATTGGGCGAGTGTGTTGAAGCGAAGGACCGATGAGAAGAAGACATTTATGGCTAGATAGATAGAATTAAAAATCATTGAAGCGGAATAACCATAAACAACACAAAAATTAGTCGTTAGAGAATACATACATTGATTCGACAGTATAAGCTAATTCCAAATTTAAAATATAATATGTATGGAATATAGAGTCCCAAAGTATGATAGATGCTTCTGCAAACATGCTGATGTTTATAATAACGAATATAATAATTATTGTCAGTGTTTCCATAGCATCAATCAATCAATTGGATGTCAATTAATTGATAATCAAAAAATATTATCGTAGATCTTGCGGGCTTGCAACTTTCTGTTGACACATTCCAAGACAGACTGTCCCCAGCCTAATAATTTAGTGAAATAATTTCGTTACGACAATTATTTTCAACTTACTGATACATCGATTCGAGCATCGCGATCCACCGGTGGATACGATGGTTTGAGTCTAACTAATTTACATCAACTGTCATGATTTATATCAAAATGAAGTATATAAAAAAGCACGTGTCATATTTTTCTATGAAGAACGATAATTTGTAGATATGGCCTCTTAATGGAGGTATGTTAAGAGAAGTTTTCTACGAGAACTGCTTGTTACTGAGTTGCTCAACCTCTCTTTTTTTCGAAGAGAATAGGGATGGAGGGATAGGGCTAGGACAGGACTAGTAGTTGGTTAATTGCTCTCGTTATCCTCGTTTTTAGGATCGGATGGGTGAGAGGAACCCAGGACATCCGTAAAAGTAGCCAACTGCACCATGGAGCCGACATATACTATATTTAATAGTACTTTTAGTCTTTTATAACCGTGTAAATGCATAAAATCAATGTAAAAAAAAAAATTGGCCAGTTTCCTTAGACCCTGCAGAGAATCGGGTAATATTATTGTCTTTCCACTGAAAATTGAAGTTGGCGCCATTCGGGCGATCGAATCATTGTACCGGATCTAGTGACGAGACAAACCCGTATGAAAATCCGCCTGCATATGTATAACTCGAGATGTCAACAAGAAAAATACTAGGAACTACAAGTCAATAGTTTACAAAGAAGAATCTTCTATTAAGTGCTCCTAGGAAAGACAAATTAACGTCGGTGCGAGGCGGGGTCGAGGCTTCCTTGTTTTTAACCTTATCAACTGTGTAAATTAGTAAGGTGAAGGTTAACATTTAATCTTCGTAGACAGAACCATAAATCTATTGATAAAAATATTACGTATCTACTCGTAGTGTCGTAGTACACCAGGAATGTAATAGTATTTGATTCGATAATCAAATACACCTATCCGTCAATTTACACGATATGTTTGTTTTTAAAAAACGCCGTGTAATTAAAAACCGTTTAAATCAAGTTTATATATTATTTGTATTGATATCGGTTTGAATTAATACAATTTTCTTCATGTATTACTTTAAAATGTAACATATTTAACTGTAACACACAAAACTGCGCCTACGCACGATATGTGACAGAGAGAGTGTGTGGGTGAGAGAGAGAGAGGGGGGAGAAACAGACAATGTGTAAATTTAATGTTGACAGGTGGCACTGTCACCTGGAATATAATAGTATCACAAAACGACATGCGATATTTATACATACATTAAATCTAGTCTAAATGTAGAAGTTTATAAAATTCTCAAAAATCTGGAAAGACTATTTTTAATTACGTAAAATCATGAATTGATTATGTAGAATGATGACAGCATTTTTTCTTTTTTTTTTAATAAATAAGTAAAATTAATGATTTATTTTAAAACGTGTAAAATAAAGAACTTACGAAAAATGCCGTGAAAAAAGCTTAAAAAAAGTACCCTGTAAATCTAAGGAGATGGTATGACGAATGATTTTACCAATTGCTTTTTTGTTTATCTTACTCACAGTTTTGCATTTGATTCCTACATTTGATGAAAAATTATCAATCATGACATTTTTTCTACAGCGGGTAATGATTTATATTATTAACCCTTTCCACGCGATAGAAAGATAAGCTATGAGACGTAAAGAAAGTAAGCAGCATACTTTGTAGCTTTAATATCATTGAAATGGTAAAAAAGGAATTTTATTAATACATTCGAGCGCTCTGGTATTTAAATTTGGTCGGCTTGTTGTTTTTTTATTTATCATCCCTCGAAATGTTTTCTTTCTTACCGACATTAATCTACTTCGACTAAAGGTAAAACATTATCCCAGTGATAAAGCGCCTGTTCGGAGCAACACAACCGTACCGGATTAAATCTAACGGGACGTAACCCTACTTAGTTAATTATATTTGCTCTAAGCCCAAATTTAAATAAAAAGGTAAATAATTATTGCACAGTTTCATTGAAGATATACACCTTATTAAGATACTTACACTTTTTTTAAAAACTATGTCCTCTCCCAATGTGGAGCATATGAACTCCTAATGGAGGTATCTAAACATAAGTTTTTCTACGAAAACTGCTTGTTACATAATTATCAACCTCTCTTTTACGAAGTGAATACGGATAGAAGTATAGGGCTAGGGCAGGACTAGTGGTTGGCTAATTCCAATAACTACGATTGTGAATTTTGAAAATTTTAAATAATTTCCATAATTAAAATTTACAAGTGTGAATAATGCACACACCATTTACAAAAGTAATGTTTTACTGTAACTTACGAGAAATTCTAGATGTTTGAAAGGTCATTGTGATCAACTGAAAATTGAGAATAAAGTCATACACAAATATTTTTTTGTCTACCCGAGTGTAAAAATAAGTTAAGGCCATATAAACAAAATAATTTTTATTGTGCGGAATTATACTAAAATAACGAACTATGCGAAATAATCTCATTCGACGGTACTCTGCCTTGCCGATAGAAGTTTCACGTCAATTTCACAATTTCAAGTCAATCGACACGATAATTAAGATTAAAAGTAGCTCCACACCACAAAAAGATTATCGATTTTCCTCCCTCATACTCATATGTCTTCACCTGTGCTGATTTCTCGATACTTTGACCTGGTATGCCGTGCCTACATACTACAATAAAACTGTCATCAACGTTCAATATAATCAATCATATTCAATTGCAATAACGTGTAAATGGTTTGCATAATAGTATTATCTACACCAGTGGTGCACAATCTATTTGACACAAGGGCTAAGTTATTAATTCTGTAAATAGACTAGACCACGGGTGACGACCTGCGGCCTTATAGGGTTTGAAGTGTTGAAATAAACAAATACATAAATAAATAAATTTCATTGTTTTCCTTCATTTACAAAATAATGAACACACTGATACATTGATTTTAATGTAAGTGAATGCGGCCTTCCGACAGGAAAAGGTTTGGTTTGTAACTGGTGGACTAGACATACATTATATTATTTAAAATTCAAAAGTTGCATATCGTGGGAGCTCAGGCTGAGTCACATACACTTACCAAGAATTAGTAGAAAACAGTATCTTTTTTTGTTTTCCTGATACAAAGTTTTATGAATTGTTACGTCTTTTCCAAATATTGTCACTCCAGTGGGACAACTATTGATCTAATATAAAATTGTTAACTTAGTCATTCCATTGGCTATGTTACTAACGTAACGCGTTTCGATTCATTAATAAACATCTTCAGACTAAATATATCGCAGGGTTATTTATTTCTACGGTTAACAACAATTCAAATTCTTAAATTAAAAGTGAAGGGTAGGGTGGGTCTGTTTCCTTCTACCGGTCGTGGGGAGGGGTTAAGACATAAACAATGACAGTTTTTTTAATTTTAGACTATTTAATTTCGTTTATAATTTCTCTTGTTTGATTACCTGCAAATTCTTCCCATAGTTCATGAACCAACTATTTCATATACTTTAAGACATCGACTGAGGGTGCTTGATGTAATTTCAATATCAAATTTGAATTATTGAAATTTTGTACACTTCCATATATTTTGTCACTAACGACCCGGGTTTCGCCTTTCGGCACCTTCAGGCACTCTAGCGCACGAATGGACTCGAACTGACAGACAGTAAACAGTGTCTAACGTTTATATAGAAGATACAAATACGACACATATTATTTACAAGATAAAATATTATATTATTTACGAGATAAAATATTTAACATGTGGAAGTGATACAAACAAATCGTGTTTTTTTTAATATAATGCCTTTCCACCAAGAATTGACAGTTAACACCTTAAAAGTGAACAATAATGATTACAATAAAACTACTAATAACACAAAAATTACTAGTTTTTGGAGTTGAAAATCCCAAGGGAAATAAATTTAACAGTGATGAGGCAGTGGAATAACTAAGTTACCAATATTGAAAATGAAATTCCACACAGTTACCTCTGAATGCATAGAAAATATTCCCAAGATCCGGATGGAAACCGTCTTTTTTTTTGTTTTCATTGTGAATCGTATTTAGTTCATGTAGTTTGATTAAGCCTTCATTCGACAAGGTTTGTATAATATCTAAATTTTGAAATATGTACATAATACGAACTGTACGAATGTTGAGGACAGTGCATCATTATCATTCTTATCCTTTTACCATCAATTTCGTCATCAATTTTGTTTTCTGTGGTCTCATGCGAATGTCAACGATTCTGCTTTTTGCGTGTTATGCTTAATTGAGCGCTCATAAAAGCGGCAATAACTAGACAATAAACGTTTATTTTAAATACTTACAATAACCACACGCATCTTGTATTATTGAAATATATGTGAAATCATTGAACGAATCGAAATGGAAAATAACGCGTTACGGAAGAGAGAGCAATTATTCGCAAGAAACTCTTTTTAATGATATGGCAAATTAAAGAAATAATAGTTAGGTGCACAAGAGAAAGTGACGCGTCTTTCGGAAGACACATAATATTGCAAAAAGTGTATTATTGTAAATAAACCCAGAGGGTCATTCGCCTATCGCCTGTGGCAATGCATTGACTTGCTTCTGATTAATATAAATACGTAAAGATGAGGTATTAATGCCAGTTTTTTCCGCTATCCAATCCTAAAAATAGGGTGTCAATAGGCTAACAAAAAGTCATCTCCTAACGTCGTCACTCGATTAGTATCTCTCTTCAAAGTAAATGATGGCAAATCTAGATTTGATTTTACCCTCTGAACTGCAGCCAACGACGTTGACCACTACATCACAAACCCGACAATACAAATGGTATTCTCGAATTACACGGGGCACGTTTTCGAGTAAATAAATCTACCGTGTTAATCGAGGAATAAATTAACACTAGCTCGGACTAGAGCTATCGTTGTTCTACAATACACGTATGAAACAATCAATTAGTATCAAACGTGATAGGGCTGGCATAATATGTTCTAAAATACAAACAATACTACCTATCAAGTATTCACAATCCAATTATCCGTTAATTAGGTACAAAGACTCCCTTGACAAGCCCTTATCAGTAATTAGTCACAGATTTTGGCATGCACCAACTTCGTGTGTACAATTAACGAACGTCAAAATTAAGGCAGTGGTACAAGAATAATTAATGACTGCACACTCAGACAGGATGGGAAACGAAATTGTGAGGGGTTGTATTTTATTTGCCCCTTGTGAAACATTAAACTAACATTTTTTTTCCCATGTCCGCTCCCAATGTGGAGCATATGGTCTCCTAATGGAGGTATCTTGACAGAATTTTTTCTACGAGAACTGCTTGTCACTCAGTTGCTCTACCTCTCTTTTCTTTTTCGAAGAGAGTAGGGATAGAAGGATAGGGCTATGGCAGGACTAGTGGTTAGCTAATCGCTCTCGTTACGCCCCGTGAGGATGGGGTTGGTGGGAGGGAGGACTCAGACTACGAACAGAAATCCATAAATCGATTGAAAGATTAATCTATGAAAACCGTCCGCACCGGGAATTGAACCCGAGACATCCGTAACCGTAGCCAGCGACGAAACCAACTGCGCCACGGACGCCGACATAACATACTACGACATAAAAGCTATGTACTGTATTTCCTCGACTATAAGAAGTCATCGTCAATATGGACGCACCCTTTTTACCTGCACTTATTAAGTCAGTAACTATTTCAATCTACTATGGTCGGCTCCGTGGCGCAATTGGTGGCGTCTTTGGCTACGGTTATGGATATCTCGGGTTCAACTCGCAGTTCAGACAGTTTCATAAATTGATCTTTCAATCGATTTATGTATTTCCGTTCGTGGTCATGAATGTTTATGATGTCTAAAAACTCCCTCCCACCCATCCGATCCTTGTAGGTACACGAGGCGCAGCGAGAGCGATTAGTTAACTACTAGTCCTGTCCTAGCCCTATCCTTCTATCCCTATTCTCTTCGAAAATAGAGAGGTTGAGCAACTGAGTAACAAGCAGATCTCGTAGAAAACTTCTGTTGAGATACCTCCATTAGGAGGCCGTATGCTCCATGGTTGTCACAATATATAAAATATGTGATCAATGTGTATTTTCATTGTCTACGCACTCAGATCTATGGTTAGGCATCAAATAACAAGGAAAATTATAATTTAAGACATCGACTGAGGGTGCTTGTTGGAATTTCAATATCAAATTTGAATTATTGAGATTTTGTACACTTCCATGTATTTAATGTTTCATGATTCATTAAATAATGTTTCATTAAATACATGGAAGTGTACAAAATCTCAATAATTCAAATTTGAAGGAAAATTACATTAAAAATAGTAGCACTGATCCAATTTTGTAGAATATGCATACAGTCTGTACTTTGCAATTGCGTTTTGAATCTTTGAAATGCTCTCCTGTAAAATCTCATGTTTGAAGATATGGGATTATGCGTAGGGAGTGTCATGATTATGACAGTATAGGCGTTTAAAATAAGCATATAACATTTATACATAATTATAAGACGCAATCCGAATTCAAAGATTCCAAAATAAGTAAAAATATTCGTCTTATAATCGAGTTAATACGGCATATAAAAAAATTGTGTTGAGTTATCTAAATATTAACCGAAATTGACGAGTCAAAAAGTGGTAGATTCACCTCTATGGAGTAAGTTATAAAAATCCTTATTGCTATTGCGACAACCAAACACTGCTCTAATATCTAATGAACACACTATAGTAGCATCATATAACACCTTAACTCAATAAAAGATGAAATTTGAACCTTATCACTCACCCTTAAGACATTATTTTTCCAACCAATTTATTGAAAGCCTTGGCATAAAAACAGCAAATGTCACAGAACTCATTTCTGTCGAGAGAGGATAAAAACATAATAATTATCTTGGTTGTAAAAGACCTTTACTGTTTACGGATGTGTTTTTAGAAAAGCGGAGTGTTTTTGAGAGCTGATTTGAGGAATTTATGATTTTTTTAAATACGCTATGACCTCGTATAACACGGTTGATGAATTGTGACATATTTTTGTAAAACACGTTTTATGTAACACGGTTTCAGCATTTTTTTATAGAAAACGATCATATAATGGAAAGAAGTTTGAAAGTTCAAGAGGGTATTACCACAGAACTTGGCCCCATCACGAAATACGTAAAGATTTATACGCTAAAATGAAACAATCGCTTATTACAGAATTTTTAAAGCTTAAATCCAGAAATACTTCACGAGTCCTCCGATTACTCACAACCAATCTAGAAAAAGAGTCGAACATAATGTATATTGTTTAGATTGTTTATTAAAAAAAAATAAAGGATACACACTTCGATATTTTTTTGAAACCCACACACAAATTTTGTATGAATTTAAAACCTCGTATAACACGGATTTGTATAAGACGTTTTTGTAGAACAATATGACCGTGTTATACGAGGTATAAGCGTATATCTTTGCACAGTTGTATGGAGACATAGACAGGCAATGGAGAAATGTAATATAATGAAAATAGGGAGAAGTAGATATTTGTTGTATTCATGTTGTGTTCAATATTTGCATAGAGAAAAATAAAATATTAATAAAACAGCCGTAATTTTATAATACATACAAAAACAATGATGTGTATTCGAACAAATTTTATAAAATCGTTTTACAAAGTAACACGCTCACATTGAATGAGACTTTGTGGAGTTACGAGCTTTGCATTCTAGGATAACGATAAAATATTAAGTATTTCACTGAAATTTTGGAAATAATATTTTTACAAAATTTGTACAACATTTCTAACAACAGTGTTCTCATTTAACAAAACGTAAGTATTTTATGTTTTCTTAAATTAATGTTATGAACAATAATTGTGTATGGTTTATAAACATTATAAAAAATAATTCGTAATAATTGACAGTAAAAATCATAAAGCATGACTTCGATGACTACTTGGAATGTCGACGTATATAATATATTACATTACAAAATGAAAGCCTATTTCAGAATACGCAAGTATAGGCTGACCGTAAAATGTACGTAATAAAGAGTATGAATATTAATTTTTTTATCAAGAATTAGCGCCGTTTTAAATACAAAATCTAAATTATGAAAAAAATGTTACGTAGTAAGGTAAATTAGTAAATTTGTATGAAATCGGGTGATAATCTTTTTACAAAACGTCGATAGTTTATAGTTAGATCGAGCTGCGAGTATTATTATGCGAATTTTCCCTTAATACAGCTAACGCTAATACGACATGGAAATTAACAAAAAATACAATACTATGTATCTTATACATAAAGGAGAAATGATTTAATAAGTATTTGCTTGGTACAACCCATTGTAATAAGGCAAATAAATCGAACTATTCAGGTTTAGAAGAATTTATTGTAAAATATACTTGATAGTTCTGACGGCCCGAAACTGAAATGGGTGTTTGAGTTATGGAGGCAGTAAGATAGATTTTAGTAAGATCTATCGTCTGAAAAAACAAGCTCAGCTTATCAGTTAGATATATCATGTATTTTTTACGTAATTTGTAGAAGTCAATTTCATTCACAGCTTTTAGTGGCAAAAAAACTATAATTAATAGTACTATCAAAAAGAATTACGAATATTTAAATCGAATTCGTAGATGATTGACGAATCTCTTAACGTAATTAGTTTAACAATTGATGGTATAGTATTATCAACATGCCGCCACCGAATTTGAAACTAGAATTGTCAATCTAGAATAAATTTCTCCAATTACCATTTTATGCAAAATAAACATCTTGTCTACTTTTAATGACCGTCGCTAAAATATTATCAGTTTTGGAATTTATTGAAATTTCAGTTCTGGTTGAGTATGGCAACATTCCTTACGTGATGGTGGCACCCTTACTAGCGGCCAAGTTCAATTGGTACATCTATAAAGGTTTTCACGTTATTTCATTGATGTCGATTTTTTTTTTTGAATTATTGAGATTTTATACATTTCCATGTATTTCGTCATTCGTGTGCTCGAATGTCTGAAGATGCCGAAAGGCGAAACCCGGGTCGTTAGCGACGAAATACATGAAAATGTACAAAATCTCAACAATTCAAATTTGATATGGAAATTCCATCAAGCAATATCAGTCGATGTCTTAAATTATATAAAATAAGGTTTTGTGACTTAACGCCGTCTGCCACGCCACTTTAACGACTGTATATTTTAACGCTTGTAGAACTAAATGTTTACCTATCATAAAGTACAAAGTTATCACCTGAAAAATTCGTACAGTTTTATGGGGTAACGAAATGCTCATTGAGTCTAACTAGTCCAGATGAATTGATAATATATTTTCAGCTCACTACGTCTGTCCCTTCCTGAATTATCCGTTAGCTAGCTGAAATGTGTATACAATATTATTTGAGTTAGTATGTATAGAAATATAAAAAAATAAATCGAATATTTCGTTATTTTTTTAGATTTTCTACACACGGTGTCAAATAATTGTGCGCAAACAATGCGAACAGATACCGTGTCCGGTAGTCGAGAGTACCTCTTCGGTCTACTCTTCATCAGGCAGCTCGCATAACGTTACCTACATAGCAGCGCTGGTTCCTGATATTGAACATTCGCGACCCAGATTTCGTCCAAAGCGTTGACATTTTATCAATCACCACATTCATTGCTTTCCGACTAGACACGACACAAGTTAAGCAACATTTTACCGTCGCAATTCGAAAATAAGTTAGATATTTCAAATGCATGTGCTGAATATTGGAGGATCCTTGGGTTCAATAATATCTGTCCACTCTGTGATTGAAATGGTGATTTTAATCAGCATGTATTTTTACGACTATTGTTTACCAATATATGTCTCGCGATCAAGGGTTTCAATACACAATTGGAAATTTGGATTCATTTATTCTAAATACAAAAAAATGTGTAGTTTCATCTAAAAGTATGAATTAACGTGAACGTTCATTCCTACACACCAAATCAAGAAAACGGAGTGCTTTACAAGTTACAAGTAGTTTTCAGTCGGCTAAAATGGTGTTTTGGCCAATTGATGTAAACCTCAAAATTGAAATTGTTCAGGAGAGTAAAAACTGTTTTTATCGAAAATATTATATGATAAGTTGCGTTATGAATCTTTGAAATGTACTCCTGTAAACTCTCATGTCTGCAGATACGAGATTATACGAAGGGAGCTTCGATATAATAGTAGCTTGCATCAAGTAGCCGAGTCAGAATTTTCAAACCTAAAACCAATGTAAAATGATGTTTCCCTTCCAAAAAGTGGTCAGTTTATTTGTCTAATTTACATCATTTGGCCGAGACCTGCTCTGTGGTATTTAAAATGAAATCCAATCATTAATTCTTTCTCGTATTTTTTGAGAGTTACATCAATTGGCCAAATCACCGTCGATATGAACTACTAATATTACTCAGTTGATCAATCTCCAAATAGAAGAATAGGGTTAGGACAGGACTAGTGGTTAGCTAATCGTTCTCGCCATGCTCCGTTTTTAGAATCCATGCCTACGAACCGAAATCCATAGCTCTATTGAAAAATCAATTTATGAAGCTGTCCGTACCGGGACTTGAGCCCGAGACATCTGTTACCAAAGCCAACGACGTGGACCACTGCACCACGGACCCGACCACCATTGACCATAATATGATGTGTATTGGATGAGAGATACAGTAAACTTCCGATTATCCGTGTGCGGATCATCGGTGCATGATTCAACACATATTTCATGTGTCTTTTACAAAATTAAACTTTTAGCGATTAGAAAAGCAAAAAAAAAAACAACATTAAATAAGAGAACAAAAACAAAAAATCTTCTTGTTGATTATTCCACTTCCATAGATAATAATGATGTTTTAAATTGTCTTTCTGTAAAATAGCATTTTGGTGAAATCAGTGTTTTAACAAAACAACGACGATATGCACGACAGGAGGAGCGATTAAGATTCATTTAAATGCATCTTCGTAAGACATTTCATATACAATCATAAAACCGGGTAACTGCACTTGAGCAATTTTTCCAGGACAGAAAAGAATATTATATTCAACCATCAAGCGGAATTACTTTTTTACTTGACAATAACGAATGTTGAAATTGTTAAGTCTTTTCTATTCTCTGATAAATTTGTCCAAATGGAGATAGCCGGTTTGCAGATTAAGCAGTGATTATACGATCATGTAATATAATATATATCGACTCTACGAGTTAAACATTGAATGTGGTATTATATGAAAATAATCTATGACATAATAATATTGAGTCGACACAATTGTATGAAATACAAAAAAATTCAAATATCGAACATTCGACGGTAAAACAAAATGAGCCAGTGTGTAATACGAGATAATGGTGTCATAGATCAAATTTCGAATATGGAATATATTTCTTAATTTCTCCCTTTCGAGACGTATTGGTGTCCTTGCAAGATTATTGAGACATGTTTTTTTGACTAGATAGAGAAGCTAATTTTATATTCTATGATAGAGTCATCTGTCGTGTTTATAACGAAGTCGTTTTGACTAGAAGTACCAGGTTTCAATTTAATATACCTGATATTTTGAAAATAGAATCAACAATATTGAGACGTGGAATATCCTACGCAGTGTTAAAAAAATAATATCCAACCGGAAACACAATCCATAAATGGTTTCTTTTTTAATGACCGATACTCACGTTTCTAGGACTAAGTTAAATGAAATAGCCAATTGTGTATATTTGCGGAGGCAGAATGTACGTATTAATTATTACCTCGCCATATTGTTTCGTGATCATTTACAGTTTAAAGTGTCAAAATGGTCGTAGGCTGGATGCTGAATCGCACAGAAGTTTCATCTTTGGCATAACTCATGAAAATCCCGGTTAAGGAGAAGGGCAACGCTGACGTTTCCTTGCTAATAATGCCTAACAATGGGGGGGAAATACACAAATTTCAAATTGAAAATGATCAAGTCCGCTAAAATATTGATAAACGTCTCAATTCATTGGAAAATTAATTGAAATATTTTATCTCTGATTTCACCTGTACAGAAACGTCATACTTTATTCCAAAAACAATTTTGTATGCCCGCTCCCAGTGTGAACCATATGGATATTTGAATTATTGAAACGGCATTTACTTAGTAGACACCATTATAATACTATGTTTCCGTCGATGACGTGATGACAAAATATTCAATAGTTTTTTTTTGCCATTATTATCTTTTTTATGTTTTAGAAGCGCTGTGATAATGTAGCGGCCTTCTGACTCAGTTTTTGCTAAGAATATTACAAATGATGTCAACTGCCTTATAAAAACAGTGATCCGACTGGATTTACAATAGCTGTCATCTGCCATGCATCTATAATAATTGTAAACACACATTATATTTATACAGTATATCTATGTAATGTGTTTTTTTTTATATTATAAATAGAAAGGTTTTTATGGAATAAAAAGATACATTAAAGAAAAGACAAATATTTCACATTACAGCTAATAATAGTCAATGGGGCCGATATTTTGAAATTTTTGAAGCACATGAGAATAATTCGGTGAGAATTTTAAGAGTTAGTTACTCGAGACCAACTCGAGGATAAAAAAACATTACTAACACCCATGCCCAAGATATTAGAACATTAATAAACTTAATTTAATATTGACCTTGTCGGGGCATAAGCCTCGTTTGCACTAAGAATTTTAATACCGATCGAATACATCGGTACCGGTATTTCGGTGATTCACAATATCAAAAAAATATATGAAAATTACCGAAAATAGCAAGGAAATTGGTGGATTGTAACTATTGCAAATTCGATAACAGTTGTAACTTTTGAAAGGATCAACGCGTGACTGAACGCAAGGTATAAACACACATTTATGTGAATACTCGTACCTTCAAGGACGATAACGAGTCTTGCTGGACAACACCTAAGACAAGAAGTGGTGGTCTAACAGTTCTATAAAATCTGCGATCCTTTAACTGAATTCAAAAATTAATCACATTTTTTTTCGATCTTGTTTAACTTTAAATTCGGATAAACCGATATTTTATATTTTCAAACCCGGTATTTTGGTACTGAAAAAACCTGAATACCAGGATTCCGGTACCGATATTGCAATCACTCGTTTACGCGTGCAATGTTTTGGCAACGTCACTAAAATCGGACGCGCTAGAAAAACAATAATGCGTGCTGAATCTAGTGACGTGCATTTATGCGGTATTTTATCAGTTTCGCCAACAACATACAATAATAAAAAAGAAACAATTTAATTATTCGACAGAAATACCTACCATAGAATGCCGGTTTTATTTACTTTATTTAATCAACATTTTTGCAGACAACATGTTACACCAATTTATTCAGATTTTTTTTTAATATCAACTTTTTGCTCTCCTGTATGCAATTTATGTTTTGCGCGGTGTTGCATGCCGGATTTGAAATACAAAAGAACGATGTTTCTTTTGGTATGATAAGTCATGTTATTTGAAAGATCGACAATTAGCTATCTCATACAGGAAAACCGATATAGAAAATTTTTCAGACGTGTTGTCAACGTAGGTATTAGGATTATCTTACACCGTGATCCTGTCTTTTATACACGGTTCTTTCGCGTTAGTTCTCGCTCTCTCTGTATATACATTTCGTTGCCAAACATTCGCTATGTCCGAGTAGAAAATATATTATTTATTTTACCATAAATTGCAATTTAAACTTGTATTGCCGGTATAGTCAATCAGTTGGCATAAGAAATTAATCTCGATAGGATGTGGTCAGTTTATATTCCGGATACTTAAAGTAATATCCCACACAGTTTTTCCTAATCGTTAAATCTAAAATTCAATATCCGCCCGATGTTCTTGTGGAATAAATAAATAGTTTTAACGGCGTAAACAAGGTGTACAAAAATGGTCAAACTTAATTTTGAAGATGATACGTGGACTTTATTTTTACCTTGCTACATTTGGTAATGAAACGCTTTAAATCAGTGGTTAGCAAACTGTATACATAAAATGGACCTAAAATATACTATCGAAACCAGTCGCTATCAATTCAATTCACGATGCATACATCAATAGACCATTCTGAAGCCGTTTATTTGATAGTAGCCTTCCATAGTGTAAAATAAAAAAGAAGTGGATGAAGGTTTTCCCAAGTTAATATCAAGCGTCTTGATTCCAGTTTGGTACCGTTCGTTAACTGAACTTATTTAATTGAATGAATGGATGAATTGTGTCTTCACCTGAAATTGGTACCCGGGCTAGAAACTAATTACCATTTCATCTGATGGAAAAGTGATGTTTATTTATAGGTCTGTCTGAGTAGTGTGATGTGTTCATGTTGGTGGTAACACTGATCGTTGAATCAATAATCTCGAGCTTATAGTTTTTTAAAGTTGGGCTAATACCTATATATCGACGGTGTTTTGGCTAATTGATGTAACCCTCAAAATTGAAATTGTTCAGGAGAGAGTAAAAATTGTTTTTATCGAAAAACTTATATGATGAGTTGCGTTGTTTGGTTATAACGCAAATTATCAGACATTTTAAAGAACTCATAAAGACTTTAAATTTCTTTTCTGTACACTGCAAGCCACCAAGTATTGAGCAGTTGCTCCTGAGACAATCCCAGTTATCGAAAAACTGTAGATACACATATACGCCCAGTCCTCTTTTTACGCGATTTTGTTTTACACGTCAATTTTTGGAACCAATGCATCGCGTAAAAAAAGGATTGGATGTAATATCAACAGATGGGATGGCAATAAGTAGTGAGTGGACGAAGGCAAGTTAGTATAACAATTGCTAATTAATATTCGTATGGTCTGTTTAATATTATGGAAAAGGATAGTAAATACCTAGTATTCATTTGAATAAAGTTGTAGGTGTTTTAGAAAATGTATAAACAAATAATTTATTCCTCTGACATAAATTGCGAATGTTGAGAAACACCCGAAAACGAAAATATGGTAAAATAGGTGTCTGTAAAGCAGCTAGCTGCTAGATCAATCTCAGTGTGGGATGATCGTCAAATTGGTGAGCAATATTGATTCATTCCTAATACTATATATAATGGTAAGTAAGTAGGCCGTCATTTTAATGCAATCAAATAACTTTTAATGAAATTGCTAAATTAGCCATCCTACTTATATCCTAAAAACATCGACATATCTAAAGGCGTTTGATTTAGAATTCTATGATTAACAAAATCTCGTGATTTTAGATTGGTTAAATTTGGGGATGATAAAACTATAAAGCCTCGCGTGTCTGGCCTTTGTGGATTTAGGATTATCGCGTGGCGATTAACCAAAATTTGATGCATTTGAGCGCAGAGGTGTGTAACTTTGCCCACTAAGAATTCACGGCGTTATTCATTTGGTGAAGTGAAATTTAGCCGTCATTGAATGAATTAAGTATCACGACAGTATAATATTCAATGCTCATTCAATCGTTAATAAATTTAAAAAATATTGAAACTGTGATACAGGATTCGCGTCAAACTTATGTAGCAACATATATTTTTATAAATTGAATAAAAACCATTCACCGAGATAATTTAAAACACTATTATGTAAATTTATCAAAAATCAAGCAGAATAAAATGGAATTCATTCAGAAATTATAATTGAACATCGACTTTTAAGAGACCACAGAATTAGAAGTCATTAAAACTTAATTACAGGTACCTAGTACTACCTACTTATTATTTTATTCGAAGTTTTAACTTTATTCCAATGTTTCGAATAGTTTGTTTAGCCAACTTCATCGTAATATAAATCAGAAAAGTGAAAGGCACAGAAGAATATAGAAGTAGATGTAACCAGTTGTACAATAATAATAATATTTCCCTATAATAAAAACATATAAAATACAAAATATGGCAAAATAAGTATTGGAATGACCATACCAAGCTCTCTACATCGTTCATCTTTTGGTACGCATGGTTCTTCCCATCCTCCTCCGTTGTCAAAGTGAGCAGTACGTCCTTCAGTAAGAACTATCAACAAGCACTCTGTGTACAAATACATCACAATAATTTCACATCACATTATTTCACGTAAATTTACAACTTCACTTATAAATAAAATGATAAACCACAATCACAGGGATCACAACTTGTTCAATTTTAATTGAATAAAACCTCTCAAAACATAAGCAACAGCTGTATTTGCTTATGAGTGACGTTTAAACTTTTCACTGTTATAATATTATACACGTTAGGTACAATGCACTAAAGTGTTAGATGTTTTCTTTAAATTTGACAAATTAAACTATGTGCAACATTCACTGGAAATTGTTTAACGGTAAACTACAAAAATATTCGCGGTTTTTTGGTCAATAAGTTACTTTTATGAACTGTTTCGCTCTAAAGATAAAATGTTGCAGCGAACTGACACGACAAAGCGCTGGCACGACGGAGGCTCACTACTACAATAATATCATACTTACCTTACCTATCCCACCGACTCACCGTCGACAGGTACATTCTTGGTCGAAACTTTCTAGCATCGTGCGTGGAATTATGTAAATATTTTGTCAGTAAAACATCGTTACAAAAAAAAAAAAACATTGGTAAGCATTTATAATGTTTGTCTGTCTTTCTTTGATTATTTAATACGTGCATGTGTCACATAAAGCACATTGGTTCACTTCCTTTACTTAGAATTATACAGGTATTTTTAAAAATTCTATTCATAACAAAAATTAATGTTGAAGAACTTAATACGTTTTAATATGTCATCCTCATCTGCAATGAGTGCAGTTGTAATTACTTCCTGGTGTGATAGGGAAAATTTTATGTAGTTTCAACTAAAATTTGTTTGGATTATTGAGATTTTGTACACTTCCATGTATTTTGTCACTAACGACCCGGGTTTCGCCTTTCGGCATCTTCAGGCATTCGAGCACACGAATGGACTCGAACTGAGTTCGAACTCAGTTCGAGTCCATTCGTGTGCTCGAATGCCTGAAGATGCCGAAAGGCGAAACCCGGGTCGTTAGTGACAAAATACATGGAAGTGTACAAAATCTCAATAATCCAAATTTAATATTGAAATTCCATCAAGCACCCTCAGTCGATGTCTTAAATTATATAAAATTTGTTTGCTTTATATTCTTTATAATATAAAATACTACAATAAATGTGGTGCATCTGGCATCTGTACCAGGGACGTAAAAATAAAACTGAATAAAATAATTAAAATTTTGTCTCAATTCATCTTTCACTGTCGTATTTTTAAAAAACAGGGATGAGAACGTTCATATTGGATTCATTGCCATGTTATGAAAACTCTACAGTATAGGCGGCCAACGCCTGGCACGCGAGGGGTAATTTATGGCTTTATTAACCCTTTGCACTCCTTAATTAATTTAAACATTTTAATAATATTCGAACGGTATTGAATCAAATGGGTGATATACATCCAATAATTAATTGATAACATATTTTATAATTATTTCATGATAGCCAAGTTGTAAGGTATCAAATAAAAAAATGTAACTAAGTCCAGGTTTCCTCTCAAAAGATTCTTTTCTTCCTTCTGGAACCTTCCTGTTGGAACATACCATACAGTCCTTATGTAGTCCATGGATGCGTCCATTCAAGCCCTGGTTAGTGTCACCTGTAGAAAGTCGCTGAGGTATATAATGCTTCATAAATGTTCGTATTTATTACTTTTATAATAATAATGTTTTCTTATACCTAATGTCGCAATCGGACAAAACACATCCTGTGCCATACCAATAAATTGTAATTGAAAGGAAAAAGGCAATAAAATAATCGTAAATTCGTTTTCACAGTGTACTGTAAAATGTCTAGTCCAGCTCAACACAGGAGTAATGGTCGACTTACCAACTCAAAGCAGTCACATTTTTACTTAAGGTCTTCAGCCATTATACAAATGATGTGTTTTTGTTTGCTTTGCATAATTATAAAAATTGTGTTGTGAAGATTGCGGCCTGACAAGATATCTCATTTCCAAAATCTGGCTCGGCTGCTGAAAAGGTTGGCCACATATGCTCTACAGTGTGAACTGCATTAGAATCTGAAAGAGGAAATTACTAGGCACCTTCAATTGGCTTCAAAAAGAATTTCTGCAGTTTTTCCCTAGAATAAAAATGACTTTTCACAGATACTTAACCCTTTCTCCAACCAATTATTGTACTTGTGTGCACAATAATAATTAAGCGGGTCAATTGTAGGACTCCAAAAGGTTTGAAATACACCCTCAAAGTATAGAACAGACATTTTTGAAACTTCTCTATTTGACCCCCAATTTGAGCCCCAAAGAGAATTCTACTGGGTTAAATATTTCTTTTGACTTGTACAAGGGCAATATCAGAATTCTATTATTTAGTATCAAACTTTATGTTCCTGATGATGATCTGACGAATTGTAAACACAACTCATTTATTGTCCCAAAGTGTAGAAACAGTCTGGCAATGGTAATGCCACTACGAAGAACTATAATATTGTTCAACAATATAGTTTCAGATGTTGACATATTCTGAATCGGTGCAAGTAAGTGAAATCCGACGAATACCGTTTTGAAGTAGATGTTGTCGGAACTTCCTTGGTATGCTCCATTGCTAATTTGTACTCAATATTTTTCATGCACATATAGTCCAGGCGCGTGCAGTGAAGCTCAATGTAAAGTGAAGGATGCGAGCGAGATACAAAGACATGATGGCGCATGCTCTTGTATCCAACTTGTTTTTTACACAAGTGAGGTTTTTTGATAGAGACAAACATACATACTCTGCATGCCGATGGTATGGTCACATTGCAAAAGTAATTAAATGATTTCTCTTCAATCAAACTAAAATTTAGGATGAAAGTATGACTTCAATACCTCGCAACAAAGTTTTCAAAGAAATACATATTCAATTTTCAAAGCTAAAATATTTATTTGTAGCCAGATAAAAACAAATGACATCTTATTTCGAGCTTACATTAACATTATCAGTAACAAAATAAAAGTTTTACTAAAAATTTATTGTACATCAAAACATAAAAACAAAAATAAATTATTGCCCACATAACATAAGCACCGCACCAGTATTGCATAAGTTTTTTATTGTCAGGTTGGTAGAAATGACAGAAATGCAATGGAGAAACGCTACAAAAAAAATATATGCACCCGAACATGTCAATTAGATAATCTTCATTTATATCGTATGAATTAAACATATTATATCACATTACACAAAACCAATAATTGATTTAAACTTCTGTCTGCCGGTGTGTTATGACAAAGAAAATACACTTCTACACTCTTACTGGGTTTACCGCCACTGTTGGAAGTTTAAGGACACAAAATGTAATCATAATTCATCAATTGACCTCAGCAAACAAAACATACATAAATTTAAAGATGCACAAAAAGCTTTTCAAGATAGTTTCGCACTGGAAATTGCTTCGCAATATAAACAGTTACAAGTTATCGATTGAATTGGCATTTACGTAACAGAACTCGATTTTGTTAATGTATTTAGTTCCACAAAAATTATGCATTACTGTTAATTTTTACGTGGATAATTTCGAAAATGGCAGATGTCAACATAGCCATCATTACATTATTCTTGCAGAACTCAATACATAGGTATTATGTACCTTAATAATAGCTCATGTTTAAACTGACGAGAAAACAGTTTAAAATAAAATCCGGTCAGCGGCATGCAACATTTATTGTACATTACAAAAAAAATATCCTTAAGAAAATAGATTGCATATATGCTTTTACACTTTTTTTTAAGATTGCTATTCATATCTAAATTATCAATTCAACATGTAATCTTTATAAAGTTCACAAAAAAATTATCCATAACAGAAGTTGAATGTTTTGCAATAATGTAGGAAATTTTATGTTGTAATATGCTAAACCGACCATATTAATTAATTTATTAAAAATCTATGGAATGCAAACAGTACTCTTCTGTCAAACAAAAAGAAGAGAGTTATCATAATTATAAACATTCACTTCAACCGCAGATATAGTATTACCAACATTGCTTGGCCACCGCTGAATTTGGAACTAGAATTGTCAGTCTAGAATAAATTTCTACAGTTGCCATTTTATGCAAAATAAATATCTTTACTACTTTTAAAAGTATTAAAAACCGTCGTTAAAATATCAGTTTTGAAATTTATTAAAATTTTTAGTTCTGGTTGAGTATAACATTCCTAACTTGATGGTGGCACCCTCACTAGCGGCCAAGTTAAATTGGTACATCTATAACACTTTTCATACTGAAAGTTTCTACCTTTATTCTCATATTATGTAAATATTGAAAAATTTTCAATTGCAATACTACTGTCCTAAGGGCAAAGTGAATTATTGACAACTGCCATCAACAGGATTAAGGCACTTACTTTTAAGCCAACTTACCAAATATTAAACTTCAATATTTAGTATATATTTGGATTTTTTATGAAATTTGATCAAAACATGAAAAAAAACGAATATTATATTCTTTTGGGTACATATTCTACAGTCACTGCCTATTTCCTATTTTAACGCTTTGTAGTCTAAAGACAAAAAACTAAAGATAAAAATACAAAAATTTAGACAAGCAGTGTATTTCACTTGCCTTAAGATTAAATGCACCCATCGTACTAAGTACCATAGAATATATTTAAAAAAAATTGTAATTATGTGTCAGGTCAGAAAATAATACATGCAAAATCTTACATCTAAAAGGAAAACCGTCACCTAAACTTTGTATCATGCATGCAAGTATTTAGTATTAGCAAATGCCATTTTTGTTATACAAACTTCACAGTTAATTCAAACTTACGTTTAATGTTAGTACATTTGAATATCTTAGCTTTCAATAATGCTGTATCTTATATGGTGAATAATATCAATAATAATTGTCTATTTTACAATACTCTAAACACAATTTAAATATTAGTGATTTCAAAAAATAAAACCAAATATACACAATAATTATTTCAAATTAAAAACAAATGAATGTATCGGTTGAGAATTAATAATTATCAAGTAATATTTTACACAGTCCTGCTGTAATAAAGTTTAATCCAATAACCTGGATTTAAAAAAATCTGGGTCATCACTATTCAGTTCCGAACCCATCGTCCCAGGGATATTAATTTCCTTTCAAACTAAGTCTCTATCTTCACAATGAGTTAAGAATGGTAGATTTAAGCTAAACTATATATTATAACCCCTATAAATAATGTAACTGCCATTCAATAATTTCACATTGTAAAATAAGAAATATTTAAAAAAATAATATCACTGCTAATGGTAACAACTTTTGTCAAGTTGATAGAATAATAATTTCAATTAAGTGTACAGTAAACCCTCGGTAGAACGAAACACATTGAATGTCTTCCTCGCTTTGGTTATGTGGCAGCAAAATGACGAACATGTGCTGCAGATGCTCAGTGAAGCACTGAACCTCAATTGTTTCTTGTTCAAACCCACAGGCTGCTTATAATTGTCCAAACAATGTAATTGGCAGAGCAAAAGAATGCTGGCATAAAAGAAGTGTAAGTGAAAAAACTTAGGCTAAGAATCTTAGAGCTCTTAGCAAGGAGCTTATATGACCCCAAGGAAGAATTGTAACATGATCATGAATCTGCCATTACTGTGTTTTTCAATACACCTGATTTGCTTCATGCAACATAAAATAAAATGAGCATTTAATAAATTAAGCTATTTTTACAGGTCCCAGTTAAAATAAATAGATATTTCGAAGATATCATTGCAATTTTTCATTTTATGACTGATGCTCGACATTTCACTTTACAGAGATCTTACAAATACTGATGAAATAAAATAATACATGAGTACTAAATTTTACATAGAGAAAATATATTCAAATAATGAGTGGCAACTTTGAAGCTAGGTGGAGTTTGGGGGACTGGAGCGGGTGCGAGGGGCTCATGGATCGTAAATTATGTGAACTGCTTGAGCGTAACATAGGCCGGGATACTAACGCCGGTGACGCCAGGGAAATTGTGTTTTGTCTATACAGTCCAGATTTTCCGACCGGTCGTGGTGTAGCAAAAGTATCTTCGTTCCTTTTAGTTTTACCATCTTGCTTAAAACGATTTCCCACAGGTGTGGTTCCAAATGTGTTACTTGCGTAGAGTTGACTTTTCGGGGTAACCTTACTCAGCAGAGTGTACGGCGACATATTTTCATCTCTCCTCGGAGTGCGGGTATTTGCTGAGGATTGACTTTTCATCGGTGTATTCTGGCCGTTTGGCATAAATACGGTGGATGAAACTTCAGATTGGAAATTTTGCGATCGTAGAGTACGTCCAGGAACAACTGAGCTGCGCGATGTCTTCTTTTCATTCAGATGTTCCTAAAAGAAAAGCCAATCAGTATCTGGACAAGCAGCCCCTTTGTGTAACTTATAATTTTCAACTAGGTCAGACGTTGCAATGCAATATACATCAGCACTGGCACAATGCACCAGTGCGCAATATTCTGAGTTTCAACATAGGTGCCGCTTAGTGTGATCAATTAATTCAGATATTAGAATCAATATTCTAAAAAATCAGGTATTATTTTGACTTTTGTAGATGCAATTTTTATCCGATAATAGCAATGCCAACTTTTCAAAGACGCATCTGTATATGTTTACATCAAGTTGAGTCAGTCGCCCACCGCGATCTGTGCAATGTAATGTTTCTGAAGTGCGTGCGCATGTTTTGTTTGATTTTCTTTTTGTCGAGTTAAATCATGGCGACAAATAAGAAAAGAGTCAATTTGAGTGTAAAAGACGTTATGAAGTATTTCAGATATTAAATTCACTTGATGTGACCACAATCTGCGGTGCCCTACTGTACTTAAATATAAAAAAGCATATCCAATGTGTCATAAAATTAACATCAAAAGACACCACTTTTATCACCTAGCAATTGACATATCAGCATTGACCTAAATTTACACCAACTTTGCTATGATGCTCTGATAAATCTTAGTCAGAACTATTGAGAACAAAATTATCCCGAAGCTTGATATTTCATATAACTTCTTTTATTTATTATGTGGATCCTACTCTAACACCAACTTCTTGAGATTAGCATTGGCTTACATCAATTACCTGAAACTCTGCGTACGATGACAATGACGAGTCTGGGATTCTCCGGTCTTCATCTGGTTTTGATTGAACTGAGGAACTACTTTTGGATCTACGAGACCGTCGCTTGTGCTTGGACTCTTGACTGCGCCTTCCTACTACCTGCATTTTAAGAAATTTATAAATCCACTGACTACTACTTTATTCCAATTTAAATTTTTTTATCTATCGTATTTACAAATAAATGTTACAAAATGCAAAACAAAATCTGATGCGTAATATAATATATTTTGTAAAAAGTAATTCTGCGTATATGGTACGGTGGCTTCGAGAATAGATGCTTGCGTTGGATATTGGAGGTGAAGTGGTTTGACTTCGTGAGGAATTCGGATATTAGGGAACGGACCGGGCAACGCCCTGTCACATCGGGGGTTATGGAGAGACGTTGGAGCTGGCTGGGTCACGTGCTGGGATGCCTCCGGAAAGCCTCAATCTTGCTTGTCTCTTCTTCCGACCTGTGGGATACCGGCGTCCTGGAAGACCATCGGGTACTATCCATAGGATGTACTCGGCGGGAGGAAGCAAAGCGATTGGCGGGTGACAGGGATTCATGGAGACGCCGCGTGGTAGCCATATCCATATGCTCCATATAGAGAGCGAATATGGAAGAAGAAGAAGAAGAAGGTACGGTGGCTATGACAAATGCATTTTCAAAAATAAGTCATAAAATTTTGTGAATCCTGAAACATGTTTTTTAAGTATACCACGCTTATGAAATACGTAATCCATTACCTTCTTTTTTTTTACAATATATCCGTTCACAGCAACACTCGGAATGACACCTTTGAAACGCTTTGCCTCGGTCGATTGGGTTGCTTCATTTGACCCAACAGGACCAGGTGTCATTTGCAATCGGCGGGGCAAAATGCGAGATTTGGAAACCTGCGGTGATTGACGTGGGCTCAACCGTCTGAAACATGTATTGAATCGATAGCAGTCGAGTTTTAAATTACTTATAATCCAATTCTTTTTTTCTTACAAAAAGCAAAAAAAAATACTATATTGAATGGATCATAGTTTTAATTCGTGGATTGTTAAAACGTTGAAAAGATTTATTTTTGAATTAGTAAGGGATACACACAAAACGAATTCACCGTTTTTGTCTATCTCTCAAATTCTTACAGACACATTGTGAACAATTTTGCTATTTTGGTAGCCATATACAGTGACTAGAATAGAGGTGGAGAACCTGCGGCCTTGTAGATCCTCAATTGCATTTATTTGACTGAATCCAACCTTTACATGTTATGGTTTCCCTTCATTTACGGAATGATTAATGGGCATACATTTTTAGTTATATACATAATTGAAATTTATTAAATGTGGTTTTCCGATATAATATGGTTTCCGACCCCTGGACTACAGGATGCATGAGTTTCCGACTGGCCTTTAAATGGTTGTTTTTATTTATTGTTTGTTAATTTGTATGTTTTTGTGTATTCTATAACAATCATAGAGAATAATATGTAAATGTATTTAGAAGCGTTGAAATTTATGTATGAAAGAGATGTGTTCTTTAAAAATGAATGCCCATTGTAATGAGGCAAGGGCGCCCCTAAATTAATTGTTATAATATACGTGATGATCAATATAATAGATAATAACTTTGTACCTTTTTACAGCCGTAAGTGTTCCTCTGACGGATAATAGAGGTAGTTGCCTAGTTGAAGGAGCAGATCTCGGAGCAGACATTACACCATTTATGGGGCCACTTTGTAGTTTGCGAGCAGACAATTTGATTTGTCGTTCCTACAGCCAATATTTAAGCAGATTGTTAGCAAAAATACATTTATGACATAATAAATTATCAATATAGCTGTCACGTCATAACACTGGAAAAATAAAACACAGTCGAATCTCAGATTGTGAGCGTAATTTTTCCCGGAAACATGCTTCTTATCAAAATCACCTGTATTTCAAAACGAAATTATTCAATAAGAAATAATGGAAACTCAGACGATTCTTCCTATAACCCAAAATTCTCAAATATAATAACCCAGACCGCTATGTAGAAGTTTTATTATTATCACATATCACATGTAGGTATGAAATTTTCTCATGAATTAAGCGTTCGCGGTGTATAATAAAATGTTATGTTAAAATGCAATGCACACACAGTTCCGACGTACTAGCTACTTTAGATATTCAGTATTTCAATTTCAATACCGTCATCTACGACGGGTACGGTTATACTAGTATTCATATTAAAATGATTAACCTTTTCCAGTCCGTGCTAAAAAATCACGTTACCAGCCGGGGTCGACACAGGCTGTGTCACTTGGACTTGGTCATGTAATTGAGCATTTTAAAGCTAATTGATCGCTTCAAAAGGGTTATTCTATTTTTAATTGTCATATTGTTATCGTTTTACATTTTATTTTGTGTCTAAAGCTAGTAATTAACATATTTTTATATAATATATTTGACGACATGGAAGAAGCACGTCACATAAGCTGCAGGCATGTCTCGCTTCTGTCTTATACAGTCCGTTTCAAACGTTTCAAATGTAAAGAGTTGACTCAAATAACAAACACGAGTAAGTGCGTGACGTGCCATTCTCTCTTTCTTGCTTAATCCCATGTAAAGTGAAGGGTGCGAGTGACATACAAGGCCTTGCGGGTGTACGCTCTTGTATCCTACTTGCTCATATACAAGTGAGGTTGTACGATAGATAGTTACTCCCCCACATACCACTGCATAAAAAATAAATACAAGCGATGATACATCCGGTCCTTTCTCCCTCTAACTAATACCATTTCTCGCTTTGTCTCAACTTATCAAATATATATCGTGTGTCACTTTTGCGTATAGAATTTTATATATCGCTATCACTTTCATTGAGTTCGGAATAATATTGTCATCAGAATTTTGTAATTTTATTTATTTAATGATGAAAACATTGAATCAAACAACTTATTTATTTTTATTTTAGTAAATAAATATTTTATCTACAAATAGTTAAAATCCTAAATTTATATAAAACCTAATAAGCGAAATATTAATGATTTCAACTCGTTTGGCAATCTTGGTGCACCTATGGTAACGGGAAGGTTAATACAAAAATACCTTTCTAAATTTTTATTATAAAGTAATCAAAATAATCATGGCCGGTTTGATGTAGACGCAAGAGAAGCATGAAGGAAGCGAAAGGTTATTGTTTCAGACGACATTCACTGTCATTTACGGAATCACTGCTGTCTGTTGGCTCAATCGAATTCGGTTGACAAAGCGTACATACACATATTAATGCACCATGTACTCATATTGGAAGACCTCGCTCATTTAAAATAAAATTTCAATAGAGACATATATTAATATATTTTTAAAAATGACATAGAATGAATTAATTTATTAAAGTGAGTCAATTTATTGGAAAAAATAGATTTGAGCACCCCTCTGGAACACTATCTACTCTTTACAGTAAACAGTTAGCGGAATAGTATTATAAAGAATCCCTTAATCAACTTGGATGTTTTTAAAATTCTAATTCTTTAGAATTTAGAAATCATAATGTTTCTAAAAATATCATATTACAATTATACTGATTAATACATGTCGCCATATCTAAATCGAAACCTTTTGACTGTTAATAACTCAGAATTGTTTACATTATCATTTATCCACATGACTATTATATAACCTGCCTTCTTTTGGGAGTCATCGAATGAATTTTTAACAAGAACTGGTTTTAAGTATGTCACTCAATTTTAACAGAGAACTGTCATCAGTCAATTGGATTGAGATAAGCATAAAGAAACTAACTGAAAATTTGCTAAGTGGATATAATGAGCTTCGAAGTTCATCCATGTTTTTATATATTTTATGTAGATGTCGTGAACATGGAAACTATTGTGTACTATGACTTTTATTAACACACTATGAGCGGGCTTTGCTAATAAGTCACAGGTATGTGCAGCGGGCGAAAATTGGCGGCAAATGAAAAAAAATCAAATTTTATAGTAATCGCTCTACCTTCCAAACTAGTGGTTATTTTTAAATGAAATTTGGAATGCATATTTACCATATGCAACTGCTTACTACTGAATTTTTGTTGCATAAGTATATTACGATTATCACACATTCACAGCAAGATTTTTATAAACAAATAATTCTTTCACTAAAAATACTTATTTATATTATCCTACATAATGCTATTTAATATTTGGATGAAGTACCGATTTATATTTAAATCGGAGTGAGTTTTAGAAATTCGATCCACACATGTTATGTTTTTTTGTGACACGCACTGGTACAACGGGCGATACATAATACACATGCATGGGCTTCGAATGCATTTTGATGGCTTACGAAGTCCCGCTTTTTCGCTCACTCAATGGAAGGATAATCAAGTGTTAGAAGAAACCAACCATATTTTTGGTATCGTCGTAAGAAATAATATTTATATAATTTAAGACATCGACTGAGGGTGCTTGATGGAATTTCAATATTAAATTTGGATTATTGAGATTTTGTACACTTCCATGTATTTTGTCACTAACGACCCGGGTTTCGCCTTTCGGCATCTTCAGGCATTCGAGCACACGAATGGACTCGAACTGAGAGACAGTAAACAGTGACACTGTTTACTGTCTCTCAGTTCGAGTCCATTCATGTGCTCGAATGCCTGAAGATGCCGAAAGGCGAAACCCGGGTCGTTAGTGACAAAATACATGGAAGTGTACAAAATCTCAATAATTCAAATTTAAATAATATTTACATTACTAAAACAAACGACCAACTATATTTTAAAGACTTCGTTACGATAACTGAGATGTCGTATATTTTTCGCTCTCGCGCCAAAGGAAATCTAATTGCAAGAAGAAGACAGACATAATTTAGACCATCATAGACTCTTTACCAACACTAATTATCAAAACCAATAACACTAAGCACAAAATCTCATAAAAAATACGCATGAGTATATGTAGGTGATTCATATAATATGAAGAGTTGGTGCGTAAAGGAAACAAAGTATTTTTTTTCTGATTGTATGTGTAGCTGTGACTGTCTGTGAATGATGATTTGAAATAATCGAGTAGATATAGTTACCCACCTTTAAAGCGGATCTGGCGGAAAAGGTAAAACTACTCTTCACGCTGTTGAGCAGCAGTCGAGCTGCCGGGTATTTTTACCCTCCCCGCTTAAGCTGTGTTAATATATCTATGCTACCAGTTAAAAAATATAAAAAAACTTTAATATGTCTTAAGATATCGATCAATAATACAGTTGGTTCCTTTTAACTTTATGAAGTTTTCTATACAAACAATCGCCTGTAACTATTTTGCATAAAGGAACCAGCGGTTGGTTATCTTTAGCAACATTTTACTTTAACTTGTAAGGTGTCGCGCAAATTGCACGTATTTGTGTTTAGTGTTTTTCTTTTTAGCTTGAATTCGATATAAAAAAAATAGAAATGCTTGTGGTAAGATATACTAGCAGAGTCTTCAACCACATCTTTGTAAAAACTAGTTGTGGTTTAGTGTCATTTCCATGCTCAAAAACTCACAATCTATTACATTTATGTTATAATGTGACTTGTACTCGGTATTTTATTTATATGTTATATGACTCCTTCCTTTTCTGTGCATGGTTCTGTCAAAAATATTGTGGTTCATATGTTACACATAACAGATATTTTGCACTTGGTTCCTTTTTCACAACAGAGCATTAGACTTTTTGAATATTTGTCCATTACGCTAAAAGAAAATAATGTAAATAAAACGGAAACTAGACAGAATTAAGCTTGGATCTCTTAAGCAAATTGACATTTGGAATATTTTGGACTAGTTCCCATTCATAACTCAAAATAGCTAAAAACGTTAGTTGGTTCCCTTTTGTTTATCTCTATCCAATTTATTTACCTGATTTATAGAGATATGCGAGTTGTATTCTACTACTTACAGCATTCTTCTGGTTCCAATCATCTTGCATGGCCTGAAGAAGACTCTCTCCATACACCATGAAAGTTTTGCCGCTTCTAGACTCAAACAGTTCCACCAGTTGAGTGAGCTCAGCTTCAATTTTCGGCAACTAATTCATGAAAAGAAATAAAATACACTCCATATTTTTAGGTATCTGGAATAAAAGTAAACAATTAGCAGTTATAAAAATAAATATCAATTTCATTCCACGCAGATCTTATCAATTGTTTAGATATTTCGACATTGCTTTGCCAAAGAAGTATAGAATATTCCTATAATGAAACAGCCATAAACTCAATGTACAGTTAAAAAGATTGTTATCCTTTGCTTAATGAACTGGACTCTATTCCACTTTAATCTTAAACCATGAAATCCAATACTGATACATATTTTATTATTCAATACATTCAGAGTATAGCAGGGATCGCCAAACCGCCGCTCTTGGTGGATGCGTGTATGCGCATTGCAAAATGTGAACATTTTTTCTGTGGCATACATATAATTATGTGAGTGAAAATTAATTTTAAAGCAACAACCATAGACGTATTATATTGGAAAACCAAATAACTGATGAAATCTTGGGAGCCGTGCCAAGTTATTCACCACACTTATGAAAACTTTTCAAGGCTATACAATTAATTGTTTCCATTGATTGTAAGGTATGCTTGTGTACTGTGTAATTTATTTTGGATAAATTGTAAGTGTGTACGTTCATGTTACAATATTAAAAATCACGAGAAAATAACCTGGTTGGAGACCGCTTTCCTTTCTTTTTCTTCTTGCAAAAGTTGCCCACCTCGATTGTGAAAACGGCCAGGTTCGTTTGCTCTCGCCTCCAGTTCTCTCCATTTCACCCACAACTTTTGACGTAAAGCATACATATCGAATATGTCCCTAAAACATCAAGCCGGAAATCATCAATAATATATGAAACGACAATATCAAGACACAATTTTATTCTTTATCTCGAGCTTATACTGACAGAAGACATAAAACGAGTTCTGAGATAATCAAATTTAAAGCATTATTTTATTTTTCAAAATACTCTCCGGAGTACAATCGTTGGTTATTTGAAAAGATTTTTTGTACATTATAAAGAATAATCTTTTTGGCATACAAATCATAAGGTTTGGTATCGATGAGTTATAGTCACATCATGCTTTCTGCTAGATTAAAAAATAACAATTATAAATATGTAGAAATAATACAAAATAATTGTTTTATATAAAAAAAAAACCGTTTCTATTTTAAAGCCATTATATCCTATCACTTCATGTATTCTACCACTACATAGAACGTTAAATCATCAAAAACTAGCTTAACCATAATGTATTCTGTCAGTATACCCTCGATATATGTTATTCTTTATTTATCAACTAAATGCATCTGTAGAACTTACTTATTTTCTTTGTGATATTCCTTCAGTTCTTCCAAATAAATTTCATGAAGCATGAGCAAGTCTTCGTTGAATATATTTGAATAATACTCGGAAAATTTCTCTCTTTGAAGGTCACTGTAGAGACATTTATTCCACATTTCCACAATTTCATTTCTCACTTTGCTCACAAATAGCTAAAACAAAGAGTATACTGAGTTTTACTGAAATATTTTCAAGTTAAGTTTATCAGAAAGTTATGAATGTAATTCTGTAGTGTTTTATCAATAATTTAACAAAAAGCAAATACCTTGAAACTCTGTCGCTTCTTCTCTTCACAGCGCTTGAGTTCTTCCAAAATGGCCGCTTCAGTGGTGCGAGAATGACCTGGGTTTTGCACCAAAAACGCATCACGATACAACGGTGATTCTTCCAACCTTTCCCACAATAGGGCTAAACGTTCTCGCATTTCTAAAATCTAACGACAGAAAATAGAATAAATAATAAAAAAAATTGGCAAGTTCTAACATTTAACCTTTTGAGGAGTGAGTTTTTTTAAAATTACAATTGTGTGATTTTTTCCAATATGTATTTATGTATTACAATGGGAGGAATGATTAAACAATATTAGTTACAATTTACAGGTTTTATGTCTTAAAAACGGTTCGCATAATCCAGTGGTCACAAACCATACACATTAACAAAAATATTCAAATATTACTATTAAGATACTGACAAAAAGTACGTCCATACTCCCAGAGGAGACAGAGAATTTCTCCATATCGTTTGACATTTTCTTCAATAATTTATCCATTCACTGATAAATGATTACTTCTAGCTTTGTTTACAAAGCTTGCAATCTACATCTCCCAATTTTACAATAAGAAACCATAGATAAAATATTTAAACATCGTATAATTCAGCCTCATCTATATCTGACTTTTGTTTTAATGTTAAACTTGTGTAGTCATTCAATTGGCATATTTTATTTATTGAAAAAAAACACTATTGTAGTATTACAGTGTCAGGGGTAGTCCATTGGAAACGATTATGATTCAACTGACCAAATGATGCATAATTAAAACATGAAAATTACTACTATACCTCTGTTTTCCTTTCTTCTAATCTATTGCACAAGCCTTCATGAACTGAATCCATTTTGGTCATATTTGTTTCAGTTACACGAAATTCTTCTGGAGAAGAATTGACAATGTAATGCTGAAAACTATCTTGTGGGGTTTCTTCCAGTTCTCCTGAAAAATTAGGATTTCTTTTTAAAAAATGTCGCATGTCACTTATATTACGTTTTGCAGCATATTTTTTCAATAAAATCTGAATGTTTTTTGCTTCCCTGATTACAGGAGCTGTTGTGGCGCATTCCTTTTTATTTGCTTGTATAAACTTTTTGCAGTAAACATGTCACCCTCATCCATAAATTAACTGTTTTATGTTTTAAATTTACCTTTACATTAAATTAAAAATAATGTCTGTATGTGACAATCAAAAAATAGCATTTTTTTTAATACATGTATTTATATTTCAATACATAATATCTGTTTTGTTATTTACATTACTAATTTTAATTTGAATCTATCAAATTTAAATTATTATTGATTTGGCTGAACATATATTTGTTGATAAAGATGCTATTCATACATATTACCTACATTTGGCAAAATGAGAGGCGGCAAACAAAAAAGTTAGTTAACACATTGACTTAACACAAGGTCGCTAGAATGAATGAATCTTTTGAACCAAATCACCGTGGCCAATTGACTTATAAGTCGCCACTTATTAACACGTTTCCCACATACCAACAGATAGGAAAGAAACCAAACTTTTATACAGCCAAAAGTGAAGAGCAAATTTTTTTCTTCATATCTACATATCAAATTGATTTGAACTTTTATATAGACATTCTTATGGAGATTAATTATGAATGAATTTTAATTTTATACTATCACTTACTCAGAAGATTTCTTATATCATGTTGTTTTGTTTGAAAGATAAGTACCCGCTTCTCATATTCTTCTTCTTGCTTCCGTAAATACTGAGCCAACTCATCTAACTGTTCATCAGACGGCAACGGTGTCTCTGGTAAATCTTTCGGGAGAACTCCCATGAATTCATGAAGTCGCTTTTGAACATCGTTTAACCTTGTGATGTTCTCTTTACGAGCTTCCAGAATTCTTCGATACCTAAGAAATGATATATATGATCCATTAAGATATGAATTTACATTATACACAAGTAATAATTATTTGTCGGCGTCCGTCGCGCAGTTGGTAGCGTCGCTGGCTATGGTTACGGATGTCTCGGGTTCAATTTCCGGTGCGGACGGTTTTCATAGATTGCCCTTTCTGTCGATTTATGAATTTCTGTTCATAGTCTGAGTCCTCCCTCCCGCCCATCCCAACGGGGCATAGCGAGAGCGATTAGCTAACCACTCGTCATATCCTAGCCCTATCCCTCTATCCCTACTCACTTCGAAAAAAGAGAGGTTGAGCAACTGAGTAACATGCAGTTCTTGTAGAAAAATTCTGTTAAGATACCTTCGTTAGGAAACCATATGCTTCACATTGAGAGCGGACAAGGAAAAAAATTATACTGAAAATTTTAACCTCCCAGACCCTAGTGTTGTTAAATTAACAAGTCGATGAAATTTTTATGATTTCAGTAAATTTTTACTTTTTTATTTTAAAATAAAATCATCAATGTTCTTATCAATCATAGCTTAAATAAATTACTTGATTTTACTGACCTTAACAAATCTCTTTCCAGGTTTTCTTTGACTAGATTCAATGAAAGATTTTCAGGTTGATCTACTTCAATATCAATACTCAAAGCTTCACTCAATTGAGATGCTTCTTTCTTCAAGTCTATGATAAAAAAATAATATACTATCACAAAAGACATAAATGCACATCAAACAGTTAAAAGTAGTGTAATAAAGAAGTAAAATTAGTGAACATTCAAAGACAATTTAATGTAAAGCGGACCTTACACTATCAATCTGAATGTCATTCTTGAACACAATCATCATTCAATTGTCAATTGATCGTATAGGGTTCGCTTAAAAAATACTTATTTCTATAAATTTCAAGTACAACTGACTAGTGGAATAGCTAAGTGGAATAGCTAAGCGGAATAGCCAAGTGGAATAACTAAGTTATTAATTTTATATTGGAAATAAACTTCCACAAAGTTACCGCCAAATCCATAGAAAATATACAACTGACTAATTTGAACGACAGAATTCTGCCAAAATTCAATATGAAAGTAAACATTGGATATGACAACTGCCCCACAACATTTTCAAATGGAATGGACTCCATATCAGTTCAGTATATACCAGTGGTCGCCAACAAGTGGTTCATAAGAAAATTTTGGTAGTCCGCAAAATTGCTGCAGTAAAGTCATTGGTGTCATGCTTATTTCAAGCACGCAGCAACAAACACTTATTAATTTGTCATACACAACAAGAAGTGTAATTACCATTTCATGATCGAAAACTTCCTAACTTTTATCATCATTATTTGAAATGTTTGTACTTTTTTTCAAATAAAATCATGTCAGTGGTCTGAAAGATTGGTGATCACTGCACTAGAGGGTTATTGAAGCATTCATGGTGGTCAGTGGCGCAGTTAAATTACGAGTTAGACTTTTTAAAACGTGCATTGTAAGTAAATTTGTATTCCATCTCTAAAATATGTCCAGACACTTTTCAAAGTATATTGGTAAAGGAGGATTGAGCAAAAAATGTGTTCTATAATTTTAAGCATACTGTATCCCACAAACAATACCCTACAGACTACTGAAAATGTATTGGAAACTTTTTCTATGATGACGTCAGATCCGACAATTCTCGCTAGAGTATCAAAAGCCAATGTATCGGATTTTAACAACCAGATGATTAAATCGAGATACCGCGGTACTAGTGGACGGTTAAGAAATTTTACTAGACAAGAGAAAATATAAAAAAAGATAACCCCTGAGATATTTAATTCGTGGAAATTGTGCTCTGTCTATTTCAGCATTTACTATGATAGCCATACCTATTGTATAGAGAAATTCGGATAGGAATACAAATAAGAACAAACACTTGTAGGTAGTAGTAGTTGCTAATTGTAACAATATCTTCGATGATATATATATATATATTACAAGCGGGAGATATTTTGAAATTATCTAGCAATAATATGATAATTACGATCCTAAAAGGGAAGGCGATACCGCACAATGTCGTACATCAATGTCAATTAAAAAAAAAATGTAGCAGCAATGAATTAGATTATCATCGGAATATATTGAATTCTTAATTATTAGAAATACTTACTATCGATATGTAACGATATGATTTTTATTTTCTCCAAAGTCTCTTCTAATACTTCGTCATAACGTTCTTGGACGATCTTGACCAACGATTCAGTTCTGCTTCTTCTAGTTACTTCGTCAACACCCAAAATTTTCCAGTTGATGTTTAATGAATGTATCAACTTCCTCGCATTATTCCCGATGGTTTTTGATACACTTTCACTGTTGAACAGATTAAATAATAGTAAAAATATATCAAACATAGTAATAACAAATATCTTAACTGCCAAAACTAGAAATATAATATCGTTAGAACGTACAATACTTCTCCCTCGTCATCTTCAAAAGCAAACATCTTGAATTTAAGAGACTAAGAATATATCACGACAGTATGTGTATTGTGGTGAGAATTTTGTAATAATTAGTAAATTCTTATGATATTGTCTCACTGAGAATGCTCAAGATACGTTGCCAACCGAAACTTCCATTCAAAATGTGGGGCATAGACAATAGAATTTTGAAAGTATGAAAACGATTTTTGGTGTTATCTGATTGGTCATTTAAGGTATATTCGTAAATGCAACGTTGAGTGACGACATCGGATACCTAATATATTGACATTGAATTAATACCTACATAAATTTGAATGAGCTTTTGAAAATATACAACTTCAGAGGTCAAATTATATTCATAAACGTACAGTGATCAGTTTGACATTATTTATTTAAGCGAAGGTAACCATTACATAATTAACTGTAGGTATTTTTTTCAATTTAACATACCGTCAACTGGGGTTATTTCACTTACCAAGTATAATACCGCCGAATAAAAAAATATTGGTTCTGGTTAAATTAATTGGCTTCACGTTAATTTGCTCAATTACTGCGCTGCAATTAAAAATGGCATTGATGCATTTTAAAACACATGAGCTGCTTTATTTACACGAATGAAAGCGAAGCCATTAAAATGAACCAGAACCTTATTATATTCAAAACACATCAAAATTTCGTAAAAAAATACTCACTTATCAAAGACGTACAGTGACGGACATTTGACGGTCTTTTAGCGCTTTACATCAATATCGGTTGGTTCCATTAAAAATATTGATTAAATTGACACTTACCTTGTGGAACTCCATTATAATTAAATAAAATATCAAAGTATTCAGTCATAGAACATTTTATTTTATCTTATTATTACCACATATTTACATTACAAAGTTTCTATACCAAGTAACTAAATAATATGTAGCAGAAACAATAAAAAAATATTGTTTTACCGTATAATAAATAATATTTATTACTGTGTCTACCATCACTTAAATTTAGTATTAAAATTCTTAATATTTCGACATCCAGGGTAGAAACTATCACCCTGGTAGAGTCTGAAAGTACAGTAATTTTCAAACAATACCTATACCAGGGATGGCAAACCTATGACAAGCGAGAAAATTCATGGCATGCAAATGTTTTATTATGAAGAGAAAAAAATAAAAGAGATTGTAGAAAAAATTCTTTCTGCTCTTCTTCAAGCTCTTTCTGAAGCAAAAATAAATTTGTCAAAAATCGTTTCTGTAAGTACAGATGGTGCACTCAGTATGATTGGTCAAACAGCAGGATTCGTCAATTTATTTACATAGTCTGTTGGTCATCCACTGTTGGCAATTCATTGTCTAATGTCATCAAGAGGCGCTGTGCAATGGACGATCTTAAATCTTTTGAAGATGTGATGAAACTTGTAATTAAGATTGTTAATTATATTGCTGCGTTAGCTTTAAGCAAAAGAAAATTTTTATTATTACGAAATGAGGTCAATTCTATGTACAACGGATTAACGATGTATGATAACGTTTGTTGGCTTAACGCGACAAATTACTTTATCGTTTCATCGGGGGTTTTGATGAAATTTATTTGTTTTTAGGTGACCAGCAAAAATTCAGTACAAAGAATTATCAAATGTTGAGTGAATTTCGAGATTGATGTTGTTTACTAATTTTTGTTCCTTTTTGAATGAGCTAAATATTAAATTGCAAGGCCGCAGCAAAACAATTACTGTTATGTTTGATACTATCAGAAAATTTGAAGGTAAGTTAAAAATATATTTAAACTTGACATAATGTTCAGAAACTTAAAATATTTTCTTAACCTAAAAAAATACATGATGCATCCAGAAATCCATGAAAAGCCGGATGTTAGAAAAATACTCGAACAATTTGAAAATGCCTTAGAATCAACAATAGAACAATTTTCGAGAAGGTTTGTTCAGTTTCGAGAACTGAAACAACAAAATTTATTGCCCCCATACCCTAGACACATATACGTATCACCAGTTAAATTTGACAATGTTTGAATTCATATAATTAGATGATTTCGAAATGGAATTGGTAAATTTTAGAGTTCAATATGGAAATATGGTCGGCGTCCGTGACGCAGTTGGTCGCGTCGCTGGCTACGGTTACGAATGTCTCGGGTTCAATTCCCGGTGCGGACAGTGTTCATAGATTGATCTTTCAAACGATTTATGGATTTCTGTTCATAGTGAGTCCTTCCTCCCACCTATCCCATCCTCACGGGGCGTAGCGAGAGTGATTACCTAACCACTAGTCCTGTCATAGCCCTATCATTCTATCCCTACTCTCTTCCAAACAAGCAGGTGTCGTAGAAAAATTCTGTTAAGATACCTCCATTAGGAGTACATATGCTCCACATTGGAAGTGGACATGAGGCAAAAATAAATAAATAAATAAGGAAACAAAAATTTTAAGAATTATTGAAATTGAATGAAATCGATTCGTTGGGCCAGTCCAGAGGAATGTCGAAATATCCTTGTTATTTCAAAAAGAAAACCGAATGTTTATGTTTCGACGAAAAGTAAAATACGTTAAGTTTTTTAATCGTTTTAAAATTGTAGAAATTGCTTGTGACAACCCTAATTACAGATTTTTAAATAAATGCTTAGAAGCTTCCTGCTAAAGGAATTTTAATGATATTGCTTTTGGCGTGTCTGGTAACATGAAGGAACCATAATTGACAAATAAGTTGATTTTTTGTAATTTTACGGCATGTGAAAATTTACCGGGAATAGTGGCAGAAGAGTATATTTTTCATAGCGGTTAAGTGGAAGAATGATGAAAAAATATTTATTTTAGTTTCTGTGCCATAAAGGTGCAAACATCATTTTACTTGTCTATTGAAAAATTTCATAATCGTCTATGGTAAGTCAGTACGACGTTTGTGTACACTGAACAGTGTTAAAGCTAAGTATACATCTGGACACTTTAGTCTAGGCAATCAGTTACTATACTGAGTGTTCAAGTGTGAACAGTCAGTGTCGCAGTGTCTCAGTTACTCCAGCAGTTTTCAGACCCGTTTCAAATTTTTAGCTAGAGAGCAGACAGAAACATGAACGATGCCTGAAAATAAAGCAATTTTTTTTTGCTTCAAGCTTGGCGGAAAAAAAACCGCTTAAAATAACTTACAGCACATTTTTAAGCATTGCAAAATATTAATTTAATAACAAAGATCAGTTGAAACATTAATACATAGTTGCCATATATATTATTTATTTGTAAATTCATGTCTATAATCATTAATTTCATTTAAAGTCATTTATCAAAGAAATTGGTTCTTATATGATTACTGCAAATGATTCAATGCTGGCTAAATTTAATTGTATTTTTAGAAATTTCTACCTACCAAAATGTTTTTATTTCAAATAAAAATGCATAAAAATGTTGAATAATGTCAATAATTCTTTGTTTTTATTTGATACAACCTAAGGTGATTATCAATAAAACTATTTCGACTACGAACAAAAATCCATAACTCGATTGAAAGATCAATTTATGAATTTGTCCGCACCGGGACATGAACCCAAGACATCTGAAACCGTAGTTAACAACGTTACCAATCGCGCCACGTAACCAACATTATTAGATAGTATACACAGAAATGTTTTTTTTGTGATAAATAAATATTTTTGTTTTCCGTGTCCGCTCCCAGCGTGGAGCATATGGTCTCTTAGTGAAGGTATCTCAACAGATTTTTCTATGATAACTACTTGGTACTCAACCTCTCTTTTTTCGAAGAGAGTAGGGATAGAAGGATAGGGCTGAGACAGGACTGGTGGTTAGCTAGTGGCTTTATGAAAATGTCGAAAATGAAAATGGGACTTGAACCTGAAAAAAAATAGCCAACTACGTTACCAACTGCGCCACGAAGCCGACATTATTAGACAGTATTATAAACAGAAATGTTTTTTTGTTAGTTATTAAACATATTACCATGCAATAAATATACCTTCATAATACCTACAAAACATTTCAGCGATAGTGGAAAAAATAATAATAAAATAATACTTCGGACTTTAAAAAAGGTGGTTATAACTTTATTACTCTCCCGCTTGGCTGCATCCAAGGTCAACTTTTTTTAACTGATATGAGTGTCTCAAAAAGTTTCCAATAACCAGGTGTGGACTCTCGTAACACTGCTCTAGCTAGATCGATCTAGCAACTTATTTGTAGACAGCGTTGACACCGCTCTAGACACTGCTCTTAGCACTGAATGTCCAGATGTATGCGTAGCTTAAAATTGACGCCTTCAAAATAGACCAGAACTTTTAGTTTTGCATATACACACACCAATTACAAAAATAATGTTTTACAATAACTTACGACAAATTCTAGATGTTTAAAACGTTCAGTGTGATCAACTAATGATTTTTAATAAAGTTATAAGTAAATATCTTGTCTACCCGAGTGTTAAAATAAATTAAGGCTATATAAACAAAATAATTTTTATTAGGCGGCATTATACTTGGTGGGCGGAATAACCCCAGTTGATGGTATCTACCTATTGACTCTTTTGCATACCTGGACTAGTGTCTATCATAAATATACGAAAATTTTTATCTCTATCGGTTCGATCACTTCGTAAACTATTGTCTTTCGTAGGCGTGGTGTGAAAAATCCGATTTTACTAAAAATATTTGTAACTACGGTTATATTCTATATGCTCGTTGTAAATGTATTAACCTAAAAATATTATCGTGGTTGTGCTGTTTATAAAATCATAAGTCCCAGTAAAAAACAATCGTTTGGGTTCCCTACACCGTATTTACGAATTCATCTGTCAAACTTGTCATGTCGGAGCTATCTGAAGTAGGGAAAAATAGCGTCGATAAACTCAATCGGAGTGACCGAAACGAGTTGGAAGACGAAACTGTTTCCAAAAATGCGGTCGAGACTGGTACTGACGATTCCATAAACAATGCTAAGACAGTATCAAACCATGCCGTGACGGTGGCTGAACATTACAATTCTTTGGGAAATAACGGAATATCACAGAGGTTAAAATCACCCATATTTTATATGCGTAATTTCAATAATTGGATTAAAGGAATGGTAATAGAAGAATTCCTTCAGAAAGTCAAATCGCAAACGACTTATGGAGCTACTCTGCGTGTCATCGATTTATGTTGCGGGAAAGGTGGGGACCTTTTCAAATGGCAGATAGGTAACGTCGGCCATCTGATCTTCGCTGACATTGCATCCGTCTCAGTCGAACATTGTAAAGACAGGTATGATAACATGAAAGTAAAGTCCGACCGCAGCAAGGGAAAAAAAATATTTTCAGCGGAGTTTATTACGGCTGACTGCACCACGACTCGACTCAAGCAAGTGTGTAAAACGCCCGCTATGGAAATAGATTTGGTCAGCTGTCAGTTTGCGTTTCACTATGGCTTTGAAAGCTTACCGCAGGCCATGGTTCTGTTTCAGAACGCTTCAGAAATGTTAAAAAGCGGCGGTTACTTTATCGGAACGATACCTGATGCCTATGATATCTTATCGAGGGCAAAGAAAGGCGACGGAACCAAATTTGGGAACGAAATATTCAACGTTCACCTCCAGTTCAATCCTGATGAAGGCGTTCCATTGTTTGGCGCGAAATATAACTTTCATTTAGATGGTGTGGTGGATTGCCCTGAATTTTTAGTACATTTTCCTACTTTTGTTGAACTAGCTAAAAAGTTTGATCTAGAATTAGTGTTTAAAAAGAGATTTGAAGACTATTACAAAGACAAGAAAGAAGAAGGTACAGTTCTTCTGAATAAAATGCAATGCTTGGAAGTATTCCCGCCGCATTCAAAAGATGATCTTTTGAGTAAACGTTCTGGGGATTATGAACATGCTGAAAAGTTCCTGAAAAAATCTTCTGGTTCAGAAAGTAGTAGACCTAAAAATCTTGGTACAATATCTAAATCTGAATGGGAAGCAGCAAGTAAGTATTCCTAACTATTTATATGAATAAAACACGATTTTTGTACTTGTTCAACAATTTTATCAAATAATCAGGACCGGTTTCGTTTGTTGCGAGCATTTTCAACTGGTAAACTGTCCATTTCCTGTCTTAATGTACTTTAACTTATTTGTTAATGGCAGGATGCTTAGAAAATAAACATTTTATATAATTATCAATATAATAGATAAAATATATACGGCTTAATGCAGCAATTAAAAAATAATAAATTAAAATGTTAAACTGCAATATATATATATGTATACAAATTTAAAGCGTCAATAACAAAACAAATTAATTTGGTAAAAATATCAAAATATTTCATTCTACAAGAATTATATGAATTGGTTAATACACCTTCAAAACTGTCCAACCAGGCGAAATAGCCAACAACCAATTCATATAATGTAACTAAATACTTTGATATTTTTACCTTATTATAATGGAGTCTACTAAATCAATCAATTAGACAGATTAACATATTTATTATTATATTCCGGAGGTAATCTAAGTGTATGTCGGGATTGACTGACTGCTGTGTCGCAGTTATCAGTATTTCTAATGCACTGATAACTTGTTTTCAATGCACATTTCTTGACTAGTCGTAAATATGTCATGTATTTTACCTGAGGGAAAATCAAAATTTTTCTTTTCGGTCATTTCGAAATTTATATAAAAAAAAAACGAATGACATTGTGAAATGTTCTAATCATTATTTAAACTTTGTCTTTCAGCCATCTACATTGTTTTTGCCTTCCAAAAGATGAAGCCCAAATCCAAAGACTGTGACAATACTTCTACCAAATAAAGATATTTAAAGAATCTTTGTTTTCATTCAAATATTGTAGGTAATCCTGTAGTTCATGAATCTTGTAATATTTTTTTTATTAATATAAATAGAGACATTAAGCTCTATATTTAAATAATTTTTGACAGACTTTCACTTGAAACCTCTTGTCTGTGTCAATTAAAAAATCTACGTGTATAGTATACGAAAAAGGTAACATTACCAAACTTAGACTACAAAAAATAGATGTTTGGCAAAAAAGCCATTGAAAATATTTTTCTTATTGAGCTTTTTTTCTTTATTCATTCATTGGTTTTTAGGAAAATAAAAAAAAATGGTTTGAAATCAGATAGAAACTTTTGTTTGTGCTTAATTAAAAAGCATGATCTTATCTTTAGTGTTTTATGTAATCATTTGTAATAAAAATTATCTGCTTTGACCGAACCGTGTGACTTTCAAAATAATTGCATATGTTTAAAATCAATCCAGTGTGGATGTGATTTATAACAAAACTGACCGCCATATGATAAATTTTAACCTTTCTCTAGAAGATATATGTAAGCACTGTCACACTAAAAATAAATTAACAACACCTAATTCTTCGACTAAGTGTCTGGATTAAAACTCCGAACATTTCTCAATATTCATTTCTATATTAATTTCTTTAGGAATGACTTTTTTAATGATCAGATGAATCAGGTGTTTAAAGCAATATATCTAACGATTGAGGATTTATTTGGTTGAGAACTATATGTTATTGCACTGCAGAAAAAATTGATTGAATTTAGACAGATGATGCCATTGAAAATTCTATTTTATGAAGCAATTCAAAAGAAATCACATACATATAAACTCCCTAAAAATCATTTTATTTTTGTTGCCATCTCTTCTCTCATTCGGTGTCTATGCCCACCACATGGTGCCTCCAAGATTCTCTGTCCACCACCATCTTTTTTCACCTCCCTTTGCTTCCTTCCGAGTCATCCTCTGCCTTCCTTCCTTTCAGCTCCGCCGATTACAACCTTCAGGGTGACAGAATTCATCCGGTTGAAAAAGAAACAGATTCGGTAGGAGGGTTCAGTTAAACATGTATTAATTTATTGATTATAATAATAAATAGTATCCAGATATGTGTTGTGAATTTATCTCTTGTCCCATCATATGTAAAGTAAAAGGTGCAAACAAGATATAAAGGCATCCTGGCGTTTGCTCTTTTATCCTACTTGCTTATACACAAGTGAGGTTTTGTGATAGAGACAGGAATACTTCAATACATCTAACATCTGAAATATACCCTTGTCTAGTGGATTACATTGGTGTACCTTTATTGAAAATTAAAGATATTTTAAATAAAAGTTATGATGTTGGACTAATTGAGATGATATCGTATTATCTTCTCTTCTGAAACGGTATATAGCTAAGTTACGTAAGTTTAAACCTACGTCAGATGGCGTGAAGCTGAAAGAGCTATCAACACACTGATAAAATTCTTTTAGAGCTGAATACTTTCGTACTAATGAAGTTCTATCAAGTAAATGCCAATTCAATCAATAAAAATATTGGATATCAAATTTAATCATGTAAAGATGTTGGTGATTTGAGTACCTTGCTGAAGCAGGGTAAGTGGAATTATGTAGCTCAGGTTGCCAAGCGCATGATGATGCTGTTTATATTTAAGAATTTTAAGAGAAGTCTCTGGCACAGGAAATAATATATACAATATTTTTCAGATGCGTTGCCCACCTATGCATCAAGTGGTCATTACAATCAGTGCAACTGAGTCATGGTTGTTATTTATATAACTCAGGCTGTTTTTTTAAGAGTTTGCTAATGTACTTATTTTTACATCAAGTACTGTACCTAAGATTAAGGATCACTTTCGTCGCCTTAGTAATAAACTAACTATTCTACACTAATTTGTAAATTACGGAGATTTAAAAAAAACTTCACACATGTGTTTTTAATAATAACTTTCTCACAATATTCCATAGCTTTTTCACACTACAATAAAACGAAAAGCTCTTACCAATTGAATAGAGGTGAACAGTTCTAAGCTGCATGAATCTCTTACAATTTCACGTAGTGTGTTAGAAACTTTTTACATTACAAATATCACTTATTTCTTTTAACCACCATATGTGCTTGACAGATCATTTAATCAAATTTTGACATTTGTGTGGAATAGGTCAGTTCACCGCCAAGGCGACGTTATAATTATGTCTTTTATTGCAAAAGCTTTAAATATCTCGTTGATTTGTAGGTAAAAATCAATCGGTGGCATAACTAGACACTGCATACGCCCTCGATGGTGGTGTCCTTGAGTGTTTAAGGAGACTTTGAAAGTTAACATGTTTACCTCATTTGTCAGTTTATTGTAATCTTTCAAGTTTTTTTTATAACACTAAAAATGATTTGAAACGCGTGTCTGAAACCATATGAATAATTTTCAAAACATAACTGCCCACTGGAAAGCTTGCAGAGTGTAGTTCTCGATAAGCATCAAATATTATTTCATAAATTAATACACAACACGGGAAAAAACACCATTAAATATTTGATTTTGAACATTAGGTATTTAAGTACTTTTTCCTACGAAAAGCTTGATGAATGACCATAAAATCACAAAACGGTCTAGGTATCATCGCAAAGCCGAAATGAGTAAGTATTTTATGAATAAGCAATGACGATTAAATCTCGATTCTGTCTACCCAAATTTATAAAATAATAGCTTCATATTTTAGGTTATTTTTATATTCGTTAATAGAATATAAATACATAAAAACTTATCTCACTGGTGAATTGTTACAATTGTGTAATTTACCATATTTTTTGTCACTTATGACCCGACAGTTGCACTGTGGGTATCATACTGTGCCGATACTCTGCCTACAGAAGCACGGACGTACAGTACCAAAGCCGCCTATAGGTAGTTAGACCTATGACAATATGTACTTAGGTCGATGAAGTCCTTTTATTATAGCTGTAAAAAAAATTATAAGAGTATTTTCCATCAACCTTAATCAGATGTGTCCTTTCGCAAAAAGTATGCCCACCTAATATATGTATATATACCGAACAACTTTCTTTAATAATTATGAACGAATCAATATTTTCTGATATGTAGTTTAATAGTGACCGGGAAAGGTGATTATTTCATTATACCATAATAATATTATGACTGTTCTGATTCGTTTTACTTATTGTGAAAATCTTACTCATTCAAACGAGACTTGAGCTGTTGTTGAGTCAGCGAGATCTGGTCGTAGTTATCGAATTGATTTATTTTGAGATCGATTACTAAAATAATAGCTTCCATCTGATGTAATATACTATGTACACACAATACTCAATGTTAAACAGGAAAGATATTTGACATTAATTACTGTAATCTTGAATCTAGAATCAATGTATTAATTAAAGAATGGTCAGATTCTATTGCTGCTATTGTATCAAATTTTCACACCTTCAAGAGGTTACCTTTGAGTTACTACCTAATTGATAATTATTAAATTTGGAGGCTTGGGAAGGCATTCACAAAGCATCATAACATTAAATGTGACGTTGAAATAACCGACATAGTTCGTTTATCCCCCATCAATAAATAATCTATAAGCATGAGAGATAAGTATAAATTAATAAAATGTAAGTAATCAAAAAAAATTGTTTGAATGACACCGAATTATAATCATACCTAGTATGTACCGATGCATGTTGATTTATGTATTACAATTTGTCAGATTGAATGATATGGAAGAACCAGTTAAAATGTTTGATTTTTGTACAGTAGTCATGCACGTCTCATGTAAATTTAACAAGAATTCAACATTTACGAGTTATTCGGAAAATATATCACGTTGTGCTTTTTTGAAAACGACATACAAATTCCTCGCCGATCTCTTTCCGATTCATTTTGGTTGAGTATGAAGTTGTTGCGGATGAATTAAAATGTTCAAAGCGACGCATGCGCAGACAGTACATTTTTACACTTAGCAGTTTATGAGTTGCGTTGGCTTGCTTTGCTTTTCGCTTTTCCCTGTGATTGTGATACTTTTGATATATCCGTGCAAGCTTATGCTCTGTGTAATATAAATGCCAGGATGAGTGTCGATAAACCAGTTGTTGTAGAGGATGTAAGTATTCTAAGAAATGTGTTAATACGTGTTTTTAATGATTTTGGACTATTTTTAAGTGCGCTGCGTGCTTTCTATCAGCCTCTATTCTGGTGAATATTTTTTGACCGACACATTGAAATTTTTCTAAGTCCCCAATATGGCGTCAAACACAATTCCATGCTTTGTGTAATGAGCTCTCAAACGTAAAAGATGAATGATACCAGACCGAGATGTGTATTCAATACATTATCCTATTTTTTTTCTAGACTTTTTAAGACGTAAGTTTTGTCGTTGCCGGGATATCTCATTGTATACTTATGTATAATGTTATATATCCACGCAATGTTCAGATGTGTTTTATTCTCTGTAATTTAGATAAAAGCCGTCAATGGTGCGAGATCCGATCATTTAAACGGTGTTCAAAATGGTTACACGAGTTCCGATAAACACAAATCGAGCCATAAATCTTCAAGCAAAGACAAACACCGCGACAAAGATAGGGATCACAAAAGCAGTTCAAAGCATAGTTCCAGCAGCAGCAATAGGTGAGTGCAAGTTCCTCGATAGTGCCTGCGCTGTCACGTTATTCTATGCATATTATAATTTCGACATGAGTTTTCAGTGAAGGTCTTTCATATCTGTTGTGAGGAAGTTTTAAAATAAGTAGGTCCCAAAAACTTTTTTCAAATTTATCTCCACGGTTGACGTACCTACCTAGTTACAAAAGAAATGAGTATTCAGGCAGTCTTCCAAGATTTTTTTGGATGTATAGATGAATAGTTACTGTTATACTATATTGCTTGTATACCTACAGAAAAAGCACACTAAGCTTTATGAAGTCTTAATTTTTTTTTATCCTCCTAGATTTTTTTTAATTTTAAATGAAATGAAATTCTAAATCGTTTTAATAGAATCGAGTTTATAATATTTTCAATAAAGATAGGTTTTCTTCAATTTCTGCTGTTATATCGAATGTCATATTGGAGAAACCCATTCAGTCAGTACTAATCTTGCCAGTCATATTCGAGATTAATCCACCTGAGCACATGTCAGTTCATTATTTGAGTTAAAATTTTTCTCTAATTGGTAAAAGAGGATTCACATCTACATGCTTGAAATATGTATATCGACAAACATGTAGTTATTTTTTTCAACTTTTTGGCAAGCTTACTATTATTATAGAATTACTAATGGAGTAAGCGAGTAAAAACTGTGCTTCAAAGCTGGTATAAAAAAATCCAAAATTTAAACGACTATGGATAGAAAGTATATATAGAAAGATATATAGAAAGATATATTAACGCTATTGCCTTAAATATGGTTTTTATTATTTTATGTCGAAGAAGAGAGAAATATGACTTATTTTATACCTTGAATTTATTTATGAAACATTTTTTCTATAAAAGGGAGTTGACCATTTTTGATACTAGACAATAAATTATGGGTAAAATCACATTATATACAAGATAGTGAACGCATGTGTACTTTATCAGTATTTATAAATCCTTATTAATAGTGTTTAGTTTTCTTGTATCAGTTGTTTTCAATAATTTTTGTTAAATTTTTATTCCTCCTATGAAATATTAAATGTAATTAAAATATTTGCAGAGATAAAGATAGGCACTCGAGTGGCAAAAGCCAAAGTTCGTCTTCTCATAAATCGTCATCTAGCAAAGACAAAGAGAGGAGTGATAAAGATAGAGGACGAAGTGATAAGGATCGCGACCGAGGGTCTGATAAATCAAAATCGAGTGATAATTTGAGGGATAAAGACAAAAGCGACAAACACAAGAGCAGTAGCAGCAGCAGCAACACAGACAAAGACAGGAAGCACTCCTCCAAGGATCACAAGAGCTCCTCCTCATCATCAAAAGACAAAGAGAGGTCCGACAAGGATAAAGACAGGAGCGACAGGGACAAGCATCGCAGCGACAAGGATAAACATCACTCATCATCATCTAAAGATAAATCGTCCAGCTCCAGCAATGGCACTTCGAAAGATAAACACTCAAGGTAAGGTTCCTCTATGCATCTATTTTCCGAAAACTAACTACCAGTTTTTTCCCAAGTCCTATCCTTTATTTATAACTGCCACATCAATATTGGCAAAATGTGACAAATTGTATGTCTCATTTAACCTTCGTAACTCCTTTGACATTACACAGCATAGTTTCATGTTTTTAATTTAATGAATTTAAAATCATTCAAGCTTTTTGTCTTGCAAATATTGTCAGTATGTATACTGTGCATAAGATGAATTTTATTCTCCTGCAACATTTAAAATAATTAAAGTGGAAAAAATATATTAATTAAGAAGTGCAATTGTGTTTGTAAGAAAATTCGAAATGAATTTGTGCAGTACTCTTTATTCTAGTAGTATTTTTAATATTCCACTGTATGTTTTTCGAACACGAGTAATATTGCAGAAATTTGGATATTTTTGCTTGTGGTGTGCCATGGATGAGAAAAGGTTGCCGAGCACTGCTGTAATGATTGAATAATTTTGTAAAGCGCGTTTTATTACTGTTGATAGTTATTTCTGCATAAATATTTTGTCAACGTTGTTTTAATATCCAAACGGATTTTATTTTTCCAGTAAAGAGAGGTCGCATAGCTCCAGTAAAGATAAACATAGTTCCAGCTCGCGAGATAGATCCTCATCCTCCATTAAAAGCCCTGACAAAAAAGAAGACATCAAAGTTAAAACAGAGTCTGAAGAGGTATGTATCATTTCTAAATAGACAACAGTATGCCAATAAAACAAGCGGCCATAAATTTTATTTACCCGATTGTGTTTTGATTATCATTTAGATGCCCCCGCCGCCGATGAAAATTGAACCGGTCATTCTGAACGATTCTAAAATGGATTGGAACAGTTATGATGACTCACCGGACCCCTTGGCTCACAATACCACCGCCAGCTCTTGCGATTATTCCCTATCACAATTCAAGGACGAACCGTTGGGTGACAAAATAGATGAAGAAAGCGAAGAGGACATTCCTTTGGTGAGGCTCTATTTTCTCGCGTGTCCACTATTTCTCATATTATTAACTGAACTCTCGGGCTTTCACTCGGCTACATATTAATATTGCAAAATTTAATAATCATAATACTAACATAAAATTTTGGAGTCTGCCTTTTCCCTTTGGCAACGTCTGGCATAAAATATACTGGGTATATAAAGAATAATTGAATACGTAGTGATGCGTATATGGGCATTCAAATATATTCAATTTATGCTGGAAATTTCTTGCGCTGTCATAAAATTTAGTTGCTTGTCTTGTATCAGTCAGTCTTAGTACAGCCAGCTAATAAGACATGTTTTCAATAATCCAACAATCAACACATTTAAATATAAGAATAATTTCACCATTGCCATAGACAGGCATCGATTGACAGATCGTTTTTGGTAATGCAGAATTTGCAGATATATGGCATTATTTTCCTTACACCGTGTCATTTTGTTTTGCTTATATAATTATCTAACCGGCGATAAACTGATTATTGCTTCCACAATAAACTACATTAGTACTTATCTAAGAAATACTGATATTTATATAATTATGTTAACAAATTGCAATGTTTTTTTTTATATAAAACTGCTTTCAGACTAAATCACCTCAAAAAAGTTTCAACCTATCATCGGTATGTTCAATTATTGAGGCATTTACCTTTTATATGTCCATGTATGCATAGTTTTCGTTAATTTTTATCCGATTATTTTCAATGTCATAATTGCCAAATTCCTTTCTCTTGATCCTCGTTATGGCCACACATTTTTTTTATTCGCTTTGAGTGTGTAATACTATAATTTTCTCGAGCATGTATTTTCAAACTACTCTGCATGGAAGGGAATACTATTTTACTGATTGTAATTTGTCGAATCATTAGATCTGTTCAACTTGAAATAATATATGCAAAATATATATGTAATTTTCTCTTTTAAGTGAACTAAAAACCAACATACCTATGATAAATCTTCACAGACTCGGAGAGATATCTTCAGTTGCGTTTTGATACTCCACACTGCAATGTACATTTTTTCCTGTAACAATATAACTTATTTGGAGCACATTTCCCATTATTTGAAGTGTATGGTTTTGTATACTGGCAAATCTAGATATTTATTATATCCATCAATACTAAAATGTTAACATGCCTCTGAAATATTGATGCTTATATTTTTTAAGATCCAAACTGTTTGTCTTCATTGGCAGAACAATTCAAATACCAACTGCTGTTAATTCGAGGTGGAATTCCACATTTAATTTTTACTCTAAAAAATCAGTATCACTTGGACCAATTAATGTTTACATGTATGTTGAGAATGTGAAAATGATATCTAGGTGTTAATAAAATGTGGAATATGTAACAAAGTATAATATGTTATCGATAGCTCAAAATTAATTTATGAAAAGAACATGTATAAACAATTTTTAACTTTTCTTTGTATGTTCTGATGCTTTCTGAAAAAAAGAACAATTAATGTTGGTATTTGACTTACCTGTTTGGATTATTGAAATTTTGATGATAACAAGGATGTTTCCATCTCATGTATGTATAGCTGTTTATATAAATAATTGAAACATGCACAATTTCATTAATTTTACAATAACATACTCAAAAATAATATAGGAGAGAGGAATGAATGATGCTTAGTTTTATGCCTTTGGAAAATAATACTTGGATTCTTTATGAAAATACGTTAAAATGTTACAAAAAAACTGTATGTTCCTTTGTGGACTACCAAAGATGTTGCGAGTTGTTTGTTGGGAATTTTTTTTAATTATATTTTATTTTTCATATTTAATTAATTGCTATATATTTAAATAACACCTCTCACGTCCCATTACTCTATTTCTAGGCTTCACGGAAAAATAAGCGAAAATCATTTGGTAGCGATAGTGAAGAAGAAAAGCCATTATCCGCTAGAAAAATGCCTAAAATTCCAAAGAAAGAAAAGAAAACTAAGAAAAAAGGTATACGCATTATTATTTCTGAATGTGTGATCAATTTTATGTGGCATTATGTATATTTTACTAATAATAAGTAATATTCATAGCCCATATTCACAAACCATTTTGTTTTTCCCAGAACCTGACTACGAAGATGATGACTATTCAGAAGAGGATGTTAAACCGGCCAAGAAAAAGACTAAACAAAAGACCAAAGTAAAGAAAGAAGTGAAACCAGCCGCGGCACCCGCCAACGCCACCTCGCCGACGAAACGTAAAAAGAAACAAGAAGATGAACCGGAGGTTTGGAAATGGTACGTTTAAGTTGCAAGTTACTTGTGGATAAATAATAATTTTGTTACCAATATTATCTATGAGGCCTTGAAACATTCACAAACTTATTGTTTCATTAGAATAAGAAACCCTATAAGTATTGCAACTTTTGCTTCGTAATCTTCAAGATCTACATCATGATAGTGTTCTTTTTTTTTTTTTTTGTCAAGTTTGACATCTTGAATAGTGCAGATTTCTATATGATAAATATTTATAAGTATTATCAACAGAGGGCACATGTTTCAGATGAAACATAACCTAAAATATTTGACACCTACACAGTTTGCTCTGATGCTTTGATTCTTTATTATGATTTCTTTTATAACCAAAAGAGAATATTGTCTTGGTTTTAATCTCCTAAAAAGCGATTATTTATCTTGGACATCATTCCCTTTGGTTTTTTATTCAAAAAAATCAAAATTAAGGTTAGCTCGCACCCATCCACAAAACAAATCTTTTATTCTCGTCAATCGATAATATATTATTTTTTTAATTTTCAGGTGGGAAGAAGAGAAGAAAGATGATGGTACAAAATGGAAATTTTTAGAACACAAGGGTCCTCTTTTTGCCCCTGAGTATATCAGGCTTCCGAAAAATGTAATATTCAAGTATGATGGTAAAGAAATCTCCTTATCCGAAAACACAGAAGAAGTCGCCGGCTTTTACGCTAAGATGATTGAACACGACTATACTACAAAAGATGTTTTCAACACAAATTTTTTCACTGATTGGCGAAAAGTGATGACTGACAAAGAGAAAGCGACTATCAAAGATCTCAGAAAATGTGATTTCAAATCTATGCATGCTTTCTTTACCGCACAATCAGAGAAAAATAGGAATAAAACAAAGGAAGAAAAACTTGACCTCAAAACTAAAAACGAGGAGATCTTAAAAGAGTATGGATTCTGCACTATAGATGGTCACAAAGAAAAAATTGGGAATTTCCGCATTGAGCCTCCCGGTTTGTTCAGAGGACGCGGGGAGCACCCAAAAATGGGAATGCACAAAAAGAGGGTGGTTCCCGAACACGTCATCATCAACTGCTCGAAGGATAGTGTCATGCCTAAAGCGCCCGGCGGCCGCAAGTGGAAAGAGGTACGGCACGACAACTCGGTCACTTGGCTGGCTTCTTGGACTGAGAATGTTCAAGGGCAGGTGAAGTATGTCATGCTCAATCCCAGCTCCAAATTGAAGGGGGAGAAGGATTGGCAGAAATATGAGACTGCTCGAAAATTGGCAAAGTGCGTGGATAAAATAAGAAACACTTACAGGGAAGAGTGGAAAGCAAAAGAGATGCGGATAAGGCAAAGGGCCGTGGCTCTCTACTTCATAGATAAATTAGCTCTCAGGGCGGGTAACGAGAAGGATGAAGACCAGGCCGATACTGTCGGCTGCTGTTCACTCCGAGTGGAACATATTGAACTTCACAAAGAGAAAGATGGCAGGGAACACGTAGTCGTCTTCGATTTCTTAGGTAAAGATTCCATCCGATACTATAACGAGGTACCGGTGGAGAAGAGAGTTTTCAAAAATTTGGAGCTCTTTAAAGAGAACAAGAAAGACGGTGATGATCTCTTCGACAGGCTGAACACTCAAACCATGAACGAGCATCTGAGGGAGCTGATGCCTAATCTCACGGCTAAAGTGTTCCGTACTTTCAATGCTTCGTTCACTCTGCAAAATCAACTGAACGAACTCACCGATCCGGACGCCTCCATAGAAGAGAAGATGCTGTCATATAACCGTGCTAACAGGGCCGTGGCCGTCCTGTGTAACCATCAGCGTGCTGTCCCCAAGGGTCATCAGAAATCTATGGAAGCTCTCAAGGAAAAAATTCAGGCTAAACGAGACCAACTGGATGATGCTGAAGTCGAAATGAAGGACTTGATAAGGTTATCTAAAAAAGGCTCCGTCAAAGACAAATTGAACGCGGACAAAAAGAAGAAAGCTCTGCAGAGGCTAAAGGAACAATTGAGAAAATTAGAAGTGCAAGAGACCGACAGAGATGAGAATAAAACTATTGCCCTCGGTACATCTAAATTGAATTATCTTGACCCTCGTATTTCTATTGCTTGGTGAGTGTAACATTCCTTCATTTGCGTGTCATTACCATTGCCTATTTTAATATAAACATAAATTTGTTATTTAAAACGAATTGTATTTTCACGATTACAAAACACCTTTATTTTTAAATATGAACCTATAATAAAAACATGGAAACCTTGTTTTAACATGGAATTCATAATGAAAATAGAAAAAATTTATAGGAGGTATATTATATAGTATCGTATATAGTATTACCATCAGTATGAAACTTCATTGGATTGATTGTCTAATTTTTCTGAATCATATTTTGACGTTATCTGAGTCTTCCCTGAAAATATAGTTTGTATTTTTTGATTGATTGAATTGGCATTTACTTAGTAGAACTCCATTATAATAGGATAAAATAACAAAGTATTTAGTTTTACAAAATTACAATTTTGTAGAACTAAAAACTTTGTTATTTTATCCTATTGTATATTTGATAGTGATTGTAAGACCTACCCTGAATTCAAAAGTGTCAAACTAAAAACAAGATACATCTTATAATCAAAGAAATAATATATAACCATAAGTTTACTTACTTTGAGAATCAATGTTGCATATGATTAATGGTTAAATTTAGTCAGTGATAAAACTTTCCAAGATTTTATATATATTTATATTTAATCTTCAATTAATAATTTATTTGTTGTTACAGGTGCAAGAAGAACAGTGTACCGATTGAGAAAATATTCAACAAGACACAGCGAGACAAATTCCGGTGGGCCATTGACATGGCTACCGTTGATTACGTTTTTTAAGTAAAATTTCTCTCTAGGCAATGTCTAGTAATTTGGAAGACTATTTTATTATTAGTATATTTCAATTACATTTATTTCAATGTTCGATTCAATTAAATTCCTTTATTATAGTAGGAGAATTATGTATGTAATATACATTTTTTTGAAATTATAGTTGTACTGTTTGCAATGTTGCAAATATAGATCCGCGAGGAGTTATAGTTTTTGATTTTATATAAATGTGTAGTTAGAGTATTCATTTTATCACTGAACGATTGGGTTTTTTTGATATGATCTTTTGAATGGTATGATAATTATTGTCGTCTTCGTCTTTTTTATTTTAAATGATGTGTAAAACGCTACGCGTGTGCAGGCAATCCCGATTGTTTATTTTCTCTCAGTAAAAATTGATAGAAATATTTAATTGTCTTAAATTTTACTTTACATAAGCTTAAATACGATTAGAATTAATTTTTTTGCTGCATAATTTCTGAAGTAGTTTTTAGCAATAAGCTTAATGCCAATTTATTATTCATATTTCTATTGAAGTAAGCAACAGTGCAGTGCACGGTATTAAAAATGAATATTTTGCAAAGGTGATGCATAATGCTATGAATTTTGAATGTTAAAACTATCATTAATCTATTATTATCTTGTTTAAATCAATTATTGTTAAGAGTGAGAATAAGCTCTTGAGAGGTGAGGTGGGTTTTGCAAGTTACAGCTAATCTGCATGGAATCAACTACACTTTGTGTAACTTTTTTGCCGAAGAAATTCTGTAATTCAGCATAATATTAGTACTTTTGTTGTTTTTTTGACATGCTTGTGAAGTTAAAATTTTTTTACAATTTTTGTCAATATATGATGATACAAAGACATTTGAATATATGAATTGTGGGGACATTTACAAAATTATTCAAAAAATTGGATCTCAATACAGATAAGGCTATTAGAAAACGTGAGGGGTTGTCTGTACATGTTATATCGAGTTTAGTCTCATTGGATTTATTTTTATTGGGAATGTGCTAAAGAAGTGAATATACAATGTGTATGTATTTAAAAGATTATCACAGTAATAAAGTGTACACACCTTATGAATTATTTTCCATATATATGTGACTTGTATTTTTAAATCACTAACAATTACTTGTACATAAAATTAATTGTAAACCACACCGATTAGGTTATCACATGATTTTATTTAAAACAAAACTATTTTGTAACTAAAACAAGTATAGACAATAGATATGTTCGATGAAGATAAATTTAAAAATCTGATTTTTATTCAAATTCATTTATTACCTCCACAAAATCGTCCATCAAATTTGAGAGTCATCGATAAAAACTGGCTAATTTCGCTATTTACAGTCATTTTAATAGATGTCCTCTTAAGTAAAGTTAAATGGTTTGGGATATAGAATGGTTTGTGACTTTGCCAATGGCAATTACAGATTTCCTCTTCCTTTTTAATTTTTTTTTTTTGATTGTCCAAATAATTATTATTTTCGATTGACTCATCAGTGTTATCTTGCATCAAAAATGTCTGACTCCCTTTTTACAGAAAATGAGATAAACGGAAAATATGCATCACTGAGATAAACTTCATACATATAAACAGGAACGTTTCTGTAAACATTTAGTGTTGCGTTCAAGTATACATAAATGTCACAGGTGATGTAATGAATAAAATTCTTTACTTCCATCAAATTTATGCAACTGATACACCAAATTTTTTGTTGAAAGGACTTAATATGAGTGTATAAATCATGCAGAAACTGTTATCCTCCTTGTTGGCTATCGGTTATCTTCGCCACAATGAAATGCCCTTGACACTTCCCTGTAAGTAAGAACCGAGATTTGCGCATCATTCACAACTAGAGTATTTTGTTATGAGGGACTTGCTCACACACTCGTAGTATACGGACGTGTTTGACATCTCCGGAAATATTTCACTAATATTTTTATTAATTTTGGATTATTGAGATTTTGTACCAAGTGTACAAAATCTCAATAATCCAAATTTGATATTGAAATACCATCAAGCACCCTCAGTCGATGTCTTAAATTATAAAATATTTTTATTATTGTTTGTTAACGGAAACTAAAGTTAATGTGCTCACGAAGTTTTTTTGTGCTCGGTATATTCTCCTCGGGAATTTCCGTGCTATTACAGAATCAGTGAATTAGTGCATTGGTACGTTGATAATATAATATCGACTATATTAAACACTCGCAGTGATCAGGACAGAGAAGGACGGCGTGTTGCAAGGTACCTGGAAAGATACGCCTCTCCCCGGCGGCTAACGCATTGCTTGCCAGGTGTCCTATTGACTGCTCAGGTTTTTTTTCCACTCCCCAACCCCAGCTATTCCCAACCTTTTTCGTTTTTTTAATTTTTGTTTTATATTTCAATCATTTTAGGTATATATCGACATATAACATTTAAGTATTACTTAAACATCTTTTTTCTAGTTTCGTTTTATGTTGTGATTTATTTCTGTCTATTTAGACATTATCTTTCAGCTGGCCACGGCTCACCATCATTATGGCGAGCCCTATTCCTACGCCTCGGAAGTAGTCGTTCTAATCACTTTTAAGGTGTTAGCTGTCAATTCTTGGTGGAAGACATAATATTTCAAAAAATAAAAAATAAGTAGTCATTGTACTTCCAAGAAAATGGCATGTGAGGAAGACAAACTAGTGTCTTCTCCACCAGAATGGATTTCAGAAATGCCACCACCGAAGGATCAAATTGAGGCTTGGTGTCGAGTCATTCTCAGTGCTCCGCTGCAGTACTCTCAGAACTTTCTGGGAGTGCGAAATTGCCACGGACTCTCATGGAGCGCATCACTACGATGCACCATGAGATACAAGAGCTTATTGCAAGAATGGCCATAATAACCCCTGGACTAAAAGAAGCGGGCCTAAAGGCTCAACTTGTGGCCAAAAGCCTGCTTAAGTAATAATATTTAATGTTCCTATGAGTACCACAGAAGAGGAAATACGTGGTGGAATTGAAAGCTCCACGAAGGAAGCCACAGTCTTCACAACCGAGGCTTACAAATCGGTTCGGGTCAGCCACAAGGCGGGACCACGTACCAGAAAGTGCCATTTCATAGTGACAGTCCCGGCAGCCGTGCGGTCTGCCTTGATTTGGGGCGAAAGACTACATGGATTGGGAGTCATACCGAGTCAAGGACTTTAGTGGGGTCGTAGGTGCACTTTACTACTACCATCTATACGGACATATGGCTAAGAAATGCAGCCACTGTGCCGAGACTCAGCATGATAAGGCCGATTGTCCAAAGAAAGTCAACAAACACAAGTGCGTGGCATGCTCTAAGCATAAGAAGCCACATGACCACTCGGTAAATAGCGCGGACTGCCTCACGCTTAAGTGCGCCGCACTTAAGGAAAGAAGCCAGACGGAATATACGTCACAATTACTCTTTACGGACAAATAAACGAGGGAAAGGCAAGGCTACTACTGCCGAACTGACGGAAATAATACAGGCCAAGGGCATCAATGTGGTGCTTGTACAGGAGCCGTACTCTTGGGGGACCAAACGGGGATTTACTGGGAGGCGTCTGGTGCAAAAGAACTCTGTCTAAATCGTACATCTTCGTGGCGAATGCTGATCTGAGTATTTTGCACCTATCACATCTCTCCAGTGAGCGAACGACTGTGGCTGAGATCGCGGACGCAGTAGGTAACTCCATCATCGTGATCTCATCTTATTTTCAATACGGTCTCCCAACCGAAGTTTGCATGGCGGAAATCGACCATATTATTGATATCTTTTAAGGTGTTAGCTGTCAATTCTTGGTAGAAAGACATTATATTTTAAAAAATAAAACACAATTCATTTGTACTACTCCCACATATTTATAATGATCAGGACCGGTTTCGCTCATCACGAGCATTATCAACTGAATATGTTCATCAGTTGATAATGCTCGTGATGAGCGAAACCGGTCCTGATCATTATAAATATGTGGAAGTAGTACAAATGAATCGTATTTTATTTTTTTAAATATTATTGATAGCTGCCCCGGGGGTCAATTTATAATTGGTGCAGATGTAAACGCGCAGTCGTTCCTTTGGGCCTCTGAAGAATCACTAAGACGAGGTTGTCCAGAAGTGGAGGAACTAATCGCCAGGCGTGATCTGTCGGTTGCCAACGACCCTAACAGCCCACACATCTTTGCGCGTTCCAATGGCTCACATCGATGTCACACTTTCGTCCGCAGATATTATCTCCCGCATCTTGGATTGGAAAGTCCACACGGGTTCCTCAGCTTGTGACCACCGTCTTATCACATTTCAACTGGCTCTTCCACATGGCATATGCTCACCTGGGAACGGCAACCCCCGTACACGTTTTAAAACGAAAAGAGCAACCTGGGATGAATTCGGTAGAGCTATGATCCAGAAACTAGATCATTCTGCTAGGGTTCCATTTGATGATCAACACCATGTTGTTTCTCAACTGATGACTAACATAACCCAAATAGCAGAAGAAAAACTAGTACGCATATCTCATCAACCACAAAACCTTGCGGCATGGCGGAGACTCAAACTAACTACGCTACGGCTCAGCTAGGAAAGTCAGACGGAAGCTCCAAAAAGCCCGTGGCCAAGCCAACGAACTTACATCCGAAGACCACATTATTGCACTTAAGGAAGCTCGCCAAGCACTAAAGAAAACCATCAATAAAGCCAAGAGAGATCATGTGAGAAACTTCGTCTCTGAAATGGGAGGCTCAAACCCATGGGGACCTCCATTCACGGCTGCATTACATAATGCAATGAAAAAATGTGACTTGCTCAGCCACATAGTTTAAGCGATATTAAATATCCTGTGTATCCGTATACTGAGATCTGCCGTGGCGCTAAAGTTTAATCTACTCCGCGTTGAATCTAAAGAGGAATTGAGAATATCCCGCTCCCCATATGATGTTGGAAATTTATCGAATGCCTCAAAGTTGGCCTTGGTTGAGATCAAGTCAGCGTGGCCCATTGAGCCTGTATGAGGACAGACCACAGCAAACAGCTCTGCTCGTTCAGCATTCATCTCGGAGCAGTATCACAGAATGTGATTAGCGTCCTAATGGTTGTGTCCACAAGTCTTTCAACCAACAGGCCGGTTATAAACTGACAAGCCCAGATCCAGGCGAAAGACACTTTAACTCGTGTCTCTAGGTCACATCCGGGAAGACTAGATATGTTTGGCGCCCTTTGGTAGATGCAGACCACCTAGTCCGCCAGGCTGCTAGGGCTTGTTTTGTACGCCAGCATATATACAAATGAACGATAAGTGTGAGTAACAGGTATATTTTGCGACAGAGGGATGCCTTCAATATCCGTGTTGATCCTCTTCAATTAAAGAGTTATTGCACCCCGTGCTTGTATGTGCAGGTCCAACGGTAGCACACCAGCCAGGCATACACATAACAGGTGGAGGTGGGGCAACCAAGAAGTCTTTTGGTATGACGAGTTAGCTAGGTCTTGGCCCATGGGACTCGGTGGAAGAGTCAGTGTGGCCCTTAAGCTAAAAAGTTTGGAGACGCCTGATCTATATCATCGAACTAATAACTCACCGTAACCTGAAATATATGGATACAATGTTGGCATACGTAAAATTGCCACGGTTTTAAAGTAAGGTTTTCCAAATTTTAAACATATTACAGTTATAAATATTATAATTGTTTTTTCCTATGCGAGTTTATTCCCGGGTTTTTTTCCTGGCCTTGTATCGCTAGATTTGACAGATTTAATTCCTTTTTCACACTTTGTTTTATTTTGCTGGCAATACATAATTCAAGAAATAATACGACGTCATACAAATTGTCTATGAAAAGGTTGATTTGACGTTTGACGTGTATTCAAATTTCTCAAAAATAATAATATTTATTCGGCTTACATTTCTTTTAATTCATATTGATTGCTTCATAGTGCTCTCACCATTGAATGAAAAATTATACATTAAACAGCATTATTCAACTTATCATCGAAGATCGAACATTCGAATTTGTTTTGATTGATAAAAATGTTGTTCGAAAGTTATTGAAGTCCCGTTACTCTCATTTTCAATGATATAGAATTTATTATTTTGCACGTATAATTAAATGAGTTTGTGATATCGGTTTCATATTTCGGCATTTGTGATTGTTTTTATAAAAAATGGAAGGAGACACGAGAAAAGTAAGCAAAAAGGATAAATCGTCAACAGATGTTACATCGGATCCTAAAGAAGGCAAACCGTCGGTAAGTAATAATTTCTGTATGATTTTCAGGCCAGAGGAAGATACAAATACCTAGCCAGTCGCAACCCTTATGCAAATGGCAACAGCCATCAGCTTAAAGGCTGTCTGTTTATTTCACTTCACCCTAATTTATGGTTCTTAAAAGTTATCAGTATAGATATATTTTGTGAAAATATAGTAGTTATAGCCTTGTCCACCACTAAAGTTTATGATCAGTGTATGAATTTGTAACCTGGCTGTATTCCTTCATTATATCGTTGCCCTCACTAAACGAAAGGCTGAATGAAACAACTGCAATAGGTTATCATTAAAACGGTTGCTGTCAAATTACCTTATTAATATTCCATAGTTTCCACATTGGAAGCGGAAACAGTATAATAATATAAAATAATATTTTGTTTCAGACTGATAATGCTGAGAAATTGTTGCAATCCGATCCTACCTCGAAAAAGATGTTCCATGTCAATTTCGAAGTGGATTTAATGGCTTTATTTCTTTTTTTAATTGGTCTATGTACTCGTTTTTATAAACTCCAAGAACCAAGAAATATTGTGTGAGTATTAATTGATATAATATGTTTTTTGTGTAATAAATCAGCTATCTTGTATGCCATCTTGCAAGTATTGTCATGCAGCTTAACAGACTCCCTAGTCCCATTATCAGATGAGAATGTTTACGACAATGTTACTCTTTTTCTACCCAAAAATTCCGATTCCAATGTTTGAGTTTTAGATATTTTCCTATTTGCAATTAAATTTCCCAGAGAATCGCATTTAGTAACTTTTAGTAACTTTTCGTGTATAAAAAAAAGTAGCTTGTTGTAAAGCATATTTACCACAAATTCTACTTGATTATTAACGACAAATATGTGGCTGGCAAAATGAATGCCTTTTCTATTGAAATCGAACACATACATCTTTTATCCATAAAGCACTCACAATATCAGATTGACAAGTCACTCAAATATTGAATCATCATTACAAATTAGTTTAGTCTAAACGAAAATGGCTCCTGTTTATGCAATTTATATTGTTACTCTGGTGCTCTAGTAACTTTAGATTTTTATAGATTAGATAGCCTGCATTCGGTTTCCAGGACGAAATTTTAAAAATTTGCAATTAGGCACATGTTACTTTCTAAATGCAGCAATGAAAAAAGTTAATCCGATCACAATGTGTTTAGTCCATGAAGCTATGCCGAAAAACAAAAATTATGAAGCAAAATTTTCAAAGATTTTAGGGTAAAAGCAAAAATCGCCCACGCCCACCACGGAACTCTTACCACCCGCTAGTGGGCGGGACGGACCAGGTTGACGACCTGTGGATTAGAACCACTTAATAATTCTACTGGGATGAAACAATGAAAAGAGATTTAGACAATAGAAGTTATTGGAAGTGAGGATAGATATATATAAAGTTTTACAAGGTTTTTTTGTTAGATATGAAAACATGTTACATACTTTCCTTTTTCGTTTTTTAAATCCCAATGATAACATGCAACAGTCATTTGTGCCTCACATGCTAAAACTCAAAAAACAGACATGTTTGTGTGTTTTTTGTTAATAAAAGGTTAATCCGCAACAGTGAACAAGTTTACCAAGCCTGATATAGATAATCTGTTTTTTTTAATTATATCTTTTCTTTCTCTTCTCAAAGCTTTGATGAACTTCACTACGGAAGATATATATCATTATACATCAAAGGAATATTTTTCTTTGACTCACATCCTCCTTTGGGAAAGCAGCTACTATCGGCGGCTGCACACTTTGCAGGCTATTCAGGGAATTTTACTTTTGATAAAATTGGCAGTCCATACAATGATAGTGTTCCAATTTTTGCCCTCCGAATGGTCCCTGCTCTGTGTGGCAGTTTGCTGGTGCCCCTGGCATACAAAATAATGTTGGCACTCAAGACTTCAGGGTGGACTGCCACACTGGCAGCGATATTAGTAATATGCGGTTAGTAGTTTTTTATGTAAACTTACTTATTTTACCTGTTACCTGGCTTAATAGTGCTTTTTGCAAATTTGCGGCATCACACGGAGAGAGTATCAATCTATACATATAGAGGTTCTGTTATTTCTTAAGCTAGGGGCTTTCAGCTCACTAAAGTTTTGGGCAACTACTTCTGAGACAATCCCAGCTCTAAAAATTAAACAAACCCATAATGTTGTTATAATCTAAGGTGTTCTTGAAATTATAAAACAAATTTGAGAAAACAACCATTTAAAAAAAATTTACCCAAGGACTACAAATCATTTCAATGTGCTGTAGATAATCCAGAGGTCTCTTAAAAAAGAGTAATATATACATGGGAGGATTCGCAATTTCAAATATATCCCTTCATTATTGGCGAGTGAAAAAAAATGCAGAATTATCCAATAAAGTATATTTCAACAAAAGTAAACAAGTAAATAGATAATGCAATATTTTATTCATTGAACACTACTTCTTTGGTGCAAAACTGTCGCCCTGAACTGGTGCAAATTAAGCAGGGTTAAAAGATAATGATGACGATTCTTATATTCACTGGAATGAAATCCACACTAATTAAGTGTTTGTTTTTTTATACAGATAATGCACTATTGACGCAATCCAGATTTATGCTAATGGAATCAATACTGTTGACATTTGGTCTTTTTGGACTGTTGTGCCTGCTGAAGTTCAAACGTAGCTATGGATATTCCGGAGAAAGTTTTTGGTGGCTTTGGTTAGTTTTCGGATGCATATCTCTAACATGTTCCTTGAGGTTGGTTGTTGTTTAATTTCACAATGAAATCATTTTATATTTAAATCTATTGTAGAATTGTATTTTAGTATTTTGCTCTCTTGAAAGAGTTTTACTAACTTCTCAAATTTACATAGTCATAGTTTGTTCATTTAATACATTAGAACAATCTCTTAACAATTTTAGTGTCAAGTATTCAGGATTCTACTCCTGTTGCCTCGGTATATTTCTGGTCGGGCAGGAATTTTGGAATCTTTTGGGTGACAGAACGATACTTCCGAAAACATTGATAAGCAAATTTCTTCGGATGGGTGTAGCGATGGTGGTCATTCCTATGATTGTTTACCTGACAATATTTGGAATTCACCTGAAGTTGCTGACTAAGGCTGGCCCCCACGACAGTGTTATGACTAGCGCTTTTCAAGCATCATTAGACGGAGGCCTCGCTAGCATCACAAAAGGACAGCCTATTCACGTTGCTCATGGATCACAGATCACTCTGAGGTTTGTAATGTTTTTGTAATTAAGTAGCATATTGAAAACATACTGTTATTTGTGTCAGTAGCGAATACTCAGCATCGAGTGATTAAATTACAGTTACCTTGATTTAAAACACAACTGCGCAATGGATGTTAATCAATTTTATCTCTTTCTAGTTCCATCTGTTCCACAAAGAATCCTTCGAAAATATTCAGTTACATTTTATTCAATTAACATTTTTAGGCATACTCATGGTCGAACATGCTGGCTCCATTCACACGCTCACGTGTATCCAATTCGATATGCTGACAAAAGAGGCTCCTCGCATCAGCAGCAGGTGACATGTTACAGTTTTAAAGATGTAAATAACTGGTGGATAGTCAAAAGAGCAGACAAGAATGATCTTCTTGTCGAATATCCTGTGGACGCTATAAAACACGGAGATGTTATTCAATTAGTTCACGGAATTACCAGCAGAGCTTTGAACTCTCACGATGTAGCTGCGCCGATGTCACCGCAGTGTCAGGTTGGTTTTAATTTATGAATAAAATTTTGACTATTGAGACAATTTTTCAGTATTTGCCAATCGTTTATTCGAAACTGATCCTAAACTTAGTAAAAATAATAACGTAGAAATACTTCTTCAAGTAAATGATAAATATTAACAGAAGTCAATTATTAGTAAATAACATTTTTAATAGGACTGGTCGCTTCCCACTATCAAATTTATTTTTCATGCAATTTTCCCCTCTGAACACAGTAATTAATTTTGTAATTAATAATTATTGTAACTTTTTTTTTGTGTCATATTTGTAAATTATAAGTTAAGAATCAATGTATTATGCATAAATAAGCTTATGATAGAGTTAGCCCATGGTGTAAGAAGTATAGGTGAGCTGGATCGTTGTTTTTGTATTATATGTGACGTCACTTTGACGAACCAAATTTTTATTGTTACCAAAACACTTGTAAAAATAGTACATTGTAATTGGATAAGCACGTAATGACGTCAACAAATACAAAAATGGCGACTGTCACCTTTTATCCAGCTCACCTGTACTTCTTACATCGTGGAGTTAGCCTGAAGATGCTTCTCAAAGAGGTGAAACATGTGTCACAATTGGTAACGCAACCAGTGGAATATTTGAATTTTACTTTAAAAATGAATCACAAAGTTATTATAATACCTATATATATCTGTCATAATTTATCTGTCTGTCTGTGTCTATGGTTTTTAGTATTACTGGTTATCAATTTTTTAATTTGAATTTATTGTTTTTTAGGAAGTTTCTTGTTACATTGATTATAATGTTTCTATGGCTGCACAAAATTTGTGGCGTGTAGAAATCATTAACAGAGAAGATGACAATACTCTGTGGAGCACAATTCAATCTATGATTCACATAATCCATGTGGACACGGGACTGGCATTGAGATTCAGCGGAAGACAGTTGCCCGACTGGGGATTTAGCCAACATGAAGTCGTAGCAGACAAAGTTATCAGTCAGGATGACACTATTTGGAATGTAGAGGAGCACAGATATACAAAAAGTAGGTGTCCCGCGAATAATCCTCTTGTTATATGCTTACAAAAATTATAAACTGTATAAATTGGGTTGGGTGAGCAGGAACAAAATGTGATGGATCAGGTGTCATTGCCCTCACAGTGCCATGTAGGCATTTATTTATTATATTTCTTCAAGATACATTATTATTATTAAATACCTATAATAAAATATGAAAAACAACTGCATTTTTAACAGCGATTGTAACACACCTCTCGCCCTCTGAATTCAGAGACCTGGTGTCCGATTGTTAAAAAACACATGTCTTATAATCGAGGAAATACGGTTCAATGTGATAATGTTAAACATAGATATGGCCAGAGACCTTGAATACAAACCTTCTGTTTACATATTGCTCACTGGAATCACAATTCGATAAATCAAAATATTCTATGAATGATTGATTATACTTTGTTTCTCTGTCATTTATAGCTGACGATAAAAAAGAAAGAGAAAGACAACTTGTGCACGCCGAGATGATCCCCACAACTCCGACAAGTCTAACGTTTTGGGAGAAATTTATAGAATTACAATATAAAATGCTATTTGCCAGTCAAGATTGTGTCCAAAACCACATGTTTTCTAGCGATCCGTTGGAGTGGCCTCTTCTATCGAGAGGTATCGCATATTGGGTATCATCGGATACAAATGTAAGTAGTCTATTACTTTCTGTAATTTAAAAAATATATAAACCATATTGTACTCTTTTTGTCTATAGTTTTTTAGGCCAGTGGTCTCCAAACTGAACAAGGATGTGAGCTACTTTTAGAAATTGAAATTGTCTGGTGAGTTACTTATATGTATTCGTGATTTATAATTTTTTATCATCGTCCTTATCGTATCATACATAATATTATGATATTACTTAAAATAAATTAGGACATCGGGCTTCCAATAAAAAATAAAATGCTAACTGTAATTATATATTTATAAACAAAATAATAATAATTGAAAAATATCTTGAAATAAATGTGAGTAAAAGTAAAAATAATTAGTGAAAAGAATGGCATTCACTTTCCTCCACAATTTTTTTAACTCTCGGTGAGTACATTATCACTCTTATCTGAATACAATTATTAAGATGTATATCTGTGAGTCTGTTTCTATTTTTACTTTTAACGTTTAATTCACATAAGTAGATAGAAGAAAACAATGCCTTCATTTTGAAATTTAGTTTCCGAGTAAGTATTTCATTTCCTAGTCGAATTTGTGAGGCGAATTTATAAATATAATTAAATATCTTACGCGAGCTACCGAAAATGCCACCGCAAGCGACAGGTAGCTTGCAAGCGACCGATTGGCGATCACTGGTCAGGCTTAATGGTAACGCTCTCTTTTTCAATCCTAAGATCTGAGATTAAATATGTGACTCATTTTTGAAATTTATAAAATTGAGAAGTGAAAGTTTTAACAAATCAACTGATTGAAGAAGATATTCCTACAAAATTAATTCAGGTAGCAGTGAAATTGATTTTCAATTATATCTGGTCACATAGCAGTCAGTTATTAAGGTTTCTCTGAAGGGGATGGTCCGTAACCAAACATTGTTAAAATGAAAAATCTCATCACAACGCTTGGTCCGACAGCCAAGTAACAACATCCCTTCAAAAAGTATGGGCCTGATACCGTTCCGCTCATCCTACCTGATGATCCTGAAAACAGAGGATAGAATGATTAGCTCAGTACTAATCCTTCTACCCTTACAATCTCTCAAAAGGTTCACCGAGATTACTTGCAGCCAGATCTAATAAAAAATAACAATGTTCCATATTAATTTAAGATAACAAACAATTTTCGTGTATTTCTAGTAAAAGAAATATAATATTTTTCTGTTTGTTGCAATTTCTACACAGTGGATACCCGATCATCATCGATGTAATAGTATCAAGTAAATTTAAAATTTTCTTCCAATAACTAGATTATTTTTTTTAATTCCAGGCGCAAGTTCATCTTATAGGAAATCTGGTCATATGGTATTCCACATCAGTAGGTTTACTTGCTTATTTTGTTTTTCTCTCATTTTATTTAATAAGACGAAGAAGAAAATGTTACGATTTGGCCGAAGCAGACTGGAGACAATTCATATTGATAGGCGAAGTTTGCGTTGCCGGTTTTCTGATCCACTACGTGCCATATTTTTTCGTGGAAAGAACACTATTCTTGCACCATTACTTGCCAGCCTTTCTATATAAAACTCTCTTATTGGCTGCTATTGTTGAACACATCTATGTATTTTTATCATGCAAGACTGACAAAAAAATTGTTACATTCCTTTTTATAGTTTTAGTTTGTGTATGGCTGGCATACGTGATACAGACGTTTTTACAGTTTTCTGTTTTAAACTACGGTATAACCGATCTGAGTGAGAAAGATTTAATTAACTTGAGATGGAAAGATACTTGGGATTTTATTTTACACAAAAAATAATTTAAAGAGTTCATATTTGTAAGAGAATTTTTTAATCTCAATAATCTGATTAGGTAGTTTACAGATACTCGAAAGTTTTTTATTTATTGTAAAATCATTTCGTCATACATCAGCTTCTTGCCATGGAGGAAAAAATATTGAATCTTTTGCGGAGATCCGACTCCGAGAGAATTGATGAATGTTATATTTTTTAGGCTTATTTTAACCTATTCCTTGCTATATAAACACTCAGGCAACCGGCGTTTTCGGGTAATACTAACATGAAATCCCGCACCTTTCGAATCGGATTTGCGAATACATTACGAAAAAAAATCATATCTTTATAACCATTTGAAGTAATTCCTTCAAACAAAAAAGTTTGGGTAGCGTATGGTGTTGCATATAAAAATAAAGAAAAACTGATTCTCAAATTAGAATAGTATAGTGAAAAAATCTAATCAATCTCTGCATTTATGTTGACTCCACTTATGATGATGCAAAATAAAAATGTGAAACACATAATAATGATTGGCTTATGGCTTATACATGGCTTATGTGCGTTTGACAAGTGTGTGACAAAATGAAAGTCATAAATAAGTCATTTTTATTGCATCCGGGAAACCTCAAACTGTGTAACTTTTGTTTGAACTCACATATTATTATATGTTAGTATTTATTGCATTGTAGGCTATTCGAGAGTAATTTCATAATTGAGGTACTTACCATTTTTTCCGTATAAATTGAAAAATATTTTATAATTATATTGTATAACATATAACTGACACCACACAAATAGTTTTTTTAAATTTATAAACACGTAATAACAGTGCAGGTAAGATAAGTGCCGAAAATAAATCGCGATCACGGAAAATAAAGATGTACTCTACAAACTATATATCCATACGGTATACGAAACAACCTAGAGTATGAGTTTTTTTTTAATTTGTGACTGGTTAAAAAAATATTATCACAACTAATATTCTAATGTAAAGTTTTCTGAAGCAATAAATATTATATTTCAAGGGATATTTTCGACCGTAAATATAATAAAAACTCTACAGAAAAAATCGTAGCCTTTAATCACACCCTCTTGAATAACGTAATGAAAAAATAATTCTCAAGCAGTTAGCAGATTGCGATTCGTCATGCACTGCGTAAAAACGCGGCAGTGCGGGGTCAGGTGTTAACGTAATACAACAATTTCCACGGCAGCGCGGGACCGGTTGCCTGAGTGTTAAAAGGTGAAATAAAGGTGGCAGCATGGAAAATTGTGTACTTAAAATAAATTCAAAACTGACTATCAAATAAAGGATCTGAATTGGTGACAATAAAAATTTGAAATAATTGTAACATGATATATTAAATTCATTTATAATTATTATGTAAATTTGTCATCGATATTTATTTATAGTATTCAATAAATGCTGTCAGTTGTAATGACAGAAATACTCAAACTCATATTATAATTGTAAAAATCGAGGCTATGTCAAGTATGTCAATATCATCAGGCAGCAAATGTTGAAATCATCGAAGAAAGGAATAAATTACAGTATTTATTTTTTATACAAGTGACTTTATTACTAAATCTTAAAATAACGGTGCAGAACTATAAGTTTAGCCAGCGTCCATTTATTTTTAGAAAAATATCTATCTGTTATTGTATCATGTAAAAGATTTAAATATGCAAACAAATACGACTTGATAGTGTTAACGCAAGCAGGGGGTAATTGTGTGTACATGTTATTTTTAGATTATTTAATTATTGTTGCAAAATGTTTAATTAAAATACCAAGAGAATTAAGAAGAATTTTGTAAAAGGGAACAATGATACCAATTAAGATAAACAATTGTGAATATGAATCTCTAACTAGTCGATCATTTTTTTAAAAGATTGGCAACATTATGATTTAACGTATAAAACTTCTGGAATGAATCTTTCTTGAATAATAAATAATTTATTTTTATATACATATGAAAACGTTTTTTTGTGGCCTTAAATGTGTTATTACAAAATATGTAAGACTCGTTCAGACCAATTTTACTCTTATCTTATGGATCAGCATCCTGTCAAACATCAGCATATTTGGCCTCGTCTTCGTCACATATAAAGTTTTTGATTCTTTTGCTATGTTACCAGTAAGAAAAAAAGCTCGCGCAAAGTTCATTGAAAAGTGTACAACTCCAGGGCCCTGAGTAGTTGCGATGTTTGCTGACTAGACATTTTTACCAGCCAAAAGCGTTGTCATGACAGCCGTTTGATTCATCTGTCTAGTCAAGAAGTCTATATGGGGCAGATATTTCATAAAATTGCCGAGCGGAATATTGCTTCACAAGTCTATGCAAACCTCAGTCCGGTCTGATAAAACACAACAGTAAATTGAAACAAAATATAATTTAAAGTTTCCTTTATTTAGCTTTCAAAACACTGAATTTAATTAGAAATATGCATAATTAAATTTTATTTAAAAAAATCGTAAAAATAGAATTTAGTTAATATGATCACATGTCCATTGGCCCAGCGCTAGGCTCGATTCTGCGAACGGACACTTCTTCAATTTCGATAGGCGCCGTTTTGGTTGTTAAAATGGCGGTGGTTCCCTTGGCATATCGATACGAGGATTGGCGCTTCCCTTTTAAATTAGCCTCTTCGTATGTCCGTAGATATTCAACGGAACCTTTTCGGATGATACAGAGATCAATATTAGATCCAGATCCCAAATCGTTGAATATTCCCGCTGCGATCGCATCTCTCACCAGTTTTTTACCGTCTTCTTCCGACATATTTGGTACCCAGCGAGATTCAAATACAGCCATGGCTGCTAAAGAACCAGATCCTATTTGGAATAAAAACAGATATATTAAAACATATCCTTTCAGTAAATATTCTTGAATGAGAATTGGTGATAGTTGCCATAGCTTGTAACAGACTAAAATAAATATATTCATTGACAATAAGTTTTTTTGTTAGAATAGAATGCCGAGACACTTTTTCTTTTCTATCATTTTAAGTGTAGACAAACCCAAAATGAAATTTACTTGTCTCATTTGCAAGTTTAAAAGATTGATTGAGTCTTAAAATGTCATGACATCTATATATATTCATATATATACATACAGAAACGATATTTCTGCTTCGGTACAATGATTACTAACATGTACAGCATGGATGAAGTACCTTCAATGCACATTATGTACTGTGATATATCAAAGACTCAATATGTTCCAAGTTAAAATATATGTTTTTGATAGAATGACGATGCCGCAGCTGGTGGGTTGAAACTGTGGGACTTTACTTACGGGTCTTACTCAGTGCGCAATCAATGTTTCGAATCTCCAAATGGACACTGTCATAGAACGATTTGTAACCAAAAGGCATGGGCATTGTAATGTTTTGATTCATTCCCAACCAGCCCTTATCCTCGAGGGGTATAAAGTGAGTGAATAACTCTTTCTCAACCTTCTCGGAAGAGGGAGATTGAGCAAATGATTTACAACCATTTCATGTTTATCAATTGGCTCAAACTAGCAGATTGGGAGTGAAACATGATTAAAGAAGAACTAGTCGGTGTTTTTATAATTTCTTTCAGATGTTTATTTTTCGTGGAAGATTAGTTGGTAAACCTTAAGTAAAGTTTATCAATTATTTTGTAGTGATCGCAACACTAATAAATTTGGAAAAGGTACGAAATTAAATTTTAAAGCTTTTAGAAAAATTGTATGTACAGGGAACACTTACCCATTGTGGAGTATGTCAATTTGTCAACAGATCCGTGTGGATAGATACAATAAATATGTGGCCCGTCATTGTCAACACCTCCGAGAATCAAAGCGGCACCAATGTGTCCTTGGTATCTGAAGAGCATCTGCTTTAGCAGAGTGGAAGCCGTCGCCACTGGAACAATACGACCTGTATGAAGACGTTGAAGTTCTAACTGAGAAGAGATCATCTGGGTGGTCTTCTCAGTATCAGCGGCCGTGCCAGCGCCGCAGCAATACATGTTATTAGCCAAGTAATGTATTTTTTCACAATTTTTGTCAGCAATTATGGTATCTTCAGTCGCTCGCGTATCTGCACCGAGGATAACTCCACCTTCGTATATGATCCCCACGATAGTCGTTCCAGTCTTAATCGCTTTGGGGGCAGGAAAACCTTTAGCGCAAAGGAAGGCATTCCTATAACCAACAAAAAGAATGGTTCGAAAAAGTTTTTGCAAACATGAAAACGTCATGGAAATGAAATGTAATTTATACCTTTGACAGTTGTCGAAAGAAAACCCCGCTGGTGGAATTTCAGGAGCTAGACAAGAAGACATCGTTGACCGGTATAATGAGACAACAGTAACAGAAACTGAAAATGACACAACAAAACTAGCTTACTTTATGACTAGCTGTTCTTGATTTACTTTATGGTAAGTAACATAGACAATCACTTTTAAGGTGTTAACTGTCAATTCTTGGTGGAAAGACATTATATTTTAAAAAATAAAACACAATTCATTTGTACTACTTCCACATATTTATAATGATCATGACCGGTTTCGCTCATCACGAGCATTATCAACTGATACATTTTTTAAATATAACATAGACAGTATACTAAAAATAAATGATGGATAAAAATATCTGTGGCAGATAAAGGTTGATATGAACAAGAAAGATTTGCTGACGCACATTATGATGCACAAACTGTGTAGTGTAACTGTGTAATAGAATGATTTAATCACCACGCTTTTAAGAATTTTTTTAGAACAAATTCAATAATTTTATAATTTAAGACATCGACTGAGGGTGCTTGATGGAATTTCAATATCAAATTTGGATTATTGAGGTTTTGTACACTTCCACAAATACATGGAAGTGTACAAAATCTCAATAATCCAAATTCAATAATTTTATGTTATCAAGGCCAGCTTTTAATTCATCTCGATCAACTTAAACTGCTCAGACTTAGCGAACCAAGTCACGATCATTATATTATATATGTGTGAAATAACTACAAAAATCGTATTTTAGGTCTTTAAATAATATATTGGAACCTATCGATGGCTTAAAGAGCAAATTCCACTTTTGGCTGAAAATGACAATAATGCTCTTTTGTTGCATCATGCTATATGCATGTGCCGTATAAATTTGACAACTCAAAGTTATTTAAATATAATTTAAGACATTGACTGAGGGTGCTTGATGGAATTTCAATATCAAATCTCAATAATTCAAGTTTTTTATTTATATATATCGAAAAAAACGTTCCAAGAAAAATTCCATTGGGGTCTGAAACGTACAACGCAAAATATCTAACTCCACCATTGGGTATTGAGATCTGTCGAAAGCAGCTCTCATTCATTTATAAGCATTCATAAGCAGCTCTACAATTAAATTGCTTAAAATATGTTGTTTTTGTTGACAGCACAAATAAAACACTCTCAAATTATATTGCTAGTACAAACCATGTTTTTCATACAATATTTACATGTTCTTCATAGATATATGTTCGATATTATGCTTTTGAAATGAACTAAAGTAGATGTCAATTTGACCGTTGTTACCAAAATTGCATTTTAAATACTGTTATAGTAGGATTATTAAATAATCGGATCGTCATAATTAGTGCAAAAACATCTTTAATTTACATCGTTCCAGACGAGTGGGCGAGAAAAAATACATGTTGAATTAGCTAAATAAAAAGAAGAATAATTATTGTTACCAAGTTTGCAAGATGATGCCAAATAAATATTATGAAGATGCCTAATTTGTTAGTAGACACAAATTATTCAACCATAGTAGCATAAATACTCATTTCTGTGATACATTTTTCGAAGGCCAAGATTATATTTAAAAAAAATAAAACACAATCAGTTGAGCTCAGTTGATAATGCTCGTGATGAGCGAAACTGGTCCTGACCATTATAAATATGTGGAAGTAGTACAAATGAATTGTTTTATTTTTTTTAATATAATGTCTTTCCACCAAGAATTGACAATTAACACCTTATAAGCCAAGATTATATATTTTTAACTATTCCGGCTGATAGAAGAATTCAACGACATTTAAATTTTAGTGCGATAATAAATTCGTTCATCGATGATGGAAGTGATCACGTTATTTTCTTGGTCCCATATAATACATAGCATAAAGAAGTATACCTACTTGTTCATAGTAATTAACAGCAATGATGACGACTTGAAGTGGGCTAGTAAAAACTTTATATAAAAGGTAAACAAATCCTCATGATTTTGTTTCAAAAGTGCTCAAATCCTTAAATTCATATCAGAAATGGTCAAATCTAAAATTAAATCATTTATGATAAAAAAGGACTTTTACTGCAATATTTAAAATGTTTTGAATATAAGTTCCTACCCTTCTTACAAAAAAAGTACTCCATATTAATTCATTTTACGATTAAAAAATAATTACTTAACTTAAATTGTTGAAAAATACATAAATAAAAATTTTTTTAAAACTTGTATCGATTTATAAAACGTATGTTCTATTTACCTATCTCATTTTCTATAATAAAAAAATTGACCACTTTTGATATCAGGCAATACGTTTAGAGTTTAGAATTAATAGTACCTACACAATTCTATATTTATATGTAAGCTTAGAAAAAAATACAAATAAAATTACAAAATAAGTAGTACCTATTTGTAAATTATTTTACATACCTACCTATTTAAAAATATGGGTATGTGGAAACCATAGACCAAATATTTATTTGGAATATTTAGGCAACTTTGATAATGATTGACATTTCATTCCTGTCTACTGCGAAAATGTGTTATGAACTTCGTTTGCTCGTTGCGTCGTTAAAGAAAACATTATCTATTTTTTAAAAAGAATTAAACATGTGTTTCGTGAATTGACTAGCAATCTACCGAGTGCATTTACTTTAAACATGGCATCATTATTGCGAAATGTATGCAGGCCAGTGTACTTAACCAACACTATTCGGCAAAACTTTTCCATTTCACAATGTAGATATTTATCGACGAATTTAAATATTTGCCACCAGTTGAATTATAGAAATAGACTATCTTATCCATTATTCAGCAATAGAAATTACTTAAGGGTTGCCCCAATAGGTTGTAGAACGATAGTAAGCAATAATGATGTTGAAAAACCAGGACTTGTGGCAAGATTTAAACAAATGTATAGAGATTATTGGTATGTTCTTGTACCGGTTCACATAGCAACATCAGCATGTTGGCTTGGCGGCTTTTATTATCTCGCCAAAAGGTAAGCTTCACTACAAAATATTTTTTTTACAAGCAAATATCTCTGCATCTTACGTTTTATTTTAAGAAAATAAATTCAAGGGTCTCGTTGTTCATTATAGTTAAAGAAATGTTGCGCCTTACTGTATTGAATAAATGCTGATATATATTTTTATTTGTGTTTTTGAGAAAACATACTAAATAAGGAGTAATGGTCATTTTACAATGTATGTGATTCTGCAAAGTAATGTGATGGTTTGTACAACATAATATTTTTCATATGAAATATTATAATGAAAATACATGTTCATTCAATTTATGTTATTGGAAAATACCAGATATATTAATATCAGACAAAAGATCTTTAGAGACAGTCTATTTAGTATAAAATATGTACAGTGGAATCGCTCTTATTATTAACTTAGGATAAATGACTTGATTTTCCAGATTTAAAAATTCTAATTGAGAAAGACAAAAGATGTTTTGTGTAAATTGTCCTTAGAATATTTTTCAATAATTTTTTTTCAAAGCGAATGCCATCATCTTGCTGTTCTTGGTATCCATTTTGAAATATTCTGGTGACAATGGCTTAAAGTGTTTGATTTTAATTAGTTGCCATAAATACTCGGAATAGATAAAAAAATCCTTAATTTTTTGCAGTGGTGTCGATGTAATAGCTCTCTTGAAAGCTATGGGAGTTAGTGATAGATTCACAGATCCGTTAAAGGACTCGAGTATGGGATATGTTGCTTTGGCATACGCTTTGTACAAAATTGCCACCCCTCTACGATACACCGTAACAATTGGTTTGTATAATTAATTATTGTTTGTGCAGTATAAAAATAAATGAAAATGTTAACAATACTGGATTAATTATGAACACTGCAATACATTCATTACACAAATGAATCAAAACAATCTAATCTTTGTAGTGAATGTATCATTTGCTTTCCCACTCTACTACTGCTTTGTTGATAATAGCAGGCAGAATGAGAAAACAAATGACTCACGGAGAATCCAATTATAATGGAACCGGAAGTCATTTGTTTTCCCAATCTAGCACTACTTTGTCAGCAGGCAGAATGAAAAAACGAATGACTCACGAAGAATCCAGTTGGAATTGAATCGAAAGTCATTTGCTACATGATATGCTTCAGTGTAAGTGATACGATTCGAATGAAGTAATTGTACAGGACAATCGACTCAAAGTTTTTGATTCGCACTTAATTGACTCATTTTCCACGTTCAGTACGAATAAAGATATATCGCTTGTGCTATAAAAGTGTTTTGCCAATTATGTTATTACTTACACTGTGCAAATGTCTGTATTGTTGAGTTTGGTATTCATTAAAGAGACAAGTCGGTTACACATTTCAGGTGCATCACTATCTGATATTAAAATCGTTCAACTAGTAGCTTAATCATCCAAGAGGCTGTTACCATACTTTATTCTTGAAATCAATTTATTTGAACAGGCATCTTGTGACGATAACAATTGTATTCAGCATCTTATAAATGGTTTATGATAAAATACTTCTCTTGCAGGGGGTACAACGTTATCTATAAAATACTTGCTAGCGTGGGGGTATATAAAGCCGATCCCATCGACAGAAGAATTAAAGGAAATGTATCAAACTAAAAAAGATGGATTCCAAGAAATGTACCAAGAGACGAGGCAGGAGATTAGGCAGAGGAAGGATCAAATACGAGAGCGAAAAGATCACGTTATGAACGACATTGCTAGATATAAACAAGAGATAAGAGAAATCAAAGAGAACGAACTTAAAAATAAATAATTTGATCAAAAATAATTTCATTCAGGGTCCATATATGATGTTACACGATTTTGGCTATTTTTTTAACTCCCCCTCCATCTTTTAACTCCATCTATATTACGTCACATTTTTGACACCTCCCCTAAACATTAATAGACAGATTTTTTTATCCCTGATCAAGAAAATAATGCCAAATGCTGCAGTGATATTTTAAATACCAATTTACTTTGTGACGTCACATTTTCTCTGACCCCCCTCCCTCCACCCACAAATCATCACATTTTATCAGGTTCCCTCTCCCCTAGAGTGTGACGTCATATATCGATGGCCCAGTTCCATAGGACAATAAGTCAAAGATTTGATGTTTTGGATAAATTTTATTCGAACATTGCTGTTCTACAGTTCCACACCAGTACAGCTTGTAAATGTACAGGTTTTCTCCTAAAGGCAGATATCTGCATATGGAAATCAGCAAAATTAAATAATTTCTCAGTTCCGTATACATACTTATCGAAATATCGTATTGTGGAAATATATTTTCGTGAATCGTGGCGTTCCATAAAGAAAATATCTTTAATTCTAAAACTATTGACCATCTATTTGAATAAAAAAGTGATACAAATAATAAGCCATCACTTTTTCCGAGTCAGTTTAGATGATTCAAAACTTTGATTGGCCATATCTAAAAACTATCAATTTCTAGTTATATCACTATGGAACTAGGCCATCGATACGGACGCCCACTTATTCGTAATAGGTGCACATTACTAGTATAACATGGAACCGAGTCTATAGTTTTTGTTGGAAGTCACTATTATATGTACAGGAAAATTCGGAGACATCCTTTGCATGTTAAAGTAACCTTTTCGAATAACTTGTCTTGTTTCCAGTGATCTATTAACAGTTTCTGTCAAATTAAAATTTTCAGCTTGCTTCATGCAATTAAAAATTGATACTATACGATCTCAGTGTTTCTCAAAAATGCTTATACTATAACTATTTTGCTAAATAAAACCACTTATTTTGAGAGGGAGACTGCATTTATAAAAGTGGGCATCTATTAAATGAATCTGTTGATTCTGAAGAAAACATTACATTTTTATTGCTCGCCTGAATGAATGCATTATTTCATTTATGCGGTTTGCCTCTTCCAAGATAAATTATTACTGTGTTACTAACCAAAAGTTTTGAATGAGCTTTGGAATGTTTCTGTTTTTCTCGTGTGCTTAGAGAAAGGCCCTGTTAATGACATATCAGAAAAATATATTGTAACATCAAAACTATATTCTTCTGTTGCAAAGATGCAAACCATGTTTTATACTACTGTAAGTTCATTACATCTTCGATTGATATTGTAAATAAACTCTATTTTTTGACTGAAAATTTTATTCTATGTTTAACTGGTTTGTACGATATTGTTGATTTTTAATAGTTTCCATCAAATAAAACTTTATGCTTAGTGGTTATCACTTATATTATCTATGATTGTCATTGATTCCAAGGAAAATGTATCTAGTGATATAATATATTTTTTACTTATCGCATCCAATATCGTTATTTTTTCCTGACATTGATCCGATAGAACTTATTCCACATGACTGTAGTGGTGTTATGTCTAATATTATGCTATCAGTTGCATGTGAATCTTTCAGTTATCATTTTATTTACAGAATTACTTTAATATTGGGTAAGCGTTGCTTATAAAAGGAAAAACTATATTGACTACAAGTAAATCTGGGTTGTAAGCTTCACGGAATCATTCAAGTTAATCCGAGCTTTAGACCCCAGATGCGTGAAAACTTTCTAGTCTTAAGGATGCTTGTCAGATAAGCAAAACGCATGTCACATTTCATTTCACAAGTGCAGTGACAAAATTATTAATCAATATTGAATAATCTTACAGATTTACATACAGGTTATTTCTTTTACTGTATGGAAATATTCCAGGACCAAGTAAATCAATAAGAAAGTAATGTTATCTTATATAGAATCTGCACTGCTGTGTAAAATAAAGACAAAACGTGATTTCAACCGTATTAATTTCTTTTAAACAATTTTTGCTTATTACTTCAATTCATAATGAAATCGGAAACCAAATCAATCAACTGAATTTTTCGGGATTGAAAGACTCAGGTCTATATCACATTGCTCACCATATTTGTTTTGCTGACGTCAGTTCTGTATTTAACTAATTAAAGGAGTACACTGTAAATGGTGTTTTAACATCTTTAATATAATAATTACATTACAGAACATATAAAAAGTACATTTTGCAAACTTTTGTGTTTTTGTCACTATAATATACAATCATTGAAAACTTAATATACAAAGACCTCACACGATCATTATTATGAAAATTCTGCTCTATGAATATATACCTAATATAAATAGTGACTAAGCCAAACAATTAATATATTTCATTTTAAATGCAGTTACATTATCTCAAAGCACTCATTTTCATAGGATAAAACAATACACATTTATTTGGAACTGGTGAATTATTGATGATTAAAATTGATAACAAAAGGTTTAGTTTTGTACTTCATATTTCACAGGGATTACATAGTTTGTATAACATCAGAAATATTTAGTGAAATGGATAACATGCCGCCAAATTTGCAATGCCATGTGTAGAATCATAGACATTAATGTAAGTTTTTGATATGACCACAATCGACATAGAACATAAATGTTTACTGGACACTTTATTCTTACCAAACGTGTGCGCCAAAATATGATATATATACTACTTAATAAAATATACATGAGTCATAGAACATATACTAAATTTGAATAAAGTAGACTGTTCGATTTGATAGAATTATTACACAATAATAGGTATAATTTATACATTTTTATTTGAGGAATGTTTCCCTCTGAATAAAAAAGCATTGAAAGTTGTAGATATAATTAAAAAAAAATTAGAACATATTAAACGGAATGTATAAAAACTCATCACATTTTAGTAGTCAAACAAGACATGGCACAAAATGTTTTTCTTTTCAATTACTAAAACATGTAAATTTTTAGTAATTCTACACTTAAAATTATAATAATATCTTTAAAATACTAAATAAAACTATCACAAAGCTCAGGAGCGTGGTCAATTTTTTTTGTAGCTTTTGAAATCAGCAAAATATGCAAAAACACATTGTAATACACTGCATTGCACTACATACAGCAAGAATAGTACACTGAAAGATAATGTATAGACACAAAAAAAAAGAATTAATAATCTCTTCTGAATGGAAGCAAAAATATTTTTTTCCTATTCAAATAACAGTTGAAATAGGTAATTAATGCTTTTGTGAAATCCTATTAAAATTTGCAGTGTAATTGTGGTAGAATATTAGTTGCCTTTTATATTCATTGAACATCCCAGTTCCATTTTCTTTCCGACTACCCCAGAGTAAAATTTGTTTGCGATTCAGATTAAGTGCTGATAAGTTGAAATAATTGAGAAGACCTAGACCTCCGTTGGTCCTGGAGATTGCGATGTTTGTTCTAACCTTTTGATTTGAAGCCTAACTTCAATAGTTGGGAATCTTGCCAGTGTCAAATATTAGTTTAACTCTACAATGGAACCCCATTGGTTTTGAGACTTTTCAGTGGTATAAATTGTTTTTTTGTGAGGAGTCTTTAAAAAAAGATGAATCTAAGTTCCAACATATATTAATACATTTCAGTACAGATTAATCACAGGAATATTCGATACAAACCAAAATAGTTTGTATAGTCAATCTATTGTATATTATATTGTTATACGAGTTTGACCTACGCCGAGATAGACCTGGGGTGAAGAAATCTATTTATAAATGTATTATATAAACTTACACTATAATATGTTTGCATAAATTGCTTAGTGAGATCGACTAATGAATGTCTGTAGACAGAAATACGATTGTTTATCAAATAAACACAGTGTTGAGCATACGAAGATGGCAAAAAATTCTTATCAAATTTCTACGAATTGATTCAAATATTGCGATAACTGAGCTCGATTGAATAAAAATAAATATTTATGACAATAGGCATCGTCGTGGAGTTGTCTAATGTTTATAATGACGGCAGTTGATTATCGCAGAACTAAACATCGGTATCTTTTGAACAATACAGAAAGACATTTCTACACAGCCTGGTAATACTTAAAATAATTATTAAATGTCTGTTTATTGCAGGAATATCTTATAAAAAAAAAATTAAACCATTTCTAAAGCGAATATATATATATCCCACTAATAATGCCCTTAATAATTAGTTCGTACACTTTCGAATCGAGCACATACTAATCTACGATTCTCCTAAATAATAAGGAATGAATAATTCAATGTATACTTGAAAAATGAAAGTCCACAACAATATGTATGCTATGGAATGTAACGCATATCAATATAGATTTCACGATCCGAGAATATTTCTTCATACGAAAAATTGAAAGAAATACTTCAAAGTGCTCGATCGATAATTAGATGATGATTATCGAATTAACAAATTATCATAAAGTCTTTAATATAAAACTACAATAGATTTAAGTGTATTAAAAAAAAAAACAGTTTTACAAAATAATATTTACAATCATTCAAGTTCTGTTTTTTGATATATAAAACTTAACATCATTGTTGATTTGATGAAAACAATAATTCATCTGAAATATTAGAACGGATTGCCAAACACACACTCGACAAAGCACGAATGAGAGTTGGAATGTGTCAAAATTGGCTCGCTAGCCAGGTCTACTATGTATTATGTCATGTGAAGCCCGTTGAACTTTCATTTCGATAGTTGCCAAGTTAATTAAATACTTCTTCCTTTGCTACACGCGCATCAGAAATATGTTGTGTATACGGAGAGAAAATTTATATACAAAGCAAAGCTGCGAAGCACAATGCAAACATGAAACTGGATCGATACTTATATACAAAAAATTAAAAAAATACTTAATAAACATGTCGATGGCTAGTAACACCGCTAGTAATAAGAAAATAAAATGTAGTATTTTATTGCAACATCAAAAAATCTGTCAATTCCACATTGATCTTACATGGGAACAGTATTTTGATATAATATTTTAGTAAATGGACAGTTTGTATTAGGCGTTTAAAATACTGAAACAGTTTCAATACACATTGCGAGACCCCTATCTGTTGATAGATTGTATTATTAATAGGGGGCACTACATTTCTGATTAAACTGTACGCTGCTTCCAATAGTATTACGGATAATTATTAAGTATTTAACATCAGTTGCCGGAGAGAGCTATTGACTGACTTTCAATAACATGTTCGTCGTTCATTCTTAAGAGTTAATTATAAATTATCTTTTCACGATAAGTACTAGCGCAGTATATCAACAGACATAAACAAAATTATTCAAAACGTAAAGGTAAATTTTGGCTTGCAGTTTTTATGACATACGTGTATATAACTAGCGTTGGAAAAATTTGTTCAACCCATGTACTGGTAATTGGCCGGGGAGGGCGGGTCCGGATTTTGTCCCGGAGGACACGCCAAGCTCATGATGTGGCAGGAGCGACACAGCAGCCTTCCGCGGAGGGGATAGCATCTCTTGTCGGGTTCGTCCGTCAACTGCATGCCGCATTCTTCGCACATGTAACAATCAACGTGAAAATCTTTGTCCATCGATACGACTCTCACGGTTTCCTCGGTTCCCTCTACTGGAGTTATGCCTGAAATGAAACAATTTGTTATTAGATTTCAATTCTACAACATACGTATTATAAATGGCTATTCAAAAAATGTTGTTTATGGTAATGACGTAAAAGCATTTGTGAGTAAAATAACAGCTTAATGGCCGCGGACTCGTATACGAGTCCTTGAAGAACTTTGGTTGCTGTCTGTGGACTCATATATGAGTCCTACGTCATACATTCCATTTTATTGAAAAAGTACTGAGTTATAATCGAGTTTGATTTCAAATGTCAATGAGAGATGGTGGTATACACATCAACGCATTATTTAACAAAAATTAAGCTATTCTTTTTACTAAATAGTTTTGTAAAACTACCCCTAGATGGTACACGTTTACTTATTTCTCACTATCGTAGTATTGGTTATTATTATATAAACATTGCGTAGTAATTTATTGAATGAGCCATATGGCATTTTTTATGGTGCTCGAGTCATTATGATAACCGTGTCCTGTCCAGGGGTGACCTGTAACATTTGCAAGATTTTACATATTTAAAAAAAAGACCTTTTAGTAGATTTAAGTTTTTTTCACTTCACCACACAAGTTTGCAACCCACAGATATAGTATCTGGAAGCCATCAAATTAAATTTGGTTAAGATATCTCAATTGGTTAACAAATTATAGTGAATTTAGTGACATGAGTTTTTTGCGAATTTTTTCTAAAATCGCCCAGCGCCTAGGTGAAATTCAATAAAAAAAAACATGCGGCCATTAAGCTGTTAATAGCTTTTTATTATCAATTCTCGATAGACTCAAATAAATAGCATTTAAAAAAATTGTATTTTAATGACAAAATAACAAACATTTTAACCAAATCAAATACCTTTGCCGTGTATAATGTGTTAAGTTAAGATGGATGGGTGACCTAAGTGAAGTTATTTGAAGTTATTACTATAAAATAAAAATCAAGACTGTGTTACCTTTTCCACAACTGGCACACTTTGGAGCAAACATTCTGTGGTAATCATTCACACAGTATATTTTGTTATCTACGTCAACAGTAAATGGAACGCCGTCCAAGCACTCGTTACAAATGCAACACCTGAAACATCCCGGATGATATGATTTGCCCATCGCTTGAAGAATCTGTAAAGGAAAACATAAATTATTTTATTTCAAATGAAGATTGTAAAACATGTCTAATGAAAGGAGGGAGACGAACCGGGTCGACCTCACAGTGGTGTACGGGCGCTCTTGAGATGACTAAGAGAGACTTCAAAGGAGGGCTAGGCGGGTTTAGCAGTTGTCATATAAAATAGATAATAACGTGATTGTACTTTGACTCCTGATGCTGGTGGACGGTAGAGTGATGAACAGCTTTCTTATCATAAAAAAAACCCTTACTGAAACTCTAGGGAATACTGACCATTTCCATTATCAGGTGACCACAAATTGCACACTTTTCAGCAGTTTGTTGAAAACCAGAATACTGCAAAAAAAAAAAAACAAAAATCATTAATAATATCATTGAAATCACTATACTCCATTCAAGTTCCTAAAAATATAACTACCATCCTTAGGAATTAATTAATTATCAATTTAGTTACATGTAAACTTTGTAAAGTTATTTTTTTATGAAATTAATTATATCCAATATTTTTACTGTTACTGCACAAAAACAAACTGTGAAGAATAAAACTTCGTACCTATTTAAGGTAGCATGTACAAATTTAATAATAGCAGTGGAATTTAATAATATATAGTAAAAAATCTAAATTAAGTATTTATTCATTTACATAATTATTTTCAAAATCATATATATTCCCATTCAGGTCTAGACCTTCATCGATTTGATCATAGAGCATGTGGTAAATTGACATTGATTTCTTGATTTTTATGCCGAATATTATGCGGCTACAGATACAGAAGTATTTTTTCAAATGAATGTGACTGCCAAAATCACTGATGTATGTGTAAAATATCGTTGTTTCCATTGCAAAATTATAAATAAAAGATATTCCGGAGAGCATAAAAACAGTTTAAAAAATAACTTTATCGAATTAAAACAAAAATAAAAAACACATAATTAGTATAGTTATAATTTATAATTTGTACAAAATCTCAACAATTCAAATTAGTATAGTTATATGTATTTAATAATAATAATATAAAATTGGTTTATCACTGACGTGACGCGTTTCACCTCTTTAAGAAGCATCTTCAGACTAACCTAATGCTGATGATGCTTGTTAAAGAGGAGAAACGCGTCACGTTAGTGATAAACCAATTGGAATAACTAAGTTATCAATTTTTAATTTAATTTTATATTAAAAATGAACTTCCACAAAGTTACCGCTGATTTTGCAGATTTACAATTTTGGAATGGAAACAGTGTTATAAAATATTATATTTATAAAGGAATAAAAATTTCTAGCCTAGCAAGAGATAGATCTCACAACACTTGGACTTGCATGTACATTGTTAATAAACTGACAATTGAATTGTTTAAAATTAAATAATAATGAAAAGTTGTTTTACCAAATAATCTTCCTCGCAATAGACTCTTCCGTGAACGTTATAAAATGCTTTGCCGCGGAGGGCGCGACCACAGGAGCAGCAAATAAAGCAGTTAGTGTGATACAAGTTGCCCATAGCTTGACAAGCTTGGCCGGCGCCTGTCACTTTCTCTCCGCAAGTGTGACAAATTCCTTAAAAGAATTAATTTTCAACATAAGACATATCTACAGTATTTAACAATACACTCGATCCAAGAGTAAATCTCAAAAGGCCCCCATACGATTGAATGCGTGGACATACACAACGCAATCATGTCAGTTCTGATTGATCTAACCCATTTAATGCAGACAAGTTGACAGTGACTTACCAAAGTACTCCCCTTCTTCGTCTTGCCGCTCCATCTCTTCCTCCAGCTGTCTGGTGAGCTCTTCCACCTTCCTCTGGGCTTCGGTGGGACCGGTGGGGCGAGGCGGAGTGACAGAGTAAGGAAGCAAACCTTTGCCGCGGCCGCCTGAACCTCGCGAGCCTCCGCTTAATTGAGACACGGAACTAGGAGTGGGACTGGGTGCGAGACTGCCCCCTGAAGATTGGTACTGATCTTCAACACCGCTGTGAAGGTCCACCGTCGGAGCCGGACGGGTTGCATGGTGGAGGCTCAACGGAGTATTTATGGGCAGGCAAAACTGTGAGGCACTCCCTCCGGTCATGATCACGTAGTCGGAGCCGTTTACGTCTTCCGTTATACGCAAGCCGCTCCGACTTCCGGGGTGGCCGGTCCTCCTGTCGACGAGATCGAGAGAGCTCTCCGACACCCGTGAAGTCGGCAGGGAGTGGTAAAATTTGGGAGAAGATGCAGCGTTTTCCACACCGGTTGCAATGTTAGCTTTAGGTCTCTGTGCACTGGGAGCAATGGAGGCGTAGACAGCATTGGATGGGACAGTGACGACTTTGTTAGCGTGGGCCGCCGGGATGTTGTAGTCGAGGCCGTCAGAGGTTTTTCGAAGCCGAGGCCGGCGGTCCGTTTGATAGTTGTCGATGTCTTGACTGCGGACAGGTGGCGACGGGGGATAGCCTGCCGGAGGCCTCGGATGGCGGACGGGACCCGGATGAGCCACCTGTGGACCGGGGCGAGCTCCGATACGGACGTGCCTTCCTGCCGCATCGACATAGCGATATTGATCAGGCGAGGTCGCAATCTCTTGTAAATTTTCATACACCGGAGGTCCTTCGGATGGAGGAAGGACATCAGCGGGAGACGCGGTTCTGTGATGGGCGGGGATAGGAACCTGAGGTTGAGCTTTGGATAGAGTCGAATTGAAGGACCTCTCTGAACAAGCTCTAGACGAACCGTCTTGCCCAATCGATTTATTGGCGATCTGATGATAGTAGGCCGGTTGCCGTGATGCGGTTCCGTCGTAATAATCCAGATTCTCGTAAACGGCTCCTCTGCCGTCAGCGCCTTGTGCGACACCTCCTCTGGAATACTGCGGCACGCCACCCGCGGAACGGGCGGGGCCCGCCGGTTCTCCGGCCATTCCTAGATCGGAAAGTTTAGCGTCGGAAGCTGCGGCAAAGGACTCGACTCTCTTCGGCGTCGCGTATTTAGAGGAGGCTATGACGTTCGATCGCTCGTAATTCGTATAATCGCGCACGGGATTGCCCGTCGCCGCATTAATATTTTGAACTGCGAAACTTTCGATGGCCCCAACCGTCCTCCGCCTGCCGTCGGGATTTCCTATCGGCGACCGTGAGGAAGGATCGCCGGCGCGGCCGGTTCCGTCTTCGGATATTCTCAGCCGTTGCAGTGTCGAAAGATTGGCTTCGTTATGAGCGGTGTTTTGCGATACAGACATGTTTTGAAAACATCTATCAGTATAAACTAAAGACCGAATAGAATAAACTTCACTTTTTTTGAACTAACGGTATAAAAATTCAATATGACTCATTTCAATCATTTTATATTCGTAGCAAAACAGGCGCACATAATCAAACGAGTATAAAGAAATGCCATCCAACAGAAACTGTCAGTAATATCTTCAGATAAAAATTTTATGGCGTCCGCAGAGGCTTCCGAAAATTTTCAGCCTCATAAATATGTAATTGTTGCATGGGCTACTATTTTTAACACGCTCACTAAGGATGTTAGGAGAGAAAATTTTATTATAAGCAAATCGAATATTTACCATTTGTTTATGGTTATTGTCGAATATATCCAGTAGAAAAGTATAGTTCTCTATGTCCAGTACTCTATGAACTCTGACGCTGTTAGATTGAGACGTTTTAACTCGAGTGAATAATAGTAATATTGTATTTTTAAGAGCGTTTCGGATCTAAATCATTTATTTATGTTTGTATAAAATAAACCAATATGTATGACATGGAAGATGATCAGTACGAGGAGGAGGACGCCGAAGAGATCTCCTCTGAACTGTGGCAAGAGGCCTGTTGGATTGTCATCAATGCATATTTTGATGAAAAAGGTCTCGTAAGGCAGCAGTTGGATAGTTTTGATGAATTCATACAAATGTCGGTGCAGAGGATTGTAGAAGATTCCCCTCAAATAGATCTTCAGGCCGAAGCGCAGCACGCCTCTGGAGAAATCGAAACGCCTCCTAGATACTTGCTTAAATTTGAACAAATTTATTTATCGAAACCAACCCATTGGGAGAAAGACGGCGCTCCTTCGCCCATGATGCCCAACGAAGCGAGACTGAGAAATCTCACTTATTCTGCTCCACTATATGTAGATATTACCAAAACGATTGTAAAAGAAGGAGAAGATCCGATAGAAACACAACATCAAAAAACCTTCATCGGTAAAATCCCTATCATGTTGCGTTCCACTTATTGTCTACTGAGCGGCTTGACAGATCGTGATCTGACTGAATTGAATGAATGCCCATTGGATCCCGGAGGTTATTTCATCATTAACGGTTCTGAAAAAGTTCTAATAGCCCAAGAAAAAATGGCAACCAACACTGTATACGTATTCGCCATGAAAGACGGCAAATTTGCTTTCAAAGCCGAAATCAGGTCATGTCTCGAACACAGCTCTCGACCTACATCGACGTTGTGGGTGAACATGATGGCCAGGGGAGGTCAAAGTATAAAAAAGTCTGCAATCGGTCAGAGGATTATAGCGATCGTGCCTTACATCAAACAAGAGATTCCAATCATGATCGTGTTCCGAGCGTTAGGATTCGTCGCCGATCGCGATATTCTAGAGCACATCATTTACGACTTCGACGATCCCGAAATGATGGAAATGGTAAAACCGTCTCTGGACGAAGCTTTCGTCATTCAAGAGCAAAATGTAGCCTTAAATTTTATAGGTGCCAGAGGCGCCCGTCCCGGAGTCACCAAAGAGAAGAGAATCAAATACGCTAGAGAAATTTTACAGAAAGAAATGTTACCGCACGTCGGAGTATCAGATTTTTGCGAAACGAAAAAGGCTTATTTTCTCGGCTACATGGTACACCGTCTGCTGCTCGCCTCTCTCGGTCGTCGCGAGTTAGATGACAGAGATCACTACGGTAATAAGCGGCTCGATCTGGCCGGTCCCCTCTTGGCTTTCTTGTTCAGAGGCCTCTTCAAGAATTTGATGAAAGAAGTCCGCATGTACGCCCAAAAGTTTATCGACAGGGGAAAAGATTTTAACCTGGAGCTCGCCATCAAAACCAAAATTATAACTGACGGCTTGCGCTACTCCTTGGCCACAGGAAATTGGGGAGATCAGAAGAAAGCCCATCAGGCTAGGGCTGGAGTGTCCCAGGTATTGAACAGATTAACTTTCGCATCTACATTATCTCATTTGCGACGTGTCAATTCACCCATCGGCAGAGACGGTAAATTGGCGAAGCCCAGGCAGCTTCACAACACCTTGTGGGGAATGATCTGTCCCGCCGAGACACCCGAGGGAGCCGCCGTAGGTCTTGTAAAAAATTTGGCGCTAATGGCTTACATTTCTGTCGGAAGTCAGCCTTCGCCCATTTTGGAGTTCTTGGAGGAGTGGTCCATGGAAAACTTAGAAGAGATAGCGCCGTCCGCTATAGCTGACGCCACAAAGATTTTCGTCAACGGGTGCTGGGTGGGAATACATCGTGATCCCGAGCAGTTGATGGCCACCCCACGTAAATTGAGAAGGCAAATGGATATCATCGTGTCGGAAGTGAGCATGATTCGCGATATTCGAGACCGAGAAATTAGAATATATACTGACGCCGGCAGAATTTGTCGCCCTCTTCTCATTGTGGAAAATGGAAATCTTTTACTGAAAAAAAGGCACGTCGACATGCTCAAAGAGCGAGATCTTAATAATTATGGATGGCAAGTGTTGGTTTCTAATGGTGTCGTAGAATATATAGACACCCTCGAGGAAGAAACGGTGATGATAGCTATGAGTCCTGACGATTTGAGGCAAGAGAAAGAGTACGCTTACTGCACAACATATACCCATTGTGAAATTCATCCGGCTATGATATTGGGAGTGTGTGCGTCAATTATTCCATTCCCTGATCACAATCAGAGTCCTAGGAATACATATCAAAGTGCTATGGGAAAACAAGCTATGGGCGTTTATATTACCAATTTCCACGTTCGGATGGACACCCTCGCTCACGTCTTATATTATCCACATAAACCTTTGGTGACAACCAGGTCTATGGAGTACTTGCGGTTCAGAGAGCTTCCTGCCGGCATTAACTCGATTGTAGCCATTCTTTGTTACACAGGGTACAACCAAGAGGACAGCGTTATTCTGAATGCATCGGCTGTCGAAAGAGGGTTCTTCAGATCGGTGTTCTACCGTTCATATAAAGATTCTGAGTCGAAACGTATCGGTGACCAGGAGGAACAGTTTGAAAAGCCCACCAGAGCTACATGCCAAGGAATGCGTAATGCTCTTTATGACAAATTGGACGATGATGGCATCATCGCTCCGGGTATTAGGGTCTCGGGTGACGATGTCGTCATAGGGAAGACGATAACGTTGCCTGAAAATGATGACGAGCTAGATGGCACTACTAAAAGGTACACCAAACGAGACGCTTCCACCTTCCTCAGAAACAGTGAAACAGGAATTGTCGATCAAGTCATGTTGACCCTGAACAGTGAAGGCTATAAGTTTTGCAAGATAAGAGTTAGATCTGTTCGTATCCCTCAAATCGGTGATAAATTTGCTTCTCGACACGGTCAAAAAGGAACCTGTGGAATACAATATAGACAGGAAGACATGCCTTTCACTTGCGAGGGACTCACTCCCGACATTATCATCAACCCTCATGCTATCCCATCCCGTATGACAATTGGCCATTTAATTGAATGCATTCAGGGAAAAGTGTCCTCCAACAAGGGCGAGATTGGAGATGCCACACCCTTCAATGATGCTGTAAACGTGCAAAAGATTTCTACTCTCTTACAGGAATACGGGTACCAATTGAGAGGAAACGAGGTAATGTTCAACGGCCACACCGGACGCAAGATCAACGCCCAAGTGTTCTTGGGTCCTACATACTATCAGAGGTTGAAACATATGGTGGATGACAAGATTCACTCGCGTGCCCGTGGCCCCGCTCAGATTCTGGTCAGGCAACCTATGGAGGGAAGGGCCAGAGACGGAGGACTGCGTTTCGGAGAGATGGAACGGGATTGTCAGATTGCTCACGGTGCTGCACAATTTCTACGAGAGCGTCTGTTTGAAGTGTCGGATCCTTATAGGATACACATCTGCAATTTCTGTGGCCTTATCGCCATTGCCAATCTTCGTAACAATACATTTGAATGCAAAGGTTGCAAAAACAAAACGCAAATCTCTCAAGTCCGTCTACCTTACGCTGCTAAACTCCTTTTCCAGGAGTTGATGTCCATGAACATTGCTCCTAGATTAATGGTAGTCAATTGATTAATGTGTATTTTCTCATGTCTCGTCTTATGTATGTTTTATAAAGTAATAAATAGTTTAATTTTTAATTTTCTTTCACGATATCGCCACGTCAACGGAACAGTAAGACATTGCAAAACCTTGTTCTGAGATAATGGCTATTTTGTGTTTTGCTAAATCTTAAAAATGTTTTCTTACACACAGCTTAAGAACTATATTATAAGGTAAACAACTATAATATTAACCTAGGCGGCTATATGGACCTATTTCAGGTAATTCGTTAGAACAGCGAGATTTGTTCTAGAAATTTATTTCTAAATTGCCGTTACAATCTTGGCTACAAAGTGTCAATATATTTCGTATCCAGTTATTCATTCCTTTTTGGTAAGTCAGTGACAGTGCATGGACGTACAGGAATACGACAATTTTATTAATTTTTTTGTTTGTGATCAAAGTTTATTTTTTCTTTAAAATATAAGTTGAAGTTTCATGTTTAATATTTTTAAATGATTCAACTGTTTTTTTTATATAAGTGCTTAAAACGCTAATTTAGTAGTGGTCAGAATTAGGAGCATGCATAATTATTGGATGTATGTATTATTGACCTACGGTCAGTATAAGAACTTTTAAGTAAAAAACTAAATTATTAAAAGAGAGTGTGTATTTTAATATGCAATTAAATTTGTTTTGTGTTGAAAATAAACAATTAACTTAAGTTTTTGTTAACCGAATTCTGAGCCATACTTATGTTTATAGTTTTATGTACAAATGGAGAATAATGTTTAGGTCAACATAACATCCCCGAGTAGGTCAGTAATGTGTACAGTTTACGTCCATATTGAAGCTACCTCACGATCAAAGTAATTTGAAGTTTTTTCTTACTTTTTTGGGAAAAAAAAGAAATTGATTAATGAAAAGAAAGTATAATTTAAGACATCAACTGAGAGTGCTTGATGGAATTTCAATATCAAATTCGAATTATTGAGATTTTGTACACTTTTCCATGTATTCTGTCGAATTGACAATTCGTGCAAAAAAAAAGAAATTGATTAATGAAAAGAAAGTATAATTTAAGACATCAACTGAGAGTGCTTGATGGAATTTCAATATCAAATTCGAATTATTGAGATTTTGTACACTTTTCCATGTATTCTGTCGAATTGACAATTCGTGCACTCTAGTGCCTGAAGATGCCGAAAGCAAAACGCAGGTCGTTATTGACAAAATACATGGAAGTGTACAAAATCTCAATAATTCAAATTTGAAAAGAAAGTAATGGTTATGAGTGGTACCAACTGGAAATGGCCTGAACGAGAGGATCAGTTCGTGTGCCCCCTACAGGATGTAATTTCCACTATTGCTGAGCCGGAGCTTATTAATTCTAGGGGTATTTATTCTGTTAAGGAAATAGCTGATTTGAGAAGGCAGTAACCAGAGCGTGATCATAAAAGTGAAAACTTTACAGTATTCATTGCAATACAAGAAAGTGCAAAATTTTAAAATTTTTGTTATTTTTTTATATTTTTTGTTTTCTATATTGAAATTCAGTTGGGTCAATAATAGGTTCATCACGGGTACAGGACACCGAAAATTTTTGCTAGGTCAATATAGCGTGCGCATTGTCTTCTTAATTAATTTGTAATAATACTAAATTAAAAGTAATTATCAATGAGCAACCACTATTTTTCTGTGACAACAAATTAGTAAACCAATGTAAAAAATTTTACACCATTTAATTTGATAAAATATTAAAAAAGTTACAGGCTTGAACATTAGAAAATTCGACGCATAGGTCAATATAATAGCTGTTTACCTTATATATTTTTTTGTATTGTAAAAGGAAAAAAATTAGCTTAATGGCAGGCGTAATTATATTTTTCAAAATTCTACAGGAATAGTGTTATTAAGATTGTTATTTTGTTGAGTGATATAATGAGTTATGTGTTCATACAGTTCGAATTTTAAAGAAACAAAATATCTGATTGTTGCATTGGATTTGTCATATTTTTCTGCTTAAAATGGCATTTTTAACTCAACACGATTTTTGCAATATGTCTTACTGTTGCATTGACGTCGCGATATGTAACTCACAGATGTTTCGTGTCATTAATATAAGAGGTATTGAAAATCCGTGGTAGCTCATTTTACATTTACATTCATTGTACTATTCAATAATTAATATTTGATAACTTATTTTACTTAGTACTCTGACAGTCTAAGCAAATATGAAAAATATCAATATTTTTATACTCGATAGGGCAACGTTTCCCAAACTATGTGTCGGTTGCAGTGATGTGGTGCTAAAATTCGTCTCGCACCTTGGTAAACACCAACCCTTAATTTTTATACAATTTTTTTTCAAATTAAAAAACTAAGTTATTCATTACAAAAATTTTAATTACATTACATCAATTCATTCCAAATAATGTTTTGATTTTCATTCGAAGCTTTAACCGTGACTAATGATTTCACTTAGAATCCTAATATTATCTTCGCCAGCTCTCCATAGATTGACAATTTCATCTAATTTCCAGGTATTTGGTTCATTAGACTTAAATTTTCGTATTAGTTAACGTTAAATTATTGTGATTTTTTAATTTCACTTGCGGATTCATCAGCCTCAATGTCATGTTTTTTTATTATACTGTTGATTAACTTTTCTCTAGGGAGATTTCTTTAAACTCTATTGTCTTGAAAGTCAGTATTCTTGTAGGAATCGTTTTTACTTTCTTCGACTTATCTTTCATAACAGCCAAGATTTTTTTTCAATTGTTGAAAAGCACAGATAGTTCTTAAAATTAATTCATTTGCTTTAGCGAGATTTGGTGTTCTGGACTGAAGTGCATTCGATAAAAAGGAAATTTCTTCCAATATATCAATCATCAGTGCTGAGTCTCTTAGTTGCCGAGACGTGACACCATTCCAGTATATTTTTTGTTTTTTAAAAAATGTTCGTATAATGCAGGGTAAGCTCGCCAGACGGCATGTGTTGACTGCAAGCTACAGGCAGCCCATCTTGGTCCGAAAACTCGGCCTATCTTTATGATTTCAATTTCAAGGTCTTTGGAAATATTGTTAAATTCTTTCTGGCATTGCACTTCTTGGCACTGGTGAAATATTGAATAAACTTTATCAACAAAGATTTTGAAGTGGTTAATTTGCGTGATGTCTTTAATCGAATCATCCAAAGCAAGTTGTATTCGATGATTCAAACAGTGCCAGATAATTAATGCTAGGAAAATCCTGAATTATGCTCGTGCCAACTCCTTATTTACATCCAAGCATGGTACTGGCCCCATCAGAACAAAATCCTATCAAATTATTTTGTAGGTATTCTTTAGTCATTCCAAAAGAACTTGTGTATAGTAAAAACTTCGTAAATTGTTTTGCATCTCGAGCTTCCAAATCCATAGATAAAGATAAACAAAATTCGTTAGCCTCTACCTTGAAAAATATAACCAGTACAGATTTGCTTAGCATTGTTGATGTTTCGTCGATGATTATGCAAAGTTTCGAATTTCTTTCGAACAATCTTAGAGAAAACATTTCTTTTTAAGTCCTCTGCCATGTGCTCGACGATTTGGTTTTCAGAATATCGTGAATGGAGTCCGACTTCCATATCTAATACATTTTTAATTTGTAGCTCAACTTCATTTTCCATGTCAGCAAGTGGTCGATTTCTTTTCGCCAAACTATATCACCGTATTAAATATTTTAGATGTTGAATCGATCATTTTTGCGTTCATTTTGTTGACGATTTTGACAATAGCACTATCTCTGACATTGTGAATTTTAACGGCAATTTCAAGTATTTTTGATTTGAAGTGTTCTTTCATTTTCTTCTTTAATGTGGCATAATGGATGAGTTTATTCTTTCCGGCTGATCTAATAAGAAAATTTCTCTACTTTTTGAAATATGAAGACCTTACGTCCTGTTTACATGTTTAGTCCTTACTACATCCTGCAGAATAAGAACATCCAAGCTTTTTATCTTTTACGAGCAGATCAACATATTTACATTTAAAGGCTTCGTATTGGAGTGAATTCCAACATTTAGGAAGCTCGCCGTTATTTTCAGATTGTGAGAGGGTTACAAAATTTTCATTGCCTTCGTTTAGCTCAAGTACAGCTTCAGTGGCTATTACGCTAGCACTTGGGGTTGTTGGTTGCTGCATCTTATTACAATTTTCATCAATTTTTGATGTTTTTGAGAAGAACATTTTGATGAAAGAAGTTTGACTTTGAGAAGAAGGTTGTCTCTTCATTGTTATTGGGGTGATTTTTATCAATATACTTTAGAAATAAAGTAGTCTCTTCAAATACTGTCACAGACCACATGCACTGAGTAAGCGTCGCATGCGTTTGCTCCAGCAAATTATCTCCACACTCCACTCAGCATGTGAATCATAACGAAACTATTCCCGCGCGTACTAATAAACTACTACAAAAATTTAAGACATCGACTGAGGGTGCTTGATGGAATTTCAATATCAAATTTGGATTATTGAGATTTTGTACACTTCCATGTATTTTGTCACTAACGACCCGGGTTTCGCCTTTCGGCATCTTCAGGCATTCGAGCACACGAATGGACTCGAACTGAAGTTCGAGTCTCAGTTCGAGTCCATTCGTGTGCTCGAATGCCTGAAGATGCCGAAAGGCGAAACCCGGGTCGTTAGTGACAAAATACATGGAAGTGTACAAAATCTCAATAATCCAAATTTAAAAAAAATTTACTACAAAAATACTAGTTTTGAGTAATTGGGCTTTGAAGTTTGTCTAATGTTTGAAATGCTATACCTTTTTCATTTTGTTTGTACAAAACTGTTTAAAAGGTGAAAAGTAAAAGTATTTATAAAAATAAGTGTTTTCTTCCATACGGTATAGTTTGAAATAAGGAACATTTTGGTATAACTAACTCAATATGTCATTTTTTCAATTTAGTGTTTTCTTCCAGAACAGCGACGATATGCAAACAAAATAGTAGGTAAGTTTTTACTTTATCCATATCGGATCAAGTATTGTGATCGTGTAAAAATTCGATCTTGGAATTACGATAATTTAAAAAAAATCGTATTTTAAGAACCAGTTCTCCGAACCAGAATTATTTTAGCAACAGGCTTGACAGCCGGTGCGAATTCATAGCAACACATCGTTGCTCGTTTGGCATATTTAGTGGGTCGCGAAATATTCTCAACAAAGCAAAGCAAAATTCTTGCCTGCATTTATATTAGTATTAAATTCAAAATTCTGGCGACACTGTATGTGCTTTTAGTTCTGGCAATACAAAGTGTACGATGACGTTTCTCGCGATCTCCTTGGTCAAAACCATAAAGTAATATACTATGTCAAAACTAAGTTTCTCTGTTATCAATATTATTGTCTTGTCTACGTTCATGTTGAGCTGGATCGTTGTTTTTGTATTATACGTGACGTCACTTTGACGAACCAAATTTTTATTGTCACCAAAACACCGTTGTAAACATAGTACATTGTAATTGGATAAGCACGTAGTGACGTCAAGAAATACGAAAATGGCGACTGTCGCCTTTTAGCCAGCTCACCTCGTACTTTTTTGCACCAATAGTCTAACGTTATTATAATAGATTCCTCAAAATTTAACTACCCACGTGAATGAAATTTATTTTTTGACCGAGAAAAATCATCATCTGGTGTCAAAATTCTCTGATTCAAAGTGGATTCTTCAAACAGATTGATTTCTAAACTAAAAAAGGTTTCTTTTAACACCCTGATATGTAATATTTGCCAGCAACGGTTACTTACCATCAGCATGTTCCAATGAATTAATTAATTTTCTTCTCAGGTAGAAAAAAAGGAGGCAGTAACAATAATAATGGGACAGAGAGTATATTTGTACAGTTTTATTTTAGTTTTATAAATAAATGCGCTTACAACAAAGGAATTACAAAATTAAAAATTCTATATTTATAGAGGTAGATAGATATTAGAAATTTATTCATATTCAACAATATTTATTAGACTTTAACATGATATAAATTATGTTCTGTAGCTCGGGACAATAAATGCATTTGTAAAAATCATGACAGCGAACAAATTTCAAATGATCGTTTTTATTTAGTTGATATCCGGGGAAGGATCTCATTTATTATAGAAGTAATATAATACGCTATAAAAAGTGTGGCACATATAAATATACAGGATTTCTAATATTTTTATATGATTGGTGCACATATCATATATTTAGGTGACAAATTTTGTATAGTACGCTTACACTAAGATCGTCATCAATATCTGAAGAATGGAAATATCCAAATGAATAAAGGACTTGAGTTCTTTGTATTGTGTTGTATAATACAAAATAAATGATCAAAAAAGATGACAGTACAAGGAGAGTGGGATGATCGAAACTATGTCATGAGACTTAATTGTGCGATAAAAATATTATAATAAAGGTAATTAAATAGACACAGAACTCTTGTTTGTAACATAATGTCGAATATTGTATTTTTTGCGTATTATGATAATGTTTCAATCAATGTTCAAAACTTTACATTCAAGTAATATTGTAATACTCCCCAATATTAAATTAAAAATGTCAGATCGATGACTCTCTTTCAACCGCAGAGGTGCAACACTTCTCACATTTAAAAATAGATCACAAACTCGCAGTTTTCTGATGTTTTTATTAAATATGCGAGAAGAGCTCGGCAATCGGATAAGTTTCTTTAATCTCAATTATCCAATTAACTCTGCACTTGTAATTCATTGTTGTCATCGGGCTCTTCGTCTTTCGGTCTAGTCCATTTGATCATCGTTTCTGGAGATCTGTAGAGGAATACGAGCTTGGCGAATAGATCCTCTTCAAGGCATAGTTCACCAGATTCTCTTACCTGATAGAATAAAAAACAGATACAGTCACTGCATGGGTTTGCAAAGGGTCTGAACTCAGGTTAGCCTGTACATTTATTTTTAATAGATATTGTTGAGCACCACAATATATAAGTACTGGAAATTTATGTTTTAGTTAGTAATCTCAGATAATTGTGTACGTAGTAATGTTATAATGGATATTCATATTATTTCACCGGCGTTGAGTGAATGTGAAATAGTTGAGAGGCAGCAGACAGCCAGCATACTGGTATCTAATCATAAGGATTCATACTAAAAATTTTAAGCAAAGCAATTGATGAAATTTAAAAAAAAATAAGTACAGACTAACAATTAATTTATATTATATGAAAATATTGGCAAAAGCGGCCTACAGTGATGACAGTTAAATTTAACAAGAACAATCTTGATAGTTTTACTTACCAAATAGATATCCAAACAAAGCTGCAAGACTCTGTCAACGTTGGGCAAGTCATCAAACATTATCTTGAAGCAAATGTCAGCGAAGAATCCTCGCAGAAGTCGTGACGCAACAAATACAAATGTTGTGTACAGTCCAATGATACTGTCAAACAAAGGGAACATGAATATATTGAAATCAGAATAATTGTTTATGCTGAGTTGTGTTACATTTTGTCAGTGCTTGCATCAAATTTAACCATCGATTATAAATATTGCCAATTGGTTAATATTATTAAGGGATCTCTTTAAACCATGATATCAATCACAGTGACCACTCAAATGTAGAGAAAAATATTCTTACCCGCTCCCAGAAATAAAATTGAGTGTTTTGGGGAAAAGTTTATCGTTGAATGAATACATGACGAGTTGAGCGCAATTCACAAACGGTAGATGTTTGAGTGTGTTTTTATAATTATCATCGTCGCATAGCTCTTTGACTTCCCACCACATGATGCCTCCTGTCTCTGTACCGCCATGCGTTAATTTGAGAGAAACACTGCGGTACATTGAATCGTCAATTCCTAAAAATACATATAATACAAATATATAAATTTCATTTATAACCGTAAAAACTTTAGTATTGCAGGATTTTGGATTTTTTTTGCTTTCTCACCTGGTTGAGCATCCATGAGTTGATGAACTGCTTTTCCGGTGCCCTTATTGAATACTTTGATGAATTTCGGAAGAATAGTATTCACTATGAGCCTAAAAATGAAATAATAAAGTTGTGAATCAAAGATACAATATTTTGCAGTGTAATTTGTTTTGAATGTACATTTATCACATTTAATATAATTTAAGATAATCAAAATTATCACATTTAAGGTGTTAACTGTTAATTCATGGCGGAAAGGCATTATATTTTAAAAATAAAACCCTATCGGTTTGTACTACTTCCACATGTTTATATTGGATCAGGACCGGTTTCGCTCATCGCGAGCATTATCAACTGATAAAAATCATAACAAGGCTGCTACTTATATAAATTGAATGTTAATAATTATAAGCTATATCAAACGGTCCAAGAAATGTGACAAAAATTTTTAGGTAATCAAATAAATTAAAAATATGTAAACGAAATTAAATAATCTACAAATAATATCGACTGTGGAAAGGAAAAAGGACGTAACCTACACACAAAATATTGAGTATAGTCCAAACAAAACGTCTATTAAATTGTATACATTGTGATTTTAAAAAATATTTTCAAAAGACGGAAGATAAGTCCTTTTGCCTTTCTACAGTTGATATATTGTATATTTTTATGTAAATATGGTGTATTAGCACGTTTTGTGTGAGTTATACACAATATTTTTTGGTGTGGGTTACGAGTCCTTTTTTCTTTCCACAGTCGATATGTTATGGACCTCATACAAATCAATAAATACTAATCTGAAATAAAAAATTGAGCCACATTAAAAATTAATAATCTGAAAAATATAATGGTTTAAAAGTATCAAACTTATTTACCATTCAGATACGTTTTTGCCTTGTAGCATGTTAATCAAAATATCTCTTTGAGGATTTCTTGTGCCATTGATGAATGGCTCCAAGGCGACGTCCACTTCTTCTTCAATGGTGGGAGGATTGTCTTTACTGTTTGTTTTATGTGATATGACATATGAAAACTTTATATTTAGAGAGTCATCTGAAATGAAAACGTGACATAATAAATATAAACATCCAATACGATACAAACAAATAGTACCGCAGTGAAGCAAATTAGATTGTCACAATTCATAGATGGATATCTTTGAATTTTTATCACCAATAATACATTATATACATAATAATCTTAGAAGGAACATTTTGAAATAAATGTTCAATTCACATAGATGTCTCATTCGAATAGCTGCAATTTCAATTATGTAGTAAATTATTTTCAACTTACTAGAAGCCACGTCAACACGAAGCCTCTCTATATCCGGTGGAGATATTCCCCAAATATTTGTAGAGTTGCCACTCAGAATAACAGCTGCCACATCGTCGAACACGTAGTTCGATAAAAATGTTTGAGCGATTCTATCCTTCTTATACACATAATTCAACGTATCCCACTGGCGTTCTGTGAACCTGCGAAAGTAGTAATATAGTATTTATAATATACTGCAATCTAAATGAAAACATTTCATGAGTTTTACAATTCTTTTTACACTTACAATTCAATGTTGTTTGTTTGCGCCGACATGGTGTAGATGGGGAGATAAGGACCCATTCGTATTTTGACTGTGACATCAAACGGAGGGTTCGGTTCGCCGACAGTGTTGCCGAATGCGAAGAGCACCAGAGGGAACCAGATGATGGCGATGATGAAAGCCAGCACCGATCCGCCCATGAGATATTTCGACACGGGTTTTTTCTTTTCACCTCTCGGTTGAGGATATTCGCTTTCTACGTGACGGGAGCACTGAAGAATAAAGGAATCTCAGTCAAAATTTCATCAGATTATTTTGCTGATCAATCAAAAATCAATAGTTTCACCGAATTATAAACATAAATTCCATCATCAACCGAGTACAAATATAATGAGTAAAATTATTTAGCCGAGTTGTATTACTAATTATTACCTTTAACTGGAATATATTTGCAAATATATCTTCCATTTTTAGCCAATCCATAAGAGTCATAGAAGTGTCGGTCCAAATCCAATCCATCAACGCTCTCAACTCAAACAAAAATGGGATGAGCATAAACCTAAAAGAAACAAAACATTAAATACATATTTTGATTTAACAAGCTAGATACATAAATCCCTGAATTAATTCTGCAAGCATATTTTCAGTCTGTCTCGTCTTCCAATAAAGCATATTAATAATTGTAAGTACTCAATACGCTTTGATGATATTTATAACACAATACAATTAAATGATTGACTTTAAACAGTGATCACAATACTTCAACGAGATGTTAATTTGACCCTGTTCAGACCTATGCAAAAAAAGTAAGGATATGGGTATGAAGACTATATTACTCACCCTTTGAATAGGAACATGTTTACATAGTTGAAACCTTTACAGAGGAAGTTCCCAAGAATACGAGTCGGGTAACCGCATCTGATCTGATAAGCGGACAGCAGTAGATAAATACATTTTACCATATACCATAACGGGGGCGGGAGAAGTGTATTGAAACTCCTGAAAAAATATCGTAGTGTTTTAAATATTATACATCAGAGGTTAATTAATATGTAGTTCTCAATAAAATATAGACGTAGGGTTTTGAAAACAGATTGTCCAGGCAGCGTGACTACTTTTCAATCATTTTTTTTATAAACTTGCAGAAACAGTTAACTAATTGTTTATGTGCCGTAAACATGCTCTAAATTTCCGAACATGTCAAGCCGCTCTTTTCTAAATGAGTGTACAACATATGGTCTACTTTATGCTCAATTTTGAGTATTTTGAATGATCTGAAATATTTAACACAATCAATTCTTCTGGAACGATGACAAAATATTAAGATATGATAGATAACAAACGTTTTCGAAATTACAGAATAAGAATATTATTTAACATTTACACATTGATAAAAAATTTGCAGCCTACCGAGTACCATGATACTAGTTAATACCTTGCGGTATCTAAAAGATTACGGGTAAAAGTAACATTACGGTGGAGTGTTGTGTTGATAATTATTTGCGACATCTTTTATAAGCATAGATATTGCCAATGTGATCATCAGTAATAAAAGACTATACTTAGAACAGGCCTGATGTCAAGTTAAGTTTTTAATATAAAATTAATCTCACTGTGCATTCAGTCTGAAGACGTGATTCAAAGAGATGAAACATGTGTCACACAAGTGGAATAATAAAAATGACATTTTCAATACAACATTAAGGTAAAGTGATATTAACTCACCTTTCAGTAACGGCAGGCAAAACGAAAAACATCCAAACGTGCACTCCAATGATGAGACACAGCTGGAAGAGTATTTTGCCGAGAATGAATTTTCGTAAAAACAGTGCACGGTCAATGACTATCAGCCCAAATTGCAAGATGAGCATGACGAGGAACGGTATTGGCACTTTATTATCTTCCAGGTAAGCTTGGACACCGCCATCACCTTGTTGGGTCTGAAAATAGTCGGCAGACATAATATATTATTACTGGTGAAGCTTTTTGAAACTATTAATAGATGCCTGATTAAACAAAAAAAGATGAAATCTTTGAAAAATTAAAAAGAAAGTTGCAAAGTCAATTGAGACAGTCTAAATAGAAGACATGAAACAGTGGTACTTTATAGTAAGCAATTGAGCTATCCCATCTTCTAGAAAAAATTGACATTAGAAGTTTTTTGCTGGCAGCATGTTAACCTGGTGTTTTGCTACTTTGCTTTAGCGACAACAATAGATTAATAATTCAATACAAGATTAATTACCCCAAAAGCTGAAAAGCCAAAGATCACCACCATGAAATTGAAGAAGTCACACATGAACATGTAAGCGTACACATCCGCTTTCACACGAGACGTTGGATCGAGAATACGCGTGCAGAAGTTCTTAATAGGTTCACTGTATTTAATGGTTCTGAAAATAGTAAAAATCATGAAAACGATCAGTAAAAAATGTTAACAAATTATCTCTAATAAAGATTTTAAGTGTAACAATGTAAAGTGCAATACTCACGATAGCTTAACAACACCAGGGAAACTCTTATATTGGTCTTCCAAAACTGACACTCGTATCGTCCTCATAAATTCTGATTTCTTCTCATATTCATCATCTGGACCGTCAGCCGGAACGAGAGCTCTTTCATCGTTTTCAACATCATTTTCGCTCTGGTCGTGTACCTTATCAATAGACTTCGTAGATGCCTCCGGAGAACCTTTTCCTAATTCTGACGTTTTAGGACTATGTTTTACGGTATCCGTTCTTTGAGAAGCCGACGAATCCTTCCGACTCGATCGATCACCGCTATTTTCATCATCTCCCACCATTGATAAACGATTTTTGAGGCTAGATATAGTTTCCTCTTCAGCTTTTTTGGCATCAAGTTTTCTGAAAGACGGTTCAGTTCATGTGGTAAGTTTTGCTAGCGATAATTATTTTCATTGTAGTAGGTAGCAAATAAGATTCCGTTTTTAAATATATATGAAATAATAGACTATAACACTTTTTTATCTGATATTCAGTTGTTTGTCGTTATAATAATGTATAACGGTTCTTAGTAAACTATCATTTTAAAAACTACACAGCAGTCCAAGATCAGGTATTGAAAATCAGTTTGCTTATGGAAACTATTTGCCTAAATTTGTGAACAATTTGGACAAACGTAGTTCTGTAGTGAGTTTTTTATTTACATATAATATAATTAAAAGTATATTTACTCAGCATGCTGTTTGGCAAACATCTGGCCGATACTCAATCCCTGTCCTTCTTTTATTTGAGTCAATTGGCTCGGTGATATTGGATATGTTCCGTCTTCAGCCACTTCGTGAGTTGTCGTAACACTCTTCCACAGACCGAGTGATATCAGCATGAATCTTAAACAAATGAAAGTATTTATTCATTGAATCCTGCAATATTATTTAAACAGATAGCGCCACAATGCAACAGACATGATATTTATCTCCCATACATCTCTACTACCATTCCCCACCGTTTTCTATCCAAGATATGCGATATGCAACGTGGGCTATATTTTTTAATGAATGATTTTTAAGTTTAACGAAGAAGTTATGAAAAACATTTCTGGTGAGATTCTGTGCAAATGATTTTATGACACTAGCGGTTTGGCAAGTCTTTTTATTTCAAATTATTACTCTCAGACCAGCGCTTTATTAGCAACGCTAAAAAGTTCCGATCACATCAAGTATCAAATGTATTTTTATTTCCCATTTTAAATAATACTTAGATATTTTATTGCTTTCATAAACATAATTCCTTATGGGAATAGAATCTGTCAGATTTGAAAACTGTACTTTTTTTCCAAATTACGTATTTAAAAAAAACGATAATTTTAAGATTCAGCAGGTTTTTTTATATCAAAAAAATATGATAAAAGTATTCATAACTAAAATTACAATCTAATCTTTATAGAAATCAAGTGATTTAAATGAAATGGGTGAACTTTTGCTGTTATACATGGATAATAAAACAGATTGTGTGCCCTGCATGCATCCTTCCCTGGGAGTGGTGTATTATCCGCGTGCTGTGCACATCGTCCGAGCTTGAAGGGTTAATATCTTAAACAGAAAGAAGTTTTAATACAAACACATCTACATAATACTATATAAAAACTCACCGATGGAAAAAGACAAGAAGTAGTAAAATCAAATCGTAGAGTGCATAATTGTGTTTCCTCTCCACTCCGATAATTCTCGGAGCGCTGAATGGCATATTGCTGGTGATCACATCTTGATTCCATGGAAGAATTTCATATTGGAACATGCATTTCACCAAGACGATAACCTAAAAAAAAACCTTGATTATTACGGAAATAATTGAGAAAGAACATTCATCTGGGTTTTAATGGACTAACTTGAAAGGTCAAGTTTCTGTATGTAGAATGTCAATGTGATGATGACTAAATATGAAGTGGACTTCTCAATATAATGACCTAAGAATCGACCATAGCGGTAGTTTTCTAATCATACTAAAAATTGGGTGTAGCGAGAGTGAGATTGAACGACTGAATAACAAAGCAATTATCGTAGAACGGCTTCTGTTGAGATGCCTCCATTACGAATCCACATGATGCACATTGGGAGTGGACATGGTGTAAAAAATATAAACCTAAGTTCCCTATAATAAAAGTAAGCATAATAATTATGTTCATACTTGTACATTAAAAACTCGAAAGTTTTGTTTGTTAAATTGAAACCATATTTGACAATTTCAAGTTTAATTTGATGGATTATATTCGTAGATATGTAAAACTTATAATTTGAGTAAAAGTTAAATATTTAAAGCATCATAATAGTTGATTATTATGGATACTTCACAGATAATAACGAACATCGAAATTTTAAAGTTTTATATTGTTTCAAATTATGAAAACAGAACGCTAAAGAAAATATTGCACAAACCTCAGTATAGGCGATGATAGTGACCCAGAATGTTTTAGTAGGACGTGGAATTGATAAAGTTCCCCACAAGAACACCATTAAAGGTAAAGGAAGTGATAAAATAGTTGCCGATTGTATCTGTAAAAAAATGTGAAATATAAGATTAAATTTTGCAACTGGGAATTTATTGTGCACAATGAGATGGCGAAACTGATTTTATTTACTGACCTGGTTGAGGAATATCATCAAGTAACACACGATGTCGGTGTGAGCAATTATCGCATACCATGCAGCGAAACAAAATCGGAAAATTGTCGGTTGATCGGATGCAAACGTTTCATCGTCATATTCTTCCATGGGCGTTGTGGAGTCGCTGTCAAAGATTGCAATGCATATTAAAACTTATAAACCGACTTCAAGAAACAATAAGCCAATATAACAACAGACATTAAAGAAGTGACAAATCAAAATCAAAAAATTGATGAAAAAGTAAGTAAAGTAATCAAATTCAGAACAGTGCCATTTTTTCCAGGAATACAAAAAATGATTTGTAGATGGGAAATTTTTTTACGAGAACTAAAAAGATGTACATGGAGTCCTCAATGTCTGAGTATTCATTATTCATGTTCCAACCGTGATCCAACCGAAGTTGCACAGAAAAAGAATCATTGTTAAAATCAATGTGAATGTATATGAATTATTTTTTTAGTATCAATTATCTTCTGATAGCAACAACCCCTTTTAATCATGTTGGAAGTTTTATTTTTAGCATTTCACTATTATTTTGTATACCTTTTTTTTTAGCGAGTGTAGGACAGAAGAGTGAGTTTAGCGTAATGGTTTTGTTACTGTTTGATAGCCAATTGCTTTAACATAAAGGGAATAAATGATAACATCACAAATATCAAGGGTCTAAAAGAGAAAAAAGGGTATATACAAATACCCCAATACCTCGATCATGGAAGCCGTTATAAACTTTGTAAGGAAGACAAAAATGACACCATATCAAAGTGAAAATTTCGGATAAATATGAGGAATAAAAAAGATATATGAATTATGAAAACATTAATATTGTAATAAGAAAAAGCGATCGTGCAGGATGGTATATAAACAATTAAAAATTATGTCAAAGAAAAATTGGGATTTTAAAAAATAAAGTATCAAATATAATAAAATGATTTATTGAAAAATGTAAAGAATGTCTGTGGTATAAATAAAATTTAAAAAGAAGAGGAACACTGGAATAAAATGCTATAGTACAGGTGCCACATCGGTTGAAAGCTTCATGCAAACACTCAGTATGAGATAATTGTAGCAAAACTTATATTCATGTCTGCGTAGACGAAGGAAAAATTTTGACAGGTTGAATGTGCGTCGATAAAAAATATTTTTATTATTGTTTGAGATAGCAATTTGCATTGATGCATCAAGACATTATAAAAAAATTGTTCTTGCGATATGTCGACGACCAGGAATACTTACTTACGGGTATATACAAAAATGATTACGAAATTTTGCAGTCATGACAATGAGACCTCAATTTTTAAGCCAATGTTGCAGAGGAGTTTTAATGGTTTTGTGTTTTATTTAATTAAACATAACTTAAAAATACAACGATATCTATAGATACGATAGTGGTACTGGGCTGTGAATGTTTTTCTATTTTTACAACACAATTATACTAGCACACTAGCAAAATTATAAATTACAAATTGTATATTATACAAAATTGGCCATTAAAAATTTACAAGGCATTTAAGTTCACAAATAATGACTACGTTTAAGATTTACATTACTCTAAAGAATAATTTTGGCCACTGAAATCATCTTTTAAATAAAGTTGACGATGTTAATTGTTGGATTTAAAAAATTGCAATAGATGGCTTGCATTTCCGTCTCATTTCCATGCATATAGTAACAGGAAAAGCTTTGCTATAACGATTCTCAATAATGTTAATGCTTTCGGCAAAACCTTGTGGTGGGAATGGAGTAGACGCTTGAGTGTCTGACGGGCTTGTATTGCATTGTAGGTGATGGGAGGGGCGATTCTAAATCCAAACCGCGTTCCATGCTTGGCGCCAGAATCCGTATCTCAGGAACGCTCAGCACGCTCTCTTTGCGTCTGAAATACCTCCTGCCTTTCATACTTTCATACTCTCTACAAGCTTGCTTTTCTACGGTTCACTTTTTATTACAAAAATAAAAAGCTTCGTGATGTATAGTAATGTCATTAAATGAACGGGCATAATAATGGGCAAAATATCAAAATCAGGTATGCTCAAAAGAATGTCAACAGAGTAATGATTGTTTGTTTAATGATGAGTCATGCTTACATTTAGTAGGTAAATCAAGTCAAGGTTTCTATTACGGGTAAAGATAGAGGCCTCATATCCTGATTGAACTGTAATATCTCTATAATAAGACGTATCGATAGCTTGGTTTAAATGCGATCGTATTTTGCAAGTCCAGTGAGATTACTTCGTATATACCACTTTGTACACTGAAGTAAAAGATAACAATGTATTTGGTTCAATCAGTGATCTTTGTAATAGAAACTATAACGCAGAAGTAATTAACCAGGACTAATAGATCCGCCTTCTCACATTGTTTTCGTTGATATTCCACTCCCGATTTGATGAAAGTTGCATTCGTTAGTAAAGTGATCAATGCCAGGTGGATTTTTTTACAATTCATACAGTCTGAAAATGCTCACATGTCAATCACAGTAATATGAAATGTGGTATTTATGAAGTAATCGATAATTTTAACATTCAAAATTAATGCATATATAAAATAACCGCCGTAAATTTGAATTAAAGTTGTTTTGTATCAGCATATCGGAGTTCAATCATGATAAAAAGCCTTATTCCAAAGGAAAACATTATAATTATGAAAAGCAAGCCCTGATAATGTTGTAACAAATTGTAAGTATAAAAATGAAGTATTAGTAATTCCTAAAAGTAATTATAATGTGCATTGTTATTTCTAATAATTATAATTGCGTGGTTGAGTTCAGTTTATTTGTATATCACTGTTAAATTGCATAATATTTCAGTCTAGTAATGTAACTGTATCACATGAAAGATAAGGCAGTTTTTAATGCTAACATCAGAATAATGACCAACCTCTCTTTGGAGCTTCGAGTTTGCCGAGTCCCCGCGTCTAAGTTTTGTTCATCACAAATATCTTCGGTGGCTTCGGACGACCTGCATGCATACACAATAATACTACTTAGCAAAATAAATAAACTGACACCGCAAAATAATACACAAACGAGAATAATACTTTTATAATAAATATGGTATGAGTTTCTGTGATGTTTTTTATCACTAGCGGATGAAAACTGATTCTATACCTAACGTGTAAATGTGTGATGCCTTCAAACGCAAAAAATGAGCCAATGGCGAATGTCATATGCTCAAAAATGATACTTTACAGTTGTTCGTAAATTCTGGAATACTCCATTTAACAGTCAGGGGTTCCTTTGGTTCGGTGGTGGCTAGCCCTTTTAAGTGGGCATGCCGTATATTCCCAATTATATTATTTTAGAAACTTTCTAACGTGGCAACCAAAACGTATACAGTTTAATTAAACATAACTAAAAATAGGATTTCATAGAATTGAACTGATAACCAATAAAGATGTGGATAAAATATTTATCAATAAGATTGTTGATGGGTTACATTCAATGCAAATGCTTTAGATCTTTATACACTACTGGATTCATCAGTCAATGATACACTGTATGATTTTTGACAATCTATCCGGATTCATTTGTCCTCTTCCACCCGCGACTACTCTGACAATTTTTTTTTACATATCTTAATTTTATAGTCAGTTCAGTGGTATCAGAAGTCAAGCGTATCTATGTTTCTTTTTAACATTGAATGGGAGCATCTCAGGAGCATTGGTGGCTTGCAGAAAATATATTCCTCTAAATAAACAGAAAGCTTTTATGAGTTGATGTTCCAAATTATGTTGCAATTTTTTTGAAGGCCTGGTCAAAGACCAAACCTACTAGTCACCAAATCGGCGTGGTCGATCGATCCGATTGATGGTTGGATCAAGTTGCGCAGCTCTTCCTTTTCCTAATACATTAGATGATACTCCCATATGAATGGTAGTGTCATTTAATACTGAATCCTAAGTGAATCTATCTGGACAGTTATGCGTTCACTATAAATGTTCATTTATAGAAGTTTCTCTAGTTTTCAACAGGACAAGACACCTTTTTACCAATGGCTGCTTTTTTACTTAAGTTGGCAGTGTAGAAGTGAGTTATTTTTATTGATTAATTGTATACATGTTAGACTTTTACTTCAAAAACCTAAATAAGCTCAATTTTTAACAACAGTTAAAAAGTGTACTTAATAACAGGAGCTACGGTTGCTTTCAGTAAATCCAATACTGCGGCAGGTTTCTGAAACATTACAGTTTGTGTTCTACATGTAGCAGTCTGAGGCATAATCAAATACTGTGTGAAATCCAAAAATACTACAAGGCAACAATAAAACAATCAGAACAATCGAAAGCTTGCTCTCCGATATACCAGTAAAATTAAACAAATACATGTTCTACCAAATTGAGTAACAATATTATGACTTGTTGCTCAAACAATCATGCAAATTGTCAAGGGTTCGGTGCGGGCTTACCGAGGCTTCATCAGTCTCATCAAAGTAGAAGGCAGCGGCTCCCATATTTGAGTCGAACCGGATCTGATGCCGATGCCAAAGTCTTGTCTTTCCTGGAAGATTATGAAAGGGATCAAAGTAAAAATAGTAGAGATAGATATGCGTGGTCTTAATACAAAATAAAGCAATAAAATGCCTTTCCACCAAGAATTGACAGTTAATACAAAGATTCGATAGTAGATAGGAAGTAGGAAAGTTGAAATTTTTAACATTGATGAACTTTTCACTTTTTTATGACATTTCAGTAGAGCCAAGAGAGTATATTATTATTTAGAATATTAACCCTTTGCAATCCTTTGACATTAATTACATTGATTACCAATACCACTAAGATAGACTGACATTCACCATAGGGAGTGTCATTTTTGTAAAATATTTATGTTTAATTAATTATTATTGTATGTAGTGTTGTTTTATTCTCTTTTGAGGCGTGTCAACTTTCAAATCTTATATTATTATAAAAATAATAATACTGTAGATATCCTGGTAATTGTACTTTTTATTTTAATAAAATCAAATTATTTCATAGTTATCTTTAATGTGTGTACATAAAAAATGTAATGGAAAGGAAGAACTATTGTCATTTGTAGTGTTAATTGAAAACTTGTGGAAAAACATCTATGACAGTATAGTTAAAGGATAGGAGAGTGGAGCAGACAGAATTAGGATGCTTGTCAGAACTCCAGTCAGTAGAATATTAATATTAAAAAATAATTAGGAGCACAAGTAATAGTCTGATCATATATTTACCTTCAACAGTATTTTTTCTCTCGTCAGAACTTTGGCGATATATCTATAATCCCTGGAGAAGACGTTCAGCCATTTCGCCATCGACAATAAAAGGCTTTCAATGAAGGCCCATGCGAATAATACGTATTTACAAAGTTTGTTCCACCACGTTTCCTCTTCTAAAAATTGAAATTTTCATTTTTTAATTTTTGGTAATAATCGATAAATAATGAAAATTAAAAACAAACAATACAAACATTCATAATAGGTTAAAAAAAACGGCAACATGAATACACACTACAGTGAATAAATTAATCAAAATAATACCTGGTGGTTCACTGTAAGATTTGAGCGAGCCCAACGGTTGATCGGAATGTTCTGAGCCACCGTCATCTTTTTCACTGAAGAGAACGTGAACATTTTCCTCTTCAACCGGTTCCTGAAATTGAAAATCTGAGGTGAAAAAGTTGAAACGTTTTCAAAAATTTTAAATTCAATAGAAGTAAATTTAAAAATGCCAACAGTTACACAAATAAAGATTTAATGTGGACAAATATTGTGCGATGCTTGACGTAAAGGCTTCATAAATAATACAGGTACAAGTTTTATTTTAGTTTAAATGATGAGATATCAACTGCATTTCAATAATATTATATGTAATCCAATTATGGTATAATGTGATAGCACTGTACCCTAAGATTGCTTGTGTGTAATGTTTCTGGCAATAGAGAAATATTTACCTTTCCATATCGAGTGAACCTGTATTGCCATATTACGAATGACAAGAACAAACCGAATATTCCTAAAAACGGATGAGAAATAATATAACACATAAAATCAAATAACATAGTAAAATTAATACATCACCGGATTCATTTTGCATTCAATCATCCTACAAAATTATAGATTATTGTATACAGAAGATTCTATAATAGTGGACTTCCAAACAAAGGAGCACTTCTCAATTTTCTTTATTTATTATATGTTAGTGATACATAGCGCACATGGAAGAAAACCAATTTGATTCAAATAGAGTTTTTTAGTAATACTTATATTTCAAAAAAAATATTCTTTTCATAATAGTTATGAAAGTTATTAATACACGTCTGGGAATGTGTCTTGCTCTAGTAGAGAAGCTTTTGTACAACTAAATATCATACGTAAAACAATAGGAATTATCATATGTGAGACGATTTGTGTAAACAATCTCATTTGAGATCGTTAATGATTGAGATAAATTAACAAATTTGATTAGTACAAATAATCTAAATTAACAAAAAATGTTTGAATAAGGTCCTGAATACTACTTGTAGTGAAATGTTTCATTTTTTAATTTCGTGACCTATTTAAATTAGCATTATTTAAATTTCAAATTGTGAAAGCAGTAATTGCTACATAAGCAACAGGATTTATCTTGATTTATGAATGATAATAGTAGATAGCTAAAAAATTTTTGGCAATAAATTATTCATAACCGCCATCCATTGAAAATATCCATTAGAAATATGTGCATGGCTGTTTTTTTTCCATTGTAAAAAACGACACTGCCTTATATTAGAGACATACTAAAAACAAAACTGAACAGTTTAACAGGTTTATTATTACTTCTTAATGAGACACTTCTTAAGTATTGCTTGACTCACAAGAACGACCAAAGAATCTCTGGAAACTATGACTTTTTATAAATACCAAATGTTGGCGCAAATAAATATTTATCGTCTTTATTTCAATGTTTCTCTCGGTCTTTTGGTCATTTTATTTTTTAAATAAATAGTGGTTATATTTAATTTAATAAGCCAACAATAATTATCAATAAAATTAGAAGATATATATATATATTATAATATATTGTAGTATTGTATAATGCATATAAAAATGTTTACGATTATGTTATTCTTTTTGGTTAATTGTGCGCCGATTGACCAAGTAAATAAGTGAAGTGAAAATATGATAGATTTGTTTAATACGTGGTATGTGCACTTATTAATGAATATAAATGATTGAAATGACGAGAAAAATTGATTTGTGAATCAAAATAACAGAGGATAGTAAAGAGCAGACAGAATATAATTTCGATATATTAAAATAATAAAGGTAATAACTAAGTCTACACAATTCTAACTACAAAATAAAAGATAAATCAAATGCATGCGAAACAGAACTTCAAACTAAAAAATTACAAGCAGAAAGAAAATTTAAAATAACAGCAATAACTAATCGAAAAAGCATGAAGACTATGTACAAGCATTATATTACAGTGATTTATAAGAGAATATTTGTAAAGCGATATATTTTATAATTAATATTACGATATATGGACATTTTTTGAAGATCGTAACTCATTCAGTGAAATAACAAGTTAACATCATTATAAATATCATCATCAGTAGTGGAAAACAGTGGAAACTCATTCAACTTTTTCCTATTCTTTGATCTAATGCTTTTGCACATTGATCACTTGTTTTTCTATTTTTACAGAAAATACCAGAGCTGTGGAGTTGGAATCAAGGAATCATGGTGTTTTTAGAGTCATTCTGACTCTTTTTTTATATGCCATGTTTTTTAATTACTTCGAATAAATAAAAACAATGAGAATGAATGTATGCAGATTTGAGAGACAAAGTATTTCTGTGTCTTTTTCTAGTGTTTTGGTGAAATTCCTCAGAATATATTTATGCTTATCAATAGTCATTTTTTGATCTGTCAATATTAGTACACCATCGATGTTAAAACCAGGAATCGTAGAGAAAACATTCAAATTGATTGATTTAAAATTGGAGTCAGATTGTGGGTGAATGTCGGAGTTGTGTATTTTTAAATGACTCCATAGCACTTCAAAACACAAAAAATTTGAAGGGATAAATTGCTCTTTGATTTAATATTTTTGTATCAACCGTTATTGTGAAAGTAAGATTGACCCGTCAACAATCACACTTTTTTTAAACTGAAGTCGTATAATATACTGTTTAGGGATTTCTGTGTACTTTTGATACTTTACCCAGTTATTTTCTTTTCAGATGCACTTTAACTTTTTTCATATTTTTAAGACAAATACGTCCAACTTAACTGTTTTTTGGTTTTTATTATAAGATTTAAAAAAATGAAGCGAATTTTAATGATGACTGCCATCCCATCAATTTCACGCTGCTAGGTCTCAAATAGTGCAGCAAAATTTTAAGTACGGTGTTGGTAGGCAGTGTGAGATTGGTTGATGTGGAAACATGCTACTTAAAATGATAGTTTGAAGGATATCCAAAACATGTATGGAACTAATTTTATCAGACTTGAAAAACCAATTTCAATAGCAAATAACATATAGATGACTAAAAATATTGACGATAATTAACACTATTAAAATCACTAGTTAGGAAATAATGACGATAATTATTATCACAGAAAAATTAACTTGTTCGTAGCACTGCACATGTTTTTACATCTGTCTCTCTGAGATAAATGATAATAATGAGGCAACCAAGTTATAATATTTATTCAATTGAAAAGTAATGTAGTTACTTCAACAGAATGGCCGTGAAATAAAATGTAATTTGATATTGCACTACGAGCAACTAACCTTCTAAGATATGTTGCAGTATACGATTAATATAAAGCTTTAGAAATATAGTACACATAGATTGTGGAGAGAAGAACTAGGCCAATTTACAGATAGCATGGAGTGCGTATGATGAGGAGTGTGACGACTCACAGGAATGTCATCGACGGCGAGGGAGCGACGCAGCGAGCGACTGGAAAGACGCGAGCGGTCCAACGGCGGGGCGGCCTCACGTCGCATCTCCGTCGCTCGACCGATGTCAGTTTTCATAGCCGAACTCAACAGCTACCACATCATTCAAATGAACATTTGCACAAATACACGCTTCACAACGTTACCTTCTCCTTCGGTGTAGAGATTCAACAAATTTATTCGTTACTGAAAATATATCTGTTTTGGCTTTTGGGGTTTTTATGGTTTGATGAAAGCATATTCTCAGAAAACTTTATTAGAGTTTTTTACAAGCCCGAGTGGGATAATAATGGTGAAAAGTTTGTTACTGATATGCCTTAAATAGAGTTGGAGAAATAGCATTTGTTTGGTGATGCTCTCTTTGAATTTTTTTGGTAAATTCCACATCAGATTTGCTCAAAATTTGGATATAAAAATTATGAATATTTAACCAGTTATTCTGATAGTAATATTTCATTTAAATCTTATTGAATAGTGTTGATTTGGGTGCAAATATATAAGAACTCACCGCTCAATAATATGGAGTATCAATTATCAATAATCACTCCCAGTCAATAATGTGAATTTAAACTTCGATACTTAATTTGAATTTGGAATGCTGTGAATAATAGTATCCTTTTCGCATTAATGTTGCCATTAATGAAGTGATCGATGCGATGGTATTACTCGAGATGTTGAAATAAAATCGCAAGCAAAATTATTATTTGCGAGCTTTCTATAGCTAGTCGAATTCAAAACATGCTTCAGATACTATTGGATATTTAAGGCTACGTGTGAATTAAAAATAATAAAAAAAATTGCTGCAGAGTATAAAACATAATTTTTTGTTAATTTAACTCAACTCGGCTGATGAATAATTATTGAAGTGTTATCTTTACTACATGTCGATAATGTTTAATAAAAATTGATATAAAGAATATGAAAATCACAATTAAGGGGTGGTATTGGCGGTTGAATTGAAGCAATTCATAAAATTGACACCACAAAATATAAAAATCAACAAAAAAAAACCACACATACCAAAGTGAAAGATTTTTAAGGAAGTATTTTATCATACCTGGCCCAGAGTGAGTTTACTGTCGATTCCATCGTCACTCTCACTGTCCTTCTCGGCGATGAGGTCAAGTTCCTCGTCATCATCAAATTCATCGAACATGTAATAGTCTCCCGATCGAATAGCTGTGAAACATTCGTGAAATATGTTAGCACAGCCCACAAATAATATTTAACATCTAAAATATATACAGTCAAGGTGGAACTGTTAAATTATGTTTGATCGAGAGATGTTTATTAATTACCTGAATGCCGGCAACCCACTGGCAGATTTCTCATTTATTTTATCCACGGCATTAGCAGTCCACCAGTGTGTGGCAATATTTTGAGCATCAATAATACAGTATATTGCAAATTAAAAGGTGGAATTTAAAAACGAGTTATTTTAAAAAATTTTGGCGCATTGGCAATCATTAGCTGTTAGGCCATATATATATTTTCTTTCAAATTTTTCATTTCCACAAATATTAAAATGGAAAACGATTGACTGCCATAGTTTACTGGTGTTAAAATATGTTGTTATTATCAGAAATGTTCGTTTCCAATGATAAAATATTTTACACTTTCTTAGCAGTTCCACCTTAATTAAAAGTGTTATTATGTTCATTGTGATACTATAAAGTAAAATTTTACATATAATGTAATGATTTTTATGAATGAAACATGAAAACATAGTTTGAGATGAGTTTGTAACTTTTGATAATGAAGGGATTAATTTATTTTTACGAGGAATCAATCAGATATATTTGATTCAAAGTTGATATAATAAAATATTAATTTGATGACTTAAAAGTTTCCAAAATAATCTGCACTCAGTTTAAGCTTTCAGAGATTGTATTTATTATATTATTATTAGGGGAAGACACGGTTTTATGATGTGCGGTTTTGACACCTGGCATTTCAAAATAAATATTACCTTGACTATTCATTATAGAGAATGAATTCGGCAAAGATTTTGAAATGTCAGATGATTATCATCAATAATAACACAGTATTTCACAAGAATAATTATTATTTTATGATTTATGTTCAATATTTTATGTATTTTGAAAAATTCTCTTTCAAAAACCATATTTTCACATTTAAATAATCTCGTAGCCAAATTATTATGATAACACTGTACATAGACATGTATTTAAAATGAATGTTTGCATATTTTATCGAATGAGATGATGAAACTATATTTACAGGGTTACAAGTATGATTTAACCATTGGTTTAAACCTAAACACTAACAAGTAGATGTCACCAAACCAAAGAGTCCAGAAATCAGTTTTTATGAAAACATTACACACATTTATATTTGATTGCGTCACATTTTCACATATTAAGCAAGTAATGAGTAAATTGAACCATGATATGATAATGTGATATTGACCTACAACTTGATGTGTAGAAAATATTGTACAGGAAAATGGAATTATGTCATTCAGAATGCAATGGGAACGGTCAATTGAGCATTTCTTTTATTTCGTCGATATAATTTACTTTGTTGAAGCAGACATTAATATAAAGCTATTAACAGTATGCTGCAATATCAATTATTTATTTTATTTACATACACCGCTATATAAAATAATCATGATGAAAAATACCCACATTTTATCAGTTTAGTTCCACCTGGAAATTGTTAGAGTGGTACTAACGTTTCATTTTAATAGAGCGCAAAATCGTCATTTGTTGAAAATGAGTAAAAATACCCAACAGTTTATGATTTTTGACAGTGTTTGTTAAAGAATACTTATTGGTACCAAATAAACAAACCAGCACAAAATGAAGTGAAGTAATCAGATATTTGTTAGTTTAATCACTTTGCATTCTACAATAATGACATTATGTTATTTACATGAACATTATTTATATTGTTATTATATATTATGTTGTAGAGGTCGTGGATAAAATAGACAGATCTCTATTACGAATAGTATCGATTCCAAATATATACCAAAGGGCATAAAATATAGTTTAACTCAAAGTAAATACAATATTAAATATTGTATTTATAATTATATCAAATTGACATTTGACAATATGCTGTATTAAATATTTGGTAGATTGAATGTTTTAAATGGTGAGAAATTTTTTTGTAAGATAAGGGATAATTGTTGCCAAAAAAATATAATACCTTCATTGAGTTTTTATCATATTCTTAGCATAAAAGTGTGATATATAACCTGCCATTATCCTCAGATTATAATGATGAGATTCAACATGAATAATCATAAGCGTGGCTTACGTAACTTACCTAAATGTTAACATTATCCTATAAAACATTCACAAATGTTGAACACAATTAAAAAAAGCTATACTTGTCTGACAGAAGAAACCATTACACAGTCAAACATTAAGTAACAGTTCAAAACGTTGAAAAGGCAAAAAGTACATCAGACAAATGGAATTTTATAAATTCGACAAATTCATAATGGTTTGTAATTTATTAAATATGTGATCAAAAACATTATACGGACTAAAACGAGTAAAAAAATCTCCTCATAAAGACCACGAGAAAACATATCACACACACTATATACACAGATCCATTCAGATAAAATGCGAGTCCCACCCTCTTCAAAATTAAATTTTTCAATGATAACTTTTATTGTTTCTAAAACCAGCTCTTCTCGGTTTAAGATTGGATGGTTCAGGCTACATAATTAAAACATCGAAGTTGAAAATTGAGTCCCCAAAATTAATCGGTTGCTGTCACTTCTGCCGCCACCCCCTCTGATATGGCCTGTACATATGGCACCGCCAGTGTAAAACCATGGTAAGTGCAAAGGATTATAGTTTGGAATTATTAGGGCTTCAAGTTTTCATTTGCTGGGATCTTTGTAGTTTAAAATGAAATTATAGTTTTTTTAATGCAAGTTATCAAGTTTGCATTTACTTTGATTTTACATTATCAAGATCAGGACTTTTGCAGTTGTTTTACATCATAAAATCGTAAAATTGTCACTTACTCTGGTTTTACACACACGGTGTGATATATATATATGGATATTCCTGAATAAAATCGATAGACCCAGTCGAAATCAAAACCTGGGAGTATCACTAGGCAGCCGCAATGATCTATATCAACCAGATTGATGAAGAGTCAATGCTTGTAATAATTGTGTTATGTCAGACGGCGATCAAAAACCTTGCAGTTTTAGAAAAAAAAAAAAAAAAAAAACACCGAAAGAGCTTATATGGGTTATGCAAATTAGTAGTTTTGTTAGTACGACTACTTGAGCATTATTATTAAAACCCAAAACCAATGCAGAGCCAAGGCATTAATGCACGATTAAAATATTACCATTCCTATTTGAGGATGGAGTTTGTTTTCGGAATGTTGGCCTACTCGAAGGGAAAATATCATCTACAAAAACAAAAAAAAACAAAGACGCTTTAAATAAAACAAATGAACGACTCTGTCATGCATTCTAACTTGACAGGTGTTTCCTTAATTCACTTCGTCTACCGGTTATTGTAGAAAATTTACAAATAAGATTTCACAAGTTACATGTATTTACAAATGAAACATTCAAAATATTATCATACAATGAAACTGTGTATAAAACATACTATTTATCTGAAACAGTATAACGTTACCATTCGATTTTTTTTTAAATTTAGATGGACTATTACTTATTATGCTATTTTATAAAAGGGAGATCCCATAGCCGTTAAAATTTTGTTAAAAAAAATTTCTTTCATAGCTGATTGTAGGGTAAAAATAACAAAGTATGTAGTTCCACAAGAATTTTCTCAATTTTTTGATAGCTATTTCGGCTTCCCGCCATCATCAGAACTATGTTTAAACTTAATTTAACTTACCTGTGTATACTGTTTTAGAAGAGATAGAATATATCGTTGTTTGCATTGCAAAATTGTATATTTGCATATGCATTCTCGGCTTTTTGTATTATTGATACTGCAAAAATCGCCTTTAAGTGCATGCAAAATAACACAACTGCCAAAAATTAGGGTTAAACATTCATATTTACTATTAATTGTTTTTTATTTTAATTTTAATTCGATAAAGTTATATTTTAAACTATTTTTATGCTCCCCTGAAAAATTGAGATTTTGCAGATACACAATTTTGCAATAGCAATGACAATATATTATATCATCTCACTTACTCTAACATCATAACTTTTATTTAAAAATAAAGAATTCAATTTTCAATGTAATAATTGTGATTTGAGTTGTTCAATGGTATTATTCAATACTCTCATGGAACTAAATAATTGAATTGGCATTCGATTGTTTCTATTAAATATGATTTGCATTTTTCAAGCTTAATAAATCAATTATAAAATGAAATAAACCAGTCTTTTGAGAATGATATAGATCGCATTGCGTTCCGCGTTGAAATTTCAAGCCGGTTATAATTAGTAATGGCGGATAAGAGATCTTCCTTTTAAAGTAACAATTCCGTAAAGTAACTGAGCTGTATCATAAAGCATCAGTGTTATAATATGCTATATCTAAAAAGAGCCTTGAAAATAAACATTACATGAACAAATAAATGATTAAACATTTATACACAAATATATTATTAACAATTTTTTTCATTTCAAAAAACATTTTAGTTGAAGTTGTTCTTTACAATGTGAGATTGTGCAAATGAAAAAAAAATTATATTGTGTGACAAAAAAATGTGTAATATGACATAAGTATACGGTTTAATGTTGACATATCTTCTTGGATTTGGAAAAAATTTGGATAGTTTAAATTAGTCACCAGTATTATAGACTGTCATACTATATTTTTTAACACATGCAACATTTAATTATTTAGTTTAATCAACTTTTTTAACAAGCACGTGTAATATTTTACGTAAAAGTAACATTAAGGGTTAAGTATTTTTTCATAAACGTTCTCTCTAATCGAACTTTGATAAAAAAAGAAAGCATTAAATTAAATCAAAATACAAAACAGCACTTAAGTGCTTAAATTCAGACATATTTTTAATACTCAATAATATTTTTGATACTCAATAATGATAATTTGGAAAAAATATTTTGTAAGACCGTAACGTAGTGTTGTAGAAGAATTGAAAATATATTCAATAAAGTGAAATTATTACAAAAATATTAAGGGGAACAAAACATGTACAAAAATATGAAATAAAAAACCATATTTATTAGAATACAGGGGAAAAAAACATTTATGAAATAATCAATTTAAGATGTTCACTGCCATTTTATAAATTCAACAAATTGCTTTTATTTGTGAAAAATAAAGTAACTTTCTGAAAAAAATAAATGGATAAGAGTGATTGACGTATCAATATTAGATTATTTGTGGAATCATTTTTATACTATAAATGAGTAAAGTTGAACTGCCACCCAAAATTTTAATTATTATGAGTTAATTTATTAAAAATTAGGGAAAAGCAGCCTCATCACTATATTAAGGATTTAATTAAGGATTACGGCATTAAATTAGAGAGGGTACTCAGTTGATGGGGGAGTATCGAAAGTCATTTCTTAAATTTGAATTATACAGTTTCGGTACTAAAATTTTGGCAGAACAATGATTTTTCTGAGAAAAGTTTGAGAAGAATTTTCATCATAGAAATTGACATTGATATTAACATTCATATTATATACATGAAGCATACAAACATAGATGTACAGATAGCGAGTAAAAATAGATAAATGAGAAAGAAAGGGGGCGAACGTTACATGTGTGATGAGAGAGCTGAGAGCGGCTGGAGAAAGAGATGACGGAGTGTCTGGGCGTGATGAGCTGCGCGGCGGCAGGGCCCACCTGGCTGGATGATCGACGACGGCGTCGCGCGAGCGGCGGGGAAAAAACAGGAAACGATTCGGAGGGAGATGGGGGTCTCTGGTTTAATTCGGAGGACGGAGGCGAGCCGAAGGAGATGCGCTGCGGTTCCAAGTAGGCCTCCAGCGACACGGTCATCAACGCTGAGAAAGGGGATGGTGGACCGGGCGGCGACCGCAGCCTCTCCGGTGATCCCTCTTGCGAAATTGGCGTGTGGTACCCGCGGGGGCTGCCCGGGGTCGTCGGAGTGCGGGGGGTGTGATACCCTCCGGCGGGAGTCTGCACGGATATGCAACACTCGCTCACATTCGAACCGCTTCTCTTGTGTACCAGACTGCTCTTCAATTCGGAGGCATCCTCTTTGTTGCCGTTTCATTATTAATATCACCCGGGGAAGATTATGGAATATATGTGGAACGATACGGGTTAAGGAAAAGGAGGTTAGGATGCACACGAAAATATTGTGAGACATTACAATCGACGGTAAACATGATATCTCATTGTCAGAATGCGGCATGTAAACTTTTAGAAAAATATTTCTTACTGGAAGATTAAATATGTAGCAAATATTTTTAAACATGCTATACGCATTCTAACATTTGATTTTAGGTACGTTTACATACAAGTTTTTTTTTCTATATTAGATGCGTGAGATAAGATTTGTAAAATGTACGTGTGTATGAATAAATTTGAATCAGAAACAGAGCTCAAAATCATCAATTTTAAAATTAAAAACATGACATGTAAACATACAAAGTTTCAAGGTAAAACGAGGAGTTAAGTAAATGTTATACTAAATAATATCACAGATCAATCAACATAACATTGTACACTGACAATTGTAAACTGAACAATTCGAAACATTCCACAGAACATCACAATATTAATACGTGCAATGTTGTTTAAATGTAGTACATTTACAGTTCAATAAAATTGTAAAACAGTATGGAAAATTACTGTGACTTATAATTATTTAATTGTTGGAATATTATAGAAAAGTCTTTTACTTATATTATAAGCTTACTGTTCGCATATATCGATCATAATAGTTTCTGCGAATATGTATTTATTTTATTTTATTGATATTTATATTATATATTTTAAAAAATAAAACACAATTTATTTGTACTACTTCCACATGTTTATAATGATCAAGACCGGTTTCTCTCATCACGAGCATTATCAACTGATAAAAATACAAACGTAACAGGCTTTTTTACATAAAATTGAGTGTAAAAATGAACTAAGAATGAACCATCAGTTTTATATACCTTCATTTTTACACACAATTTTATATAAATAAGCCTGTTATGTTTGTATTTTTATCAGTTGATAATGCTCGTGATGAGCGAAACCGGTTCTGATCATTATAAATATGTGGAAGTAGTACAAATGAATTGTGTTTTATTTTTTAAAATATAATGTCTTTCCACCAAGAATTGACAGTTAACACCTTAAAAGTGAATACTATATATACCTTGTAGATTTAATGATGTTGTTGCTTATTACTGTAGTATTTTTAATACTGAAACAATTGAAAGAAACTTGACTGTGGTGTAAATAAAAGGTAGTAAACCATTTATCTTACCGACAAAATGATTGGTCGGATCTTTGTAGACAGGCCCTTGTATTTTTTGCTGGTTGGCTTTGATGCGATCCATCTTAACTTTGATCTTCTCCAATATCTTTTTCTCTTGTTCGTCTTGCAATTTCATCTGTTTCAATCTCAACTCTTCAATCAATTCAGCGCCCCTTTAAATGATGAAGGATATTAAAGATGCAATCAATAGAAACATTATTGATTTTATTATGCGTTTTCGAATGAAAATATTATAATTTAAGATATCGACTGAGGGTGCTTCAATATCAAATTTGAATTGTTGAAATTTTGTACATTTCCATGTATTTCTTCAGGCATTCGAGCAAACGAATGAACCCGAACTGACAGAAAATAAATAGTTAATATCGTTTGATACATATATAGATAAAATATGACAAAATATCATCACCAAGTCCACGAACTACATTAATACCTGAATTATCCCAAACACCGACCGTACAACAATGACCCTTAATCGTAGTTAGGAAAACAAACTCAAGGGACTTAATCATCGCGAGGGGCCAAGAACCAAATAAAATTAGATTACCAGTGATACCCACTTTTAATAGAATAGTAAGTTTTAAAAATGCAATTTGATGAAAGCACAAATACAGAAATTTTCGATGGCAATAAAGGCGCAATTTACTATGAATATTCTGTTTGGTAATACTATTTGCGAGAAAGGGATGGACAGTAAATGGAGCAACCAACAATTTTTTTCACGACTTTCATTTGGACAGTTTATTATGGACGTATTTACTGCATGTATACTAGGTAAATCTAGGGATGATTGTATAAAATTAAGAAACGTCCATCCCTAAATCCTGGGATTAAAAAAGGGGATAAAATATCAAATTATTCAGTTATAGAACATTTCATTTTATTCTATTATTTCCACAAAGGTATTTTACACACATTACAAAGTTTGTAAACACTGAATAACTAAATAATATGCAGCAGAAACAACATAAAATTATTGTTATATTATATAATAATAAATATTTATTATTGTGTCTACTATCAGTTAAATTCAGTTTTAAGATTCTTTATATTTCGAGATCCAGGGTAGATCCCACACCCTTATAGAGTCTAAAATTACCTACTGTATACTACATACTTTTAAATAAAAATGATATAAATACTTATTTTAGTTTTAATGCGATAAAGAGGGACAACGTCATTTTTCTTATATATGGAAAAATTTCATAATTGCCTATGGTAAGTCCATACAACGTTTGTGCACAGAGTAAAATTGACGCCTTCAAAATGGACAAAAACCAAAAATCTACCAATACAAAATCAACATATTTTTTATAAAACTACCCACTTTTACGGGTGACAATAAAAATTATTGTTGCAATTGTACATGAAATATTTGAAAAAGTCTACAATTTCATTCTATTTTGTAACAATAATTTTTATTGTCACCTGTAAAAGTGGGTAGTTTGATAAAGAAATTTATGAAAAAGATTTACCCACACAAAATCAAAATATTTTTTACAAAACTACCCCCTTTTACAGGTGACAATAAAAATTATTGTTACAAAATAGGATAAAATTGCACATTTTTTCATAAATTTCATGTTTAATTGTAACAATAATTTTTATTGTCACCCGTAAAAGTGGGTAGTTTGATAAAAAATATTTTGATTTTGTGTAGGTAGATTTTTTCATAACTACCCACTTTTACGGGTGACAATAAAAATTATTGTTACAAAATAGGATGAAATTGTAGATTTTTCCATAAATTTCTAGTTTAATTGTAACAATAACTTTTATTGTCACCCGTAAAAGTGGGTAGTTTTATAAAAAATATTTTGATTTTGTGTAGGTAGATTTTTTCATAACTACCCACTTTTACGGGTGACAATAAAAATTATTGTTACAAAATAGGATGAAATTGTAGATTTTTCCATAAATTTCTAGTTTAATTGTAACAATAACTTTTATTGTCACCCGTAAAAGTGGGTAGTTTTATAAAAAATATTTTGATTTTGTGTAGGTAGATTTTTTCATAACTACCCACTTTTACAGGTGACAATAAAAATTATTGTTACAAAATAGGATGAAATTGTAGATTTTTCCATAAATTTCTAGTTTAATTGTAACAATAATTTTTATTGTCACCCGTAAAAGTGGGTAGTTTTATAAAAAATATTTTTCTTTTGTATAGGTAGATTTTTTCATAACTACCCACTTTTACGGGTGACGATAAAAATTATTGTTACAAATAGGATGAAATTGTAGATTTTTTCACAAATTTCTAGTTTAATTGTAACAATAATTTTTATTGTCACCTGTAAAAGTGGGTAGTTTGATAAAAAATATTTTGATTTTGTGTAGGTAGATTTTTTCATATACATTATGCTGTAGAAAGAGTATAATATTGACATTATTAAAGAAATAGTGTGAATTGAAATATAAGACTTTATTATTATCATTTTTAATTACATTTTATGGTTAGTGAGAACCTTGAGCCTGATGAAACTAAATATTTTTTAATGTCTGGTTCAATTTTTGTTACGAACATATAAATATCTCCACTTCTGATGGGTGATCTTTGAACGATTTCTTTGCTTGGTCATAATTATAATAACTCTATCAGCTCCGGCCAAAATCAGGTAAAACCAACCCCTGTGCCTGGCCCATTTTCGAAGAAATATCGTTTTAATTAAGCGTTTACTAAAAGTGTTATGGAAATAGTGGGTGAAATCAATTGAAACTTTTTGGAATTGTTTAAAACATATTAATATTTAGTTTTTGTATGGTAAAATTGCCAACATTCCCCTTTGTGCAGAGCCACACGACAATTTTTACACATGTACCGAGTCTCACTTCTTTTCTTGTGCTTTGTACACACCTTGCATGTTCTACAGGGCTTATTTTTTATTCTGTTGATGGTATCGGTATCAATATGTACTAAGATATATCGCCCAACAACCTATCAGCTCCGGCCAAAATCAGGTAAAACCAACCCCTGTGCCTGGCCCATTTTCGAAGAAATATCGTTTTAATTAAGCGTTTACTAAAAGTGTTATGGAAATAGTGGGTGAAATCAATTGAAACTTTTTGGAATTGTTTAAAACATATTAATATTTAGTTTTTGTATGGTAAAATTGCCAACATTCCCCTTTGTGCAGAGCCACACGACAATTTTTACACATGTACCGAGTCTCACTTCTTTTCTTGTGCTTTGTACACACCTTGCATGTTCTACAGGGCTTATTTTTTATTCTGTTGATGGTATCGGTATCAATATGTACTAAGATATATCGCCCAACAACCTGTCTTGCAGATCTTGCAAAACTCTAGCTCAGAGTAGACTCGGTGTCACCGTAATATCGTCTCCTGAAGGGGGAATATTAAAGAACTAAAATTCGATTAAGATTTTAAGTCGATTAAATCAAAACCTATTTTGGCAATAAAACAAATTAGATGACTGTTTTGGAAAGTTTTGAGTCTTGACTATAATTAAAATCAGGATTCCGTTGTAATACGTATCGCTTGTTGACTCGGATACGACTGTTTTTGATAGGCCGGTCTATCACGTGAAAACACGGTTCCGGGACTCAAGCGATGGTTGTTGTATCATGTGAAAACACGGCTCCAGGACTCAATGTGTTAATCGCACTGAGCCTGATTCTACTAAATAAATGGCAGGAAAAGGTATCAGTATATCTTTTGTCATTTTCCACATTTATTGAATATAAAGCAGACATGCGAATGTCTGAAGATGCCGTGTCGTTAGTGACGAAATAAATGGAAATGTACAATTCAAATATGAAAATATTATATTTCGAGAATACCTCGATTGAAGTATCGTAATGGCTTTGCTTTCGTCAATGATTCTCAAGAAATAGTGACTGTGGAACAATCTTCTCTGCATCAAAAGGAATCCAAAGCAGACTCCATCCCACGCTAATCCGATATCCTCTCGAGGAACAGTACAAGTCTCCATGAACTGGAAGAGAAAAATTATCACATTAAAGAATAAAAATTGTCAGTCCCGTGGTTGAGTGACTCTCGGGACTTCGCCTTATTCGGTCGCATCGGTGGGTTCAAATCGCCATTTGGACAATTTCATAAATTGATTAATTGATTTGTGTTCAAAGGCATTTCTCTTCTACCCATCCAACCCTTACTAGTATGTTTCTAGCTATTTTGAGCATATCTACTCTTAATGATGCATTTAACAAGAACTGATAGTATGTCATTCACTCAACTGTGCTTTAAGATAGGGTAATAATGGAAGGATTGGGTTAGGAAGCTCTCCTCAGGAGTGAATAAGAAGCTTGTGAATAAAATCACACCTGTCTATGATATAGACACAAATCCTTAAATCATTGTACGGAAGTTTTCATTTAGGGATTCAAACCTTTGACCCCGTAACCGAGTAGTACAAAAGCCCAAGAGCGTTTATCATTTGGCCGCAGGACCAGCATGCTACGATTGAAAGTGAGAAATCTTTCTTGCTAAAAGAACATAATGATGTAATAAAAGTTTGAAGCAATTAATTTAAAAAAATGTTTTAACTTACGCGATCATCTGATACTCTCATTTTGAAGAATGTTTTAATGGAGCCTCCGCTGAACTTGTCGATACAACCGATGCCTAAAAGCTGAACCAGCCAACAGCAATTGCTTTGCATGGTACGAATAAATATACAGCCCAATATTTGCAAAAATGCTTTAATGACAATCACTGCCACATTGTAGCCGAGGAGGCAATTCCACCTAAAAAAAATAAAGAAATTACAGACAAATAAGTATAATCAGGCTTATCATACGTCCCGGAACATTGATCTCGACCGGTTTGGTATTTTGTTCTGGTTTTTGTTTCACATCACGATGAGAGGAACTTCCACACCTTTGGAGAGTGTTTTCTCCATAATGAAACATATTTGAGTCTACTGTATGAGCGTTACTGTACTGTAAACTAAACTTTGACATAACATGCAATGACTTCTATGAAAATTTTTAAAATAATGATAAATTATTTAAAAAATTGACTCCAGCGAGAAGTATGACTGGTAAATAAATAAACAATTTTTGGTAGTTTTTGTTTTTTTTCTCTCGCTCCCACTCCTGTTCCGGCTTAGAGCTTCATAATTGTGGTAAGCCTAAGCTCTCCGAGTTGAGAGGCAATTTCTAATATGGGAAAAAATTGATTGAAACACAATAAGTAATCAACAAAACATTTCATAAATCATTATCAAATAATGAGATTTTTACTGATGTTAAATGTTTTATATGGGATTCATAAGTTATTATTGATTTAAAATGATATGTAAATCATTCACATGTCAAAAAGTTGGCCATGTCTGTCCTGGAGTCAGTGGCCCACTGGCCAAACAAGCCAGGTTGCCTTAGGGGCCCTCAGTAAGATCAAATAACTTTCTAACTATTTCATTTTACGTGTTTAAAGATATACACGGTAAAGCACTTTGAATATTTCGTCAATACAAATAAATATGTTTTCTTAAGATATACACAATGAACTAATTAATACCTCATCATGATTACACACTTATTTTCTATGTCTGTTTTAGCTGTTTGTGACATGTGAATTTTTGTAAATATCAATTTATTATTAGTACAGTACATAGGAATTAGTAGGGTGGGGCTCCGCCATAAAATTTTGTATGGGATCCCTTTAGTATTTTGTAATTAGTATATAGGGGAGGGGCCCATTGACTCCTGGCAACAAATATTTTTAGAGCCAGTCCGCCACTGCTTAGAGTATTTCTGACCAAAGTCTGGCAAAAAAATCAAAAGGTACTTAAAGAGTTAAAATATTTAACCATTTGAGGTTAAAGGAATATTAGCTTACCATTTAAGTGTACTCTTAATTGGTCGAAGGTAGAGGTCTGTTCCTTGCCAAAGGAAGATGAAGGATCCGATAAGATATCCCATGGAAAACAGATTGACACGATTTGTACCAGTCAAAAACATAATGGCCAACGTTACCCAGAGAGATCCTAAGAATGATATCCTTTTGACAACATCTAACCATGACCTGAAAACAATGAATATTTAAATGAATAAAATGTCACTACTAAATATTCTTTTTCATTCAATCTTTTATCAAAATTGCTTGCCTGATGTAAGTAACAAAATCAGGTACAGGATTTTTAAAGTCGTGGGATTCCCACTCTTCATTGATAGCATCGGTGTTGGAGCCACCTTTGTAGTTATCGCCGTGCCTCCGTTCAATCCGAAACACGAGCGACTGCCGTGAACAAAACATGAGCAACACAAAATCGCACAAAAGCTTCGCAGCGTACGGACGGTGATTTGGATCCGGAAGCATCAGCCAGTCGCGTGTACGCTGCAGTAACTGTAAAAGAAAACGATATAATAGTATTTAACTCTTACAGCGTGAGCTGTGTTTACACACAAATTTATTTTGTCAAGTGATCTGTTAAAACATTCACAATGGCTAAAATAGATCAATTCCAACAGTAAAAAAATGGAGAAATATGTAAATTATATATCAGTTATATTAAATACATTAAGATGTAAACTCAACTCGTCGCATTCTCACTAAAATAAATCGAAGAAAATAAAAAATATTGAAAAGAAAAATTAAGTAGCTGTAAAATTTTATTAAAAGGTAAATAAAATAACATCAATGTATACATTTTGATGCACCAACAATGTTAAGGTTTGATAGCCCTGGCGCCGCATCGAGTGGATCTGTGATAAAGGCGCGCAATTTAAAACTGAATATCGAGTGTTCTTTTCAAACATATATTTTCTTGTATTTTACTTGATATTTTTACGATTTTTAGACTTATTTCTCTACCTAAAGGTTCGAACTAATTTTTAAAGCATATATCCACAATTGTATCCTTCTGGTTTGGTCTAAAATATGAGATAAAATCTTGGGCTATTTAAACATGTCCAGCGCGTTCATCAGGTTAAAGATCCTGAAAATTATTACCATTTTTTTTAAAGGATAATGTATGGTTTATACCTCGTCAGAGCCCATCCATGGGTATACAACGCAAAGCTGCGGGAACATACCGACAACGAAGAGGTATTGGATTGGAAGAAGTACAACGATGAATCCGACGAACCATTTCCACAGGATGGAAAGACGATATCGACTGGAGCTGACAAATATGCACAGCCACACACCGTAAAGCACTGCCCAACCGTCCATACGGGAACCGATCAGTCCCACGAGGCACATGAGGCAAATCTGAAACAAGTCGTTTTTTTTTCAATTTTCTTCATATGACATCGCCGTCACATCTTTTTTTCATGTCAATGTTTTCAATAGCCATTAAATGCATAAAAATAAATTTTGTTTCATTCATAATTATTATAAGTGTAGATAGAGACAGACTGGTTTTGTTTTAGCGGCACTTCATCCATTGCCTCGGTGGCCCAATGGGGTTCGAGTCCTACCAGAGGTAAATCAAAATACTTTTTGTTCGATAGTCAAAAACCTCATAGATTAAGTAAGACTTATATTGATGGCTGGGGTGAACAATCACATCAGTCAGGTTTTTCGATTTGTTTTATTTTCTCATTTTGAAGTATTTACCTATCTTCACATGTGTGCCCAAATACAATAGTCAAATATAAAATTTGTTGAAAATGACATTTTTATGACTATGTGATCAGATATTCATCGTATAATTGTTTCTAGCAATGTTCTATGGCTTACTTGATGTTTCTATTGTTTTTTTTTTTTTAAATAAAACACAATTTGTTTGTACTACTTCCATGTGGCCTTAAGGCCGCAGGCTCATTACTCCTGATCTATTGTTTTTTTTGTTAAATGTTATGTTAAAAATAAAAGAAAAAATGTCACTGGACAGAAAAAAAAAAGTCACCTGAAAAGCAATATTGACTTATTTGATTGTTCACCCCGCCCATCCATATAATACAGTGAAAATATGTTACCTATTAACTTTTTCACGTACTATTAGTAAAGATAGTAAAATACTGCACTGAAATAGCTGCCATAACTACGGAGAAACAGACATAACATAGTTCCTGAAAATACAGGAACATGGCCATTTTGATTTTGAAAAATGGTGAAAATAGAGAAAATTATAATCACCTCAACACCAAACTTGTAAAATCCATAATTGAACAGAAACTTTAGGCAGTGCCTCAAATCTTTGTCGGCATCGGTTCTCGTGACTTTTGGGAACATCAAATGTGGACGGATTGTAATATCGTGATTGATATATCTATTAACAAAAAAACGATGTTCAGTGAATGGAATAACAAAAATATCAATTAAAATGAGGTTATAAATAATTGCACTTTGTATTAGATAGTATTCACTTGGTAAACTTGAACTTTTATCTCGATAATTTGCTCTTTGGATTAAATGGTATTACCTTAGTACACTAAACTTTGATTTTAATAGTTTGCACTTGCAAACGGATTGTCTTAAGAAAGTACCGCAAACTTTAATTTCAAGAGTTTCCACTTAGAAACGGATTCTTTTGACAAAATACAACAGACTAATTTTGATGATTAAAATGAGTCACTTATGACTGTTGGATTCATTGAAACTACATATCATCGTTGTTCTGGAAGACACTGATTGAAAAATAACAGTTTTGAGTAATTGGACTTTGAAATTTTTCAAATGTTTGAAATGCTATACATTTTTCGTTTAGTTTGCTTGTAAAAAACTGTTTTGAGTATAATTTATAAAAACAAGTGTGTTCTTCCATACGATAGTTCAAAATAAGGAACATTTTGGTATGGCCAACTTAATGTAATTTAGTGTTTTCTTCCAGAGCAACAACGATATAATATATGTCCGTGGTGCAATGGTTAACGTCTTTGACTTCGGTCACGGATTTCACGGATTCGAATCCCAGTAAGGACAGTTTCATAAATTGATTTTTCAATTGATTTCTGTTCGCAAGCATGGTTGTTTGTGATGTCTGAAATTTCCACCTAACCAATTCTAAAAACAGGCGTAGCGAGAGGGACTAGCAACCAGTCCTCTCCTAGCCCAATCCTTCTATCTCTACCCTCTTCGAAAGAGTGAAGTTGATGAACTGGGTAACAAGCAGTTCTAGAAAAACTTATGTTAACATACCTCCATCAGGAGGCCATGTGTTCCACATTGGGAGTGGACATGGTTCTAAAAAATATATATGTATTTCATTCCCCTGTTTTCATTTTTACATAGAAAGATGTTAACTTGCTTAGCAAAAACGGACTTGTACACAATGCTCCAACCAAGGTATACATAAAAATCTTGCGTGCATCATGATCAGTTTTTTATATGAACTACATATTATAATCCTCGTGGAACTAATTACTTTGTTATTTTTAACTTCATGTGGCCCTCTATAAAGTAGAAAACTGTTAATATTAATACAAAATTGAGCTATTTAATTGTTACAAACAAACACAAAAAGTTTCACTTGATTTAAGTAAGTAATTTCTTGGTTATATCACTTTTCTTAACACCTTCAAAAGTGATATAACAAGGAAATTATTAGTGATTTAACTAGAAAATGTTATTTCTTTAAAAATAGGCCAGGACTGAAGAGTGTGAACCGTGTCCACTCTCATGTCTAATTTGTTATTTATTCATACCAGCATTGATTTTTTACTGAGTAAACATACAATTTTGTACAAAAATAATTTACCTCTTGAAGCACTGTCGGAAATCTACTATTGATCTTAACGTTGTAACAATAATGATTCCAATATAACCTTTCACTAGTTTAGATAGTGTGATTGGTGCAGTCGCCTTTGTAAATCCTAACCATTCTGCGTTGTTGTAGGTTACTTCATACGAAACATTTTGAGAGTTTGATGAATTCGAGAACGGACTCTAAAAACATTAGGGTTAGTCATGATTATTAAACTGCAGTAGCAATCGCAATGCATCTAAAAATATATTCATAAATAAGGTTGCTCACCGTGCAGTTGACATCATATGAAGAATGTTCTATGAAATGGATTTGATATATCATTTTGGCCAAGAGAAGCATACAAGTAACAGCCGACAGGAAATGAATGATGACCAGTTGTATTTTTGTGTTGAATAATAGACTCACGGACACAATCACGACAAAAGCTGCATGAATAGCACACGCCTAAAACAAGACAAAAACATAGTATAGTTACTATCCAAAGGTTGTTTTTTTTATTCTTTTCTTCGATCAAAGGATAGGGTTTTAAGACTTACATCAAATACGCACAGCAGCATAATAGACAGCATAATTATCTTTATGAGATGCAACTCCAAAAATAGGAAAACAAAATCCATCACTGATTGGAGAATTCTAAATACAATCTTTTGAGTGTGCGCCAGCCATGTTGAAAAGTTGACAGACACCCCGCTGCGAGTGTGGGCGGCAGATGTCTGCGGACGGTTCGTCGGTTCTCCGTTATCGCCTACTCTGAGTTCTGAATCGACTTCTAAGCTCTCCGTGGTCTAAAAATGATATATAAAACGTCTCTGTAGTATTTGAAAATTGTAGAGTGTCAAATATAGTTGAAAATATACTTTCAAAAGTCTTTACTTTTATTTCCCGTGGTGTAGAAGGAGGCAAAGAGCTTCCGCCCATCATAGAAGAAGCTATCGACTGTGGCCCTTGTGAATCTTGCCGAGCAACACTACTGCTTCTGTAACCATAAAGAGTAGATTGATTTGTATTAATTTAAATGATTATTGAACACATAAAATTAATATCACTAACTTTGTTATTCCACTTATTGAGTTACAACATTAATGTGTTACATGTTTCACTTCTTTCAATCCACTCATCTTGAAGACGTTTTTCAAAAATGTTGTTTTTTTCAGGTTTGATAACTTGATAAAATATATAAAAGAAGAAGCTTAAAACAGTATCAATAAAATTGCCTTGAATCAATACATTTCATAGAATTTTATACAATGGATTAATTACTTTAACAATTGGAATTGGGGCCATCTCTATCTCCACCATCACACAGGATCACTTGCGTATGAGTATGTAGGATGCAAGAGCAAATGCCAACATGCCCTTAAATCTCACTCACACCCTTCGCTTTACTTGAGAATGTGAAAAATTCATTGCCCTTGCCTGTTATGTACGTATTTTGTAAATTAAACCGACGATACAAAACATAAATTGTAATTACCTGCTCTTAATATGTGATACTGCCAAAAAGTCAGTGTGGAAGTAATGCAGTTGTATGACAGTCAGAATCAAAAACAATGTCGGTGTTAATAGTCTCAAAAACAACTCGGTTGTTTTATATCGTTCTAATCCAATATCTTCTTGCCTGTGAAAGATTTTTTTTATAAAGTTGCCAGTTTGCAGATGATATTTAACTCAAGAAATATATAAAATTTATCTTACAATGTCAATGGTATCCTTAGGTATTTTTCCCAATATTCTGGGAAATTATCAAATTGGTAAGTGTATACCAAAATCAAAATGGACATTGAGTAAACAATCACTGTTACCCAAAAAACGTACATTATTTTTCGCCAAATTCGACGTGATATCTAAAATAAAAATATCCAAATCATTTAGAGGTTTTGTAAGAATATAATGATAGAACGAGAAAAGTGTTAGTAGTTAGCTAGTCTCTGACTGTATGCCCTATTTTCAAGATTGGAAAGGCTGGGTGGGAAGGTATGAAAATATCACAGACATTCATGTCTTCAAATAAAATTCTTTAAATTCATAAATTGATTTCAAAATTGATGTATGAAAGTGCAGCACACTCTAACAGAAGGAAAGCTCCAGACGGTGTTGTTCAACAGAAGTAAATTACTCCAACTGGAAATATGATTCACCAAGATGATTATCAAAACAAAAGGACTACAAATGATATAATAAATCAAATTAAACCAATAAAAGTTCATACTTGGAAAGTCAGAATGAAGATTAAAAAGAGAGCCATGTAGAGAATTCGGAATACAGTGACGCGAGTTCCAGTGATGCCAATTAAAAACAGCATAATTGCCACAACGCAGATCCAAAACTTGGTCAGGAATCCTTTCACAAACTCTCCAAACTTCTTCAAGAACGGAGATGTCTGCATATTTGGATCCTCATCCAAAACTGAAAATTAAAATACAGATCATTTTTTTTAGAATAAATAAATTTGCTAAGCTATCATTTATCATTCAGTTAACCATGCAAGATGAAACCTGATTAAGTGAATATCTTTTGGTCGATTCTTAATTGCATATTTTGACAAACAACAGGTTAAGGGCTTTACCTCTTTTTTGAGGGACGTAAGATTATTAACGTATGGCTGTCGATCAAGTGGCAATAAGTTAAAAGGGAATTCACCTGTGGTGGCTGCTCCGACTGTCACCTGCAATGGTGCAACCATATCGGCAATAGCCGTCGAGTTCACCCGTTCTTTCTTCTCTTGGGTCCATTGACGCAGAGTCACCCAAAACATTACAGTGTATAAAGATTTCACTAACAAAGGCAAGCAAGGAAGATCAAGCGCGCGTTCGAATCCTATCTGGGCCATATTCATTCCCTGAAATGAATACAAATATTAGTACACGGTCGAGACACGATGGGAATGTGCAAGCGTTATTTTGATAATTGTCGTTACCTTCACCGTAGAGGGCAATTCGTCTTCCTTTATATCCATTCCGTAAATGTATTGAGCAAGCAAAAGTAACTGAGCATACGCTACCAGTACGGGGCTCGATCTGAGGGTGAATCCCCTTTGGTCCTGAACCATCCACACAACGTTGGCCCACAAAAGCAAAACGAATGCGAGCCAAGAGTGATACGTTATACTCCAAGCCATCATGATGATGGCGGTAGCTATGTATGATGATCTGAAAAGGGAAAGTGTTTAATTACATATTTTATAATAACAATTCATCTTTGAATTTAATTGATTATAATAAAAGATATTTAATTGAACGAACCTTATCATCATTTGGAAAATACTTGCGATTGTAAATATAACATGTTCCAGTATTGACGGTTTTTCGGGTTCTTCTGGTTGATTATCTAAAAATATAGTGAAAAATATATTTCGTTGGACTATTTCAAATAATCTAAAATTTATTATTTGACAACATGGTAATGATTCTAACTATACTTAGTCATTAATGCCCCCAAATCTAATAAATAAATGATAAGAAAACAATGGAATGTATTTGTATTGAAAACTTTATAAATAAAAGTATAATAAAAATATAGATTTATAATAAGGTAGATTATCCTTTCAGAGCAAAGAATAATTGAAATGTTTTCATGCATATTTTTATTTATAAAGATTATCACCAAGAAATGACATGTATTAGTAACTACGGTGAACTAAACAAATCATTAAAATAAAATTACTTAACAATGACAACTAAATGGAAATAAATGAAACAAATACTGAATAGAAAAAGAACAGCACGCCTAGACCCACCATTTAATGTTTGCATAGGTATACCTTCCTCGGGCGCGACAGTTACGGATCCCATTGAATCCTGATAATATATGGAGCTGCTGGCGTTTGACCTGCGAGACATCAATTTCCTCGTAGGACTCACAGCACGAATCAGCTGTCGAATAAAACACAATTCGTTTATTGGTGAATTTTACTCGATGTATTTCCTAATAAAGGCACAAAATTGAAACATATTTATAATGACAAGTATGTTGTTATATTTGGAGGAGCTTATTTTTAAACTATATTTTGTAAATAATTATCCAGCAGTGTTGTTCCTCTTTACGAAAATATTTCATTATATAAATATGATGTTAATCTTGTTAATTAGTAGCCCAAAAAGCCAGGAAGACAAAGAAAGCTAAAATATTCAGCATTTTAAAATTAGGAATATGTCGATTGTGTAATATTTAGGATGAAACAATTTTAGAAGTCTAAATTTTTAATTTTGTTTGGTCATTTATATTATCCTTCAGTAATCTGAGTTCTTTATTTAGATTTGTACTAATTGAGCTATGATATAATCTAAATATATTTAACTAAATTTAGACAAAATGCTTCATACTGATTCAATCAATTTTTGAATTAATTAGTTATTAAATAATATAAATACATCTTGCAATGGATTAATCATTTAAGTACGATATTATAAAAACTTTAGAATATTTACAAAGCAAAATGGTAATTTCTTATTTGAAATGAAAACCTTGTTGGATTATTTGTTACGTCTTATAAAAACGACTGCAGGTATATGGAATAAATTGTTTCAATATTTGCGTATTAACAAATAACACGCAGCCAAAATTGATAAAAAAAAAATCACATAATCTTCAAATCAAGAAGAAATTTCGAATAAGGAACAATTGAAATTACACATCAATTTTATGATAGGTATCATAAATATAAATATTTTGTTATTCCATTTGTTGTGTAATAAAATTTGAAAGGTACACGTTCGCTACATTGAGAAGCATCATCAGACTGAAGGTTAAGAAGAAAGTATTAAGAAGCAAGACCACTATGTTCAATAATTAATAGATTAAAATCTATAACTACGATATGGATAATGTTTTATGATACATTTAGTCTGAAAATGCTTATTCAACAAGATAAGCATGTCACACCCTCAGTTAAATAGTGTTGTATATCTGAAATTGAGATTAAGTTATGGATAAGGCTTAATTCGTGATTATTTCTTCTATTTTTATGTGTTCATATCTTGAACTCAAAAAGTTTAAGTATCCTGACTTCTTTTGTATTTTTGCATAGCAAATTTTGTAAAATTTCAAATAGCTCTCCTGCAAAATGACAAATTCAGATGTACAACTGTATTTTACTGCGGTGCGATGTGTCTCACATTAATAATGCAACAAGTGGAATAACAAAGTTATCAATTTTTAATATTCTATTTAAAACGAATTTAAACAGAGTGACCTCAGAATCTATCACAAATATTCATGAGAGGTCATTTATGTACTGCTGTAGCAAATTATAACATTTCAGTTTTTCTTCAATAAATTACGAGATAGAAACTAAAATCAATCATTCTACTATTATAAGTAAAATGTGAACCATGCCGAAAAACAAATTTAAAACATTGACAGTGAATGAATTATTTATAAAAAAAATACGTACAGGCGTTGCTTCCGTTGCACTTGGGTCTTCTAACGAACAAGCGACCTAAGGTAACCAAAGCATACCACATTTAAAAGCATTTGTTGGAAATGTAGAGTAGTTTAGGTGGAAAAAAATGGGTGAGTAACAGTGTTCTAGTCAAAAAAATTCAGTCTCTTATGCAAACTGTTCTAAAACAAAAAAATACATGTCAGTAAATAAAATCACGGTGATGTTAAAAAAAAAACACAAAAGATGTCAGTCGTGTAAACATAAAATCCATATATATATTTTGTGGTTAAAATGGTGCATATTTCAAACATGAAAATGTGAAATATTAAAATGAGCCCAGAGCAATTCTTTTGGTAGGTGTCATGTGCAAAATATGTAGCATTTATTATGTCATTAAAAACGTAAGTAATTTATAATTTAAGACATCGACTGAGGGTACTTGATGGAATTTCAATATCAAATTTGAGTTATTGAGATTTTGTACACTTCCATGTATTTTGTCACTAACAACCCGGGTTTTGTCTTTCGGCATCTTCAGGCATTCGAGCGCACGAATGCCTGAAGATGCCGAAAGGCGAAACCCGGGTCGTTAGTGACAAAATACATGGAAGTGTACAAAATCTCAATAATCCAAATTTGGCTTAAGTAATTTATTAATTAACTGAAGCCTGAAAATAATACGTTAAATTTATTGCAGTATAATTATGTACATATAAAATTCGTAAACAACATAATTACAATAAGGTCACAATCTAACACTTTTCTGCATTGGTTGTTTTATATATTAGTTAGATAATATTTTTACCTGATTTGATTGATTATTATTGAAATTCAATATAAATTATTTAATGCAATCGATATAAATAGTGAATACTCTTATAATAACTGCATCCAAGCATTTGATGTTTAGTGCATTTCTTTATGTTGATCAATCCATAATAAGAATGTGTGGGGTAAAACAAGATGGGTTCCCTGTTTACCTGGTTCTTCTTGAATATGTGAAAAACATAAGCAATACTCACAGTATATATTGATATGCTATTAAAAATACATAGTTACATTATAACAAATATGTAATTAACAATATTATATATACACCAATATTTAATATGACAGTTCTTATTGTCATTGTCCAGCAAGGTGATATTTATGACTTTCATAATTCTGCCGTAATAAGCACAGTTATGATAACTGTATCTAGTAGAAATCAAAAGACATATTTTACACATTTCTTTTTGTAATTACAATTTCAGCTGTATTGCATTATTTAGATTTGATATCATTCACCATAGTGTTGGCTAAATATTTTCAGACTCCCGCTTCTGTTGAGAACAGAAACTTCATCAGTGCCGCTGTTACAAGTATATATTCTTGCAGCTGCAGAAATACATATTTGATAATATGCTGTGTACATCAGTTTTAAACCTACGTAAAGTAACAGTTTTACAAATGTGATATTGTTATTATAAAACAGTTCCCAACAAGCCTAGACCTCTTCCTGCCACCTTGCCTTTCTTTGGGAATCACTGATTTACTGGCTCTGATAAACTATGGTAGCATCTAAGCAACCAGTAATTTTGTCTGTTAGATTTGGCAGATTTAAAATATTCTGATTTTATCACATAGCCTCAAATTGCTATATTTTTTCAAATACTATGATTATGCCTTAACAGGACAGAATTGTGTAAAAAATGGATTTGTCTACTTGACAATCGAATTAATGAAATGTATCGATGGATATTTATCACTGTTGGTTTCAATAAAACAGAAAAATGAGCAATGGGCATGGGAGTGAATCTAAAAATTGTCATGTAAGTAAGCTTTATGAACAAACATGCTTAACTATAAATTGAAATATAAGACGTGCATAAAAATGTGGAAGCTCTGTATTAGTGTATGTTAGAATAAACATAGAAGTCGGCATGTGTTAGTAATATTATAACAAGAAAAACGTGCAATATTATAATAGTAATGAGAAAATATTTATAATATACAATGTAACTATTAAATGATAAAAAATAGTTCAAAAACACATTAATGTGACAATAAAAGCACGACAACAATTTGATCGAGAGTGCTCTTGGTTGTTGGAAATATCTTACTCTCACTTTCCTCGTGGCCGACCTCCACTTATCTTGCGTGAGGGCATTACGAGTCATTCTTTTCCTCGAAAGCCTCATAGACATTTGTCGCCGAATCGAGCCGTTCAGGCTACCCGACTCCAATTTAGAAAATGTTCCTGCTTTCTTTTCAGGCTTAGTAATTCCAATTCGAAAGGGAAAAATTAAAACATCACATAAAAATTTGCTTTCAATTTTGACCATACAATAAACAAATCAAAACATTTTCTCTATTTTTTTTAGAACTAATTTCAGTCAGTCTTTATTGGATGAGTATTCTTCAGGTGATATCCAAGAGCAGGATTACGTTTGAAGTGAATAACATCATAGATTTTTTCTCAAAATATTGTCAAAACGAAATCATGTTTTAAAAGAAACAATTTGCAATATTATTAGTAAAGTTACTTATTAATTATATAAAAATATATGTAAAAAGATCTTAAATAAATAACAGGGCAGGGATAAAGAAGATATATTTTAGTAGACAATATAGAAACAACATAATTTCAGCAAATATTAATGTAAACACGTGTTATGAATAATAATTAATTGGCGCGATGATACATTACGTGGTATTAAATGCTAGGCTTGTTAATTAGAGAGAAAATTACATTACAAGCACTATGCAATAATTATTCAGTGATCTAGTAGGCAGTGGGTTTATTAATCAGCCAGCTGCACTAGTGTTAAATTACTTTATCATACCTTTGCATGTGACATTTTTTGTTAAATTTGGAATTTTTTTAGCTATAAATAAAAAAGTTGCCTTGTAATATTTCGAGAGCATAGGAAACCAATGTCGAAAGTTAGTCTTAGTAAACAAATACGGCAACACTAAATTTCTAATCATTTATTTGTGATTCTAATTTTGAATATGTAACTCAAAGTAAAGTTAATTCAACTGTATTAGATTACAATGAGGGCAATTCTGTTTATTGGCATGTTATTTTATTTTCATATTATTTGTAAGAGGAAATGTTTCCAAAAATCTCGTAAAATCCAGTGTTTCGGTTTGGAATGAATTTGACATTTAATATCATTCTATTATAATTCTGTTAAAAATTCTACACTCACGATTTTAGTAACTATTTTTTTCCAAGTTTGACATTAATTTGAAGGAAATAAAAAGGTATTTTTTATAATAATAAAAATCAGCTTGCCAATTTGGCCACATGGATAAGGTTGAAAAATCTCAACAGAAAGCTTTCGTTAATTATTATGATATTGAAAATGGATGAACACGAGTTACTTGTAATAATTTCGAATTATAAAGAAATAGATTGCATACCTGTGGTTTAAGTAACGCCGAAGATTCGAATGCAATAAGGTAATAGGACAGCAGCAATACGACCGGGCTTACAAAAGTGGCCCACTCAGCTGGCAAGAATTCTAATTGACGAGGATCAGTACTACAATCCATTTTTATAAGTTGTGTGAAACCAAAGTATCTGTAAAAGAAGGATAATAAGCAAAACATGCAAAATGATGCAAACGAATACAATAATTCATATCTATGCCTTAAATAATGCATACCCTACGGAAATTGAGATTTGAAACACACAAAAAAGACAAAAATCAATCACATTGTAAGGAACCCTGACAAAACATCTTTGAAAATGTCAGTGTATTTGTATCAATGTTGATCAAGTATACCATAATATATTTTATCAATGTTGACCAAGTATACATAATATATAATGTTGATAAAGTATAACATAATATATTATATCAATGTTGATCAAGTAATAATAATATAATATATTTCTCGCACTCTTTGCATGCATACAGTGGAACCCCGACTCTTCATTTTTTCAAGGGGCCATAAAAAACGGTAAATGTGGTAGTCTTGAATAATTTTAAGTCTCTCAGCTAGCGTCTTAAATTTTTTCATAAGGGGCATTGTTTGTTGCAAGTGAGAATAAATCACGATGCAAAATACAAGGCAAAAATGAGCACTGAACGACTTGGAGGGTCTGTACATAGGTGTTAAGTAGGTAAACCATCAGCGGAAACATTATCAGCTGTCATCATAACAACAATAAGACGCTCGTAGACTTGCAGCCATTTTTACGATAGTAGTTGAATGGAGTCGCACGTGCTTACCAGCGGAATGGACAAATGTTTGACAATATTTAATGATAAAATGAGAAAAATGATAGATTGGGGAACAATGAATTCAGATCAACAGATCATGGTTCCACTGTATTCAAAACTTTTAGTTATTCTGATAGGTTACAGTTTTACTCCAACATGTATATTTAACAATCGTGTGTTCTCAGATTTCGTGGCGACTAAGTATGATAATTCTATTTATTTCTATCAATCACTGAGGCAGGTCAGTGATGACATGAAGTAATAAATTAGACTGCTAATGCATGCATGGTCAATTAAGTAATAAACATACAAATTTAAGTGAAATAAAGAAAGAATAGATTTAAATTATTAAATGTATACACTCCCACTTACACTAACTACCACAAATGAATTTATGTGTGAGTTACATATCGACAGGCTTAATTTTCTATCAGAATATTCTTAGCTAAACTAAATTATCACTCTTAGTCACATACTATTTAAACTCTAGTGTCATGAGAGATTTCAGATGTGCAACTAAAGTAGAAGCTTTACAATATGGCCGTATATCATACAACACTCTATTTATACGACTGTTTTTATATAATTCTTTGGCACTCAAAAAAATATTATCCATATTTCCTAATATTATTTTATTGTTAGATTTTTTTAATTGTTGTAAATAAAGTGTATTGGTATTAGTCACCCTGACAAAACCCACTATTTTGGAATGGGTGAGTATGCTTTCGTCAAATTGCATTTTTGAAACCCACCATTCTATCGAAAGCGGGTATAACTGATAACCTAATTTTATTTGGTTCTTGGCAACCTGCAATGGTTAAGTCCTTTGGGTTTGTTAATGGGTTTGTTTCCCCAACTAGGATTAAGGGTCGTTGTTGTCAGTGTTGGGAGTAATTCAGGTATTAATGTAGTTCCTAGACTTGGTGATAAAATTTTATCGTATTTTATCTTCTATATAAACTGTTCACTGTCTGTCAGTTCGAGTTCGTTCGTGTGCTCGGATGCCTGAAGATGCCGAAAGGCGAAACTCGGGACGTTAGTCACGAAATACATGGAAATGAACAAAATTTCAACAATTCAAATTTGAAAGGGTATTGAATTTTTTTAGGGGATTTGTATTTGGTGTACTGTGAAGTTAAAAAAGTTTGGCAGACACTGCTCTAAGTAAACTACTTTGAGCCTGAGTTAAGTTAAATAGTGAATGTTTTATGTCATAAATGTGCTTTTAATGTTATTATGTCATACAATGGAAATTGGAAAATGTTTCTGTTTTTATCAGACCTCTCGAGGTGCAGATTGATTAACGGAATTTCCACATATCGATGGGGAAATATGTCGCTCTTATTGTATATTAACAAACAATCATTTTAACCTAACATTTTATTAGTATTTTATTTGAATTTCCTTTTAACGAGCCACAGTAGAGATAAGTCAAATGTCTGTTAAGAGGTGTTAATGATTGATATATGCTGCTGACCGTTTAACTTTCTTAGTAAGCAATATAACTGTTATGCAAAGAAAGTTTGTGTTGTCAAAATGGTTTCAAGTTTAACATGCAACATTGTTTGTATTCATAAATATGATTTTCTGTATAAAAGGTGATTCTTCAAAGTGTGGTGTATAAAAAACACAAAAAAAAACAGTTACCTGGCGAGTGGATTATCCGGAGGTAATATGTCTAGTATCCACTGTATTTGATAAGCAAATAACAGGACTACGTGGCAGAAAATGACTGCCATGATGAATTTACAAACTATGGCGTAGGCGCGGGCTAATTCTTTGCCGTAAGCCCACCATGTAGCGCCTCCGAGAAAAGCTAGGTAGTATATGCCGCTTAATATGCTGGGCCGTAAACATCCAGCAACCATTAGCATAAACAGGGATAGATATTTTCCTAAAAATCATACAATATTAAACACAGCAATTAATAATTAATAAACAATCAATTTTGAATAAGAAAAAATGTTCAAAATATTTTAATATAAAATTAAAATTGATTGCTTACTTATTCCACTGGCTTATCAATTTTAATTTTATATTAAAAATTAATTGTCACAAAGTTACTACTGAATACATCAAAAATATCAAAATATTTCATTCAATAATATGTTTGGCACAACAGAAAATTGCTAATGGAACACATATTTTAAACCATTTTAGGTAAACTAAAGGTGAATTGAAGAGAAGAGTCACCTGAGATTAATTTGAGGAGAAGAGATCAACTTTTTTATGAATTTGGCGATAATTCGGTGGGCATTGATTTTTGACATAAGATTAAATGTGAAAAAATCAACAATAAATGTTGGACCTTATCAGGATTTAAACCTGGAATTTTCTGATTACCAAGTGGAGCTCTTAAAACTTATAGCTATAGATATCAATATTTAGTATTGGAAACAGATCATGATACAATCTATTGTGTTATTGATGAATGTTATAAAAGGTGTCTTTATATTCAGGCACAGGTCACTTTACAACTTGTCAAAATATCATTTAATTTGATTCAAATTTACTACATTTATATCTTACCGACACTAATCAAGAAAGAGTTTTTTCTTTTAGGCACACTAGCTTGTTGCTCTTCCTCCGGTAACCCTTTGCAGCACTTAAAACTAAGTATGTAAATACCGATCGATGATAAAAACATGATAATCTGAAACATAAATACAAAGTGCTGAAAATTAAGTTTCATTTTTTTTTTTTTTAAATAAAACACAATTCATTTGTACTACTTCCACATATTTATAATGATCAGGACCGGTTTCGCTCATCACGAGCATAATGCTCGTGATGAGCGAGCGTGAGCGAAACCGGTCCTGATCATTATAAATATGTGGAAGTAGTACAAATGAATTGTGTTTTATTTTTTAAAATATAATGGCTTTCCACCAAAAATTGACAGTTAACACCTTAAAAGTGTCATGTTTCTATTTTCAAAACTTGCAGAAATTTTTTTTTTCTGGCAACACTGTTTTATTTGATATTCATTTGTTTGTCATTCAATCGTTTTCCTTTCATTATAAGTCCATTTGTCAGTAGATTTTTGAGTATTTCGATATTTGAGAGTAGAGTATGGTGAGGTATTTATATTTTTGCCTATGTTCGTGTATTTATTTGTTTTTTAAATGCTGGCTCATATAGAGTTAAATTGATTAGAAGTTGATATGATTTATGAATTTCACCTCAGGTCCAATCCACATGAACACAGTCAAAGGATCCAGACTATCCAGCGGGACGATCCCCACGTGCCGAAGTGTGGCCTCTGTGATGCTGCATTTTGACCGCCATTCATCGGAGATGTATGAAGGCAGGGAAGCGAATGTGATTTGCATTACGAGCTGACTCAGCATCGTCAGGACACTGATGCAGAGCACTGCACGCAGATAATGTCCTGTGTGACCTGAAAATCATATTACCAAAATATGTAGTTTTTTTTGATTTCCACTGAATTGTAGTTTTTCTTCAGTTCAATTTTGAGCCATTCTGGATTCTACTACATATGAAAATTAGACATTATCCAAAACTCCATCTACTTAAAATAGGGAACTTAAAATCACAAAAGATTGACATGTATTTTTTCACAATATAATTAATATCTAAAGGCATACTTTGGCTTTGCTTGGGATAGACCAACACAATCAAGCACTGAAATCTAGTCAATGAATTAAATGGGAAAAACATAATCCAGACAACTGTTTTGCCTATTTTTATATAATATGTTGCCTGGTATAGACCAGTGGTTATCAAGCGTTGGTTTAGGGTTTTGTGTCAGTTTGCAGAAATTCTTGCAGGTCAGAAAAAACGTTAATGTGACTTGTCATATGGCATGACTGGATCAGGTAACAATAAATTAGATTCAATAGAAAGTGAATATCGTCAGTCAGTAAAAGAGTAAAGCTTTACAGGAGATTATGAAATGTAATTTCTTTGTAAGAAGATTTACTTTATGTATTCCCTGTGTGTTAATGCGACTTATAGTTTTCGTGGTGTGGAATAATTTATCACAACTGACGTCTTATTTATAGTCATGCTGTCACAGAATATGAGGCAATTTGACCCCTCGCACTATGCTAATTTGCAAACAAAATAAATGTAGAAAGCAATGTGAGTGTTGTATGCATGGTTACAATAAATGAACCAAAGCAGCAATAGACCAGTAGAGTTCCGGAATGAGTTAAGAATTTTCAAAAATTTGCATCATTTTAAATAGAAACAAGATTTATTTAATAGGCAATAATAATTGATGAACAGTTGAACAGCATAGAAATTTAATTTTTGCTAGTCAGGGAGCTACTGGTTTTAATATTAGACTGATGAAATGTAAATTAAATGGTAAGTAAGGTTAAATTAAGATAATTATAATAGTGAAAAATTTATTTAATTTTAATAACATGTTGATTATGGTATCGTTAGTGCCCAATGATGACTTTTATTAATAAGCCTTTTATTACTTGTTTGTTTAATTGTCATATTTATTTTCTATAGTTATTCTATTACAAGATAAAATGAATATTTTTTAATACATTTATAGACTCACTGTCGAATATGTATTTAGAGTTTATTTCAAATATTTTTTGTTGCTAAGAAAACTTATTGATTGAATTGACATTTACTTGGTAGAGCTCCATTATAATAGGGTAAAAATAGCAATGCATAATATTTAGTTCTGATACTTGTCTCCTTAAATACAAACTATTAATGTTTTCATTATGACGTAAGCAAATTATTTAACATAATACATTAAAATCCATGCCCATATACAGCGAAAGATTTAAAAAATTACCTATAATAAATATCATAAAACTTGTCGTTTAAATGTAAATGAGCTACAAGTGACTCCTACTTAACCGGGTGCAGCTTAACCAGAATGATTTTCAGAATACAAAATATTTTTTTAAACTTATTTCATTTTGTGAGTATCTTGAGTACCGAAGCAATGGCACTCTCTCTGTAAAGGTGAAAGTGAAGGACTATATGTACCACAACTCTTTAAAAAGCAATGAAAAGAAAACAATCATCTTTCCAATCCTGTATTTCTATAATTGATTGATATTTTATTACTTTTAGATACACCAGAAAATCAATTATCCATTTCAAATCAGAAACATTAATATTATCAAATGAATTTCAATTTTATATTAGAATTTGCTTCTTCCCCTTATATGCATCAGTTATGACCGGAAAGTTTCCTAATGGCAGTTTTGGTCACAAGTGAATTGCACGTATAAAACTTGGTATTACCTTTTAAAGTCTTTGGCGTAGGTAGGGGTACAAATGGTAAATAAAACATCAGCAGAAGATATAGGAAGGAGAGTCCAAGTGGACGAAGCATCACACCTGAAAACAAACAAAAAAATATATGAATAATCATTTTAAAGGCAGTTTGTTCGAAAAAGTACAATCTCCTGTATTCTCTGCGAAGCAATATTCATTAGGTATGCAAATAATTATTTCCTGATAAAATAAGTCATAAAAGATCATATTAATATAGATCAGGATATGAAATAAATAAATGCAGCTTTATAAATTTTGATATGGATTGCTTTTTGAAGAGACTATTATTAACACAGTTTATCATATTATGCACTTCAACACCATGGAAAGTGAACATGACCGTTTCATTTTTTTTTATCTAACCTAATAAAAAAAAGGACAAAACATATGAATATGCCCCACACTAGCATTATCACAATTACATTAACCTAAATCACATTCAATGATATAATAATTGAATTATAAGGTGTATAATACATAATTATGTGATTAATATAAATTTCACATTACCTTGAAATTAATTTCCAAATCACTGTTATCCATTGTTTAATGTAGGTATGCTATAATATTATATTAATTTGACTCACGTATTGTTTTCATTCCATGTTTACCTACCAACTTGGTCGTAGAGTTATAGGCTAACAAGTAAATTCTTCTCAAGTAAAAATTGAAATCAAATTATTGAAAATTACTATTCTAAATATGCCAAATGTTGATACACTCTATTGAAAGTAGAACAATATTCTCTGTACACCAATGAAGCGTGTATATTTTATAAAAAAATACATTACTTTTCAAGTGTTATAAACATTAATATTTAGCATTTACAATTTAAGTATTGTGATGTCTATTTTTTATTCGTTCAATAACAACCTTTTCTCTCGTAGCTGGTAGGGCACATGGATTGGAGTAAAAGAATTTTGCTAAACTCGTTGCAATTAGATTATTTGGTGTAGACATTTTCCGGTGATTGGTACTTGATAAAATTAAAATATTTCTAAATGATGTCTGTACAAAATGTGGGGATGAGGTGGGATAGGGTGTCTATTGATATGGACGGGAGGGGGAGTGCGATGACGTGACGTTCAAGAACCATTTCATTACGATGCGGTGTTGTACGTCAACATGCGTGTGTTTTTACATTAAAACCTCGCCCTGCGAGACCTGTTGATTTTAATTGTGATTACACACAGAACAAAAGAGTTTGGACAATCCGACTTTTAATTAAAATTTTTGCCCAAAAATAATAATCAAATGAACACTGACGAAGACTAAGCGAATAAAAATGAACAGAAGTTATATTTTAAATTATGTTCAGTTTATTTAATAAAACAAAAAATTGTGAATGAGGTGATAAATTTCTTCATATTTGTCAAGTTACCGTTGATTATTCGATCAAAATGGACGATGTCAAATTTGATGTAAAGAAATAGCTTTTACGGGATCCCTGATTTTTTTTTTATTTCACAAAAAATAAAGAGATAAGATCGTTGAATAATAATATGGTCTGGCTGTCATCCGAAATTTTGTTTTAGTTCTATTATTTCGGAGAATTGTGATCTATAATACTGTCCTTGTCAAGTACAGAAAACACAGAAAGTACAGAAGTATGTCCGTGGACACGCGAAAAATCTGCATGCAATAAAGTATATTTATATAATATTTAATGGCAAAATTATCGTTTTACAACTTATTTTACTATACTAAAAGCAAATGATGTCGTTTATTATCCTCAATAATATACAACAAATATTTTCGGAGAAGTAACACCCTGATAATAATTAGGCTATGATAGAATATACGCGACGTAAAAACAATATAATTTTGGTAATAAACTCAGGGGATGAAAATAATGAATTGCCGCATAAAAGTAGGATCACGTGACTCGGAAAATTGAATCACGTACGAGATGCTTAATTTTTTTACCATGATTTATATGAATAACAATTAAATATGCAAATTTGACAGAGTCTGATATCTGTGATCTATACAAAGTTTATTGTGCGTTGCAAAGACGTGTTTTCGCCATTCATCTGAAACTAGATTGGATGCAAGCCAACGAAATTCAAAAATAAATATTTAACATATAATTATGAATGTTGTTCACTTCTTTCTTTTAAAAGAAAACAAACACTATGTTTATCGTTTATTTCCACGTGAAAAACTGCCTACGTAGTATCATAAAAAATAAATATAAATTACCCACATACATGAATGGGTAATTTTGATTTCAAATTTAAAAGTTTTCATCGAGAAGTGTAATTTCAGTGCGCGAAAATTATACTTATGAATTTGTATTTTATTTTGTAGTTGTCTGCCAAATGTGACACTTCGCAAAAAAAAAAAAACAGTACTGATGGTAAAAATAAGTCAGGACATGTTTCTGGAGTTCTTTTCTATATTATAAAATACGGTAGAAACAGTTTTACTGATTGAATTTTATTATATCTTTGGAATGATACAAATATTTTTCGTCAATCCACAATTAATAATGACATCATCAAACAAAAGTAAATGACAACGATAACATAACCATGTCGGTACATATTAAATTGTGCAACACTTGCGGTTCTCAATCACAGTCTAAATTAAATAAAGATTTTACAAATCTTTATTGAATTTCCCGTTTAGGATTATCTTAAATCTTTGAAAACCTAAAGAGTAAGCAACAAAAATTACTTTTGATACTACTCGTTTGATAAAAAAAAATAAAGAAGGCACGGGCAAACCGTGGCCTGCCGCACATTTTACTGCGGCCCGCGAGCAAAATATTTATATTGTATATAATACATATTTTTGAAAAAGATTCACGTTTTTATCTTCTAACGCCTTTGTAAAAAAAGATTGAAAATAAATATAACTTTAAAAAAATTGTCTTGTAATTACATCATCTCAGGTCCTCTTCAAACTAAGAAAGAATTTAAAATTGTGCGTGAACTAGATTCTGGCACAGGTTGGAGATATTTGCCCAATTTCTTTCCAGTGTATGTGTTTGTGAGTTTGCGACCGCGGCCTGAACCACAGACAATTCGTTAGTTTTCTTCAAAATATTGAATCCGAATACCGGATATTCCTTATCATAATCAAATTCGATGGCTTAGCTTGAGAAGAGTGCTTTGGAGAGTTTGGGGTACAAAAGACAATATTATTCTATTTTTGGAAATGAAGAATATTACGGACTTTCCGGAATTAACTAATAATGATTGGGTTTGTGATTTTGCATTTACTCTGGACATCGTGACACAAGGAAACGTGTTTGCAAGGAAAAAAAAATGATATGGCAACAGTTTAAATGGATTTCAATTAAAATTCCCAAAGTTATTTCTTCGACATTTATCAAATAAAAGTATAAACCACTTTCCAACTTTGAAATTGCTGAAGATACCAGAATATAAGTTTGAAGAATATGGTGAAATTATTAACGCACTGAATGACGATTTTTCACGAAGATTTGGGGACTAGCGAAAAATTAAGACAAGTTTAGCAATAGGATGCGATCCATTTTCAATAGATATTGATAGTGTACAACTTGAGATTATTGACCTGCAGTGGGACCCTGATATTTAAGAGACTTGTACCGTCGTGAAGAAATCTGAAAATTTTATAACGTAATTAATTCGGACAAATTCAACCAACTTAAAGATGTTGCTCGAAAAATTTTCGTTATATTTGGATCAACCTATATATATGTCATTTAGAATAGTAATGGTGTAACTCCAGTTTTCAAAGATTCATAACGCAACTCGCCATAATAAAATGTCTTCGATAAGAACAGTTTTTACTCTCTATCCTGAACAATTTCAATCTTGAGGGTTACATCAATTGGCCAAAACACCATCGATTATATACCGAGATAATATTTTCTCTGATACGATGCAGAAAGGTTAAATTATAAAATAATGTTTATAATTAAAACTATCTGCATCTTTTCGAAGTGTCGGTATTATAAGTTATCACACGATTTTTTTTATTTAACTAACGATATATTTTGTTTATCGCATCTGCCTGCCGAGTGGGCTGCGTTATCAATGACTGAATGACTCATTCGTAAACTTAATAGCAAAAAGTGAACATAACGTATTCTCATTTTGACCATATACGACATATCGCGGCCTACATTGCATCAATTAGTACTATGGCTCGATAGATAGTCAAGTCTCGAGAAGCGAATGAGCCACCTGGCATCATCGCGTTAGCGAATAACTCAAATGTGTGGTTTCGGTGAAACGATGCCTGGCCTTGGAGAGGACCTTAACACTGTAGTAAAGTTGTGTTATTGTTATTCGGAGTTGACAACCGTATCGCTTCTTCAACAGACGTATTTTGTATTGTATTGTAACAATAGCTCGCACTTCAAGCGAAATCTAACACCAATAAATTATATTTACCGGTAAATTTTTCACAAACAATTTTTTTGATTGACGGATATCCTTGAATTGAAATATATTTGAATTCCGTAATTAGATGTGTTAGCTTTGAAAATTATTACTATTTGCCAATGGTGATTAAAAATATGACATTGTTTTCATAAAAATTAATAGATAAAGGCGTTTGAAGTATGAAATAAAGCACTGCAAATAATTTTATTCGAGCGAGTACTCACATTTGGAAATGAATAAATTTGCATACATACATAGATAGAATGTTTTGTTTCTCATTGCATCTTTATTTATAGTTGGCACAACAATAGGTATCGTACATCTACAAATCTTAACGTTACAATAAGAAATAGATAGACGAATCTGATGGACATGGCGATGACGAGAAGTTCGTTGACCCAATCTCGACCGCGTTGAATCCATTTCGAATGGGCGTTTTATAAATATTTATTGTAAGTAGAATTCCTCTCCCTAGGCCCACCGGCAAAGTTGTCCCGAGCGTGCAACATTCCGCCGAATTCAGATCGTCGTTTTATTACATTGCACTGTCGCTGCTAAAAGGTCACCTATTTATGCGGTATGATAATTAGGATCACTTAATTATATCATAACGAGTAGTATTATAGTATGTGTGAGCGTTGACAGAAAACAGTCAGGACAAAATATTCAAATTAGACAAGCCCAGTAAGCCAAAATAATATGCCATTAACATCACGAATCTTCTTATGTTATTAAAAAAATCCTATAACTAAACCAGTTATGTTCCTCCCAAAAATTACTGTGTAGAATTTAAAAAAATAGGAAAGCATAACATATTCAATTCCAATGGCACATTGTGTGTAATCAAACATTATAAATCAACTATTTGCTTAATTTTTGACGTTGATTACTTTCAGCTTTCAATGTGGATCGGAATTGGGATGAGTCAATACAGACTATCGAATGAACGAACGCCCACTGAACGGAAGTAATAAAAGGTAAGTTATCGTATTGGAAGGAGGTGTGTGAATACCACGTTATCAAACATTTTTTTTGATTTATTCCGCGATTTAAAATCCTTTACAAAAGTCATCTAAAAGCGTTATTAATAATTTTGATATGTGACCAATTTCCACTATTATCAATCGAGCGATAACTTTTGAGTGGAATGTTTATTTTTCCTTTTTCATTTCAAATCATAATCGTGCAGCATATATAAGTGAGCGTTCAGTTTTTGCATTATGAAAATGCAGTCTGTGTTTACGCCGAAAACAATAAACGAAAGACAGGCGAAGAATTTTCATTTAACTTGGCTCAAGGGACAAGTGTGTTGGCCTATTTTCTACTTTGAATGTTTATTTGATTGGAGTTTCCATTTCACTTCAGAACTTTCGGTATATTTGCTATTATTTAAAAATGATTTAATTTCTGTGCTTAAAACTATATATGACCAATGTATAAAAAATTATCTTATAATAGCCCAGACCGCTCTGTAGACGTTTTATTATTATCACATATCACATGTAGGTACGAAATTTTCTCATGACCTAATCGTTTGCGGTGTATATATAAAATGAAATTTTATGCAATGCGCACACAGTTCCGATATACTAACTACTTTAGACATTCAGTATTTTAATTTTAATACCGTCATCTATGACGGTACAATTATACTAGAAATACGTAAGATTTTTTTAAAAATAAAACACAATTTGTTTGTACTACTTTCACGTGTATATAATGATCAGTACCGGTGTCGTAAGATTAGAATTGTACGATTTGTAAGAAGTTTTTTTCTAGTATTTATTTAGGCACAAGTAAAATATAGAAAATTAAGTATTGAAAACATCAAAGAAAGGCATAATTTTATTTCGGCTTACACCAGCGTCCTTTTCCAATTAATTGTGTAGCTTTGCATTTTGTGAAACATCATTGAAACCCTTGATTTGACATCATTTGGAAAACAACTATGAAAACAATCAAAATGTATTTTTTTATTAGTATGGAAATATTACAATGCATTTATGTAAGCAACATTGTGTGCGTATCTACTGGAAACGTGCTGTAAATGAAAACAAATTCACTTTTATCAGTATTGGAAACCATTATTTGAATGTCGTCATGACTTAAGATAGCACGACCTATTTACTTTTATAAATAATTGCAGGAGGAAGTATTATATAAGCAATTTAAACACTCGTTTACATCATCATTATATATATTTACACACACTAGCTGTGCAAATGCTGATTTTTTATAATAATATATTACCAACACAATATAAGTACACAAATATAATAATCAATGTAAATATTATAGGAAATTTACCAGTTAAACATGTTTTATTATTTCCAATGAAAAAAAATTAGACCTCATACCTACTCAAATAAAGCTATTTTTATTTTATAAAAAAATCTTACGGATTTTTTTGAATGAACATTAGATAAAAGCTTGCGTATACCGTCTGATGCAAGCTTTTACCGTTATCCATTAAGAAAATAAATAACCCAGTTATAAAACAATAGTGAAACCGATAAAATATTCTTTTTTGGAATGCTCCCAAATTATGTATTATTTACACATATTTATATTATGCTTATTCTCAAGTAAAAAAGGTTTCTATCTATAATTGATTAAATACACACTTTATTTGATTGTGGTTCTATTGTATTAAGGCAAAATATTTTTTGAATAATTTAAAAAAGGAAAAATTCTGCTATGAACTGTCACAGTATATCGATAACATTTTCAATGCATTTTAACATTGGAACGTTGTATAAATTTTATAAATACTATTTATTGAGTTGGCACTTACTTGGTAGAACTTCATTATAACACAAAAATAATTATTTATTTCAACAAAAGTATGTAGAACTAAAAAATACTTTTGTTTACTGAGACGGGCACCACGAATGACTTTCTAACAACAAAAGGCACGTAATCTTAATTTTGCTGGATGAGAAGTGGGGGGGGGGTTAACTAAAAATCAAAACACAAGTTTAATTAACAAATCATCGTCCGTCGCGCTATAAATTACTCTGTCTGAGATTTCTCACGATGGCGTAGTATTTGTAAAATTTAGATGGACGTCACGCGGTTTCTAAATATTACATAACTTATGTAAGACGTGAATACCTTAAATATACGCGAGCCTCAGGTTGTCAACCACAGTTGGAAAGCATTATACGATCACTTATGGTAATTTTTTTCCCTGTGTAATTCACTATTACATTGTCATAGCACGTAACTGGGATTCAATTTGAGTTTTTATACAAAATCCTATATCTATTCAAAAGAAAATTAAATAATACTTATATAGGTTTACGGTTATAACTGTAACTTTGATATGCTGTGTGAAAGGCTATAAATATTTACTTTGACTTTTTCAAATGATCGATAGCATTTTGTCAAACTATCTCAGTTATGTGTGTACGTAAGAAAATTGTGTCGGGTCAGGTTTATTTCCATTGTATAAGTTGAATTCTTCATATTTACAGCATTCGTTTAGTATTAAGGTAGGTGAACTTATTAGCACTAATACATCGAGAGGATATTACACACACATCTATATTATGCTAGTTTTGACATTAAATAATAGACTATCGTATTTTTCATAAAAAAATCGATTCGTATGTTTGTTATACGTCAGCATACATTCGTGATATTACGATGGATTTACTAATCCTACGTATGTTAAATCAAATCGGGGCATGGGCAATAAATTCTATAAAAATTGTATGTGGTTTGTATTTAAAAAAGGTAAATTTTTGATAAGATTACTCAGTGATAATAGTTTTGACAACATAGCCGATAAGAAATGTAAATACTATACAATCAAAGTTACGTATAAACCACATTGTGGTATTTCAATATTCTTTAGGAGGTATTGCATTTTATTTTGAAGGATAAATAATAATATTGTAAAAGAATCTTACTCAAATTATTATGCAGTGCGATAACGAGAGAAAGACGGTGAAATGAGCCTTCTATTCGATGTGTTTTCTTGCGAAATTAAAAAAAATGGCAATTAAATAATATATTTCAGAATTCATTTTTTGAGATGGGATAATATTGTAGTTAACCACTAAACATCTAGAAAACGTTTTATTGTGTGAAAATTATCAGCTTTGAAGAGATTTATTTTTATTTCGCTAAAACATACCCTCGTATTATTACTATCGGTGTCTATTTCGAGATTGCTTCATCGCTAGAACTCTGCTTATAAATAAACTTACAATTGATAATGTATGTGTATTTGAAAGGTTGAAGCTAGCAAAAAAGAAACCCGGGTCGTAAGTCGAAAGCGACAAAACATAAGTTGTAACTTCAACAATTAAAGTATAGCAAATAAAATTTAATTAATCGATAAATTCTGCTAAGTTACTGAAAACTCAATTGATTCTTAGCTTACTGAGGATTTATGTACACAGTAGGTAGTTTTGTATTGTTTAATTTTTTTTCTTAATTATTACAACATATTTAATATCTTTAACGGTTTTTTTTTCTGTGTAGTGAGACATTGTCATTATATTAGGCAACTAAAGAATATATTTTATACAAAAGATTCGAAATTAAATTTTTCTTCTTATAAATTCGACGATTTCGGTATTGTTATTTTCAAGTAATAACGATTTTTATAAACAGTTTGAGAGACACTAGTGGAGTTAACGCTTTATACCTACGAACCATTGTGCTGCTTAAAATAATCAGACAGAAATTTTATTTTTATAAAAGCTAACTAGTTATAATAATATCGTTGTTGATACTGCAATATGTCGTATGGCAAAACTTATTAATGATATTCTACCGAAATATTAGTCAAAATAGATATCTTCACAACATCATTAACAATCTCAACAATGTATGATAATATAAAATAAATGGTTACGTTTTAACTCACTTCCGGAAAACTTGGGGTTTCTTAGCATACGACGTTTTTCAGTATCAACGACGACATATTGTCCTATCCATATTGTGCACCAAATAAAATGAGCCATGCTTAGGTATTTCCGGCGCCATGCATCCAATACGCGATGAACGAAAACGGTGTGTTGATTCATCAATTAGACCAGGGAATAATACGTCGAAGGGACCACACCCAGCGAGCAAATTTTATGACAGCACACCTAAGGGTAGCTAATCAAACCTCGGCTAATGTGAACACGTGACTTTATCGCTCTTCCGGGCAAACAGGCAGTTAAGTAGTTTCTATTCGCATGTGGATATGAGTGTAGCAAAACTATGCAACAGCGTAAAATGAACATGTCTTTAATATAAATTGATTTGGTTTTAATCTAAAATTAAAATTGATAACATTTTTATTTTACTGATTATTCTACAACCAGTAGAATAGCTTTAATTATATATTAAAAATGAATTTTCACATAGTTTCCGTCGAGTCCATTGAAAAAGATTTGATTTAGGACACCGACTGAGGGTGCTTGATGGAATTTTAATGTCAAATTTGAATTGTTGAGTTTTTGTACATTTCCATTCAGTTCGAGTCCATTCGTGTACTCGACTGCCTGAAGATGCCGAACGGCGATACCAGGGTCGTTAGTAACAAAATACATGGAAATATACAAAATGTCAATAATTCAAATTTGAAAAAGATTCGGTTTTATTGAATTATGGAACAAATCTATTCAAGAATATTTTACAAGATGTATTGAATGAATCATGAATTTACAACAACTGGTGTTAGTCATATGTTAATACTGGCGTATATTGTTAGAGTATGTTTGAAAGAGGCAAAATATGACATGGGCAAACACAAAACCTAAAAAATATTTAAATGTCAAGTGGTAAGAGCTTTGTCCTAGCGATCAGTGGGTCTGGTCTAGGTAAATATCAAATTTAAAATTGTGATCTAGGAAACGGGTGTTTTGTGATGTGTCCTCTCCTCGAATTGATCTCGGGTAGCTTTTAAAACAATTCTCATTTGAGTTTATCACACAAAATTTCAATATAACTGGTGCCTTAGCTTATAAAAGTTTTCATCGATTATCAAATTAAAAAATATTGGCGCATTGACTGTTAGCTGTAATGTCAGATATTTAAAAAATATACATAGAAAACAATAATTTATAGTTATATTATAATACAACATTATGACTTTCTCGGCAAATAAAAAAACAACTACATACTAAATATATATTATTTCTATTGAAACTGGCAAATTCTTCAATTACAATCTTTTACTTGCGGTTATTAATGCCAGTTAAGTAAGTTAGGTCCACTAATTAATGTTTCATTTACCACAATAACATACACAATGTTAAAATACAAAACTTTAACTGGAAGAAAATATTTTGTTTTGTTGATAAGATTACGAAATTGACAGAGAACTTGATAATTGCTACAGCTATTTCATTTTGGAACGAAGCAATTAATTTTCAATTGAATGTAATCCTTGCTAAATATTGTCTATAGGATTTAATAAATAAATACATCTTTATTATTACAGATCTTGTCTAGTTTCATAGTATACCCTTTGGATATTTCGAGTAGTGTTATAGTTTCATTCACCTATTTACATAAACGTTTACACAACCATATTTGAAGCGGCATATATGGTAAACAGGTGGTTTAGATGGGTTCATTGAAACATGCACGAAATTGTTAAAACAGAACATAAAATGTCCAAAAGGACAAAAAAATAATATATATTTATGATAGAGAAAGTGTTCAAGATAGGGTAAAAAAATATTAGATAAGATTAATTGTCGGAGCACACAATATGATAGTTCCACAATACACGAATTATTTTAAAAACAGAACGAATGTTGAGTACGTGGTATAATATATTATATTAGCACATATTTTAAATTGTCGTGTTTTATGTTTCCCATGACATACCAGTTCGAAAAGGTTTGTAGCTACTGGCCAACGCTCTCACAAAATGAAAAACACTTCGCTATGTGTGGCTACGGTACTAAATTTCACACGAATATGATTGTCATGCTCGTATAGCTCACCCCTTGTGGCTAATGCAATCATCTACGCGGCAGACATTGATGTTAAAATGTCTGGAACAAAAGTCACTGCAGATGTTTCAATTTAATTATCCGTGCATTGGCAGTAATAAAGAAGATAGGTACGTTGTTTTGTTACCGTAAAAATCACGGCTAATAAATCATAATGTTGCTTTAGCGTATGTGATGTATCCAGTCTGAAATGAATTCAACGAATGATTAACATTTCAGTCCAGTCTAGGGATTCCAACTATTCTTCATTATTAAATAATCGAATATCGAATAGTATAACTGAAAATCTGAAGTATGAAAATAATATGAAAATAATTTGAATAATCAATAACATACCTTTATATAAATACACATTCCGATACCGTTTCATTGCATTACAATATTAAAAATTTGCAGCTGCGTCGAATTAATACAGCAATATTTTTTCAACTACTGAAATTACGGCATGTATCAAGGGTTTTTGAGCCCTGAGTCACTCGTCAAACTCAAGTATTATGATAAGATACTGAAAGCGCCCGAATTTGATGAAGGCAAGTAAACCCACTACCTGGGAGTATTCATAATTATTCTTGAAATCTGGAGATTTTGTGATGTAATCTTTCGTCGATTTTGTAAAATATGCCATTCGTATAGTTGAAAAGGGCCGAATATATTCGGATATTTAATATTCTAATATTCAAATTGGAATCTTTAGTCCTGTTCTATCGTATCAAGGGAATCTATTTGTGATAATGCCAATTTAATAATTGGCGAATATCGCGAAACTTACATTTATTTCCCGCGATGTTTATTTCATATTTAATGTGTAAATCTTTCACAGAACCATTGTAAAAATAGAAATAATATTACAATGCAATGAAAATAATAATGTAGTCTGAACATACAGCAATCCAGAAGTACTTTGACGAACAAAACACCATTCAAACTATGATATTGTTGTCTTAAACGTTTTTGATATTATCAAACCTTTTGAGATGTCTTGGAAAATAAATTATACTATGCAAAGAAGAAAAAATTGAAGATTAAAGTTGACGCCGTTTTGATAAAAACACAAGGTTTTAATTAAAACTCGCGGGAAACTGATTATAATCAGAAAAGGGAAATGGATAGATTAAATCCTAGAATAAATTATTACAGATTATCATATCGAAAAAATCCCTGCGTTTTTCTATACATATTACAAATCATGCAGGTCGTAATTTATCTTTTACACGTAAGTCAGATAAAATCACAATATTTACCATATTGACTTGAGAGTTGAGAATGTGGTATAATCAGTGAGCAGCTAGAAGAGTATTGGTGTCATGCATCGAGAGATTCGCTAAGTGACTTCCATAAACAGAGAAAGACTTATATTTACGAATGTAAATGTAAGGATGTTCATATTATGTTTGAACATTGTGTTTGAACAATGCATTCCATTTACAAGAGTCATACGAAATTAATTAATAGACAATAATATACAACTGGAAATGAGAAGATGACTATTAATGATAAGCGATTACAAAGATATAAGTATGCGCTTTGCAAATATTTAACATTTTCAAGTACTACAGGTATTTGATGATTGCCACGAAAACACTGTTAGGGTTTTTTATATTTATGTTAAAGATATTTATTAATGAATTCATAAATATTTTTAGATAAGATTGCATAATAAATGACTAAAGTCAGTACTTAAGCCATCTGAAACAATATAAGCTAGCTCCTCAATCAAGTCACAAAACGATTGAAACGAGACTTTCATGTGATTAGAAGAAAAAAAACTTTTAAATCATCGACGTTCACATAATATATTTTATGCCGAATGATTGAATTCGATTAAAACAGATGTTCGCATAATAATACAAGATTGAAATGTAACAGAATCCGCTGCAAAAAATGATTTTTCCTCCGTATAACCTGTAAATTTTATGTAGGAGATTATTGTAAATACCTGCCGAATACAGTATTACGTAAACAAAAAGATACACTAAACATTCGAAGATATGTATAGTTATCGTAAAAATATTTACGTTTAATCTATTTACATCAATACAATTGTCAGAAGCGGGCTTCGAAGAGTCTGGATTTTAAATCCTTTTATTTTTTTTTCGAATTTAGAGTAAAAATACCGAGGAACAAATTCAGACACGTTGAAAGATATTTTGTTGTTGAGCAGTAAGCGGCCGAGTGAAAATTATTACAGAAAAGTGACATCGGCTTCTACAGCTCGGATAATAACAGCAGTGTTTCAAGATTTTATTTGAGTTTTAAGAATGACATGATATTTTCCGTTATATGGTAAAGAATTGAAATCAATTTCTGTTTAAGATTGTTCAATTTCTACAAGAAAACATGTAACGAACTCAACTTCTTAGCTTTTACAAGTAAAAACTTTCATAAAAACGTCTCTAATCCAATATTTTAAATGCATCATGCAATTTTTACTATTGAACAACGCAGTAAATAACGGTTACTCCCGCTGTTAAAAACATCGGTTATTCGAAAACTGTAAACTCGTTGCAAATGGACGTTAAAAGTATCAGCCCAGAACATTCAAAGAAAGAAAAAAACAATTGCAATTACAACAAAGAAGTCAAAAGAACAGCGTTTAATGGAAACATCTATTCATTTATGATAGTTTTGACTGGAATGACAGAATGCTGTGTTGGACTGTGGATTGTAAAGTCACGCACCCTGTCAGTTAGCATTATGGACGGTCGGTTCTACCATACGTTGATTATTCGAGTTTTCGTTTATTAAAAACAGACGAGTAGTAAATACCGAAGCCCATCCCTGAAAACATTATGACAGGCAAAACGTGAACGCAGAACAAAAACAAAATAATGAAATTGACCAAACTTTGAACAATTGTTTGTTGTTAACAATAATAATGTTCCAGTCAGATGCCAGGCGAAGTTTTTATACTAAGGTTTCCATACAGGGACGGCTCTTGTAAAGGAGCAAAGGGTGCAATGCACTCCAATAAGTCCCATCAAAATATTCCATTAATAAACGATATTGAAATAAAATAATTATACCAATTCACTAATTTTAAATTTTCCTCGTGTTTCCCATAGGAAAATATTGCAGGAAACGATGATCAATAAACACGACTAGCAAACGTATTCTGCGTCGATTCAGAATACGCATGAAAGTCAGTCGACGACGCGGTAGGAGCATAAATTCTTTTGCACTCCTTAGACGTCAGAAATGTTCTATGTATTTTGACATATTTGTGACGTTGCACTAGTATGAAGTACGCTTCAGTTGCATTTTGTATGGACTGTTTTTGAGCACTGATCCCCCTGGCGGAAATTCCCGAACGTACCCGAAAGCGATTTGACGTTTGAGTTTACAAACCTGTAACAGTCATTTGTAAGAATGTAAAAGAGCAGTGGAACAAGCTTAGTAAGCCATCTAATTTCGATATGATTCTTTAACTACACGCTCTTCAATAAGAATAATATTTACCTACAATTATAACTTTTGGAGTGATGAATACAATTTATAAAATTATAACTATGATCGTGTTTAATACCGAGTAGATATAATTGAATATTTAAAATAGGATAGTTTCGAGTTTTTTACCTGGCTGGCCTTACCTATTCCATAATATTCAACTGTGTATCTGGTTCAGTTTCGTAATACACCTTCCTCTAATATTTTTTATATTCTTCAATATTGAATTCTACAAATTACTTTCCCCAAAAAATACTTATGCGAACAATTTCCGGTTTAATACTGAATTATTCCAATTGCAGACATTAATATGGTAACCTTAACATACGATTTCATGGAGGAATTTAAACTTAAATTGAACTAACTGGTTTATACAGCAGAGAAGATTTTTACGATGTCGTTGGAGCCCTGTCTATACTTCAACTCTTCACGAATAAAAATACATGTAGTATTTAGCTAAATCGTTAAGCCATTACAAATAATTTATACAATATCGATGACTTCCGTCGAAAGTGAGTGTTACTTCTAAAATTTAAAAGGATCAATTCATTTTGAGAAATACCACGGCTAAAGACAGACAAGGTTTCCCAAACTATCATCCGCGACAACCTGGAATGGTTGTATATGCTGCTAGGGCTGCAACAAATTTAGACGTACTCAAATTAATATTGATATTACCTACCAAAAAAAAAGAAGAAAGGTGGTCCGTCGAAATTAATCCGCAGGGAAGGTTTGGGAAACCCTGGTGAAGAGAAACAGTTGATATCGCCAATATCAGACTTATATTTTCGTATATGTCTAATAGTACTTTCAAAATCCAATATGTGGAGGATGGATTTCTTACATAAATATGTGAATCTTTTTTTGCACTCCCTTATATTCCTGTCACCGGCCGCCACTGTTTCCATATATAATACATACAAAATACGTTACTTTTCTCAGATAGCCGGGACAATACTCAGCTGTTTTCAGCCTTCTAGAAACTAAAAAGACATGTGACATTTTCCACGCAGCCAATAACGTTCATCATCATCACCGTAAACACACCATCTATATATATATAAAAATGAATGTCTGTTTGTTGGTTTGTCTAAAAATCTAAAACTGAAAAAAAGAATCAAATACGTACATACAGCGACATCTAGGAAAAACTTCTGATTTATTCGTGTACGCACCAGATGAAAAACAAAAATATTGTGTTATAACGAGTGTGATATTGAAACTCGGGTTCGGGTCGGGCCAGACCTAAAGATGATGGGCTCGAACCGGGTAAGTCTATGAAATTTCGGCCTGTGCAGACCTCTAATCCAAAAGCAGTTCAATAAACAGAATTAAAACACAAACCCTTTCTTTCTTTGAGTGGCATTGCAACGCATGCCGGTTACTCACTAGTCAGTAAATAAAGGTTGCTGTAATAATGACTGTTAAATGAAAACATTTGCAATCGATTGGATAATATAGAACACATAGTATCACCGAGAATCATATTATAATTAACAACACCTGGATCGACATATATTTAAAGTAATAAATAAACTAATAGATGTTTTTTTTTTAAATACATAAGTTTTCGTTTACTTGGTAGAAATACATTACAACATAAAAAATTTGGATAATTTTTCTCTATGCTGGATTTTTAAATTCTGAACCCTCCAGATAAGTGCTTTACCGATTAAGTTACAACAGTTTATTGTTATAAATATTTTCGATATGTCGAATACCATAAATAATTTATAAACCGTATTTTCCTAATTTTGAAACTAAATGTTTCATTTTGTGCAATCACACCATTCAAGCACACAACCAAAAGAAGCAAGCCGTAAGTTCTTACTCCTAATAGTATAATTTAATATCTAATCTGGGTTAAATAAACCCTCGTTTTTCGCAATAACAATAAATCTTTCCACAATTCGCGCCATGTGTTTGTAATCATTACCTGGCGAGAAAAGTGAGAATAGTGGCTGTACAGCTACGTCGGTTGATAAATTAATGAAATGGTTAAAAAAGCAGTTTTATTTGTTGCCATATAAAAAATGGACATTGGCAATAAAACATCTCCAGGCGATAACCCTACGCCAAAAAGGAGAAAAGAGCATCGTAATCATAAACCAGTGTAAATGCAATACGGATAACACATTAATTGGAATTGAATATCATGTCATGACTATTTCTGTACAGGGACTGTGAGAATATGCAGCAAAAGCATTATTTTATATCTACTGATAAATTGACTTACATGACGGAATGAGATTTTTTTTAATCCGTCAGGCACGCATTATACTGATATTTTATGTTTTTTTTCTGACTGTATCTGAATATTTCTTTATTCATTATTTATATTTTACTATGACCGCTCTCACATCGACTCCCAATGAAGCTTATCGTAAAAGAAGTTTTTCCACGAGAACTGTTTATTACTCTTTTCCAAGATAGTCGGGATAAAAGGTTATGGCTACGACAGGACCAGTAGTCAGCTTATCGTTCGCTACGCTCCCGTTTTTAGTCTCGGATGGGTGTGGGTCAATCTTAGACATCACAAACATTCATGCTTTCGAACAGAAATCCCTAAATCGATTGAAAAATAATTTTATGAAAAGTATCCGTACTGAGATATGAGCCCGTGAGAACAGCAACCGAAGCCAAAGACGTCGGTCTCTCGACCACGGATCCGACATATCGACTACAATTTTAATAGTTGTTTTTATTTATATACTCATATTTAATATGAAATCAAACGAGGAGAAAAGATCTTACAGCAACACCTGACGCGTTGATATCAAGACATTGTACGATATATTGCAACATACAAATGTAAATGACCCATTGTTTTGTGAACTCTGTGTTTCCACAGGCCTAACCAATTTAATAGCACATTAACGGATCAAAAGTTTCAGTTTCGATTTACCAATAAAAGTTGAGTGTAAATGGCGTGAGTAATATTACTCTTGAAATTTATTTGTCATCTCGAAATAAAATTTTGAGGATACAAACAGCATCAGCAGATAAATTTATAATTGCTTTGAGTCGAAGATGTTTCCAAGATGACCGGAAACGTCAGAAAAAAACTTATTACCTCAGCATATATTACAATTTTAGTCAGATTTTTAAAGTCGTGCAACATACCAATGTAAAAATGGCATATTTTGCAAAGTCGAATACACGAACGAGTCTTTATCGACTTCCATTCGATTTGATCGCAATAAACTGTGCAACAAATCACTGGAATGACTAGTCATTTCATTTCAAAGACCTATAATTTTAATTTATTTTTTAGAAGCGTTTTGGCCACCCGTGATTTCAAGAATACTATTAAAGTATATGTCCCCTCTTATATTACAAAGTAAACTCTATAATATTTTTAGAAGCATAATTATGCGCGTTTGTATTATTTTAAAACTGGGCAGTCTTGCGTTGTAAATATCTACATACAAGTAACGTCAAACACACATTTACCTCTCACTCTTTCCACGTTCCAATAGAATCTGTCACGCACGTCTCACTTATTCGTAAGTGAAAGGTGAATAGTATGCATGTTGCAATTCTCATTGTCAAAATAAAACAATAGAATAGATTTCCATTTAAAAAAAAATGTAAATATAGCATGTATTCCTGTGCCCACGTATTACATATGGTGTGTAAAGGCCAAGGGTAAGTTGGATTTACAAACGAATCAATAGTTGTAAATTATATTTTAATGATGGATACAACACTCAACTTATTAAGGTTTTTATTCTAATACCTGGAATAAAAAACGAGTTTTATCAAAATTCCGCAAACACAAGAAAAATTTACGTCATCGATGTACAAATTTTATGAGAATAAAATAAGTAAAAGCCTACCAAAATTAATTAAAAAATAATGAGATAGGCATATGGTTGGTTACTATTATAGTGGTAATGTATTCAAGTTAAAGTTGAGCCATTTTCTAATATTCAATGATCAATTTGTGTTAAATATTTATTGTCAACATATTAACCCATATCCCGATCATAAGACAACCTGGAGAGCTCAAGAAAAAATTTTTATTATTCAATTTGATCATGGATGAGTTTTCACCTTCAGTGTTTTTTGTTAAAAGTTTGCTTCTTGAGTTTATCTACGGCGGTTAAAATTTCTGACGATTTTTCAATTAGCTTTCATGTCAAATATATTTAAATGATACCATTTTTTCATATTATCTTATCATTTGATAACGGGGCAGAATGTATTTGTTTTTCAAATATACTTAAGGCGTTCAAAAATGTGAACAAGTTGTTAATAGGACCTCTGTGTGATACAATTGTGATACTTTTAACATTATAAAAAATATGCAAAAGGCGACTTCAATACCTCGGTATGGTGGAAATTGTATGTTCTTTTTGATTTAAAAACATACTGTGCAATAGCGTGCAGTCGTTTCATTTTAAAGAGTACCCTGTAGTAATAATCATTATATTTTTATGGGAGCGCCAGGTTAATTAACTTATTCTTAATGAATGAAATTCTTTAATATAATCGAGATTCCAAATAAAAGCCTTCGCTAAAATGTCTACGCGTTGCAACATTTTTAAAACATACATTTTTCTGTTTAGGATTTAATCCAAATCTATTTAATCATAACTATTTTCGTATCATATTCATTCATAGTTATCGAAGGCTACATAAAATTATTTGAAATGTTCGCATACAAAAATAAAATATTACATCATCGAAAAATTCACAGAATAATAATATATTAAAAAAAACGTGCTCATTGGTTTCCTAAAACTAAAAACTTCCGTAGTCAGTTAAATAAAAAAACCACGAGGGGAGATCACAGATACGATTTAGATTTCATGATTTGATATATAAATTTATATATTCTGCTACAATTATTTACATTTTTACCATGTCTCGAGAACTCTCTTCATTTGCATTGAAAATGAAACTGTTTTCAAACATTCAAACAACAGCCAAAAAACAAAAACACGAAAATAATAATTGTCCAAATGTAGTGGCAAGGAATTGTAAAGAATTAAATGGCTATATCAGCAGATTAATGTATTTAATGTATTATTGAATAATCTACAAACAATGAGGTAAAGAAGAATATTGTTGATATTACAATTTTATTATTCAGCATTCGTTTTCCATCTCCTATACAACTGACATAAACATGTTATATAATATGGGTTATAAATAATTGCACTTTGTGTTAGATAGTATTCACTTGAATTTTTATTTCGATAATTTTCACTATGGATTAGATAGTATTAACATAGTACACTCAAACTTTGATTTTAATAGTTTCCACTTAGTCACGGATTCTTTTAACAAAGTGAGTCAAGTTGTAGTAGGTTATGTTAGTGTTGGTCTAGTTTGGTTTGTGAAATGTACTCTAATACCTGGAGCAAAGGCAATATAGTCGGCCTAATATAGGGTAGAGCTGCGACAAGTATTCATTACAGCGTCGTGCAACTATCGATTTCAAAGTGTGAGTATTTATATTGAGTGAAAACTATTTTATCTTTGTGAAAATATTTTTTCTTAAGTGTAATATATTTCTTCAATGTTAAAATATATTGTATTATGTGGGATTTTTTATTTTTATTGAAAGAATTTGTTTTATGTGGAATGTATTTGATATAAGTGAAAACTATTTTTATGAAAGTGAATATGATCTAAACAAAAGTGCATTCAATTGTAAGCCATATAATATATGACGATAAACAAATCTTATAGCAACGGCGGTATGTAAATGTTTTACTATTTATTTTAAATGTTTGATTAATATGATTTCACAAGTTCAAGTAAATATGAAATACCGCGATATTTAAAAAATACTATCGTTCAATTTTATAAGGCTACTAATTAATTCTACTGCGAAAGCTTCGTCGAAACCATCCCATTGTAAAAAGCGATCACCTTTCGTCAAAAGCAAAAAAAAAAAATGATACAAGTATTGTGTGTAGGTTATAAAAATAGAAATAATTTTGCTTTATTTCAAGTGGATTATTTACCTAGTTGAAGTCATCATAAACACAGTTATGATATATTATTTTGTAGCAAAGTCTAGATTGAAGGAATGTCGGAAAATGTGAAAAACACTTCCTAACTAAGCCGTATACTAATTTTACTGGGGGAACGAATTCTATTGATATTTTTGATAGAATATAGTATCCTAGATATATTTTCAATCCCTGTAATATAATAAAAAGCTTATTCAATCCTTCGAACGGTTCCATTTAAGCCCGAATGGTCCTGTTGGCGTAGGATGTAATTAAAAACAATAAAAACGATAAATGTAATAATCAACTACACAGAAATATTATTTCACAACGTAACAATATTGATATGAACACGATAGTAAAACTTATGAATAAAACTCTTACTTATATGAAAAACGTTTTGCTCTAATCTACGGTAGATAACTGATCCTGGAGGATATCAGTCAGTTAGCATACAACAATGCAGATAATGAATTACCGCAAAGTTTATATTATTATTAATGTGGTAAAAGCCTTGAACGAAACTGTTTGGTGTACACCAGATAAGGTCAAGTTAATGATTGCTATATTCTTAATTTTCGATTCATATTTTATATTTTGGACAAGTCAATAGATTTAGATTGCACACGAAGTTTTAAGCACATTTTAAAACAGTCACAAATTTTGTAAATGAAACTCGTCTCACCTTGATGGCTCGTATTATAATAACAAATTCGAATCGTTCAAATTTTGTACATTTTCATATATATCGTCACTAACGACCCGGTTTTGTGCATTCGAGTGCACGGATGAACTTTAACTGACAGTTCGGTAATCGATCTTAAATTATTAATAATAATATTATTATGAACGAAAGCATCAAATTTTGTTGATAGCATTATTTTCTTTCTTAAATTTTATATTTAACAATGCAAAGATACATCCGAACATTAAAAAAAATATAAATAACGCTTCAATTAGGAGAGTGGTATCCAATACTATTTAAATGTAAAAGTCGATCGCAACATTAAATAAGTTGACCGTCCCTAATGTTACGATATAATAACACAATATGCACATGCAATAGTAATATTATTTTAGAAGTACATGTGTTATCAAATTTATTTAAATATATTTTGATAAATAAAAGTTTCAGCGAAATGTGTCCTCGGCAAATTTGTTCATGTTTAACAGATCGTACATAATAATAAGCATCCACTGTCTCTCCACTACTGGAATTAAATTTTACACTAATTTATTAATTAAATACGTAAACACTGAACAAACATTCTTTAAAGAGTTTAAATGAAGACATGTAGTCAATTTCAGTACTGATTTACTATTATTTGCATGATTTTAATGGATTAAATCCTCCTTCAAATATGAGCTCAAAAAACCTCCTTACCGGAATTTGACTAAACGCTTCTGGACAACTGTTGGATAGTTTCTGTGTATATATTTTTTGCTTTTAGTTGTAAGAATCAGTCAAATGTTTTGAATCGATTTAATTATACGGTTATAGAATGATGTATAAACATAATTTCAGAAAAATCCAGTCGACGAACTATCCGACTTCAATCCTTTCCTGAATATATCGCATATATTATCGGTACCTATTGTAAACTACAGACAATTATTATAGAATTCCAGTAAAATTATTTAAAATTGCGGATTCTGTTTTTTGAAAAAATACGACAACAATGACATCATCGATTACATATGTTATTACATTGTGAGAAATATTTCACAGGTAGCCGTTGACATAATACAAAAAAGTTAATCATATAAACTAACCAAAAGGTTTACTCATATCTATTCTAGAAGCTGACTTGATTCCTAGATCGGATAAGCAAATTGCTGTTAGCACGTAAGTACTGCTCGTGTAATTAACAAAATGTTAATTATTAGTACTAACTCACGATGTGTGCCTTGAGTCACCTTACTCTTCATATCGCATGCCACAAGTGACAGGTACATTATGTCAAGGATCCTTAATTACGAATCAATTTACCGATTTAATAAACATGACTTGCAGATAGATCGCCGAGCGAAAAATCAGCTACACAAAAAAGACCTTACAAAAATAATTTTAAATTACATAGCACTGCTAATGTAATTTTGCTTACAGTGGTCATTTAAATTCCCATGGAATGAAATATTCATTGATTTTTTAAAGTTGTGTAGTTATTTCGGCATCTATTTTATGCTCAAACGCCCTTGTATATAATAATATTATAATAATTAAGAAGAGATGGACAATACTTTGTCAATTTCCGTCAAAAAACTTATGTATGTGGCATTAATCGGTTCTGACCGAGTTCAACCGTGAGTCCGAGACTTTCCGCATTGTATTAAATCTGGCTCAAACGATCTCTAGTCGAATAGCCTTTGACGCGGATTGCTATCTTCCTCGGTGATTTTAATTAAATTTAAATTCTAATTAAATTAAATTTAAATTCTACGCCCACATAGTAGAAGTATACGATAATATTCATTTTGGTGGTATGTATTCAGAAAAGTGTACTTTTTCTCAATATAGAAAAAATTGTAGTGGTTTTTATTTCACTGCATACTGTCATGAAAACAATTTGAAAATGAAATTTGGATTATTGAGATTTTGTACACTTCCATGTATTTTGTCATTAACGACCCGGGTTTCTCCTTTCGGCATCTTCATGCGCTCGAATGCTTGAAGATGCCGAAAGGCGAAACCCGGGTCGTTAGTGACAAAATACATGGAAGTGTACAAAATCTCAATAATACAAATTTGATATTGAAATTCCATCAAGCACCCTCAGTCGATGTTTTAAATTTGAAAATGAATTCATTTTATTGAATTTATCATTCAGTACGCGTTTTAATACGAACTTCAATAAATATTATTTATTGTGTGTTTATATTCACGAAAAATAATCCATCACTATTGAAAAAATGTTGACGTTGATTTACTGGATTATTTTTTAAATTACGAGATTTTGGCAAGCAGTGTTAAATTTAATGTTATTTACATTCCACCAACAATTTTATATATGTTCTGCATTTTTGTGCTGCTTTTCAAGATGCAAATAGACATGGAAATACTTATCCTCAAATCTAAACGCATTTACGTACAAAATTGTTTTCATTGAAATATGAGTAGGTATGCTGCCACATCAGATATGGAGCAGATGGTTTCATTTCAATCAAATTGCAGGCCATGAGGTCATGTTGAAATGCGTTTATCTTTTATTTGTCTCTTGGAAAAATGGATTATAATTACAATGTTTTACACATGTTTACTTCTAATTATAATATAAGCACTTACTAAGTTGTCATGGGCAGGATTTGTGAGTCGAACGAAATAGCAAACAAAATTTATTCAAACTTTTTAAAGATATAGACTCAATTTAAAATAAATAGGCCTGTTATGTTTGTATTTTTATCAGTTGATAATGCTCGTGATGAGTGAAACCGGTCCTGATCATCATAAACATGTGGAAGTAGTAAAAATTAATACAATGTCTTTCCACCAAGAATTGACAGTTAACACCTTTAAAGCAAATTTGAATTGTTAAAACTTCGTAAATTTAGGGTAGTTGGTGACGAAATACATGGACATGTAAAAAATTTCAACAATTGAAATTTTATTTATTCAAACCTTTATCAGGTTCAAAACCACAGTTAAAAACGTTTTTGGCTTAAACAAGTGTCATTTATTTTATTTATGTGGTAAACCGAAGACCTTGCAGACGATAGAAAAGCTTTTAGATTTATCTTGGATAAAAAATTTCGGTGCAAAACTACATTTATAAAAGCACTAGCGGTTATAGACTTGTTTTTGAAAGGGAAATTTCATTAAAAAACTATCAACTAGATATGCGACGAAATTTCTCGGTTTAGGAAATTTTGTGGAGAAGAAAATCAATGGTTTTATGACTCAAACTTTCTTTTCATTTTGTGTAGAGTTGGGTTTGCTATTACAATAATATATAAATTTAATATACCTTAGGCTATAAATTTAAAGAAACTGTTGAAAAGTAAATAAGAAAGGTGTTCAAGTTTTACTGGAGAATTCACTACAGTGAAGTTTCTTTGACTTGTTTAAAAAAACGTGGGTGCAACATACTAGCTTTTTAACACATAGTTTAACCAAAATGAACCTTAACCCGTAGGCCCTGGATGGTGTAAGCACTTTGAACTTTTATGAGCCGGATTAATTAGAAATTACTTGAATACAAGATCATAATAATACGTCATTATATCACTTCGTGATAATATCTTATGGTACATTTTTATAAGACATATTTTTCAGCAGATCCTGGATGAGTAGGTTTTTAAGTAATATTAACGCAATGAGTAACACATTTATACGTGATATATATTATAACTTTAGACACGTTTAAAGCTACTACTAAAGGCACGTGCTATAATTTATACTAGGGAATATTTGGCGTTATTAATTATAATTATTGAAGACGAAGCCTGCTGAGAACACAGGAAACAGCTTCGCGTAATATTGTTAATATTTTAACTGCTACACAGACTAGCCGTTGCGTTATTCTAAAAATACTAGTTTGATAACCAAATAATAGGTGATTAGTATGCAAAGCGAGAACTTGGTCGAATACAATAATTTTTAGAGTGCCGTAATCAACGCAAATACTTTGCTAATAGTTCGTGGCAGTGAAATATGTTTCCGGAATCATACATGTCTAACAGGCTCGCAGCCGGGAACTTTTCGTAGGGGGAGAGTAATCTAAATATGGTATTATCGACGTTTTAATAGATACAAATATGGAGGTGTTATCCCTATTAAAAATGACATTAATTTTTACATCGAAAATAATAACAAAAATTTGTATTTAAATTTCATTTCTTGTTTCTTGATCGTTTAAAATGTTTTGAAGAAATTGTTAGTATTTTATGACCGGCTGTTTCTGATGAACTTTTGCATTTCACTTTAATGATTATTTGTTATTATTAAATCGGTATATTAACATTTTTTTTATTTTTTACGAATAAAACAATTAAAGATATAGAAATATCTCAATGCTTGATAAATTTTTTGAAATGGAAATTACCAATATATCTAAAAAAAAGTACAGTGAGGAAGAAAAAAAAAATTAGGCTTGTAATTGAAATGAGATAATGTAAATATTGGATGAAGACAAATATGTTTTATTTATTTTTTGCAGTATAGTTAATCAAATCATAAAGCGTGAAGGAAAATGACGTTATCTATTTATCTTGTGCCGCTGTTAACAGTTTTGCTACAAGTTTTATATCGTCATTGAAGTAATCTACTGAAATAATATTAAATTGTTGTTAAAAGTAAAAAATATGTCACATATTATTATAAATCTTTCTTATAAATTTAATAAAATGCACACATCTGTGGACGTGGTATATCATAAAAATATCGATTTTATGAAATTCCCACCGACGATCCAATTGTGAATAATACGGATTTAAAAGTTTAAGTTTAAATGCTAATATTATTTTGGTTTGCTGCTATAAATGTAAAAACATTTTTTATCTATCGTTATAAAACTAACAACAATGTTAATTAATATGTTGAACTCGGAGAAAAAATTAAAAAATGCAATATTTATTCCATCAAATTTGTGTTATTGAGATTTTGTACACTTCCATGTATTTAAATTCATGGAAGTGTACAAAATCCCAATAACTCAAATTTGATATTGAAATTCCATCAAGCACCCTCAGTCGATGTCTTAAATTATTTATTCCATCATATTAATATGCCTAATTATTGTATTGCACCATGAATAGAAAATAATTTACATTTTCCAACTCCAGGAATTTTAATGATATTTTATAATCTCACAATCTGTTCTTTCAAAACATCTTTCTCACACCAAGCGTTCTTCTAGTCGTAGTCAGTTGATATTTATAGAGATGACAAAACAGGCAAGACACCAATAAGTAAGCATTAAACATAATAAATAAATAATAATATCGCTTTATAAATGTGACAACTTTTAGATTGCAAAACTTTATTCACACACCCCTTTTTTTCCACTCATTTATTATTATTAGTGATCGCGGTTGAGGCTTCACACCCCGAATTGCCATGTTAAATTACTCTATCAGGGGCGCACGCGGTTAAAGCACTTATTCTATGTTGTGTATGTAATATTATAAATATATGATATTATTTGATAATGCATAAACGTTTAAAAATACATCTTTTAAGTGAAGTAACAGAATCGAATAATATATTTGCAACATAGAATTGCATACAATAGAAAATAAATAGTTAACTCCTCTGCATAATTTAAGAAGAGTTACATTCCGTTGATGCTATCAATTTTTTGTTTGTTATAAATCTCTTCATTGGAAAAGCTCTGGAATCTAGAAAATGACGCAGTGGAAAATTGCTAAGTTACTATCTCCAGCAAAGGAGTACATGACCAATCGATTTCCAAACGGTTGATATTTTTTCGTAATTATTTTAATATGCAAAGCAGTTATGACTCATTTAGTGAAAACGCCCTTATTTTACAATCATCACTGGGGTACCAGTTATATTAGGTGTATTAAATATCACGAAAATGAAACATGTTAAACGGTATTTAATATTAATAATCGGTCGTTAATGTTTTATGTAAAATAATTTTGAAAGAGCTTTCAAGTTTTTAAGCTGAATTCACGGTATGGAGAAAATAGACTGGGAATCAATAATGACGAGATGATGATTAACCCAATTGCAACATTGTGGGTATATAAATAGAAACTGCATATCACATCATAATATTGATTGTTAATTGAAGCATTAGTCAACTGCTATCTAACAAAGTTAGCATGCGAAATGTTAATTTCAGTTAAAAATAGGCCAACCTCATCGTAGTATTTAGGCAATACAAGCGAATCACTATCATGAAAAGTTATCAATATTATTTAATTTAAGTCGCAGTACGTTGCGTGATGAGAACAAGTAAAAATTGTTACAAAGCCTAATAAAGTAGCAAAAATAACGTCAATTCTGTGGATTTACCGAGTTGTGTAAGTATTTATGGTTCATAAAATTACAATTCGCTAGCTTGTGAAAATCGAGAAAAGTTTACGAGTTTTCTAATGTTGCCTTTTGATTACGTTGTAAATTTCGTTTGGAAATTACAAGTATCAATGAACTTATTAAGATTGTAATAATCGTCATCGGGAGTGCGACAACTCGGGGTGGGCCTTTGGCCCTGACTGCCACCAACCTCTCTATTCAAAGTGGCCGATCTCCAGCTGGGATCCCGAAGAACAAGACAATCATTCAGAGCTTATCTTAGCCACCGCAGCCTCCCAATCGTAATTGAATAAACTGCATTGCAAACTTTGGTAGCCCGTAGCGCTCAGCACGGTTATCTACCAGCTATACTATTTCAAGTTCGACCACTCTTCTTTGGGCTACGTGTTTTCATATATCGACAAAAAATAACTTCGTAAACATATGCCTAAAATAACCATCTAAATCGAACGGCGGTAACTTTTATATTATAAATTACCTAATTTATGTATGTGAATAAATTCTTTTTTATACTCGAATAAATAGCTGTTTAAGATCAATAAAAAATTATTACAAATATTTTTTAAATAATTATGCTGTCAAACCAGTATTTTGTAGGCTTTTCTGGATATAAAACATTTATAATATTTATAATTAGGTAAACATATTTGATGAGATTTATAAATAATAATCGTGTTATCAAAATTATAAAAGATGAAAACCGTGTGAGAATGAAATGAGATTGAGTTGTACTTTAAAAATAAAATGACAATTTTAATATAAATAACAAAAGATCAGTTGACAGTCGAATGTCACAACCTAAGCTACTAGATTTTCACAATCGAAATAGTTAGTAATAATACAGTACTAAAAACACAATAATGAATATGTTTCAGAAGAAAGTTTCAAATCGTAAAATGTTGAATGATCATTCTGCTTAGGAGTACACGTAAAATTTGCACATCTAAATAATTTATTCGCCAATCTAACGGCACAAGATTTGTTGAGGATTTCCAGACCTCAACGGAGCTGAGCAAACGCGGATTTTAATATTCTATGAGGTCTAAAATAATTATTATTAGTGTGTCATCTCTCCTTTGAGATACAGATTAACGACATAGCATCAGAATATATAACGCTCGAGTAGATGTAGTGATGGCTACCCTTGCGTTTACGAAATGTTCATATATATCATTTGATAGAAAACAACTTTTTTTAATGGTTCGAAATTTACATTCATAAAAAATTGAGCATTTAGAAAAAATTTGGGCTAATTTATTTTGAGGGTGAGAAAATTTCTTATCAAAAACAGCAGTAGCATTACAGAATCAATTCCAAGGCATTAATTTTTTCGTAGTATGAAACCACTAATACGTAATAGTTGGTACGTATTCTGTTCGACTATTTATTTGAATATAACAACATTTTTAAGATTGTGAAGCTTTCTTGTCGATTTTTATTTTAAGCCTTTATTTTTTTCAATCAAAAACAACTTTTTTAATAGAATAGTCAATTATGACATGAATCGGTTGTTGTAATCATAAAACAAAAGTAAATACTAATTTTTAGAATGTAGATAGCATATTTCTTTTGTCGATAAATAAATTTTCCCGATACTTCCGAGCTTTTGATAGTTAGTTTACGCAAAAGGTACGTTTTTTTATCGACTGAAAACGGATTTTTACACGTAGGAAAGAAAGGCAATGAAATTGCATCCCTTGCCAAGTGTGTAATGTATCGTAGACATTAAAATCGTAGGTAGGATTTGAGTTCTGATAAAACAATCTATACGCAGACAGAAAATTTACACAACATATAAACCACTTTTCGATCGATGGCGACTTTTGTCGCGACGTGAAATTTATTTGCCCTCGTCATTACAATTTGCAAAGAAGCAAAAACAGTTATTTCCATGTACCATTTATATTATAAAACTATTACAACACTGCACGCTTTCGATCTACGAATAAGTGCTCTTTTCCTCGAATAGACACGCGCATAAATCACAAGCTCGCATCTCTCTTTTTAAATTCACCAGTGTGTACAATGGGCGAGTAGTAAAGGTTGAAAAACATGTCCAAGTGAATATTCCACACTCGCAAGAAACGCCAGAGCGTTATCAACGTTTCCTATAAGACGAGACGGAAACACTGCACGGAAAATCCAACGAATGAGCAGACCAAACAAATAAATGCGCGGCATAATTTTAATCTTATTGAAAACAACAATATGTGTTATTTGAGTATCTGTTGTAAAAAATAGTTTTTTATTATATGTTCGAAAAAAACAAATATTTAATGAAAAATGGTTAATTTGCTTATCTTATATTTTAAAAAATTATACGTATCGTACGGGTATACAAAGTTTATAAAAAAAAATTTATTGAAAATTTAAATTTGAATAAGTATTTGAGTGCGCGCGAACCCGAGATGAGTGCGCGGCGCTATGTAGCTATAAAATAAACTAGTCGCATCATCGATACCCATATTGCATTATAAAAAACGTTAAAATTTGTTAAGGAAAACGAAACAAGGGCTGTGAACCTATTTATGAAATGTCGTAAAAAAGTAAGCACCGCATTTACAGAAAACAATATGAGATATTTTATTTGCTAGCTACGTGTAACTTTCTTCTTCTTTCCTACGCCTACGAAGCATTTTATGAGCGTTACCTCTAAAAAATAGGTAAATAAATTGGAAAATAAAAAATTGATCGCAGAACGGCAATTTGTTCGACGTGTTTCGGTAGCCATAAACCTCACTAAAACATTCAGGAGATTGGATCTGGCAGATAACGTCATTACAATGCCAAAGAAATACTAATAATATCAGCACAGCTACATTTGGTCGATTGTACACATATATGGTGATCACTAATGAACGAATCCAAATATTGTAATTTTTGTAATGAACGAATTACTAGTCAGCTTCTATAGAAATATAATCGCCCCGATTCACTTGAGAGCAAGAATGAGAAAACAAATGACTCGCTGAAGGTCCAATTAGAATCGAATCACGAGTCTAGGCTAGAAAAGTTCGATTCGGGACGTAAGTGACTCACTCATTTCCCACGTCTAGTGTATTGTGATTCGATCCTGATAAACCGCAAACTCCATTCAAATTTAGAACTATCCAGACACTGTGATAAAATGCATATTAAAAAATACTCCTTTAAATATAAGAAAAAGTTATGATGATGTGTGTAGTGTGTGTATTATATAATATTTGGTTGTCAAACGACACACACATGCAAATGCCAAACATTTTAATAAGGTTATGCTTAGTCATGCTGGAAAATACAATAAATGTGGATAAAGGGTAAAAAGAAAATAAATTGTAGGGTGGTGACGTAACGTCCAAAGAAACTACTGAATTTCGATTCCAAGATATTATAGCCATATACGGAAGCGAGAAATTTTTTTTTACATATTCAATTTAGTTACTTTTTAGATTCAATAAAATGCATTATGTATTATAATAGCGATGAATCACGAGATGAATTTATCTTCAATTTATCAATATCGAGAGATTATAAATCTTCGGCGCCATTTTTAAATCACTGACGTTTTTCATTGCCTATGGTTAGTGTAAATATCAATGTGATTGACTGACTCTTGAGAAATCAACCGGACGCCCAATTTCTGTAATCAAAGTAGCTTTCGAAATTTTCGTATTTCCGATAACCACGAGATTTTTTTTCAATTTCTAAGAGCTTAAACATAGGATTCCGACATCGGTACATAGATTAGTATGTCACCTAAACTAATATGAACACACACAAATCAAATAAATACGTACTTAATGAGATGGTAAGAATTGAAAAAAATACATTTGTAGAGTACATAATCACCGGAAATACACCAGCATGTGAATTTAATTTCCGATATCAAGAATTCGGCCTCAGCACTAGTTTTTTATAAAATGATCATGTCGAGCGATTACCGCCAATCATAAATTAATGGTGTCTTCAAAAAACATGTAGTTAATGTTCACCAATATATCGATGAGTGGGTATTTCTGAATGCTGCCGAAATAAGCAAGTTACGCAGAAGTATGTAACCGATACAAGGATGAACATCAATGAGGAAACACAGTAGGGTTGATAAGGCTTTCATTTGGCAATTAATCGATTGCATAGGATGAAGGTGATAATCAGTAAACTACTTTTAAAAGGTTTAGATCAGTTCAGTCTAGTGCTTATTTATATATATATATGGAAGAAATTTGGTATGCTACAATTACGTATTATTATGTGATATCAGATATTCTTGGACGGTTATTATTTTTGCGTTTGGGTACGAGAATAATTTCTAGATTTCCCTAAGGATGCTACCCTTATTACTTTGAAGACGGTGTGGTAAATTTAATTCTGAACATTATATTTCACGAGGCGACACAATGATAAACAACACGTGTTTTAATTTAATAAATAAATAAAATATGCATTATTTTGTTGGTAATTATCCTTTCTTCTTTACTACACAAACTTCAGAGTTCGAATATTCATCTGGATTGTTTTAAAAAGTGCATGGTTTTCTTAAAGAATCTCATTCCTGACGATTGAACCAGCTACCATTCCTCCTGATCACATTGTTTGTCTTTTACGTAAGTGTTAAGATTTGACTCCTCAAGCAAGTCTTCGTAAAATTCCTATAATACAAATAGCTACTAAAGGTGCAATCATCCATCCGATTAGTAAAAAAAAGTATAGATCTATTGAAAATGGATGGTATGAGGTATGACGGTTTGTTTCGAAAATGTATTACAATTAAATTTGGATTAATGAGATTTTGTACACTTCCATGTATTTTGTCACTAACGACCTTTCGGCATCTTCAGGCATTCGTGCGCTTGAATTTCTAATCCAAATTTGATATTTAAATTCCATCAAGCACCCTCAGTCGATGTCTTAAATTGTATTACAATTATATCAGACCGAAGGTTTATTATTATAAAGTATTTTATATGAGGAACACCGGACTTGTAGCCGTTTATAATATTAGAACGATGAAACACTTTTTAAAATAGTGTATTAAATTTGACTCTAAATCTGAAATATTTTATTTTTACTTATATCATAAAATATACAACGATTGAAGGTAAAATTTTAGTACTCGAAGCATGCGATCTTCTTGCACAATAAAAATGAATTTGAATGAGGGTAACCTAGTTGTAAATTGAATATATATTTTTACACATACTATATACTTATGTAGGACAATGTAAAAAGGTTTTTTGGAGTGTTGTGCAAATCGATGTGTTCAATAAACAGGTGGTGGGTCAATCGTTTTACGATCGCATGTAAATATATACATAATATTAAGGACACATCACTAAACATCTTTTGTGATACAGTAACATTTATCGAAAAACCACAAGACAATATTTCATATAAAATAATTTTTAAAAATAACTAAGTATTCAGTTGAATAAGAGTGAATACTCATCGTCAGAACTACGATGGTTTGAAACGAAAATAACTATTAACGATATCTTATATGTCGTGTTCAACTAAATAATTCGCTATTTTTTACCCCATTATAATCGAAGGGCAGGCGGAAAGAAAGATCTAATCGCAAAATGAGTGAATGATCCCATTTTGTGGGGAATTTTGTATGCTATAAAATATCACAATAAGAAAAAAAAATAATAAAAACCGCTGTTCGACCTCTGAGCTCAGATAATAAAGATTTGAATCATTGAAAGACCATCGTCACGTCAAGCACATCCGACAAAGGAAAATCGTAGTCAAATTCTTATGTACGACAACTTTTAATTTTGAGCTATGATAAAGCAATTGAGTTATACAGTTTGTCCACTTTAACAAAAACCCTACAATTGGTAAATGCTAATTCAATCAATGTGTTACAGTAACCTAACTAGTTTAATAAAGTAGTAAAATATTTCATAGGTACATTGACCTAACTGACTGTGCCGGGATACAAATTTAAGTTGTATTTATTTGGTTATTTAAAGAACTTGATTAAAATAAGATTTCAACTTATAGTACCCTACCCACACAGCGAAAATGGGTCATAGAGCAATTTACTACTAACAAGTGCATGGTAAAAATACAAAATTTTAATAGATGAGTAAGGTACGTGATTAACATGTTATATCATGAATTACGTTAACCACCTCAATTATTTTAGTACAGGAAGACATGCATAAACATTCAACACTCCTAAAAATGTGCTAGGGAATTAATCAACTCATATTGTTGGATGCACCATAGACATTTCATGTCACAACTGAATTTAGCGGCCATCTTGAAATATGATCGTTTATCGTCATGTCGTAAAACGTAATTACATGACATAATTGGACCGATAATTGGCGTCGTAAAATTTGGGAAAATATAAAGATGGGGTATTGACACAACACGTATTATGACTTTGGATATAACTATTATCTGTGCTATTAATAGACCCCTGTAGTGCCAAAAGTAGCATTTATTTTCCCCGTTTTATAAGGTCTTAGTGGTAAAAATAACACACTATCTGGCTACCAGTCTGAAAGTAGTAAATGAAAATTAAATCGAATAATTTCAGTCAGTAAATGAAAGCTTGGAGTAAAAAAGCTACATAATCGCGCTTTTTATTGTTGAACTGAAAATACAAGTTTATTTCAAGATTGGTTTCACATAGCGAATAAACATTCATATATCGCTGAGTGAAGTACTATCAATACGAGTGCTTAATCGCTAAGCAAAGCAAATCCTGATATTAAATTAACTGTTTCGCCAAGGATAGATTCAAACTCATTCTTTATTCATTACAAGTACATTCCACGCTCACTTTCTCAAACATGTAACTCTTTATTGGAATACGGCAGGTTATATACCACGCTTGTTTAAATATAACGTTTGTGTTTTATCAGTAGAATAGGTGGGTGTACTACTGCCCGGCTTCACCCTGGATGTATTTAACTTATAAAAGCAGACACCGGAAAAACAAATATTTGCGTCTCCGTTATGTTGTTGATAGCTATTCTTTAAGTTGAAAATAATACCGTAAACCGTAGTGTGGCACTCACAACATATAGTCTGTCAATTAAAAATGTTTAAAGTTAAAAATAGCAGCTAGAATGACATGTACAAATGTCACATCGCTACTGTTCACCATATGGGAGGAGTTCATGGAACAGACAGACACGTATATTTTCTGTTTTATAATGTAGATATACAGCTTCATATCATCAGACAAATTTAACAATATATGCATAATGAGCATCATTGTATTAACATAAAATTGATACCTTTGTTATTCCGCTTACACAGCCAGTTGAATAACAAAGTATTTTAAATTTAAATACATTAAAAATAAATTTCATTGTACATACTAGTAAAAATGACAAATACATAAATATTTATAAGAGTACAATACGAGGGCCGTTTTCGCTTAGTAAGTAAGCATTTTCAACATAAACAACTTTCATGGTAAATAATGTTTACAATTATATTCTTAAGCATTCATCGGACAGTTGAAAGAGGTCCGCTTAGAGATCAGAAGGTCACGGCTTTAATGTCTGGCAAGGTACATATAATTAAATCTACGCTGTTTGGCGTGAGGAGGTAAAGTTATTTAATATTCAAGAATGTGGAACATTGGCAATTGCTGTAATGCCAAATATTGTTTTAACGGGAAATACGTCAGAGCAAAGCTATCTTTACCGTAATGAATATTTTTGAGAAGACACCTTGTTTAATTGTTCCAGAACCGATTTTAATCATGTATAAAAATTATGGAATAAATAGATAGTAAGAATTGTTTTTGTTTTATCAACACAACTCTACGGAGGATTATGGATTGGTTATATTCATAAACTCTGATCATTTCGTTATATGTTATAGTACTGTGTATGCAAGTTGATTAATAAAGATAATGTTTCGGGTAGTTATTTATAACGACGCAAGTATCGTAATGTAATCAATAAAGAAAAGCTCTAGACTTCTATATTCAAAATGTTTGTGTATTGAAACCGTTCACCAGATGGCAGGCATACTACATATTTATATTAAAACGTCAAACGTCTTCATGTTATGCAACTTATACATATAAAAGTTATTCCTCAGGTTATACAACTAATGAAAAAGTGTAACACACTTTGTCGGCAACAGGGTCCGCACTGCGAAACTATTATCATAATATTATGTAAGCGAGAGTATACGTAGCCGATGCTTTTTTTCAAGAGAAAGTGGTACAGACAAAGTAATCACTTTTCGCCATCATCCCCACGCCTTTATATATCTGACGGTTCAATTAGTAATCTTAATTTAAATGCCAATATATAAATCAACGGTCGCCAAACCATCAGCGGTAATCCCTGCTTGTGTAATTCATATTATTTTTTATTTTCAATATACAACTGACCATTATTTAGAAGTATTCATTTTGTAATCACATAAATTCATATCCATGGGCACGGGTTTTACTAAATTTTATTAAAAAAAAAATACGTTGCAACTAACTTAATATAAATATTTTGATATTAACTGAATATTTTTTTAAGTAATTCGAGATTAACTCGAAGAATAAAGACATCACAAAAACCCATACCCAAAGATCTCAAATGCTTAATTAATAGAATCAACAAGAATTTGATTTTAACGTCACAGGTATTTGAACTTGAAACCTTACGACGATTGACTTCTAATTGAGTGAACCTCTTACCGCAAGGCTACATACAAAGTTTACAGAGGCTCCATCTGTTCGTTATTTGGGCCACCGCCAAGTGGTTGAGAATATATCTTGAAAATCAGATGTGATTAATTATTCAAAATTGTTTTTTTTCCAATAATTGAAAACGTTCAATTGCTAAACAAAACCGGGACTGACCTTCTATGATACGACATGGATTATTTATAATGCATTTATTTAACCAACATTACCAATAAATCAAATGATTTTTTAAGAACAGATTTTATAAACGTACATTGACGTCGGCATCTAGTCTGTTGAAAGATCTTTAAGAGGTCTGAAATGCATCGTGCATTGCATTTTATAATACCACCCGTCTAGGACACGCAACCAATACCCAATTGCCAAGTAGTTGCTAGGTAGGTTACATTTCACTATTCAAAAATACACGTACGTACCAAGGTAGAAACAAAAAGGTCTCGAGCTTTGCATGGTTATTTCCATACGTTGTATGATAAATAGCGAAATAAAATCATATTATGACATTTTCATTCAGCCGCGGGAGGTTAGCCTGAATCATGGCGGATTGGTCTACTGACCGACAAGGGGTGTTTCCGGGGTTCGGGCGGTCGGGGAAAATCAACGGAAAAGTAGTTCAAGGGAGTGAGGTAACTAGACCAAACACTGAGACAAAGATTTCGCGGCGATATTTCATAAACGTGGCAAAGACTGTCGAAGTAATCGGGTGCTTGGATGAGACTCGTCAAAATTTCATATATCATAAGAATTATATATCGTCTAATAAAGGCAGTTAAAATTCTTTGTTTTTTTTTTTAAATATCAGTAATGTTTGTGATATGGGGATTTTTCATCGTATTGAGAGATGTTTTTTTTCTTCGTACATTTTTAATTTTACAATGTCTTAATTTAACAAATGCGTATATCTAAAAGCACGCAGATAAAAATAAGTTACGTGCTTTATTTTGAATTTTATTATAGTTTCAGTAATCCCTTGGCAATAAAAATATTGAAATATCACCATTGGAATGAAATAAACGTTCAAAAAGTTTCAAAAAAAAAGACACACCTGTTTTTTCTACTTGACCGACCCTTCAATTAATAAACCATATTTTTCAAGTTATTACTGTTAACATATTATTTTGTAAAACTACTGCTAAAATATTTGATAAATGATGACATGGCATCCCACATATTTCCCTCGCCGCTTTCAGGAGAAAACTTTTAATTCTAAGCATATTAGATTTTTTCCGCAACCTATCTTTCCGCCACGCGGTTCTGAAGAGGCGAATTTGTCTACAGCTTTACGGGGGAGGCGGGGATAAAGTCGCAGACATATTTTAGCGTCAGTCCAACAAACTAAACTTTTTATTCAATTAATGCCGCCTTTTTCATTGAATCGGATTTATGTTCTTCATTATATAGTTAAGCGAGCAAGAGTTTTCGAAATTGAATCATTAGAATGGCGTTCGTGTGATATATTTTCAGAATTTGAAATATATTTATATGCTTTTTAACATTAAAAATAAACGTATGTCGAATGAGCAGAATCAAGAAAAGTATTATTAAATATGTTGACATCTAAAGAAACCAAGTATAATATATAACTAAACTGTCTTGACATAATGTAAAATTAAAATTGATAACATTTTTATGTTGCTGACAATTATTATCATTTTATATTAAATGCGAATTTCTACAATGCTACCGCCGAAGTCATCGAAAACATTGAATGAAATTACGTCTTTAAATTGTCAATAAAAAATTTTGTACTTTTTACATCATTAAAAAACATAAATGTATTTTTAGTATCGGTTTCGCTGATCGAGTGATTCAATCTCAACTGATAAAAATAACTAACAAAAGTGTATAAAAAATGGTTTTAGAACACGAAAATATTATGCAGATCATTAAATGAATGAAAAAAAATAAACATTATACAGATATTTTTTAAGGAAAAACTTTATAAATAACAATGATATTTATTATTCATTACTGTCTTTTACGATGGTTTGGTAGCGAGATAGTTAAATATTTTGCTATTTCATAATTACATGGTTTTAAAGAAATTCAACAAAATGACAGTAATGAAAATGGTATCAAAACGTGATTTTAAGCAGCGATTATTAGAGATTTTTTCCACATAAAGAAAGTACTAACTCAATGTTAAATACCAACAATGTATTTATACTCCTAAGGCTAGGTGATGTTTAGGGTAACCTGTTAAATAAAAAAAAAACATATTTATCTAGCTTATACGAGCTGAACACTGCAAAGAAAATAATATCAGTCAAACCTGTGGCGGAATAATAATATTCATAAGCTTGTGAGTAATTACGTGGAAATGATAGTGTTTTTTCATACGCCCTTTTAATTAATTTACTCGTGATACTTGGTACTGTAAATGTGGGAGCGTTAAATGTATGGGAATATTCAGTGCTGCAAAATATGACACAGGAATTTATTTATAAAGAATTCCTTTGCACTGCGCGTGTTTAGAGATTACTTTATGACTTACAATCAGAAGGCATAAAAATATATGTACAAAAAGTAACATAATATATGATAAAAATTAAATTAAACATTAAAAGATTATTTTAAGCCATATTCGACTGTCCTATGACGAATTGTTGTAGAGGGCAACATTAATATTAAAATGTCGTTGTTCTGGAAGAAGACACTAACTGAAAAATACTAGTTTTGAATAATTGGACTTTGAAGTTTGCCAAATGCTTGAAATGCCATACGTTTTTCATTTTGTTTGTTTGTAAAAAACTGTTTTTAAGTAAAAGTATAATTTATAAAAATAAGCGTGTTCTGTCAAACGGTTGATTTTGAAATAAGGAACATTTTGGTATAACTACCTCAACATGTGATTTTTCGATTTAGTGTTTTCTTCCAGAACAACTTCGATATTATTTTAATCACCAAAAACAGTCTGTGATATCAATTGAAAAATGTCTCAATTTAAAACTATAAAGGAAAAATTGAAATACAAATAAAAAATACTGAGGAATTGTTCCGTCTGTACTTTAGTGAATAATTAATAAATTATTAATACTTTTATATTACACAACTGACTGTATGTAATTTTTGTAATATTTATATATATACGAGACTCCAGTTGCAGGTACTGTTATATCAATAAATTTTATTCGACGTTTCTTGACATTAGAATATTAGATTTTGTTTTGTTTTTATTTATTCATTTAAAACATGTCGCATTGACAATTAAAACGTTATAATATAAATTGTATTTTCATATTATATCCATTGAATAAATAAATCACCATCTTCGTCAGTTTTTACCTATAGCTTGATAAATGCCTCAGTTAAACACATTTTTATTTAGTTTAAGTATTTCGTTAATTCCATGGCGTATTGAGAAGATACCGCTGTATGACTAGCCCTGCATTTTACGAGTGCAACAACTATCTAATACCAAAATGTGCATAAAATTACTATTGATACATTATATCTATAATTCTAAATAAAAACTATAACTTATTCAAACCCATTGACTTACGTAAACAATTTTCGAAATTTGAATGTCGATATAAAATAAGTATTGTTCCAAAAAGTATGCGAATAGGGTCGTCCAAAAGAAAACACATTTTGAAAATAGAATGATAGAATTTAGGTATACACTTAAATAGGCAATTTACCTATGTTGGTAGTTGGTTGTTTATGGTACATAAATGTAAAATGCGAAATATGAGAATATCGCAAGACTGTTAATGTCATGAATGACATCGCAAAGAAAATGGCATGTAACATAATACAGCCGGTTGATTTTGACAAATGCATATAAGCGAAGTGAGCGAGTGACATTTAGACCGTAGGGGGAACCATTTTTTCGACGGAGGAAGTTTCCAAACATACAAAAGGTTTGCAGACAATATAAAAAGAGGAGGATTCGACGATTCAGTCCGAGTCCATTATTGGGACACCCCTCGACGTGTGGGCAGCGAAAGGCTAGGCCAAGTTTGGCGCCCCCGCGGGGATGGCACGCGCCGGAGGGCGGGATTGGTGCGGATTTCCAACTAACGCCTGCCCTGATTTTCCAACTCGAAGAATTTTTATATTATGATGAATGGAATCGATTTTAAATCGACAAAGATGTCTCATTGTTCAAGTTAATTATTTTCCCAAAGACATCGTCACAATAACTAAAATTTTGCGATTCGGTGTGAACACAAATTTAATTAAATTGTAAAGAATTAATATTTGAAAGATATGTCGATGTCAAATGCTAAATCCCTCAACATAATTATTCCATAGTATAAACACACATACACATGCTCATGTACATATATTATTCTAAATTGTAGCACCAAAAAAATTGAAAAGAAGGAAAATTTCTTACTCCAGGGAATTGAAAGCAATCACAAATCGTGTATTTCTTCATCAGACTATGACGAATAATATTACAGATGTAAAATTTGAGACTTTTATCGTCGTCATGTAGACATACTGTTTTAGGAAGACTCCGTGTCCATGGTTGGTGGTATTCACCCAATGTTTCGAAACCGTTGCTAGAAGGGTTGTAATTTGTAGTGCAACAATAAGAAAGCAATGTATTATACTATTGAGAATGAAACCTGATTAGAAATGCCAGGCGTTTTACCACCAATCATAACAAGGTATCTTTCCAAGGGAATGTTTCCAAATATAATATATTTTATTTATTTATCATTGATACGACAAGACACGAAAAAAGACGATTATAATAATACAACACTGTTTTGTAAAAAATCATAGACATTCATTAAACCAGGGTCGGTTTAACTTAACAAGTATATTTTCAATGTTGTGTTACTAAATGGAAAAATTATCCATTTATCAAGCGATATTACAAGTTTCAGAAATCAACTTGCGTTTAAATATATATGATAAACTAGTATAAGTAATACCAGGTAGCAGCGCCACCTTTCAACAATAGCTCAATGAGTTTGCTGCGCAGATAGTGTGTGGGTATGTGCAGTTTGTGTCCCTATGGCATTACAGACCTGTCAGCTCAGCATTCACTCAATGCGCTTGATGATGGCAGAATGGGTGAGTGAGTGTGCGTGTGAGTGTGAGTGTGTGTGTGTGTGTGTGTGTGTGTGTGTGTGTGTGTGTGTGTGTGTGTGTGTACGTGCGTTGTAAACAGAAAGACGGATAAATCAAGAAAAATATAATTTTGATAAATGATAACAATTAATTTCATTATTATGCGGTAAAAATAGCAATTAATCCAATTTTTCGATGGATTCAGCGATAACTTTGTAGAAATTCATTTTTACGGTAAGGTAAAAATTGATATTCAATGTTTACTTTATTAATAAATAACCTCACGATACAGATTAACAATGTTTAAGTTATCAATTTTCAATTTTATTACCAATGATTAAAGTTATATAAGAATATTCAAGTAATCGACCGATAATATGTTTCACTTTTAAGGTGTTAACTGTCAATTCTTGGTGGAAAGACATTATATTTAAAAAAAAAAACAATTCAAATTTGGATTATTGAGATTTTGTACACTTCCATGTATTTTGTCACTAACGACCCGGGTTTCGCCTTTCGGCATCTTCAAGCATTCGAGCACGCGAATGGACTCGAACTGACCTCAAAAATCTCAATAATCTAAATTTGATATTGAAATTCCATCAAGCACCCTCAGTCGATGTCTTAAATTAAAAAACAAAAAAAAACAATTCATTTGTACTATTTCCACATATTTATAATGATCAGGACCGGTTTCGCTCATCACGAGCATTATCAAGTGAGATAATATGTTTAACAATCCTATGTATAATAATATGTTTAACAATCCTAAAACAAAAAATATCGCTATTTTGTACCGTATTATGCGAGAATAATTTATCGGCCATGAAGTCTGGTGATAATTTTACGTGCTAAAAACGTACATTACCGTAATGAATGTCGATCCGATTCAAATATTTTTACAAGTCTCTCGGTCACTCATAGTAGAACCTACTTCTGTATTTTATTAGTGGTTTAATTCGGCTGTTAGTATAATAATGGTTTAAAAATCCGGGTGGAGCTTCCGCAAATTGCCGCCAACAAAGCTCAAAAGGTATTTACGCCGGGCCGGTACTTCAATAATGTAGTCAGCGTGAAAATTGTCACATTATAAGTGAAAACTGGAAACTTCCTTAGAACACAGTCGTATTTATTTAGTACGTGATGGATTGACGGTTGACGTGATTAAATTCATTATTTTTTGCAAAGTACATCCATTGTGCTATTAATCAAACAAACAAGACAGCTTCGGTAAATTATTACTAAAATATTAAAATTCAAGCGACTTCTATGTATTACAAGGAATCTAGTAATTCAGGAACATTACAAATTAAAAACTCTCCGTCTTGATACAAACGGACGAATATAAATGACAAGATCCTGCAAGACGTAAATCGTACAATGTTCTCATATAGAAATATCATTCACGATTGATAAGTTTAATGTGGAATATAAAATTGATGACTTTGTTATTCCACTTGGCTACAAAATAAGTGGGATAACAGAGCATTCATTTTATATTCAAATCAATCACTAATCTTAAGAATATATATTGTTAGCACTTGTTCGAATGACATTATTAGATATAATTAAAACACTTATATCTTTATTTACATGCCAAGACATAACAGTTAAAAATTATTAGTGGTTAAAATGTTTGCAAGCTAAACGAAACCTATATACTATCCTACGTATGTTTTCCTTAATTCTTTACTATCATATCGACGCTGCAAACCTCTATACCAATTGTTGAGATGAAAACATATTGAGAACGGTAGTAGTATCGAATTGAAGGTTTATGCACTACTTTTATTTTGCTAGGGGTAAAAGCAAGGACTGAGATATACTTATATCGGTCACAAATCAAGATCTGTTTTTTTTATCTGTACAAAAATTTTACACTTCTACAAAATATTTTTTTACTTGAATAACAACAACTTAATAGAATTACGTATGTATTTAGATAGTAGCATATATAAATAATTTATCTAGTAAAAATAAACCGACTTGTTGAAAAAATTAGGCAAGATAAAAAAATAATCAAAACTCGCGTTTTGGATATTCTCAGTTCGAAATAAAAACGGCTCACAACGAATAATGCATTTAAGGGGGTCTTTACAGAATACATCGAGACAAGCTGGCACTATTTTCTTGTTGTTTCATTTCACACATCATATACTATTGTGGCGGGGAAAATACAACTGGGCTCGGAATTAACGGTCCAATAAAATACTGCCGAAAGTTTGTTCGATAATGGTTTAAATTACAATTTTATTGTCCGTATGGTAATTAGCGAAATACCGCACGGCGAAAATGAATGTGATTTACAGGAGCCGTGGGGGAGAAGGAAGGCCTGAGGGTGCGGCGTCGACCATCGGCCGTCAGGACATCACGCACGCACGCGAACGGCACCATCGCCTGATGATGATGCGCGCCTTTTATTCGGTGGGCGGGCACTCGCGTACATCCATTCGCCCGGTAATTATAAGTGGGACAAACCAACAACAAACTGATAACGCCAAATTACTTCGCCTTTCCGGAACGCCACTTTTATTTTCGTGTAGATTGATGGCGCCAATAGTGACAGTGTTGGATATGGAAAAAGTTTTTGAATATATACGAATTGTACTATTTTTAAATAAACATAATAACCAACAACAATGTTCCGAATCATGGATGTAAAGCAAAAAGGATAAATAAATATATTTGTTTACTCTGTTTATATATGTACCTATGCATAAATCATGTTTAAAATGAAGATATAACTGGAACGACAATACTACAAATAAGAAAATCAAAATTACTTACTTGATATTAGACATATTGGAAGAGCTATCCGCAATAAAACAAAACCTAAAACATTGGCCATGTTTCTGCTCCCCTGAAAATAAAAATATTTTATTAGTAACTTCAGATAGACTCATAAAAATATCATAATATGTGAAATTCAAAAAAATGAAAGGATGATTTTAAAAAATCTTCATCGGAATCGATAATTATTAGTATATAACATTTTTTCGCTCTCTTGCAAAATTACTAAAAGTGAGTTACTGCTTTGATCGTTATGGCTTCGAAATATGAATTATGCAATAATTATTATAAGTGGTATTTCGACAGCTTGATGTTTTCAAATTGGGATTTAAAAAAAGGTAATGTTTTCGATTCGACCCTGATTCGATAAAATAACATTTATATACTATGTTTAATTGTATGCAATTTATATTTGCGAATAAAAATGTAAAACACCGGTGAGATTGTAGCTGATGTGCTGAGCACATGGCGTAAGATGTGAAGGCGTGCGGGATAAAAAATGACAGTTGCCATTTTTTGCATTTGTAGATGTCATTCTGTGCTTATTGAATTATAGCCTACTATGTTTACAACAGCGTTTTGGTGACAATAAAAAACTGGTTGTCAAAATGACGTGACATATTTAAAAAACAAAGATCCAGCTCATTTATACTTCTTACACCATGAGCTAAGGGGCCCAGAAATAGAAGTGCTAAGTATAAGTTGTGATGTGGCATACGACATATTTATATTTTAACTAAGGAGATTAATATGTACTTTTTTATATATAATATTTAACACATGTAAATCAACTATTTTATAATACGCTATATTGTGATATCAAGTTACAATATACATGACATACCACAATGGAATCAATTATTTACTAAACATAATAATTTTATAAACTACAAAATGAGGTATATTAAAAAAAAAAAAAACTTGTCACCCTAGTCACTTAGATCAAAGCAAATGTATTGTAGGATGCATGAATTCTTATATTTAGAAGATATTGCACCACAAGTAGGTATACAAAGTCCGGAAGAGTCAAAGGCAATGAATAGTAAATTGTATGTGTTCAACTTATTAATTTACGAAATAAAAATTTTCATTTTAAGAGAAACTTTATAATATAGTGTGAATAAAAACAATACGATAATTATTATGTGTTTAGGATAACTGATAACTTTAGAACAGAACTTTAGAAGTACATATATTATTAATAATATGAGAATTGCTTTCCTATATTGAAAAATAATGTTTATTATGTTACACATGATTGGAAGATAATATTAAATAATATATAAATTACATAAATATATCTGCATATTGATATGATTTTATTTTATTTAATCTAGGGTGGGCAAGAAATTATCATCATTATTTTATGCAGATTAGAGGATGATCGTATAGGTACATTAATTTACTGAGGACATAGAAGTATTTAAAAATAACATTTAAAATACCTATAAAAAAGTCAGAAACGTAAACAAGAATTTATTTTGATATTATAAAACTATACCTAATTTTTTTTAGTTTCTTATATTTCAAGTATCGCATACCTATTTAATCTCTAAAAAAATATTTACATAATTTATAATATTTCGATGATCTATCCAAGAGGGCTGGCATGTTAAAATAGTTATATTATATTATATTGTATTGTATTCATAACAAACTATGTTTACGTGTAATCAATCAGATCAGGTTAAAAAAGGTGGGTAGTATGAAATACCTATAAGTAAAGCTTACAGTAAATAAGGCTGTTACAACCCTACTATGATGTCAAATCGTAATCAAAATTGGGATGCAATGATTTTTAAGGTAAACCAAAATTTCCAAGAGGATGATGAAAAGTAACAACAATAACACACCTGTGAAATAGCCGGGATATTGCCGAATTACTACACACGCCGCGTTAAAATAATGTATGAAACTATGCACTACATTCAACACATTTATGTTCGCTACATTATTGTAATCTATAAATTTCATAGATTAATATTACGAAAGTCAACACACATTTTTTTGATGTACACCACTAACACCATCTCACTTCAAGCACTGATTGAAAATAAATACAAAATGTCAAATTGTCCCAATGCTGCCATAATAAATATGCTGTGGAAAAAATATTTTTCCGTCTCGTTTTCTACTGAAATACTAAATCTTTCACCATTTTAAAAATAAGTTACTAATTAAAGCAATTTTTGATTGGCACTAAATGAAATAGTGAAATATAAATTTATTTTTACCTACTTACATAGGTAGGTAAAAGAAGAGTTATTTATCGCAAAATTTTAGCATAAACTAAAATATTTGCAAAACAATTTTTGGAAACTCAAATCGTATTATTGTAAAAAATAACACATAGATTCTACATAATTTATGTATAAACCATGTGCATACCTTTTGTTATTTTACGTTTACGGGTATCAAATACTACAGACAAATTAAGAATATTTTAAGCTTCTGTTTTATTTTGAAGGCGTCAATTTTACATTCATTGTACACAAACGCTGAACGCACTTACCATAGACGATTATGATTTTCTTCAATAGACAAGCAAAATGATGTTAACCCTCTTTATGGCATTAAAACTAAAATAAATATTTATTTTATTATTATTGAAAAAGAAAATAACTCATATTATTACAGATGATAGCATATTTTTTTTAATGAAGCATGGAATGTGATAAACATTTGTTAAGCCTAAAAAAATTATCAAATTTGAATTATTGAACACTTATATATTTTGTCACTAACGACCCGGGTTTCGCCTTTCGGCATCTTCATGCGCTCGAATGCCTGAAAATGCCAAAAGGCGAAACCCGGGTCGTTGGTGACAAAATACATGGAAGTGTACAAAATCTCAATAATTCAAATATGATATTGAAATTCCATCAAGCACCCTTAGTCGATGTCTTAAATTATAAAAAAATAATCTTTGAAGGTTTTGATTTGTCGAGATATGGTTTGTTTGAAAGTTAAGGTAAGTACTTTCAGACTATAAGGGTGAGGGTGTCTACCCTGAAACTCGAAATATAAAGAATCTTAAAACTAAATTTAACTGATGGTTGACACAATAATAAATATTATTATAAATAATAATAAATATTATTTATTATAACATATAAAAATAATTGTATGCTGTTGATGTTGGATATTATTTAGTTACGTACTCGGTGCTTACTAACTTTGTAATGTAAATATGTGGAAATAATAAGATTAAATAAAATGTTCTATAAATGAATACTTTGATCTTTTATCCAATTATAATGGAGTTCCACCTAGTAAATGCCAATTCAATCAATAATTATATGGGGTATCAATATTGAAGTAAAGCTCGAAAAGATCGTCAGATGTCCGTCACTGTATGTCTTTGATAAGTGAGTATTTTTTTGAATACAATAAAAATGCTTGGCAGCCAAAATTTATTCAATGCAATTCTTGGAAATAATATATAACCACATTATATCCATTTGCATAATAGGGCAAATAGTATTGTGATATTTGCAGCATTGAATTATTTGCGTCTTTTATTGTTAGAAACAACTGACCTGTATATAACGCAATAATTCTTGTAGCCATAACTCTCTTCCATCCTTTTTACGATAATAATATTAAAATTTTGTTTACAAAATTAAATTCTGTGTTTTATTTATTAAAAGTAGAGGATTGGCAGGTCAATTTTTGATAGTATTTTGATTGACACCTACGGCATAAGATTTGAAAAACGTGCTTGTATGTTTTAAAATGTATCTGAACCAATTTTGTCTGCAGCTACTTTATTTGCACAAATGAAAATGGAGCCCTTAAAACGAACCAGAATATATTTTAACTATGAACAATATAGGTATTTTGTGTTGATTTATCTGTTAATTCACAGAACAATATTTCACTTACGCACAATGCAGAAAGTGAATGTTGACAGATGACACTGCCGCTGGGTGTATAATATTAGCAGTTGATAACAGTCAAAATCAATTTCCACCAGTATTTGTGTAACTAGTTATAAAATATAAGTCGAATTAACTAAAATTGAATATGATGAAAAATAAATAAATATCCATACTTAGATGGCCAAGTGTTCTTTCATAATTTTGTAGTAATGTAATTTAGTAAAAAGGCTTTGATGGGACAAGGCCAGCGTTTTTCCTTTCAAGAAAAATAAAACTTTATATTCGTGTCATTTCATAAAAAGTTAGCATGTTAATATTATGACATTCCCAAAATCCATAACTATTACCCTCTTAGTATCAGAAATTGATTTATTTCTCAGTCAGGTCAATAAGTATAGCTCTCCATCAGCCTATATCAGAATGAAATAAAAGTTTGGGAATATAACGGAATGAAAAGCAATATACTGATAATGTTATAATAGTAAGCTATAGAAATTGATGTTAGAAACTCTACCGTGAAATTGGTTTATAAATATTAGCTACCAAGGCGATCTGTGATGCATTATTAAATTTTGCAACATTTGTGCCAAGTAGAATAAGTAGAGAACGTGTGCCAACGAGGTGGAGCAGTAAAATGAAACAAATATTTAAAAAGCAACTGGTATTCACTACAACACTGGCAAAAGATAGACTGAAGTGGAGACAGCTGATCCTCAGTTTTCCGTTCCATGATAGAGAAAAATAGCGCTATTATCGAGTAACATGTCAATGAATATAACATATATATCACAAATGAGACATAACATTTTGGTTTTTAAGTTGTTTTATTTTTTATAAATATTTAATGTCAAAATAATGGTTAAGCAAACTTAAATAATGGTTGAATAAATATTTAAAGAAGTCGTTAACAGATCACATATAATATTTCTAACATGGCAATATGCAATCAACCAAAAATGCTCAATACATGATGTATTTCCATGTTTCCAAAAAATGATTGATACAAAATTGACAATGGTATTCAGACTAGGATTAATATTTTAGCACATGAACGACCGCAGTCGAGGTCGTCGGATAGTGGTTAGCGAGTGGTGTACTTTCTTCAGTAAAATATTAAAAAAAACCGAAGGAAAAATATATTTAGAATACAATCAATGTATCGGTAGTAAAAATAGTAATACAAAAGTGTTTACGTAGCAACCATATGTTTAAATACAATACAACGGGAAGCTCCTTTTCAAAGTTCGAGGCGAGCTTTACAAATATTTTAGCTGCCTCGGACGTTTAAAATAAATTACGAACAAATATAATATTATTGTAATAACATTCAGTTATCAGTCAAGATAATTAACACTAACCGTTTTTCCATTTTTCTTTTTTTTCGTTTTACATTTTAGGAAGTTTAACTAGTTATATTATCATTGCGTTAGTCATTAATACAAATTGCTACCACTTATTTAGATCGGGTAGCAGGCGAAGACTCCTGCTTGATAATAGTATAAGATTAATGAGCCTCTGTAGATTCTTGGACTTCCTCAGAAGTGCCACGAGCTGCCGATTGAACTTCCGCATTCATTTTTTGAAGATACAATTCTCCGTCAAAATCCAAGCTTGTCTAAGAAATACACAAAAGGGTATATTAAACATAACACTCGAATGCTACTGCAGAGAACAAAATAATGATTCATATTTTTATACAAATAACTCTCTGTTACTTTTTGATGACTTTTCACCGTATAAACACAAGTAATAGAGTACACTAAAGTAAAAGCTATACATATTTAAATAAAGATAATACTGCAACACAAAAGGTTATCTTTCGGACAACTGATAGAACTATTATAACTGCTTTGTGAAAATTACAACATCAGGAATCGGTACATAATTATAGATGAACAATTTTTATCATGAGTATTGAATGAAAACAAAAAAAAGTAGGCACAGATTTTAAACAGTAATACAGACAGTTGAAATGTTAAATTTACATAATATGTTAGCGTTACTATGTCGAGAGAGATATTACAAAGTAGGGATAAACATTTAAACTGTATTAGGTTACTTAGCTTTTGTTATGTATTAGTATCCACAGTCAACAACCAGTATGTACAATTTAAAGAAAATCAGTATTCGTCATGAGTCATGACGCATATTTCAAAAAGAAACTTATGGAAAAGCTGCATTACAATATTAAATTGTGGCTGCATTCGATTGGTTGTCACATTATTGTTTGCACCGATTGGAATGCCATTCTTTAGGTATTAGGAAAAAAAAATGCCTTATAGCCTAAATAGAAAATAATTTTGAATATATATGAGATGCAAAAATATCTTTCAAAACTTGTATTTGAAAATATATAGAAATAAATATTTTTATTGTTTAACAATTTACATATGTAATCTCTTCAATTAACTATAAATATTTTTTGAACTCTCAACAGTGAATAAGAAATAATTTCTTTTTAATAAATCGATGCAATAAAAATAAAACCGACCCCTTCTCAGTGAGTATTTTTTCACTACATTATTGTCTTTTTTATGAAGAAAATTTTTTTGGACTAAAATACGAATCGTATAAGACGAGAGAAAAGGTTGCGTAAACAATATTGTATTTCGAATAGAGTATTTATGTTGTTTCAATTAACAAATTAACTTTTACAACTATGAACATGTTATTAAAATTAGTCACAACGAAATTATTAGCATTATATGAAAATATAGCTTAGGTTATTAATAAATAACAAATAAGTATAGAGATTATTGAATCTTACATAGGCTATAATATGTATTGGATGTACAATGTTTCACAGAAGGTAGAGAGGACCGCACCATATTAGTTAAGAAAGAGGATATATTAAAAAGCAAATTTTCCTGATTGATTAATGAGGGTTTGGAATGACTGAAAAAATAAAGTTGGATTTATTAGAAAGAAAAAAAAAGCTGTTTGTTTATGCAAAAGATTATAGAAACAGAATTTGAAAAATGGTACATTCTTATAATTAAAATAAATTTGAATTGAAAATTAATTTTGTCAATTTTTTTATATAATACTTGTATAAATATCATATATTATTAAAGTGTGTAAACATATGAAATGATTTTTTTCACTCCAGTGGATTCGGCGGTTGCTTTGTGGAAATCCATTTTGAAAATAAATTTTTTACACAACCCCAAATCCCATTTAAACAGTCAGGATTAAAATAATAATGTTTTTTCTTTGGTAAATAAACATTAATTTTGGCATATTATAACACTTAGAACAGAGTGTTCAAAAAACTTAAATATATTTGTTCAACGCAGGAAGTTCCTGCAGCTGATCGTGATCATTTATAAATTAGGATGTAACGATGTAGCGAAAAACAATTAAAATTATATTACTCGCCGGTTTCTAGCAAAAATGAAACCTAACTAATAATAAACATAAAGCGATATATTTTATAAATTTATAATACATTCGACTGGGATTAGTATATTACAAAAATGAGACTCTCACAGTGCAAGTTATTGCCATCGGTACCGGTGTGAGATTCATCGGGCGTACAAAAATAGTTATAGAAAACATTAAAAAAATGAAAAATAAACATCCTTTCCATCAACAGGCGCTTCTAAAATGAACACTGCGAATATTCAGATTCGGTTGAAAATATCTCATGCTTAGGATGGATGGTGGAGGATGAGAATACAGGGGAAAGCGCCTTAAGCCCAAGCGTGGATCTTCAATTACCTTCCGTGATAACTCCGGCGGCACTTGGAAGTTAGGCGGCATCTTGCTTAGCGGCGAAGAAGCATAATGCAAAATCATCTCGTAGGAATATGATAACTTGCCTAGAGACCTTTCTGCTGCTGAAAAAAAATCTATTATGTTATATAAGTATGGGGACAGTGATAAACATAACCGCTAAAGTGAATAGAAGTGTATTGTTTATTTAAATATTTTGTTAAAATTATTTTGCACATTTACTCAATATTAAGCCAGACCAGTAATAGAACACAATTATGTTTCATAACAATAACTTGTCAATGGATAAATAATTAAGATACAGAAAGTTTAAACTGCATAAGAATCATGCTTCAAGTTTCAATGGCCAGCGTATAGTAGTTAAAAGGTACAATTATTGTAAATGGAATGGAGTGCTTGCCTTCTTTCTTGTCACTTAAGCTCATAGATCGAGGAAACCTTGTTCTACGTGGAATTTCCCTGTTGCTTTCTTCTGAAAATACATATTAAAACAATATATTGTAGTATATTTAAAACATGATATTATAATTATAAACGATAGTTATTATTGAAATCAATTAAAAAGTATCGACAACTTTAACATCAATATATATTCGGTATTATATCAAGAATTAAACATTTACACTCCAAGGCGGCAAAAGTCAAAGTGGGTATGATTTCAAAGAAAAAAAATCATTTCTACTGCATTCGATATACTACGTTTGTGCTGATAGTAAAAGAATATAGGCGTAATATTTAAAGTCACTACTTGATCATGAATTGGGACAGTTATTATAGAATGACTTATTCGTATCCAAAATATTTCACAAACCGGATGAATTTTTCACAAATACGTCATCATCGGTCGGGGAAGGCAGGCCGTTGGCTTTGAATGTATCTTCAGATCCGTTCATGCCGAGACTCTGGGACAAAATAGGGGTGCCTCCCGAATTATTCTCCATCCCGAGTCTGAAAAAATCTCCAGCCTGATTGGACATGAGGTCTACTTCATTGAAATTGGAAAATCTCTCATCGAGTATGACTTTGGCCTCCTGTATAAAATAAAAATAAGATTGAAAGAACACCAAAAAAGTTCCACACACTTTGGAATTGCATAAAAAATATGCTCAATTGAGAGATGTTTCAAAAACGTAAATTTAACATGGTGAAGACATTAAAAATTGTGTGTCAAGTCAATTATAATCGGTGTGTACTAACATTTAATATTTGGAGATTGTTCCCACTCAGCATGATAAAGTTTGATGACCCGATGATAACTGTATAGCGGAAATCTCCCGACGTGATATCGTTCGCGGACAGGCTTTGGAGAAGAGGTCTCGTCGCCGACAGAGGAGTGTGAGATCGCATAGAAGGTTTACCGCTCTCTTCAGACCCTGACGAATTGAGGGAACTCGTGGAATCCCTCAGATTTCCAGTAGTTCCTTCTAGCCGTACAGGGGATGCATTTCGTCGTATCGTGTCACCGATCAGGTGCTTAGCATGGCTGAACATATTAAATTTTATTAAAGACAAATGATATTTAACCAGCTATAAAAACATTTTGAAACGGAATCCGATAAATATATATGTTTTATTTCTATTACGAAAAGTGTTGACTACAGTGTTGAATTTACAGAAAAATCCACTATTTAAAATATATACATAGAAAAGCGTAAATACACTTACTTCACATTTTCTTCATTGGGACCTGTAATTTGCACCAGCCTTTCTTTCGCTCCGGGACTTACTGCAACGAGAACAATAACTTTAGAGTAATATCCATACGTAAACATGATGTAAAAACCTCCCACTTTTCAGCAGTCAAAGTTTTTAGCCTTACCATTTATCTTCACACATCTGGCACAGTTATTGAACTGTGAATATCGTTAGAAATTTTATTAGGTCACCAAATGTTTTAATTTGAAAATACCAACAAGACTATGCACAATTGATTAATTTTCATACCATGATTAAACATGACTTGGGAAATTGATAAAACTATAAACACATTTTTAACACAAGAACATTTTAATGTTAATAATGTAGGTAGATCAGACAAATGAATATCAAACGTTGCACCGAGTTTTTAGTCTGCAATTCCTATTTTGAAACTGATTTCTCTATCAAGCAGCATCATATAACAAATAGTGATTCAATGAAATGACTACACACAAAACCAAGAGGAGTCGTATATTATTCTGCCATATTTGAGTTTTCTCCATGATAAAATCATATATACACAATTAGAATAAATTGTCTATGGTGAACTAATTACCGTCTTTGCTCTAATATGTATAGTGTTAGAAATTATTTAATTAGCTGTTTGTGTTAAGCATTTTCCACTATAGATAAAAATGTAAACAGCTAATTGAAGCTGTGCTATATATGGGATATAAAATTTAAAAGTATAAAAATATTAATTATTATTGATTCATAAATGGTGACATAATTAAAAAATGAAGTATTTTAATATGTGAGATTGAAACGCATATCATCAAGTGTGAAAAAACTAAGAATTTTTTCCCAATGTAGAGAGAGCATCTCAATAGAATTTGCACAATGAGAAATGGTTGTAAGTAGTCGCTGAACCTCTCTCTTTAGAGAAGGTAAGGAGAGAAAGAACAAGTAGCTAGCTAATCCCACTCTCTATATTCCAAAGTTTTCAGGGTGAAAGTCCAAGAACATTGACTAGTCAGCAATCTTTAAAAAAACAAACTAAAACCCTACTTATCTTAATGATGAAAGGACATATTTCCATTTCCACAAGACATAAAAGAATTTGCACAATACTATATAATATAATAAGCGGTTTAGTTTTTAGCACACGGGAGATTTTTCACTGTCAACGATGATATACTATCAAGCACAAGTTACAATATTTGTTAGATAATTAGATCATATACGTTTCTCACTTGAATGAAAAAAGCTTAATATTATCATAAAGTATTATACAAAATATTATTTACTTTAAGAATGTGCATAATACGCGGCTAAGAATAGAAAGCGTGGTCATCCACGATAGGTGATGGATTAAAAATGTTAATGGAAAAGGTGCATGTAGAATTTTTTTGTGATTGAAATATAAATTTCAGTAGAAAAGTGAAATTTGCATGAAATACAAATGTAAACAAGTATTCAACTATCACTTCCTCTAAGTTCTTTAAAGACATTATTATTATGCATTTTTTCAAACTATAATAATTATTGAATAACAAATCAAAGAACAAAAGTTTAAAATTTTCATATCATGAAAAACAGATGTTTAATTGATTGAATTGGCTTTTATATGGTAGCACTCCACTATAAGATTTAAAAAATTGCTAAGTATTTAGTTATAAAATATAGTTCTAATGGTGCCATGAAATATGTAGTTATAAAAAATATTTTATAATTCATGTGACACTAAATACTTTGCTATATTTACTTTAATATGAAAATAGAAGTAGCTGAGAAATTTAAACATTTCTTCTAGATTTAGTTTAGTTCGAAGAAAATACAACAATAAGATGTGTACAGTGGAACCCTGATCAAGCATTCTTGCATTTATTGTTATTTTTATATCATAATTTTGATCGTCAGTTTAGAGAGTTTCTCTGCATAAATGGTTTTTTTGATGGGCCTTTAAAAAACAATGAATCGGGATTCCAGTGTAACCAGATAATATCGGTGAAAGTGTGTTGATAAGTCAGTAAAACACAAAACATTTTATGCACGTATACCAAAAATTCTTATTGATATACGCTGTTGTTAATAAGAGTATGTAAAATGGATACATCTGTGAGGATACAAAATATTGTCAGGCAACAGAGCAAGCGTTAAGTACCATGCACCGTTTTCATGAAGCGACTGGATCTCTATGCCAGATATTTTTCCGTACCTCTCTGAAATGAAATAATTGTGTCGCTGAGTTCTTCAATCATATGCACTCGCCGACCTTTGATACCCATTACTGTAAAATAAATAATTGTTTCATGATTCAGGATTACTTGCCGCGCTTCAATTGAAAACCTTCCGATAAAAAAATATTACTAGTTATGCATATATAATTGGCACGCGGTGAATGTTTCTCTATATCCTTCACACAGCCACACTTGCCTATGAGTGAGTAGGAAGGATACAAGAGCAAACGCCAGCATGCCCTTATAACTCACTCACGCCCTTCACTTAACATGTGATTATGCGAGAGAGAAAAATATTCTCAGCACGCAACTGGTATATATATATATATATATTTGTCAACGGCAAATATTAGGTTACAAATAATTAAAACAATAATAACAAGACTAATAATTCTCAAAAGAAAAATTTCATTATCATCTTATGAATAGATATAAAAATGAACTTCTAATATACCTATATTTAAATACCTCTGCAGAATAAGATATTTTTGAGACAAACCTTTTCCAGAATCGGCATTCCTGATAACCACTTCATCTTTGGAGTAATTTTTACCGGGTATTTTGGTCGGTTTGACAAATTTGCCAGAGTTTTTCATGATTTCACCAGGGGCGAGCAAGAGCGGTGCCGGAGCTTCGATCGGGGAAGCCGGTGTGGCGAGCGAGAGAGGGATGGAATCACCGCTTACCAAACAGTCAGCATTGGTAATTGGCAAAGGCTGTAAAAGATGATTTTTATATTTACTATGATTGTTTTTAAGCAATAATGATATTGCAATTGGTGTATGACTGCAACACTTACAAATTTAAATAGAAAATATTGTACAAAATCATGAAATTTATTTTGAAACATTGCATTTGGTGAAATACAATGATATAAAAGTAAAGTCAACATACGAAAGAGGGGGTGGGGTGTATGTGATATTTTATTTTATCAATTTGATTGAGTCTTTTCAAATATTATGGGTAGTGGATTTTCAAAAGTATCAGCTTAAATAAACAATAAATTATGAATTCAAAGAAACTATGTATGCAGTTGCCCAAGAGTAAAATGTAGTTTTGAATAACACATCAATTATTCCGTCATAAAGCAGGCACGAGTTGGCAGCCAATGATTCATAAGTCAGATGGGTTAGTAGTACGAAAAAAAAAAGTGCACTGCTTAGAGATCTCTAATTAAAAAAGATCTTGTCCCCTTCTTATGTGGATCATATGTATACATCTCCATCCTAGATTGCAAAGGTTATAACACTAAATTACAAATTATAGACGGGTATGATTATTTGGTCGTTACATTCATAAAAAATAAGCTTCGTCCCCCAGACTGATGATACTATTGATAAATATATATTTGAAGATTTGATTTGAATAAAACAGAGGAATAATAAAATTCTAGTGTTTGGAATAAGGAAAGGTTGACAGTTTTTACAAAACAAACGAAAACTGGAAATATAAAACAAGAGTCCTTCGTAGCTAATAATTAATAAAATAAATTGAGTGTCTTACCTCAGTGTTGGTGACCCTATGTTTATAGTAATGACTCATATTATCAGTTTCCTGCCACATTTTGGCTCTGAGTTCAATAAGTTCTAACAAATGGAGTCGGGATCTTTTATCGAGATTTTCATCCTGAGATCCATTTCTGAAGAGGACGAAAAATCTATCTAGCAGATCTTTGTACATCGCTTCTAACTGTGCTCCGTGTAATTTCAAGTTTTGATACATAGTCGATACGTTAGAATGAAAGCATCTGTCATATTGACCTAATGATATTTCACAGGCAACTGTTTCCGTCAATACGATCAAATCGTCAACTGAAAAACAAGCACATTGCAAATTGGTGAAATGTTTGTAATAACAACACTGCTTTACTGGTTATAATGTCGAAGGTGTCAAAAAACCTACCAGAATTAATTTTTAGGTCCATCACTGAGTTTCGAGTATGTATCACACTAGACGTTGATTTCAATGGTCTTGGCACCTCTAATTTTTTAACTGTACGCGTCATTTTCGTTAGGGTCGACATCACTGATTTCCCTGCTGAAATGAACACAAGACAAATGAACGATGGATGAAAATTTGAATGAGGAACTGTGACGGAATGTCAAAAATAAGGATGAGGTTAAAAGAATAACAAACGTCAACTGGAAGTTAACACGATGGAAAGATTACATTTAAATACAAAATTTGGAAAATGAAGTATTTAGCTATAATAAAGAATAAGTGACGTAGCTACGGTGAAAGTAAAAAAACAAAAAAAGTTGTGTAAATCTTTGACATATTTCCTCTCATTGTTACCAATATTACTGTGACGTTTCGGTCAAATTATAAATATGGTTATTTTGACTGCCGTAATGTTTATTATTATCATTATTGACGGGTTTTAAAGAAAACAGATAAAGAACACGAAAAATAATATCACACCTCTCGCTACGCCATAAAACAAAATGTATGACAAAGCCCACCAATAGCACACCAATAAAATTTCTAATTAGTATTATAAAAAGGATTGAAGGAGGGATAGAGGAAAATTAATGTTGCCAACGCATAGTAGAACTTCCAAATCAAAATAATGGTACCATATCAAAATCGCTGCAGCTAAAAGTTGACGGCATATTTTATTAATTTATTCATGTAGGTAGGTATAGTATATTTATGATAATAATATTTTTTTATTTCACAAAATAGAGGTTTTAACATAACTCGTATAATATACATAGATAGCAGGCGCATGCGGTGGTTACTCTTTCTCGCTCGATCACATGAAAACTGCAGTAAGTGTAAGCGAGATGCAAGGGCATGCGGCGCATGCTCTTGTATCCTTATTGCTCATACCCAAATTAGGTTGTGCGATAGAGAAAATGTTAACTCCGCCGCACGCCGATGATAAGTGGCTACCGCGAATGAGAGAGAGCCTATAAGAAGATTTACAGTTGAGGCTTTCATAATATAATTATTGTTACCTACTTACTGTAATGCATAAAATTGAATGTAACATATTTTTACACTACTATTAGAATAGTAATCTTCTAAATGGTATACGGAAAATGAAGTTTACGAGTTTCGTTTTCAGTAGTACATAAAGATTTGAATACATTTACGGTCTACAAGAACAGTTTTGTTCAATTATAAAGCATAGACGTAACATTTATAAGAATCAAATTAAATTGCTGCTCATCCAAAGATTATAGTGATTTTTGAATGCATCAAATATGCGGAGTGTAAAATTAGTATCCATGATATTTTTATGCCTTATGCAGTCCTAAAATTTAGAGGTAGAGTAATTGTAAAACATACGGAATTAGTACAAACAAATTGTGTTTTATTCTTAAAATGTAATGGCTTTCCACCAAGAATTGACAGTGAACACCTTAAAAGTGAGTAAAGTAATTGTTTTACAACTAGTATTTTGAACATAATAATTACCAATTCTGAAACAAAAACTTGAATGATTGACAAATGCTAGGCGTTAATGAAATAATTCATTATTTTCAAGTTAAGCTATATCTTTAGTACCACAAGTGTTTCAGGAGTTTCCATTTGAATATATTTTTAAGTTTGAAGCTGGAGAATGAAAGCATTGTTGGGCTTCAAAGCTCTTAAAATACATCCACTATTGGAGATGTATGAAATTGATTGATAATAAATAATTTAGCTCTACTTCTTGATTCGTAATTAAGTATTAATTGTTAATATTGTGTTGAAATATGTTTTCAAGCTTATATTCTATGTATTGTAAAAAAAGATAGCTTGATAACATGATTGAATATTCTTATCAAATTTTAGTAAATAGTGCTAATAAATATTAACATTCAAGTTTATTGACCATTTATAATTTTATTGGCATTTTTGGAGTAACAGTTTGACCAGGGCTTTTATCAGTATGCGACACTTTCGAGATTTTTTCTCTTGCTCGTCTTTCTACTTCTCAGCTGATTCATGTCAAAGTCTTTAGCTCTACTTCTGTCTATGGATGATCGTCAGAGGCTATTTTAGGTTGCCAGATTTCAGTTGGTTGTTTTAACAAAATATTTCTTATTGTTGTTTGTAAGATCTATTTGAAATACTCATGAATTCAATTTCATTACTAATTTCAAAAGTTCACTTAGTCTCAAAATGATAATCAGTGCTTTTTTCTTTTCTCTGGTTTCTTTTAGCATACTGTAGCTTCAAATTACTAATTAAGAACTGGTCTCGAAATGGAAAAAATCACAATTAATGTTTTTTGATAAAGGTTGCCTATTATTTTTTCGACAATAATAAAATTATTGATCATTATTTTAAGTTTTTTTTGATAATTTATGAACCAGAACCGAAATTTCGATTTTTTGTGGCGAGCTACTCTTCCTAGCTTTCACGAACAAGCGCACGATCTGATCGAAATGAGCCCAGTTTCAGGACCAATAAAACATAATTCAATTTTTATTTCAAAACAATTTTTACTTAAAAATCAATATAATACACAAATCATACATTTTTAAATTCATAAACAATAATATTTTAAAATAACAAAGTATTAAGTTTTGGAATGTAACATACTCGGTTAAATTAAAATTATATCAAGGCAAAAAATATGTTCAAATTAAATTGAATTATATTTAGTTATTCATACACAACTATGAATGTATTTTATTTTATAAATCGAGTACTCTGAACTGTAATTATTGTAAACTATATAAAAAGGAGAATTCTCTAAATCAAACTTTACAGGATCAATTGGAATGACAATCCGATTGGCAGTCCTGAGTGTTGTATAGAATCACACGCTACAGTGGTATAGTGGTACACTATCAATCTGAATGTCATTGTTGAACAAGATTGTCAATCCAATTAATGGTATAAGGTTCACTTCAAACAAAAAATTAGATTTCAAAATTGAGGTTTAAAATTTCATTAATTAATTTTTACGTTTATAGGGTTCATAAAATACTGTAGCATCCCATAGCTGTCAAAATAGATACAGATAATAGTAAGTTGTGAATAAACATTTCTAAGCTCAACGCTGCACATAGCATGGGCTAGTTAAACTTGACAGGATTATATGTTAAAGTTTAATTCTATTATAAGGACTTCATGGATACATTTATTTTACATTATACAAGAACGCAACTCGATTCCCAAATAAAATGAATGGTTCAAACATTAACTGTAAGGAGTGCACAGATCATTCAAATGTTTGGATAAAATATTACCAAATTGTTTACAATAATGTATTATATAAAAATCATTTAATACAACAAAGGGGTATTCTATTTTTATGGAAAGAAGGGAATACAGAATACGATAGAATCCAACTATTTAGTTTAAAAATATTAAAATTGTAAACAGTAAACAGGATTACACTGCAAAAATTACAACACTAATAATAGTTTCAGCGATTTTCATCATTAAGCATCAGAATACTGTATTTAAAACGGGAATATTTGTAAAGATGTAATGGATAATTATGTGATCATATCCGGTTTTTATGTGGAGTATATGACCACCAGGATTCCCTGGTAATCGCCAATCGGTTTACTTCCTTCCATGTTATATCAGCCCACTTCAGTTTGATCGAATACAGCCTTCAATAGAGACCGATGGCTTCAAGATGCATATGGATTTGTTGTATGACTTAATTATATGGAACGATTCATTTGACTATACATGAATAACACATTCAGTGTCACTGAGTCTGTTGGATGAAAGAATTTACCGAAAAATTAAATAAACTTTAACATTTCCTACTGGAACATATCATTGGGTTACTGCCACAAATTTGTAAGAGGTAGTTCAGGTATTTAAAAGTAAGCTATGGCTTGAAAATGTTTGATTAAGGCTTACAGATAAAACATCTTTTGCTTTTTTTTACAAAATTAACTTCTTTTCAATTATTAACCAGTGGAATCTAAACTATAAAAATAAAATTATAGGGGTCAAATTTTTGTTAATGACAAACTTTTGGCAGTAGCTCAACTTTTCATCAATTTTGGATAAAATTAGTGATTAGATACAATAAAAACATACTCATAGTATGCAGTGTTGACATTATGTATGTTATATATCTGTACTATGTCTGAGGTACAGAATTATAAATACAGTTAACGGAAAATGACATATTTATAATAATGAAACATAAGCTGTGATTTCACCTTAAGTATTGTTTTTTACTCGATTTAATCGATTGCTTAAGTTTATTTTATACATTAAATATCACCATGTATCTCTAAATGATTCATCAATATTTATAAAATAAAGAACGATTCTGCAGCTGTTTTTTTACTTATCGACAGAATATTATGAAGTAATGAGGCAAATAATTGAACAAATTTACTCTAGGATGAAGTCCCACAATTCTTTGTATCAAAAACAATTTTAACAAATAAAAAATTTACACAATTCGTTATGTTTTGTTTTGACTATAATACAATACAAAAAATTGGTAGATTAATTGGAATTATTTTCAAATGCATTGTGACTTAATATATTACTTTGTAACAATGTTGTAGTTACGGAAATTACTAATAACGTAGAATGTAGAGAAAAAGTTAAATGCATAAATGAATCAAATGCTGATGTACGAATTACATATATTTTTATGATTGTGACAATACCACAATGGTGTTGCTAAATTTTTGTAGACAAAAATGATCTTTATATTAAACAGTCGACCAGGACGTACACTTGACAAACATTTAAATATAGCATTCCTGAAGCAAGAAAATCATTGTCACATCTGAATGCGTGTTTTAGAAAATTATTTGCTGCATGATATTGGCGTAAATAAATACTAAAATATGACTTCCACTAAACAAGAAAATCACAGGTTTTTTTTACCAATTTCATGACCTGCTGTACAAAGTTGTACAGTAGCAAGCTAAAAGATCCGAAGTAGAGGTCTGCACGGGCCGAAATTTAATAAAATTACTCGGGTCGAGCCCGACGTATTTAGGTCCCGCCCGTCCTGAACCAGAGTCTTAATATCACGCTTATTACCCTAACCCGACTCGGAGCAAGATTCAGCCTGGAAAATGCTCGATTGTTTTTCTATAATGACATTCATTTTTAACGAATCTAATTTGTTGATTAATAATGAATTTTCTGGCACAGCAAACTGCCAACCATCTTAAACTACTGGAAAGCAGATAAGCAGATACTGACTTTCACTTTTTTATATGCAAACGAGTAATATAACAATCGATCATTCGCAAATAAAGAAAGCAATGTTTCAGATTTAGCTTCAATTAGTTCAAAATTTTATGGGTTTCTTAACTTCGTCTTCCCAAAAAAAATATGATGACGCCATACTTTTCAGACAATAGATGTTATTGTTTCCATTTGTCCAACGATATTCATAACAAATATGAAATAAATTATTAAAGTTTGTTATGTTACTATATTGTTTGGCTGATTCATGACAAGAACATATTCATAAATATTTTTCTGAAAATTAATTCCTCACACAGGCCTGGCCTGATCCCGAATCTGAATTGGCTTTTCCCACTCGAACCCACCCCATAAGCCTGTGCAGACCTCTAATCCAAAGTGGCACTGAAGGTCTTGTTAAAATTGAGTAAAATAAAATAATTTATTTATCATTATCGAATTGTTTGATATAAGGTGAAGTATTTGTCAAAAAAATGGAATTAAAGAAATTTACAGGATAAATGGACGATATTATTTTAAGTCATATTATTAAATGCAACGTTATGCAGTCATTTATAGTATACAAAGGCAGAATAGCAGTAATATAAGTCAATATAGTGAGCTTGATTTATATGGAAATTGGAATTGACCAGTTAGGTATAAAATAGCCTAATTCTATAGAAAGTATAGTTTATGAATAAGGTGGTATAGGTAAAAATTAAAAAGTTTCTTAAAATTACCATTACAACGTAAACCAGACATTGTAAGCACTGAATACGTAGTTTGCAAAAAAATATTTCACATCATACATAAAGCTATAAATTGCTTTACAATAAGTTGATAAACACCTATATGACCCATCGCCACATCCGTAGATGCAAACAAAATTTGGCCATAATTGCCATTGGCCTTCGAAAACTTGGGTGGTCGCTCAAGACTGGTTGCCAAAAATTTAAAAGGATCAAAATCTCATTATACAGGTGGATAGGACATGCGGTGAAAACAAGTAACAATGAGCTCCTGACCGTGGACAAACCGGATAGGCAATCTAGTGCAATTACACCAATAATTAATTTCAAAAATTGAACGATAGTGTTTGAGGAGTGATCATAATAGAAATCTCCGCTACGTACACGCTAATGGTCATGATTTTAATGATCCAATAGCTGCTTTGATTATCTCAATCCGTCTGGACATATTCTTCCCATTGTCTGTTTCACTACTCCTGAAGTAGTAATACAATATCGTAGCCATTTTTTAGGGTACCAGCTTCATTCAAAATATAATTCAGTTCATGTATGTGATTACATTATTGCATACTAAAAATTTCAATGAAATTGGCACACAAATATGGATTAAATAGCTGAGCAGACTATTGTCAATTTTATAGAGTAAAACATTGAATTAAATGACTAAACATGCAGATATCTACTTTAGCACAAAAAGGATTATTTGAATATTTCAGACTCTGACACACTACTGCTGAGGACAAAGTTTCTGGCTGATGTTATTTATTCTCGTTCGCAAATGTTGCATTATATCTAGTGACAGTTCGTCGACGCTATTGAAGCGGGTTCTTTGAAAATTGAATATATCTACGAGGAATAGCATTATTTGCTCTCTGAAGTATTGGCACGTTTCTCGTAAGTTGTCGTCTGGGCCCAAGAAGCCCCAGGCCATCAATGGGGACATTTGTTCAGATATCATGTAGAAATGCGCCATAAACCCATCGGGATATTTGAGCATGCGCCTCTTCGCTTTCAATACAGACCAAACTGCTGTCGTGAGGGCCTGTAACACAATATTTAAAAACTAATTATAATCACACTTACATATTTCAATTGTAGCAACGTTGCTATGTCGGCAGTGTGCAGTAGTTTACTTTACGCTATAAAGCAGTGCTCCGCAACCTTTTCTCACCCACGGCACACTTAAGTACTCATAAATATTCCGCGACTCACTACAAGCCAAAATATGTATATTTCATAAACGAAACATACAATTTGTTAATTTGTTTTTATATGATGAATTTGAAACAGTGGCTAATATTTTTTTTAATAAAAGCCAATTAAACTATTTAACCCTTTCAAAGTGATGGGACACTTACAAATTAGAAAAAAAGTGATTGTAAAATTTAACTAAAAAAATTAACTTAGCTTCCTTCACTACTAAACATTATTTAACCTAGGTTGAATGGATAAAAGTGTTGCCCATTTTTTTGTTTGGCTAAGTCCAAAATAATCTTTCTGTTTCCAATAATAGTTTCATGCAGCCGCGCAGTTAGGGGTTGTTCCACCGGGGTGGTCCGTGAGTTTGCTCCCGGTTTGGTCCGCTCCCCTTCACTTTTCCTCCAAAATTTATTCTAGCCATTATGGCGGAATATTGAGCAACAGGCAGAAAATTTTTATGACTAAATATAATTTCTTGAAAAATATGTACTATAAGGAAATATCATATTTTGTCAGCGAATCACAAATCATAATTTTTATTTGTTTATTATCCACGGAATTTTCCACTCATTTTCAAAATTACTCGATTTTTTCTCATTTTGGACGCTCTGTGCTGCGGCACACCTGGGATCGTTTCGCGGTGCACCGGTGTGCGCACCGGTTACGGAGTAATACTATAAAGAATGGTGTTTACAATACATATCGTCGGCTTAATTAGCAAACTGCTTATCAACGTTTAAGGAAAATGCTAAAGAAGTTGAAAAACTCAATAAATCCAGTTTTAAACAATGTTGTTTTATGAATTTTACATATGTTAAATGAATAATGTTAAATTTTTATTCGTGCAACATATTTGAAATTCAAAAATAACATTGGTTAAAACTGAATTTATTGAGTTTTTAAACTCTACTAAACATTTTGCTGAAATGTACATAGGCAGTTTTCTAGTTAAGCCAACGATCTATGTAAAACTTATTTCATTTTCTTGTTGTTTAAATTTTAGGATAAAGGATAATACAACAGGTCAATCGAATAATCCAAAAAAAATCTCTGTTGCCGTGTCTAGAATCGCAGTGGACATTTTCATAAATTACTTTTTCAATTGATTTATGGATTTGTGTGATATCTTAATTCCCTCCCACTCATCCCATCCTAAGAGCGGGACACAGCAAGAGCAATTAGCTAACCTCTAGTCCTGTCCAAACCTTTTCCTTACATGCTTACTCGATTTGAATTAGTACTGAGAAGCGACTGAGTAACAAATAGGACTTTTCTTTTAGAAGCTCATATGCTTCACATTACAAAACACTCTTGTACTGGGAGAGAACATAATAAAAAATCTAATTCAACAGTTAAGGTGCAATGAAACTCACCGTTTCTTTAAATCCATTAGATAACCATCGGTTTTGTACCACAGCCGTAACGGATGACGGAGGAGAAGCCAAGTCTTCGAAAGCATCGAGCAGAATGTAATCCAGCACCACATCGTAGAAAGTTAAAGCCTTTACTCCCTTGGTGGACAATTCGGTCTCCAAGTATTCCCAGTTTTCATCGTCGCTTACCCAAGATAACATTTCTTCGTAAGCGACTAAAAATTCCTTGGGGTCCTGTAACACAATATAAATAGTTTTAAGCGTGTCTAAAAGAGATGAGTAGATCCACTATCCACTACTACCCCCACCTCTCGTAAATCATTCATCTCGGTTTGCTATACCTCATCGATCTTAAGAATGCTTTGGTTCTAGCAAGACTCTTATCTATCTATATATAAAAATGAATGTCTGTTTGTTGGTTTGTCCGGATCTTATAGGCTCCTAACTACTCAACCGATCGCGACAAAACTTTCAGGAAGGACTTATTGTGATCATGCCGGGAAATATTATATAAAATAAATGTTTGTTTGTCCTTTACGCGTAACTTTACCATTCATACGATTTCGTGAAGGGTTCTGAAGAAAAAAAATTGAAAATCTAAAATTGAAAAAAAGAATCAAATACGTACATACAGCGACATCTAGGAAAAACCTTCTGATTTATTCGTGTACGCACCAGACGAAAAACAAAAATATTGTGTTATAACAAGTGTGATATTGAAACTCGGGTTCGGGTCGGGCCAGACCTGAAGATGATGGGCTCGAACCGGGTAAGTCTATGAAATTTCGGCCTGTGCAGACCTCCAATCCAAAAGCAGTTCAATAAACAGAATTAAAACACAAACCCTTTCTTTCTTTGAGTGGCATTGCAACGCATACCGGGTACTCACTAGTTAGAAATATATCGCAACATAAATTCTAAAGCAGTGGTCACCAAACTTCTTGAGAAACGGGCCGGATTGATTTTTTAAAAACTTTGGGGGACGGACGACAAATAAATTCTTATTTTGATCCAACTAGAACATCACTTTATATGTTTTTCCAGTTTTTTCTTTTGCAAATTTTCTTGAAATTTGTCATATTTCGTCCCATGTTTTGTAGTGTAGTGTCGTTTTAAATTATATTCTTTAAAAACAGATACCACTTCATTCCAAATTAGACATATACATTTGTCTTTTTTGCTCAAAAAAATAACAAATTGACCAGTGCTCATTAAATACGCGACATTCAGCATCTAGTTTCTTTTTATATGATCATTATATTAGGGCACTAAAATCAAAAAAAGTGCGGTCAAAATTTTAAATACAAAATTTGCATATTCTGTTTTATATAAATTGTCTGAAATAGAGAAATCACTACTAATCCACTTTAAGTCACAAAAATCAAGCGATCTTTTATATTTTCGATTGGGGTTATTATCTGGACACATCTTTTGTTCTATTTTACCAGCACTAGTTTCTTAGAATTTCAATAGATGAGAATATCCGAGAAATTTTCGATTAAACGAACATCTGGTCGCTTCTAACAATACATTTTTTATCTACTCTTTTACTTTGGGTCCACTACCTGATAGTCTAATCCCAATTAATGAATTTACATAAATAGTTGTCGTGAATTCCCAACCAAACCATGAAAGTTTATAAAATTAATATTTCGTGTATGAATAATTTATATAAAAAAATCGGGAATTTTTGGAGGGCCGGATCCAGCCCGCGGGCCGTATTTTGGTAACCGCTGATCTATGCAATAATTTTTCGTCATTTAAAACTTTTGCGATTCATTGAACCGAACTGAAAATTTTACAATCAAAATTACAATTAGTGAAGTCGAATAAAATTTTGGAACAAATATATAATATATGTCTTGTATACCTTATCTGCGAATAACAGTAAATCACTCAACATCTGTCTGCCAGTATCGGCGAACCACGACCAAGTGCTCGAGTCTTTGAACATGAACTGGAAGGCAAGTCGAATGCAGTGAAGTTTGCAGAGATACTCCACATCAGACCCGCACTGCACAGCTTCAGTTCGGAATGTCCTACAAATACAATTAGGTTACATTTTTGAACAACAAATTAATATTGAACAGTAATAATTCACCCACGTGCTTATTTTCTACATTCTTACTCTAATATAAGACATCGAGTGAGGATTCTTGATGAAATGTTAATATCAAATTTGAATTGGTGATGAAGTGTAACAATAGACAAACCTGTAAGGGATCCCAGTCTCAAATTGCTTCAGAGCAGATTGATAGAGTGACAGATTTTCAATATCCGGAAAATATTCGGAAAATTCCTCAAATTCTCTGAGATCTGCAACCTACAACGTGAATAAATTTGATAAAAAATTTAGTAGTGCCGGAAAAACTTGGATATGGAGTTGTTACCTTAAAAGAGATGTTACTTATCTTTTAAAAGCATCATTCCTTCACAGCTTAATGATTTGTTAATGTTAATCTTTCTGCATTCATTTGGAATACAAATAATAAATGATCCAAGCACATGGGCCACGGCTTTATCCGTGCACCATGTGATGACCGTAACGACAATTGGATTAAGAATCAAAAATTAAATTCTAATGTATATGTTTGAAAATAGTACAAACAGATTTTTGTCAAGAGATAAAAGAAAATGAACAATTTTACTATGTGCAGCATTCGGTGCACCATTCAATTGGACGTTGTTGTGGCTCAAAGGATTCAACAATACTATTCTATAATCTCCTTTGTAGTGCTTATTATTAAACCTATATCAATTATACAAATGTGATAATGAAAACAGATGTACAATAAAAGGATATCGCACTGTACAAAATATTGGATATGGAGTTGTTTATATATTTTTTTATTATATCCAAGCCGTATAATATGTTGTCCAGCTGTAAGGGAGTCTAATGTAATGTGATTACTCGTGACGAAGGTGTTAGGGTAGTTGTAGAAACTGTGACGTCATAAAACCTACAGAGTAAAATGTCACGCTGAAGAAGTATAGGTAGTTATATTTGAAAAAATTTACTCGTTCCGTTAATTAATTAAAAACTTAACTTTCGTGATTGACAGGATCATTGATGATCATTACGTCAATTTCAAAAAGCTCCATTGCTAAATGCACTCAGAAATTAATAAAAACTGATCTGCCATTTGTTTCGTAGAACGGTCCACAATAATATGCTGAAAATATAACAACGCGTCTTTTTCATTTGAACGAAACCGATTCCGACCATTTGATAAAATTGTTGAACCAGTAAAAAAAAGTGTTTTATTTTCGTAAATGTGCTTAGTTCCAGCATCAAGCCATCGACAGGACAAACCTCGCATAGGCTTTGTGATAGCTTACATACCAATCAAAAAGGTATAGACAGTACAACAATTTATTAGCTTGCCTCTTCTGTTATATTAACTTTAATTATTGTGTTTTTTTCTAATATGCTATCCTCAATCGTAGGCAAGGTAGAGATCAAAAAAATTTGATTGTAGTTTACCTCATCCTGTGCTGAAGCAAAAGATTCAGCCGAGGAGTGGTTGCAGTCCTGCTGCAGAGCAGTCGCCGGTCTGGCAATCACACCCTCTGCACCACTTCCACTCTCACATCGGAAGAGAACGGACCTTTGGTCAAGGAAAAGCAGCTCACTTTGTTCCTGAAATCATCAAAATCAAATATAAAAACAGAGTAGATCGGTGAATCAAAATCTTACGGAAGCCATCGCCCGCCCCACCCCCTTTCATCGCAATTAACAATTACACTATCAAATTTGGATTATTGAGATTTTGTACACTTCCATGTATTTTGTCACTAACGACCCGGGTTTCGCCTTTCGGCATCTTCAGGCATTCGAGCACACGAATGGACTCGAACTGAGAGACAGTAAACAGTGTCTAACGCTTATATAGAAGATACAAATGCGACAAATATCATTTACGAGGCAATACATTATACGTCTGAGAGCCACACCGATACCTGAGTTAAAATTTCGGAAATCGTCCTAATCCTTATTTTGTAAACACCATATTACCAAAGTGGCGAATTGCCGCCTTTCAACTTCCCTTAGAAATACCAGTGATTGCAATTCGACGAATGGGTAAATTATATACAATCATTCCACATTTAGTGAAATCTGTTAGGTGTTTCAACGTATCGGATATAATAGCGGAGAATTAGGAAGGTTCAGCTGCTCATTCAAGATTGGTAAGGAGTATAACTGGCCTCTATTAATTTCTAAAATTTCCTGATAAAATAATTTATGATCCCCCATGTTTTTATGCAACAGTTTAACCCCATCATCCGAATGCCTGAAGATGCCGAAAGGCGAAACCCGGGTCGTTAGTGACAAAATACATGGAAGTGTACAAAATCTCAATAATCCAAATTTAATATTGAAATTCCATCAAGCACCCTCAGTCGATGTCTTAAATTACACTATCAATTATATATTTTTCTTGAAATAAGAACCAATTGATATTTTTTAAAAAATTGATGCAGAAGCCCTCGGATACACTATCGCAAATAAATGAAAGCGCCTTTCTTACAATGATTGACAGAGATGACAGATTTTATTTTCACAATATCGATCGTCCAGTTCATTACTCAGACATCTCCAAAAGCAATATTCAAATGATCATAATAAATCAAACATTATTGGTTTGTACCCGAGTTTCGTATATTTTGTAAACATGTATTCAATAATTATTATGTACTTCCAGATTATTAGTCAATAGAAGGATATTTCTAAATACTTTTTTATTGGCCAGAAATATCAACATTCGGCGTCCGTTGCGCAGTTGGTTTCGTCGCTGGCTACGGTTACGGATGTCTCGGGTTCAATTCCCGGTGCGGACGGTTTTCATAGATTGATCTTTCAATCTATTTATGGATTTCTGTTCTCTGTCTGACTCCTCCCTTCCACAAATCCCATCCTCACGGGGCGTAACGAGAGAGATTAGCTAACCACTAGTCCTGTCATAGTACTATCCTTCTATCCCTACTCTCTTCGAAAAAGAAAAGAGAGGTTGAGCAACTGAGTGACAAGCAGTTCTAGTAGAAAAATTCTGTCAAGATACCTCCATTAGGAGACCATATGCTCCACATTGGGAGCGGACATGGAAAATATATATATATATATGAACATTTTGCTTAATTCTTCAGAAGGTCGTCATCTGCCGTAACATTTTTTTGTCTCATTTTTGAGTTATCTGAGTACTGAATCAGACAGAGGGCAAATTTTTAGATATAACTGCATATTTAACTCTAATTTCATTTTTAGAAGTTGTCTGACTAATGGACTCGACGATAGATATGCCATGATGTACTCAGATTTCAGCAGCGCCCCCCAAGTGTTAAACATATGCATTTGCACCCCGTAAAAAAACACTGGACAGATAATGGTAAATATTTTCTATCGCATCATTTCAGCGACATAACAATATTAAAAATTTCGAGCAACGGCTCCCAGAATGAGGCAGATTTTAAATGTAGCAGAAAATGTGTAACGGGAGCCGAAAATTTCCCTCCCCGAGGATGCTGCGGAAAATCTTTAAGAAACGCTGGCTTAGCAGCAATTTATCGGAAAATACGTCTGCTTATAATCATTGTGTTTTTTTGCAACTTTTAGTTATTATTAGTATGCTATTCATCATCTTCAACTGTTGTCGATTCAATCGGTGGAAAAAACTTTCTCTACCAATCTTATTGCATTGGTATGAATCTAACTACATATATACACCTACTATAAGCCAGCCAAGTTGGGCTATTTCCTACTTGTGACAAAACCGATTTTTTTATTTCCTTGGTTACTGGTTCTTTTTTTATGAATACATGTTATGTCTAATCAATTGAGAAGACCGAATCGATGAGAGGCGACCAATTTCAATTTAAAAACAAACAAAAACAATTTATAATTACTTGCGATGCCGGCCGGCTCCCTTTAGCCAAGGCCTCTAAGAACCGACTGCCCGGCAAAATAAAAATTAAAACTTAAACTTAACAAACAAAACCAGGGTGTGTCACAATATATCTACTACGTAGTTCGAAAGCGATGTTAAGTTTAGTTAGTTTCTCGGATTCGTGGTTGGTTACGGTTATGGAAGTCCCGGGTTCAAGTTCCGGTACGGAAATTTTCATAAATTGATTCTTCAATCGATTTATGAATTTCTGTTCGTAGGCAATGAATGATGTTTGTGATGTCTAAAATTCCTTCCCATCCATTCGATCCTATAAACGGGGTGTAGCAAGAATAATTAGCTAATCAATAGCTCTATTCGGCGTCCATATTCTCCACATTGGGAGCGGTCATGGTAAAAAAAGTTCGGAAGCTTTTGTTAAAAAAAATAATAGAATAAGTTTAAGTTCAGGACGAACAAACCTGGAGCAAATAAGCAGCGTCCAAGAGCTGTTGAATCTCGCGGCAGAATTCCGCTTCTTCTGGAGTGAATATCATTGACCCAGCGCCTGAACCTTGAGATGAAAATGCTGACAACGCATCTTCCCAGTAGTTTATGCTCGTTTCGAGAGCCTCCATGCCTGTAATCACATAAAAAAATCATTAGCACTTCTTACAATAATGTTTTCTAATTGAAATTAAAAGTACATTAAACTCTCGATTATCTGTGTGCGGATTATCCGTGCATGAATTCCAAACATATTTTACGTCATATTTTATAAAATGAAACTTTTGATAATTAGAAAAAGCAAAAACACTAAGATTACGTAATAGAACAGTTGGCTAAAAACTTTAATGAGTTACAGAAGTGAGAGATTTTTTGAAAAGTAACGGACTACTACAGGAAGCAGAGCTGTTATTAGCAAATGATCCTCATCTAAATAAAATCATATTGAAAATGGAGGGCAGCCTTGTGCTTGTAAAACTTTACTACCTAATGTTACATCTTTAATTCATCCTACGGATCTAGGATTTAAGGGTTATTTCATTGATGAAACAACATATCCACAGTGATCGTTATTAACACTTCATCGTGTAGTTTTTGTTTCATTTACGTAATTATTCTTCTTTTTGAATTAAAAATGAAACCTAATTCTTAAATAATTAGGAACTGCTAAAAGCTCAAATAATCACATCAATAAATGAGCACCGAAGGCATGTTAGAAACCGATGACACAGCAATTGCAATAGTCACAATATTAGTTAGCTGAGTTTAGACACGCCTCTGAAATTTTACTCAGCAGAAAAAAAATCCGACATGTGGATTTCGATCAAACGTTTTGAACATGTTGACCATTCAGCTATAATTTATTGCTCTAGCCGCAATTGATGAAAATTTAAATTCGCCACATTTTCGTATTGAATTCGTTAGTGACCAGACGATAAATTACAATTTATATTTCCTACCATTACAGATCAGATCATTTTACAATCATACAAATTTGTTATAGTAAGTAGAGAATGGACAAACTATCTTGAAATTAGTTGCTGTGTCAAACTTTGGCCCAGTAATCATGCATAACAATTCGACATCAATATCATTTAATTGCCTCATGACATTTCAAGCTCATATAGTTACGTTTGATTTCATAAATTTTACTTTTAAGGAAGTGGATTTATCATTTTATTCAGGTGATGGGATAAGAAAACGTATAGAATTATTATGAAAGAGCTATGTCTCATAAATTAATCCTATTCGATTTTACATATTTACAATCTATTCGAAGTGTTTATCAAATGATTGACGTTTATTTTATTCATCAAAAAATGCATAATATGTATTACAATGCGCACACAAACAATTATTGTACAGTCACATTACGCTGTGACAATATTCCGCGAAAGATATCACAAATATCTTTTATCCCAGACCCTCTTTGAATGGGGCCATTTAATGTCATGACTCGTGTAATATTGTACCTTGATTGTACCTAGTTGCGAGCTTGACTTGCAGTCAGTCTGTTGTACTCCCTCTTCCGCCCACGGCGAATTTAATGGAACCCGCGGGAGTCATTGAGCAGAGAAAATGTTGGCCCTGCACCAACAGACGCGAATTGGACAATTGCAGATCATTATTCATCTTCTCAGTGAAACAATTTCCACCAACAATACAAATTGATAAGGAATTGTATAGCCAGCCTAGTTAGAGTGCTTTTCAATTTCTTTTTTTGCGTTCCTTCGTTCTGAATGATTTCAGTAAACCTGCTCTGCCATTTTGAAAAACATGGAGGAGGTAGTAAAATCTATTTTTTCCAAATGACCTATTTAATAATTCCAGGTATTGCTGAATTATTAAATAGGGCATTTCAGAGTAAATTTAGTTTATTGGCTTTATTGATCCTTCAATTTTCAAATCACTGCATGCATCACAACTCACAATGTATGTATGATTTGTGAAATATCTGAAGACTCAAACATCTTATTATTCATTTGAGATATCGACTGAGGGTGGGTGCTTGATGGAATTTCAATACAAATTGAATTATTCAAATTTTGTATACTTCCATATAATAAATATTCTTTCGTCACTAACGACCCGGGTTTCACGAATGCTTGAAGATACCGTAATGCGACACCTGGGTTTTTAGTGACGAAATACATGGAAAACTTTATCAATATCGGATCACCTGTGACATCTATGTATACTTAAAGCAAACACAAAATATTTACGGACACGTTCCTATTTTTTATGTACGAAGTTAAACTCGGTGAGACACATATTTTAAGTGCACCTGGACTCATTATGTTGAAAAAACAATGCGAAATATCATATTTAAGAGTTAATTCCCAATTTTCCAGGTTTTTCCGCCACCATTTCAAAATAACCAGGTTTTTTGCAACACTAGTCGTAAATGGGTAACGTAGTTCCCTAAAAAACGATGTACTTATGTTAGGTGTTGTGATAAATGGTGTTCGGCCGGAACTATTAAAAAGTAAAACGATGAATCCGAGAACGCTAGATCAGTTTTTTACTGTATATAGTGTTCTAGGTTAGAGCCTTCGACACGTTTTTCAATTATTTCACACGCTTGCAGATTCGCCTCTGAGGGTCAGCCGGTTGCAAGGTGAGGAGTCATAAGGCGCTCGTATAATCTCGATGCAGGAAGGGAGTCATTCGCAATCTTAGTCAGAGATACGCACGATAGAGTCACCGAGAAATGTATTAAGTTGGTAAGTAATTGCAGATTAGTCACTGTAAAGTGATTAGCCGACGGATATGTGTCAATTGAATTTCTACTACTAACAGCGATGGTTGGTTTCAAATACGTATTTTAACAGATAACGGCGGTCAACACGTCTCATCAATTACTAAAGCGTATATCTGCAATATATTGCTCAACCACTGACTGCAATCTCCTGGTAATATCGCAAGGTTATTTATTTCAAAGGTAAACAATGATTCTAATTCTTACATTAAAAATAAATGGTACATGGGTTTTATTCCATTTTGCTTTTAAACTAAAAATGAATTTCCACAAAGTTACCGTCGAATCCATAGAACATATCGTATGGTGAGTTGCGTTATGAATCTTTGAAATGCACTCCTGTAAATTCTGATGGTTGCAGATACGAGATTAGACTAAGGGAATGTCGATATAATAGTGGCTTACATCAAGTGGCCGGGTCCGAATTTTTAAACCTAAAACCAATGTAAAATGATGTTTCCCTTCCAAAAAGTGGTCAATTTAGTTTTCTAATTTACATCATTTGGCCGAGATCAGCTTTGTCGTCCTAAATCGTCGAATTATGCTAAAAACGCGTCCTACGTCGTAAATCTTCGTGTGGAAAGCAATTGAAAGATGTTAAGCTGTATTTCACCAAAAACCTTTCCGTAGATGGTATTATTTATGGAAAATATAATTATTTTTTTAGAATTGGTTGAAACTCGTGTGCAAGGAGTCAGCCTGTGTAACATTAATTATGTAATTAGAAAGTTTGCAGGTGCTCGTAAGATATATTGACGCCACTGTTTACTGTCGAAATAATCCTTAAATTAATGATCATACCTAAGTTTAACAGCAGATATTATGTAGAAATATTATCGTTGGCGGCGGTTACGGACGTCTCGGGTTCAAGTCCCGATACAGACAGTGTCATAAATTGATTTTTCAAACGATTTCTGTTCATAGGCGTGTATGTTTGTGATGTCCAAAATTTCCTCCCACCTATCCGACCCTACCCATCTATCCCTACTCTCTTCAAAAAAGAGAGGTTGAGCATCTGAGTAACAAGCAGTTCTCGTAGAAAACTTCTGTTGAGATACCTCCATTAGGAGACCATATGCTTCACATTGGAGCGGACATGGTTTAAAAAATATATGGATAACAAAGCTAAAAAATCAATAGAGTAGTAAATAACGAATACTAACAGATTTTTTTAAAAACCACATCCGATCTCAATGTGGAGAATATGACCTCCTAATGGAAGTATCAAAACATCTACGAGAACTGTTTGTTACTCAGTTGCTCAAGCTCTCTTTTTCGATGAGAGTAGGGATAGATGAATTAGGTTAAGTCTGGAATATTAGTTAGCTAATCGCTGTCGCTACGTCCCGTTTTTAGGATCGGAAGGGATGGGTGGAAGGGATTTTAGACATCACATACACCTATGCCTTCGAACACAAATCGATTGAAAAATCAATTTATGAAAGCATCCGTACTAGGATTCGTGCCCGTGAGGTCCGTTACCGAAGCTATCGACGTTAACCACTGTCTCACGAAACCGGCCAAGTGTATTTATAAAAATAAAAAACCTTTGTTTGTACTGATTCCACATTTTTATACAGATCATACCGGTTTTGCTCATCGCAAACATTTTCAAACGGTGAAAAATAAATTCAGACAGGTATATTTCCTTTCATTAAATTTATTTTTTCAATGTGGAATGAGTACAAAAATAATGTGTTTTATATATATGAATATAATGCCTTTCCACGAACATTTGACAGGTAACACATTAAAAGTGAAAATTGCATATTTTATATACGGAATGAAAATCATTTGCGCGAAATGGTAGATCGAGTGTTTGCGGTCCATTATCAAAATATTGTGACTCATATTAAATTCTTATTTTATTGCTGTTAACGAATCCTCGAAAAATAGATTGTATTGAAACAAGTTTAATGACTAATTCTGAATCATGACTGTGATAAAATGAGTCATCGGTGCCCTTCGCCGGTCGGTGTTCGTATCCCCACCGTGGACTAGTGATAGTTACCCAAATATCTGTACAGTGAACCCAGCGTTTCTAAATAAGTGTATGTATTGTAATATTGTATACATGGAATAATGCATAGCGGTGGGACTATAAACTACTTTTTTTTTTTTTAAATGACATTTAATTTGATCTTCGGAAGTATGATTTGGTATCACAGTAAATTGTTGCAGTCTTTGGTCACAATCGTATTTGAAAGGCAGGCGGAAAGAAAGATTACTTTTAAGGTGTTAACTGTCAATTCTTGGCGGAAAGACATTATATTTTAAAAAATAAAACACAATTCGTTTGTACTACTTCCACATATTTATAATGATCAGGACCGGTTTCGCTCATCACGAGCATTATCAACTGATAAAAATACAAACATAACAGGCGTATTTATATAAAATTGAGTGAAAAAATGAAGGTATATATAAAACTGATGGTTCATGAACTGAGACAAGAAAATATTGATTAACAAACAAATTATACATAAATCAAATGAAATAGTCTACAATAAAAATGTTATGGACCTCTTGCAAATCATTAAATACTAATCTACAATCACAAATATAGCTACATTAAAAGTCCATTTAGCTGAACAAAATTATTAATGACGATACTAATAATATAAAATGATGACTCAGGGAAATTATAAGTAAAAATTAATGAACCATTTAAAAATAATCAAATATTAAGTATGTAATTAATATGAATAATAAACAGCCATCTTAAGTGGAGAAAGCAGAGCAGCTATGAGTATCCAATAAATTTTAATATCTGAAAAACAAAAATTACACAGACAGAATCAATTTTTAAAAGTTAAAAATAAAAGTTAATAATAACCTTACAGGTATAATACAAATTAATGAATCGGATATATCAAAGGAGAAGATGCAAAGACGGTTTTCTCATTCAATAAATTTGAATTGGGCAAAAATTTATATCTATTTATTTCTAAAATATCTTGTTTATCTAATTTTAAAGATTTGTTAAGTGCAGGATTTTGAAATTTTGTGTTATGTCAAAAAAAAAAAAAAAAATGGACATAAAGATCGTTGTCCGTCCATGTCGCAAAATGAGTAAATGATGCCATCTTGTCGGAAATTTTGTAAGTAAAAAAATTCTAAATCTGAGATTAGAAAGAAAAGACCGAAATCATTGTAAGAGTATTGTCACATTCGACAAAGGAAAGTCGTTTTCTGTGGACATTGATCCATTCTACAAGGACATGCAAATTAATTAGATCACAGGCATGCAGTACCACTTTTGCAATGAAGCTATACAGTTTTTCCACTTTATCTCAAAAATGAGTCAATGTGACAATGATCTATCTTTCACCCTACCCTTCAATTGAAAAGACATTCCATGTAAGAAACTCCCAGTGCACAAATCTATAATATAAAACGAGAAGAGAACTGTATCCAACAATTTTTATTTACACAACATGGCAATTATCTGATCAGTTAACAGTTGAAACCGGACCTGTTGCTTAAATAATAAAGATATAATAATTATGTCTGCATACTTTTCGCAGTTAGTAACGTCTTTGGCTAAGTTTACGGATGTCTCTGTTCAATTCCAGGTGCGGACTGTCTTCATAAATTCGATTTATATTCGTAATCTGAGCGCTTGTGATGCATAAAATTCCCTTCCGATCCTCACGGGGCGTAGTGAGAGCGATTAGCTAACCACTAGTCCTGTCCTAGCCCTAACCTTCTATCGCTACTCTTTTCGAAAGAGAGGTTGCGCAACTCTTCTTTCGTCATAATATGCTCCACAGCGGAGCGGACATGGAAAAAAATTTGATCTTATTATAAAACTTACTTGCTTTAATTATGTCGGTAAATATGGTTTACAATATACTAGTTTTTATCTACCCGAAAATTTAATGGATGCCGCTAATAACAATACAGTCATATAGGAAATTTAATTACTAATAAGAAAATGCTAGATTATACATAGGAGATTTATGCGAAATACGAGCATAATATCAGTATGAATAAGTATAATAATATGTCAAATGGAACTTGTTAAAACAAACCATAGAGCAAATCTGAAATATGGCCGGCGGATCTTCGCAAGAATATTTGGTATTTCGTATAATTTATTGGTTTCCTTGACTTCAGTTTTCGTTGCCAAGTTTCTATCTACGATTTAAGCCATTTCCATTAAGTGATATGTCTATCCACGATTAAAATTTTAAGCCATTTAGAATGTTTTAAAGCATATTTACCATTATTTCTTATCAGTGATTGTATTGTTGTTACAATTATTATCTCAAAACGTGTTGTTAGTAACGCAGTTATTGATCGTGATGGTTGGGCACCTTCATGATTATTATTTGAACTTGACTTTCTTTCAAGTCGACCTTCTGATGTTAACTCAACACCCACTCCACACTCCACTGACATTTCCATTCTATTCTTTGCCGGTAAAGGTTTATGATTTCAATTTTGATTCTCTTTTTACGCAGTGGCGTGCGAACAATGCGTATAATTTTCAACCAACAACAAAAAAATGTTTCCTTATTATCAAGTGATGAAAGTATTTAAATATAAAAATACCTTGGCTATATTTTGTACAACTTTGTATAACTATTATTAGTTTTGTAAAGTATACACTATACACAATAGATTATATCAATAAAATACAAATTTTATTTTTGTAAAGAAACATCCGTCTTCTTCTTCACTTACAAATTAATAATCCATTCAATGCAACTAGAAACAATAGAAATCTCAATTTACACGCAGTTGTTGATGGACAAATCTAAAGTGTTCAAGGAATACTTACATAATAGATGCGGACAATACAATTTTTCGATTTCGTCATCACTTCTACTTTCGAATTATACATACTTTTAAAGAGGTTATATTATTAGTAATAGACTCATTCAGTGGTCATTATTTTTTTTTACCATTTCCGTTTCGAATGTGGAGCTTGTGTAATTACTCTGGAGCATCGCAATAGTTTAAGGAGATCACTGAAATCAAGGATATAAGGATAGTTGTAAGGAATGAATGAAAATATCACATGCGCAACCGAGCCGGAAGAAAGTCCAAGAGCATTTAATCGGCTTTAATTTATATTTGGGCATTAGTATTTATTAACGGGGTAATAAATAATTGTACTTTGTGTAAGATAGTATTCACTTGAACTTATATTTCTTATAGTATTGAACTTATAGTGAACTTTCATTTCGATAGTTTTCACTATGGATTAGATGGTATTACAAACTTTGATTTTAATAGTTTCCACTTAGTCACGGATTCTTTTAATAAAGTGAGTTAAGTTGTAGTAGATTATGTTAGGGTTGGTCTGGTTTGGCTTGTGTAATATATTTTAATGCGGGAATAGGCGCCCTAATATAGGATAGAGTTGTAACAAGTATTTTCATTTCATTACAGCTTCGTGAAACTATCGATTTCAAAGTATGAGTATTTATATTGAGTGAAAACTATTTTATCTATGTGGAAATATTTTTTCGTAAGTGTAATATATTTCTTGAATGTTAAAATATATTTTATTATGTGGGATCACCTTAATTTCAGTGAAAGAATTTGTTTTTTGTGGAATGTATTTGTTATAAGTGAAAACTATTTTTAAAAAGTGAATATGATCTAAACAAAAGTGCATTTAATTGTAAGCCTTTATTAACCAACTTTGTAAGGGAAATAATAAATAATAATACATAATAAATTAGCTTATTATAGCCCTTATTTTGGTGCTAATATAGACCAACAATTAATGTAATGTTAAAAATTGAAAATAGCACAGTTGACCTAGAAATGGTAGCCAGAATGACATGCACAAATTTCACGTCGCTACAGTCAAGTTCTTGTGACAGACAGACAGACAGATTTATACATGTATATTCTGTTATATATTTATAAGGTATATGAAGCAGTATTCCGATTAAGAACACTCATTAGTGATATTATTTACGATCGAACCGTTTATCTGCACCCTAAATTTAAAATTACATAATAAAAATATGAAAGTTTGGGGTTAATAAATCGTTTTTTTATAGACGAAATTTCGTGCGTTTGTTTTTTATTGGGTGCCGTCGACGCAGCAATCGCCTTCAACATTTCCAATCGCTTGTCAGACTGCGAAATGTCAATATAAACTGGACCAGCAAATTATTATCATAATAATATATAGAACGTATCCTCGGATATTGTTGAGAAAATACGCACGCCATTGCGCGTGAGGCTGCTGGTCTGTGTAACAATGTGGCTGTAAATTATTATGTAAACCTGAACTCAATATTGTAGTCTATAAACACAAATAGTGTTAATTTATTTCGTTGTGTTCAGACATTTTAAGCAACAATGCCTTCCATAGGAGGCGAGCATGGATTATTGTATTTCAAAAATGTCAGAGACTTACTCATTGTATCACGTGACTGCCCGGTGAAGCACGCTAGTTATGGTATCAACAAATATAGGTGTTCTGCTTTTTTCTAATCCTTACATTTCTTATACATCTCTTATATCGTCGTTGTTTTGGAAGAAGACACTGACTGAAAAATACTAGTTTTGAGTAATTGGACTTTGAAGTTTTTCACTTTGTTCGTTTGTACAAAACTGTTTTGAACTTAAAGTATAATTTATAAAAATAATATATGTTTGTTATGATTCCATACGATAGAGTTTGAAATAAGGAACATTTTGGTATAACTGACTCAATATGTCGTTTTTTCGATTTAGTGTTTTTTCCAGAACAACGACGATATTACTTATTCAAGATGTTTTTTGAAGTTGCCAAGGCGCCATATATTTACGATAATTTTAATAAAGACGCACGGTTTTTTTCGATATACGCGAAGAATTTTCACTGATAAAAGCCACATTTAATTAATAATTTGTATTCAAATTTTAATTAATAAATTGCCAATAGTGGTAAGTTAAATGATAAGACACATTATTATCTATCTCAAATTCAGTTGATTTAATATAATTAAAATATCAAAGAACACACTATACCTAGATTGGCTATCAAAAGTTCACGATTAAAACACTTTTGAAACGAAAAGTAAAAGTTAATACACCCATACATATACAAATAATTTCTAGAGTTAAAAAAATACTAGATTCTTTCTATACTGTCGTCGTACTTTTGTTCCTAAAAGCAGGGCCCGGTGAAAAGTTGGCAAGCCTAGAGAAAGTCAATTAAGAATGAATTAAAAAATAATTTTGTCTGCATTTTTGCTACATCATAATCCGGCCTATATTACGCAGTGCACCAGCGGCAAGCCGCACACGCTAAGAAATATTCTCCTTCGACATTTAAATTATGTATGTGATCACCACAACATAAGTTATAGCGAAAAGCCGTATAAAGAGAGGTATGGGTGTATTTTCATTAACTTGTTAATTTTTAAGTACGAGCTAAACCGACAAACTAAAAAGGGAAAAGCGTAACTGAACGGATATATTTTTTTTACCGAACTGGAACGAAAAAAAACGGTTCAGGTCCGTGATTTTTAGATACTGATGTTTTTAAAAAGAAAGTGGATTCTTCGTATATTTATTAATTTTCTGGTAGCCAATAAGTCTCTAACAAATTATTATTACGAAATAAATATAAGTAGCTTGATTGATAAAAGTATAGGGAAATAGTAAAAAAGTCAAACGATTTTTTAGGGTAGGTATTTTTCATGGGTCGATTTAGCTTCAACTTATTGCCAACAGATGGCAAACGCGTCCAATAACGTTGCCTAAAAAAACGCGGGTAACTTGTCGACGAATGGCGCGCTCAGCCGTCTTCTCCCGCCCTTCACCATTCTTGTTATATTGGCCGTTGAGGCTGCACGTCATCATCCTTGTCCCTCGTTCCAAATTCAAACCGAGTGAAACGGTTGATCAGTGTGTTATTTTTTATTTTATTTGATTCCTTTCATGCAAAGATCATCTTTGCCACTGTGGAAAATCGCCTAAGAGCATTCTAGTGTTTTGTGTTTGAAAAAAAAATTGTGCCGTGTAAAATATTACCTGGATATTTGGATTTGTTTGCCCTTGAATCCTTGCGCGATTCATGAGAAAAGGTTAAAAAAGGTAAGGTACCAATATCAATGAAAAAGAAAGATGATTAAGCTATGCAAAGATACATTACATTCATTGTCTATGCATTTATTAGCCCTAAATTTAATTTTAAAAAAACATCGATTTTTGAAATAGAAACTTTATAAATAAAAGTACATTATTACATTTATATCTACAATGAACTTTCTACCTACACTGAATCAATATGTTTTATACAAGGTAGGTTTACTAATATTAAAACAATTTAATGAAAAAGGTGGGGGATGTCTACATGTTATCACACTGGAAGGATTAAGGTCACCAGTAGTGTCATACAGTAAAAACGAAAAATTATCTTAAAATTTAAAGCTATTTTTGCATCAAAGTGATTATAATAAATAAAATAAGGTATCGTGTGACAGAGCATAACATAAATACTATCTTCAACATTTCTTCTGAAAGAACCTGATAAGACAGTGGTTTGTTTAATTCTTTTTAATCTGAATAAAAACTGGTATAAAACATGACACCTTGGATACGCTATATGAAAATTCTACAAATGAAAATTGCATCATTTAAAAATCTTTTCAGACCGGTATACGACTGACACACATCTACGCATTATACTATAGGCATTAACATATATATTTACGTTAAATATTTTACATAAATATCAAGTCAACAGGTTATGTAAGTCTGCATTTATAGATTTTTTTAAAATAAAATTAATTCAACAGATATTCAGAAAACTTGAAGAAAACATTATTGGATACCCAGTTAATTGCGTTGTCGATTAAGTATAATCTAATAATTACTTCAGTAATGTGAAAAATAAATTTCGATTTCTGAATTTTAATTTCGACTACTGGTGACAATTATTATAATAACGTATAAAATAGCAAAGTGTTTAGTTTTACAAGAATAGTCAAACATTTTTGATTTCTTTTTCTGGCGATTGCGTGATTTCGAAATAGTTAATCAATCAACTTTATTTGACAATTATTGTCTTGCAACTAAATACGTTGATATTTTTATGAATTTCTTAAAAAAGTATACTCAATACCCTTTCAAATAACGAAGTCAATGAGGTAGCATTGTATTCAATTTGTTTAGGTTGTATTAACTTTTCTTATCTATACTTTAAAGATTTACAATATAAAGTTGAATAGGTATTCTCAACTTATACCTAATTAATGTGTTGAATTTTTAAAATCTTCAGTTCATTTTATCAGCTATTGCAAAGATAAGTGATGTAACATGAATACCAAGAAACAGTGATGTGTGTACTTTCAACAACTTACTAACAGATTACGCCAACCTGTTCTCGAATCTGTGATCGATCGAGGAACGTGTGCTTTGTAATAAATAATTCATATTAATTTTGAAAGCATTCTTCAAAACTAAATTATAACGGAATAGTGATAAGTAGTTATATATTCCGGAATTGGACAAACTTATAAATCATTTATTCAGTCAAGATATAAAACTTTTATGTTCATAATAATAATAACATTGATAACAAAAGTCATTGAGAATTTATGTGACTCGTTTTTATTTGCGTTTATATTCAATTGCTGTTATTACTTTGATACATCGGGAAGTTGTTATGATAAAAATATGGCTATCAATAGAAATTTATTTTACAATACACATAATATTTATATTATCAATCCATAAATTGCGGTTTCGAATAAGTGGCATTGCGGAGCTGTCTATAAACGTTTTTTTCTCGAGATGATTCGTAACTCATTATTCATCGTTAGTCACAGTATGGTGAAAAAATAATATGGCGCGAAAATTACTTCATAACGAGGTAGTATCGTTTGGTGCATCTTATATCTTATAATCTTTTGGTGATCGGTAAAATGTTTGTGAAATAAATTATTTGAATTTAGAACAAATTTAAAATAAATGTGAAATGTATATTTTTTAAAGACATTATTTTGTAATAGATTATTACATTATAAAAATATGTTGAATTATTTTTTTAAATGAGTAAATTAAGATATTGTACATTTTATTCAAAACATTTACATATCGTCTTAAAATATTTTAATGTACGGCCAGGATATAGTGAGATTAGTTACTGTAATGTATGTTTTTTTTAATCGTCCAGTATCGAATGAATCGAATCAAGATTAAAATCTTGAAGTCTGTTAAAAAGCAAATTTATTCGTGCGACGAATGTCAAGAAAGGGATTTACCTGCCTACTTTTCTTTTTTAAAACATGGCGGACGTATTTTCTTTTCTGCTTCATTATCAAATTGATATCAGTGAGTCGGCCAGGTGGAACTGTGCCGGGCCGTTTTGATGAATAATGGATAACAATTTGGTGGAGTAGGTAGACGACACGCAATAATTTTGAGTGTTTAAAACAAAGTCGAATAAAACCTGGAGAGTTTTTTCTCCTTTCTGTCTGAACTTTTCGAACCGGAAAACACGACTTTTTCAGACAGGTACGCCATGGGATGGAGATAAAATGCTAATGATATTAATGACAAACGGAAACGAAGTGGCTTCGGTGGTTCCGGACTCGCAAACAGTAACTCCGGAACATTTTTAACACCGCCAACGAGTTATATTAACTAAACCAAACTAGAACTCGAATCATGTAAATCAGTATTTATTGAACAAAAAAGATGCAATACTTCTAATGGCAACACTCTCATATTTCGTCTTTCTTAATTCAAAATTAATATGTGACTAAATTATGACGTAAGACGTCGTAAGATAACGTTTTTACTGCGAAGTAAATACAATATTGACATATTTTCGATATAATAAATTGAGGGGTATAGAGAATAATAACTCAGTTTAGGACATTTCACGCAAAATTAAATATACGACTGTTTTATTCATCAAACTGTTCGATATTCTGATCGAAAGCTTTTGGTTAAATTAAATTATAGCGTTCATTTTCTTAAGGCCATTGTGTGACCTTTTTGACGATATAAAATATTTTTTGATGTTTCACATCTATTGGAATTTATTTTTTTGTCCTGAATACCATACCATTCATTCCATTTACATTTATTTATTCAATACCATGTACAAATAAGTAACTTTTTATAAAGATAATTTAACTCGTGGATAGATTTCGCAGTCGGTTCAAAATTACCCGAAAGGGCATATCAATGTCCACATTTTCGTGCTTCAATAATATTCCCTCTGGCTAAAAATAGCACGGCCTCTATCAGTAGTCATTATAATATTTTCACGCAAACTTTATATATATATATCCATTAATACTTTATACCGAAGGACAGTGCTATTTTAAACTACACGTATATTTAATTCATTCTTTCCCGCTATTTCATTGAATTCATTTCAAAATAAATGTTAAAATATTTTATACACCATACAGAAGAAAGTGATTCCATTCTCGTGTACTCCCAACAGTAAAAGTATTGCGTATTTTTAATGGCTTTAAAATATAATGTTCATTCCACAGTGTAAATTCTGACAGGTGATTCAGAGCATAACACATAATGGCGGTGCGAATCAACCAGAAGTCAATTCTCGCCATCATGAGAATAAAGTGTTTGTTATAAACAACGACAATAAAACTTTTGTCATACAGCACTGGCTGAATGAATAAATCATTCCATTAAAAACACAACCAACTGTCAATTTAAATAATTCACAGCAGTGAATATAATTGCAAATGGGGTAGCAAAAATTTCGAATGATCTCTGAATAAATTCCGAATTTGAAATGTATTTATTTGTCAATACTATTGGGCTAACTAGAAATGTGCACACAAATAAATAAAAAAAATATTCTTCGATTCTTCGCTTTCGCTTGTAAAATTCAAATTTTACAGTCCATAAAGCTTCACAGTTTGATTTTGCTCAAGGATAAAATTTTATCATATTAATAGATTTACATCAATGTTGACATTAATTGACATTCGTATTCGAAATTTAAAATTAAAAGTTGGCTAGGTTCATAAATTCTTTACCGAAATTTAAATTTAGTAATCATTATTTTAAAAACAGAAAGCAATTTAACATATTGTTAGAAAGATATTTAAATTTTTGCCGAGTCAGTGCGAAAAAATAATGTTTTACAGATGGTATCGGGACATTTTTAAATCCAGCACCATCATCTGAGGGTGCTTAATTCAACTTTTAATCAGTGAAGGACATCAATATTTTCTTGAAGGGTGAATAAAAAAGATCAGATTTCGCGACAGTGAAGGTATTAATGAGACAAAACAATAAATTATTATTTGACAAAGATTTGCATTTAAAATCATCCAACAGTTTTCTTATAAATACATGCCAGTGTATAAAATCCGAAGCTTTTCACTTACCATTAATACGTATTCAAATTATACTTAAATTATTTAAAGAAAAGTCATACCATAAAGCTTTAAATACAAAGATAATCTTTAAGTAGAACCTAAAATAAAATCTACGCGTATATCTCTGATATAATTCAAGCTCTTCTGCTTATGCTTACATTGTGGAAAGATATATTTGTTTTGTTTATTATATTACTAATCTGCAAAGGAGTTTCTATTCGCTTTGTAAGGAGTGAATTCGGAGTTGTATAGAATCATTTACGGTTAAACAATCACACCTGTCTTTTAGCTTTGATCAACGAGGTGTGACTAACGACAAACAAGTTGCTTCATCCGAACATTTTCTACATGTACCAACCTTTTGACAATGCGGACTTTCTTGCATCAAACCGACCGTAAAAATGTATTATTACCCATCGATTAAAATAAATATTTATGCAGGCACTTTCTTTTAATACAAAAAATTCAATCGATAATTATAAATTGCATAGTCGGCGTCCGTGGGGCAGTTGGTAGCGTCTTTGGCTACGGCTACGGATGTCTCGGGTTCAATTCCCGGTGCTGACAGTTTTCATAAATTGATATTTCAATCGATTTATGGATTTCTGTTCGTAGTCTGAGTGTTTGTGTTGTCTAAAACTCCCTCACCCACCCATCTGATCCTCACGGGGCGTAGCGAGAGCGATTAACTGACCACTAGTCCTGTCCTAGCACCATCCTTCTATCCCTACACTCTTCGATAAATAGAGGCTGAACAACTGAGTAACAAACAGTTTTCATATAAAAAATCTGTTGAGATACCTCCATTAGGGGACCATATTATGCTCCACGTTGGGACCGGACATAAAAAAAAATTAAAAATTTCATACAACTATTTTTTTATTTAATGTTACTTATTTGATACTTACGACGACCCTTTCAAACCATTCCTAGTATATATTAAGTTGTTATATTGTTTCACTGTTTTTATTATGATATTTGAATTGTTGTAGACACGATTTAAGTCTTTTAATAATAAAATCCCACGTAAAAATCAATAATGCATGAAACAAAGTAGGAAATCAATACATTAAAATTATACAACTCCGACAGAGATAATAAATCAGTGCGAGTAATCTATGAATCTTATATCTAATACAACACCAAGGTGATTTAACTTGCTACAAAGTAAACTGCCGTCATATGTGAAAATGCCTTCAATAGCCATTGAAATATTCTAAGAAACACAAAATAGAATAGCGATTTTGACATAAGATCATTCACGAATCATGACGATACCGTAAACGAAATCAATCAATAACAATTTGTTCCAAAATACTAAGATCGAAGTCATAGTTTATGTTTCACTTCTCAGAACGTACCTTTCTCCGTTTTTTTAAACTTAGAACGACAGTGCAACTATCAGATATTTTTGTTTAACTTTTAACTGCAATATTTTTACTGATCTGGAAATTTAGAAACATGATAGCGAATAGCTTGGCAATTAGTTCTGGAAGACTGATCATTTGTAATAATTTATAATGCGTTGATTATGGGGATGGCATTATCAAGGATATGACATGATTACATAATTATTGTTATTATAAAGTTAGTTTGTTTTATCATAGAACAAGTACTTACTTATTATTAGTACTAGTAAAATTTGTATCTCTTCTGTCAGCGACAACTCATTTTTATAAACTAGACATGTCGCGCAGAATTACGACAGATTTAGAACAGTTTAATTCGTTTAACTAGAGATTTTATGTTGTGGAATATGTTATACATAATCCTAATGATTCATTTAGATACCTAGCACTTATTATGAATAATGCATTAACCTCGCTGGATTTCCCTTATCTCCATGTATTACACATTTATTGTGGCGAATGCATAATTCAAGTGATTTAAGGAAACTCCTCATCAACCGTAGTGTGGGAAGTGTGAATGGAGAAGCGTCATCTGTGGTTTACTTTGATATGCATGTAACAGCCGATTCATTTAAATTATCTTTGAAAGTGATGGCAATTTTGATGATAATTAATCAATTACAAAATTAAATACGAATACCACAATACTTGCGTACAACGCCATTGCTGAGTTGGTCCATTAATTATAGCCGTGAGTACGTCGCGAAGTATGCGTTATAAATTTATTTCTTTATTAATGTTTCCAAATTATTTCATCGCGGCTGCAAGACTTTATTATTGTTGACAATTTTTTAAACGAAGTTTTTAGCACAACTCGAATCAAAACGCATCGCATTGCAATTTTGTACAATATGTATGATTTTTTAAAAATATTATTTACCATCGATATGGCAGTGGATTTAAAAAAGGTATACAAAAAAAATATCAACCCAAATTATTGTCTAAAATATTTTTGTACATATAAACCGCGGAAATAATAATTGCCGTTTGGCTTTGAGAATGTTCAATATGGCGTGAAATAGAAATAGCTATCAACAAATTCCTATGATTCATGAACAAAAAAAACGCTTCGATATTTTTATAATGTAGTTATATCAAGTAAATGTCAATTCAATCAATTTGTTGAATGTTTAAAATGTTGAGGGCTATCATCCGGTTCGCTATTTAGTTTTAGATGATTGGACCAGTTCGGGATTTTCTTTGCGGGGGCAAAACATTGGATATGCGGTTAGCGCTTTGCGTAGGGGTAATCCTTATTGACCGGCAATTCTATCGCTAATAGGCCAAACAATGAGAGGGAAAGTAGTGTCTTTTCTTCGCATAGTTAGGGTGAGAGGACGCCGGGTGAATACACCGCGTGCCGCTTGGGAATGGGCGAATTAAAATTCCGTGCACGGGCGGCGTGTAGACCGAGTTACCGCCGGTGAAAGAAGCCTCCGCGGATCAATACCGTCGCGGGCGCCCTCGAGACTGGGTTAACTCGGCGAGCCGGGCGGCCCGTGCCCCGACTGCGGCTCTGTTGCGTCACGCGAATTGCACAGCCGCCTTCCCTGTCTGGTCTCTTCATCCTTCCGTGCAATGGGCAAAGCCATAAAACGTCCTCGCTTGTGCAGCGGCCGGAGGAAATTGCCGATTATGATTTTCGAAAACGTTTGTCTTCGAAGTTCTGTCATCTTAACCACTTCCGTAGACATTTGTTTTTGATATCGAGTCACCAAAATATTTTCATTATTCTATTTCATGCTTATTATTTTTTTGAGCGCATATAAATAGCAAAATTACTATAACGGAGAACAATTCACCCTAGAGAAGTGAAGTGAGCCAAGTGATAAAATGGTGAAACTTCTTTATTGAAAGTTTTCGTTATATAATCTTTTTACAATAAATTTACATTTAATTTAATTTAACAGAATAAAATACTTTTGCAGCCTGTATTTACTTAGCTCACTTCACTTGTAGGACATATATCAGAACACACATAGCTCATTTTTATCGGAAATATCAATTGGCTCACTTCACTTGTCATTGGCTCAATTATTGACGTGTAACAACATCGGATACCATTCTTAGCTCAAACACTAGTGACAAAAACTCCACTTATCGATCAATAGGGCCCGGAATCAAGTCAAAATAAACAAAATACTTTTTTCTTCAATTGAATTTTTACAATATAGGAAATCAATATTTGGGATGTCTTTTCTCCGCGAGTTGATTTCGTGTAATTTAAAAATATTTGGCGCATTGGCGATCCGCTGCTATGCCAAATATTGTAAGTAAAGAATCTATAAGCTATCTATAATTAACTATTCTAACAATTTAAATGTTTCATGCACTAATTTACATTATGCAGGTTAAATTGTTAATAATATACTATTAGGAATGAAACATGCATTTCTCGACTATCGCTAAAATGTATGGCTTTTGCCAGAACAAGTCTACCAAATAAAAGCGCGAATAATAGAGATGGGTTGCAGTTCTCAGTAAAACTCCCAGACGAGGGTGTGGAATGTCGTGAACAACGGTCAGTGAAATCGCTTCTAAAAAAACAACAAAAGATTAAGACGAGATGGCAAGGCCCTCTCTTATCTGATTTCTGAGGCGAGGGAAGTATGTACTCAATGTTTTCATACGTCTAAGGAAACACTCGGAGGGTCGGGAGACGTAATGCATTTCAGTAATTTATATTCATATAAAAAACCGTCAATTCATTCCATACGATAGCTACTCATACGATGTCTTGTTTTGATGGAAAGCATATCAGACAGTGATAAATTGATACACGCGCATGTACAAAAAATGTTGCCACACGTCAAAACGGTAAGAAAAAAACGTTCCATAAAATAAAGTTCATCTATCAAATTTTGTCACTTGCAGTATGTAATTCAAATTTCGAACTGACAGTCTTTTATAAATTTATTCACAGGTGGCAACATAAAATATTTTTGACGTTTACGGTTTTTATCCAAATAATAATGAAGATAATTTGATGTAATTGAAAGTTTGGCTTATTTTAGTTTCAACTAGTAATGGTAATAGTACCTCTAATCTATGATCTAACCCAACTGTACTAGACTACCACTTTTAAAATTTGGTTAAATATTGGAAACGCAAAACACTCACAAGGAGAAAACAATATCGATTATATTACTCACTTATTTATGCATAGTATTCGTTATAGATTTATTCATGTATTGTATAACGTTGTTTAATCAATAAAAATGCTCCATTTTCATCTCCGATGCGTGTTCGGTCGAGCTTTTTTATCTACTTTATTTACGACTAGCAATAATTGTGTCGCTCTCTAGTTTGGAACGAAACAATATTGCGTGCATGTTGGAATGCGTGCAGACAAAACAATAATAAACGAATTGTTATAAAAAAAAATATTCGTATTTTTCTATACGTCCGTGATAAATACAGTTAGCGACTTTTTTATTGCCACAGCTACAAATTTCATTCTCACGCTGACTGTACGATAATCTGAATTATTATTAAGTGCTGTGCACACGGTATTAGAAAGCATTATTCCCAAAGGCGTCTGTGAAGTTACATATTACACAATATCGAAACACGTAACTCTACTCTCAGTGCATTGCATATTTCACTACATACTTGTAATAATGCTTTAGCACTTGATTATCGTTATTACTTTGCAACGATAGTCTACTTGGAGCTGCGTTTACTGTAATACGTATATTCGCTAATTTCACCTATTAAAGGGCAGTGGATTTGTTACGTATATATTAAACACAGAATATTTTTTGCAGTAATTAATTTCACTTTTATCCTTATAAATGCTCCTAAAAATGTTCTGTTAACGGTACCTTGAATGAAGACAGCCTACGTGGGTTTTTTGTGATTAATAAAAATTCACTTTCAATCATATTTTAAACTGTGCATTGGTTGGCCTAACCGTTTAATTATTATAATAAATATCAACTCGTTTGTTATACACAGAAACTGGCAATTATAAGGACAGGTTTCATCGTACATTCTACGTAATATTTTATTCTCAAAAAGTACCTACTTATAAAATTACATTGTAAATAAATACAAAAATCATTAATTGAAGGTAATTTTATAAAGCTTCATATAAAAATGTTATATACTGAACAACGAGAATATAATTGGTTATCTGCCAAAAAAAAAATCGATAGTTCGGTAACATTTTAGTAAGAAAACACGCTCAAAAAAAGTAGTTTTATTTAGCCAAACATATTGAAGGCGAAAATATTATTAGATAACTAATACCAATATATTATTTAACGGCTGAAATTCGTTCACTGACCCATGGCGAGAGAGAATCGCGCTATAAGAATGTCCATGTGATAGATCAGCAAAGATGCTGTTGTGCGACCTCTGGACTGGAATTGGCAGTACTTATAAGGCAACAATCACAGAACAAGGTTCTGGATTGTACGGTCACAATTGACAGCAATCCTGAGTCACATTGTATGCTTACGTACTCACCGAAATTGGCGAAGCGTCAGCGTGACGTCATGTCTCCCGCGGCTTTTTAGCCATAGATGCCTCCTCTCGGAGTTCTCGGATGCGAGAGAGTGCTATGTATCGCAGCCTCATGAATAACGAATGCGAAAGTGTCTCCCTCTTTACGTTGGTCTGCGAGCTTTTGAAGTGATTCAACGATATATGAGATACGTATGATTATCACAAAATAAATTAATTTGGATCCGTATATTTTTTTGAAAAAAGAACACTAACAAAATAATTTGACAATCAATCACAACTTAATAAATTGGTACTTGTCTGTTTAACCGTCCGAGTTTGGGTACTAATTAAGGAATTATACAACGATTGCTTTGTAAACCAAACATCTTTGATGACATTTTATACAGGGTACCCTCTATAATGTATTTTTCTTACATTATCAAACGTAGGAAAGTTTTCCTTGTCAGTCTGAATAGCAGGTCATAGATATGTCTTATTGAATCGTATTTTTACACAGCCTCCAAAGGCATGAAAGCACACTGCATGAGTAATGACAGAAGACTGTCAAGAACACACACATCTCGGCAATATCAGTTTTACCAAAATTTCCAACGAATTGTTTTTATATAATTATACATTTAATTAATACATACAGATAAATAAATTTCAATAAAAATTACTCTACTTCAAATCAGAATGATATAATTTCTACACATAGGTACATAGTGTATATGTGCGATAAAAGTATTATATTCAAATGGATTAAGCTAAAAACCGAAACTTCTAACGAGCCATACAAATTCAAACTCACACAAATGCCTACTTATGTTATTGTTTTATGACGTATCTTCCTTCTACAGCCACTCCATGCCACAACATAAGGGTGTTTGTTTGACAGAACTCGTTAATTAAATTGATACAGTTTGCCAATACGTTTTCAATTTTTAAAACAGCTTTTATTAACATAATTTGTAAATATTTACTCAACTTAATAAACCATTTTAAAAATATATCTGCTAAACAACATACAATAATTTATGGACTAGGTAATTACTAATGTATATTTTAAACAGTACGCAGTTAATGAAAATAAGTTGTATGAATTAATCACTCCATAAAATAACAATTATGATAAAATATGCAATTGCTTCAGTAAGGTATTTTAGCCCGCTATGGCTATCAGAAATAAAATATTTTTTTTTATGGAGATGTGTAAATTTGGATCAAAACATTTAAGTTCATTCATTTTTGCAAAACTTCAAATACAATACATATAATTTTACTTAATCCTGACAATGAATTGTAATATAACATTGTTCCTAAATAGGAATCAAATAAGAATATCTTTTACGAAACGTAATGCGCAAACAAACAGACAATAGCAACATAGCTTTAATGCGACTGTCCTAACATAGCTTGTTTTGGTTTAATTTACATCACAAAAACGGCTATATTTTATTCTCATGTCACTTGTGTCCTCCTATACGCACACAATAAAAAAATGAAACACAAAGTGCTCGACTCCATTTAAGAATATGAAATTCGAGCCACGTAGATATAAAAGATGAAACACGATTTCAAAAGACTGATCTAAAAACAAAAGTCGTTTCTATTATGAATAAATAAATCAGGCTTCAAAATGTAAAGCAATTTACGTAAGGCTTACACAAAAGCCCAGCGCAGTGAATAAAAATTGTGATTTATCTATTATTGATACACAAAGGTATATTATGGCGTTTTTTAAGGCTGTCAACTTTGTAATTTATGATTCACTTCCTATACGAAGAGGCTATATGAAAATTATATTGAAAGACGTATCCATTATTGAAGTACCAATACTATAATTATTTAAGTATGTATGCTTATCATCTGTCATTTTTGTATATCACTTACTGGAGATGACTTGTTTTGTTGATCATAGAAATTGCACAAAAAAGGACTCAACTGGGGATACGTTATATATTTATTTTCTACTAAATCAGTGATATAAAACAAACGCAAAAGCGCCTAAAAATTGTATAAAAATTAAATTAAATGACAAATATTCATTGATATTATTAAAAAGTAACATTTATTTGATAAACTAAGAATTTTGAATGCTCAACGCTTACACATAAACAACGTAGTTATTCTTGCAAATATATCGAGGGTATTGTTCTTTCAAAGTTCTCTCTCAAGTACAATTGTTTGTGATTTAAGATTTTTTGTACGTTATAAAGAAAGAATCGATAAGTTATATATATATTATCATGCTTTCCGCCACAATAAAAAAATAATAATATGACTCAATACTGTTTTTTTCAATGCCATTACATCCTATGCGTTTTACCAGCGCAGAGCGTACCTTTTGACGTTTAAAACAGAAAACCATCCACAATTTACTGAATGAGTTCGAACAGTATATCATGCAGCCCCCGAATTTGCTTCAAATGTATATTTGTATTATGAATTGCATAACTCCAAACCGCGTATTCATAAGTCATATTCATTACCGATTCAATATCTTGTTAGTATGTGGTGCTTACATTAGTAACCACAATCAATTCTAGTCTTATGTTTTAATTCATTCTCACAATCAACAGTTAATTAAAAATCCGACCGACATCATACATAATTATACTCTTACGCAATAAAGTATATAATTTGAATTTAATTTAAAATAACATATTGCCGAGGCATGATGTTACATCTTAATTTTTCAACTGTATATTTTACCGAACAAAACAGAAGCACGTGTCTGACCACACAGTGCTAGGCGGAGAAAGATTACCGTCATTTTTTGTAGGTTTTTTTCATTAATTATATTCCATGAAAATAATCCCAACAAGCTGTGTATTAATTACACGGTGATCTAAGCAGTTTTTTACTACTGAGTTGGATATTTAAAGTACATACTTAAACAGATGCTGAATATAATTATATTTATCAATTTTAAGCAAGTAAAACTCTTGTGTATACGCATAGTTATATAATATATATCTTATCTATGTTATACCAGGTGACGTCTTCTTTATATATTTACGAAAAGCTCTATTTCAGACAAGTTAACCTTCTGTTAAGTGACAAAGTCCATTAGGGAAAATTAGAAGGTTTCCCGGGAAAGCAGTATCTCTCTCTCATTGGCAGTGGGGGTTGTGATATGGGGATCAAAATATATATTGAATATACTTTAATAAATTTAAACTCACCCTTGCAAATGATGAAATATACAAAATAACTAATAGATAAGCAGACAGATAAAACTAACAGTTTTTTAAAATAATAAAATGTAATATTTCCAAAACTTTATTGATAATTCAATCTAGCAGTCGCTCCAGCTTGCTTTATCTAGAGAATTATTATGGAAATTTACATTTTTTTGACAGTAAATTTGTTAGAAAAAGTTATAGAAATTACTGTAATAATTGTATAAATTTTAATGTTACTTCTTATATTGATACTTTCTTCCACCTTTTCTCCAAACAGTGACAATTAATTTTGATAGTTTTGATAATATTAGTAAAGTATTATGTTGCACCAGAATTAATTATAGGATATAGTTGATAGTTCATTTGTTCTGATAGCATGACGCTGAACTACCTATCAACCCTACAATTATTGTAGAACTTAATACAATGAAGTTCTCGAATGTCAATACAATGCAAAATACAAAGTTACGTGGGGTAAAGTTCGTTCAGCACAGCAAAAAATAGTCTTTCAGAGGCTCGTTATACTCAATTTGTATATAAGACTTGGCGTAAAAAATATGTCTGGATTAGATTTCTCTGAACGCCTCTGATGCTGAGGGGCACTCACTTCTAATGGATACAATATTATATTCCCTCGCAAAAGGCTGTTGTTGCCTGCAGACTGCGACTTCTACGAGAATAAATGCCTCGTCAACGGTAAATGGACTATGTCCACTCTCACACGTGAGACTAGCTACTGTGATAAGGTGCCCTCGGAGGGTAATCGTAGCAGACTGTTTTACCCTCCAAGAATAACAAACTGTCCCCTAATCAAACTTGAGAAGGGAAGATGCACAAACCGTTATTCATTGTTAGAAGATTGCAGGAAGTATAATTAAAAAAGAACGTATCATTAAATGAGATTTTTCATATGTAGTTAGTGTACAGGGATGAATCGAGTTATTCCTTATCTTCCAACTGTATTTTCAGAATTCACCAGATACAATAAAATATAAAAGAACTGTTCTGAATAATTGTAGTTTTATAGCATAGATTTATCATATCGTATGTAAATTATATAAAAAACAATATGTTTTTTCCGATCAATTATTTTAAAAAACTTAGAGGGCAGTATTTCTTTGGCCTGACACGTATACACGGAATACATCGATATTCGAATGTATGTCGTTGAATAATGTTAAGCTCGTTCCCATACCACCAATATTGGCAGACTGGTTTTATAATTTGACAGGAGAAACAATTCATGTGCTCGATAATCATTAGGAATGACAGAATTTTTCTTTGGAAATATATAAGCTTCGATTTCATGATATAACTCCATTATCATAATGAAAAACGAACATTTGTCAACGATCGCCTGCAAGAATGGTTGATTTACGATTTATTGTCCGCCATTGCGGAGACGTAACTACATCTAGCTAATTGATACAAATAGCGTCTAGAAAAATATCGTTTCGTTTGTCGAGAAAAACACTGAAACACAACAGTGTGTCGAGGACTTGAGCGAAGTGGCAAGAGGGTGCAAGCGACTGTCAGAACGGCGGGGGAGTTTTGCACCGGAGCTATCGATCGAGGGTGGCAGGGCGTGCGTCGGAGTCTGGGTGGTTGGCCTTCACCAGTAGCATATTATCCCGTGGAAGGCCAGTCCGGAAGGATACCCATCATTCCGCTTTGGGGCCGAATGGTACATACATTGGCCGATGAAAACGGAATATTAATATGAGCGAGGCTAATGAGCTCGCATCTTTGGGTTTAAACGCGAAATGGATATTATATAGAATGCTATACGGGAATACATTTAGTTATGATTAATGATCACTCGGCGCTTTATAACTGTTGCTAGTTTCATAATAAAGGGCTATCAAAATAGGAGGCATCTATCTATAATATAAAGATCTATAATATCCGATTTAATATGCCTTTGTGTATGAGGTTGGCACCATCTGTTTATAATTTACCTTATTGTATAATTTAGTTGCTTAAAAACTATGTCACATATTAATTGTGAATAAACACATAATGGAATTGTATCATTTAAAAAATATCTATTAGATTCAGATTAGTACTATTGTGGGATGCTTTAACTATTACGAATTTTATCAAACTGTATATTAGAAGAAATTTAACATGGCTGATGCATAAAATGAGCAAGGTTAATTACAATAACTAATAAAAGAAAGTTATTTAATGATACAACAACCGATAATTTGCGAATGACAACAGAACGTTAAAAATACTGCAATATTATAACTGTAGTATTTAAAAAAAAAATCATAAATCCAAGGGCACGTCTTTGATTTGACAAAATGTGCACACATGCAGTCAAATCGGGGACTGGACAGTCACCTGCCGGTAGCCCCCCATTCGAGTCCTGTTCCGGTTCAAATGCGTTTCCGCCGGTAAAAATATTTCACGTTTCACGAGCTGTCCGCTGCGCCGTGTTCAGGGGTGAGATGAATAAGGGAGGTGGATGCATTTGCATCGGTTGTATTTCGTGGAAATATGATACCTATGGGGGATGGCGAATCGGTGGTAAATACGAGTGATTTTGTTTTTACGCGGAGAAGGAAAATGTTTGCATTATACATTTGCTCGAATAAAAGGTGAAAAGTGATTATTTTACTATTTTAATAATAAATGAGCTTATATCTACGACGAAACATTGTAGCTGCGTTTTTTTCAGAAATAGTTACTTGATTTTTTTATACTTTTACATCAGAAAATACATACCTCATATTATCTTTTATTGAACTTAGAAAAATAAAATTATTTTTTAGTTAAGCGCCCCCCCCCCCTCGCGCGACTTGTGATTTTGTGCACTGTGTTATAAAAATAAAATGTTATGCAATTCACACACAGTTCCGATGTACTAGCTACTTTAGACATTCAGTATTTCAATTTCGTAATCTATGACGGGTACGGTTATACTAGTCTATATATATAAAAATGAATGTCTGTTTGTTGGCTTGTCCGGATCTTATAGGCTCCTAAACTACTCAACCGATCGCGACGAAACTTTCAGGAAGGACTTATTGTGATCATGCCGGGAAATATTATATAAAATAAATGCTTGTTTGTCCTCGTTCCTTTACCATTCATACGATTTCGATGAAACTTCGGTGAGTTGTTGTGCACACACCCGTGAAGGGTTCTGATGAAAAAAAAGTGAAAATCTAAAATTGAAAAAAAGAATCAAATACGTACATACAGCGACATATAGGAAAAACCTTCTGATTTATTCGTGTACGCACCAGACGAAAAACAAACATATTGTGTTATAACAAGTGTGATATTGAAACTCGGGTTCGGGTCGGGCCAGGCCTGAAGATGATGGGCTCGAACCGGGTAAGTCTATTAAATTTCGGCCTGTGCAGACCTCTAATCCAAAAGCAGTTCAATAAACAGAATTAAAACACAAACTCTTTCTTTCTTTGAGTGGCATTGCAACGCATGCCGGGTACTCACTAGTTACTTTATAATAATACGTTTGATCTTCTACGATCTAAAGATCTGCGAAAATTGAAATTGGAACATAATGGTATAATATGAAGGTTTTTCCCTGGCGGAGAAGTTTTGTACTACCGAGAACTGACAACTGTCAAAATTTATTTGATAATAATTTTACTATATTGATTATTTGTGCTAAAAGAACTTAAAATTAATGTACGAATAACAAAACTCCTATATTACGTCGACAAAATGTTATAACAGAAAGCTTTATATCTTTATAACAACAAAATAATAACTGGAATCTAAAGAGAAGTCTTACTTAAAGTCGGCCATTATTGTTTTTGAATTTTTTTCGACAACGTGACATATTAACGTAATATTAAAAAAGATTTTAATAATTATGTCAAAGTAGTAGAAATGAGACATAATAGTAGTTCATTAACCTAATGTCGGACTATAATAATAACAATAAGGGTTCGTGCCGGCCTTCACGGTCACGTTACCATTCCCTGGAGTCCAAATCGATGAAAATAAAACGGTTCTTACAGATTATTATTATGAAGCGAGGGCAATAGATAGCGGTTTCTATAATTTTCTTACGATTATAAAACCGTATATGATAAACGCAGTGGCGTATACAAAAGGGCGCTATCAAACCTTAAAGTTTTTTTACTAATGTTGCCATATATTATTAAAAATATCATCGATGAGTACGACTTGATTATGAAATCGATTTATAAAATGCGAAATAATCTATTCTAGTAAGTAATATATTAAATCAAGATTACGAATATTATTGAAAAAAAATTGATGGTATAAAAGTAAATATAAGTACTTGTAAAATGTTAACTGTCAGTTCTTCGTGGAAAGGCATTATATTTAAAAAAATAAAACAATTTGTTTGTATTACTTCCACAATTTTATAAAATAATCAGGAGCGGTTTCGCTTATCACAAGCATTATCAACTGATGAGCAAATAGTGTTTTATTTTTTAAATAGTAAATATAAGTGCAACTTAAAAAAATGTTCATTTATGTGCCAGCACGCTTTAATATACAGAATTTGAATAGCAAACTGAATAAGATATTTTTGTTATTATTCAATCTTCGTTCACAATCAAAGCCATGAAGTAATAAAGACTTTGGAAATTGAATAATTAATTTATAGAAAACACAGCGTTGAAAATACATTCCTAATACGGAAAGAAACAAAGTAATTTTAATGATTGTTATCTTGTATTAGTCTTTAAACTGATTTGAACCTCCGTTAACTGAAAAATAATGGGTTTCCATGTCTATCAACATTATTCATTTATTGCAATCATAAATACCATAATTTTTTTCATACCGTCAAATCAATTTTTAAATATTATTTTCCTCCTTTTTTCTAACCCATGAGACGCCACATGATTTAATCGTCGGTTTTATCTCAATAAACGATTTCTAAGAAAATAATAATGATTGGTTCTGTATGGGGCATTCCTCTTCAATCTTTGGTTTAGCAAGAAGACCAAGGAATAAACGACTGATGGTTTCTATCATTGGAATGATCACGTTTGAGACACGCCTGATGGCATGCAACTGTCAATGCAACCGATTACCCAAGAATCCCCGAGTAAATCTCCGCGCCGTAATCGAATCACAAGATTGTGTTTGATCCCCCATATTTGAGCATTCGTGCTGCGGGAAGACAGGAAATAATTGGTGGGGCGGTTAGAGACGACTCCCATGCCTATCCACTCGTGGGAAGGGAGGATCAAGGAAGTAACTTAGTCTATGCGAGTAATTAAAGTGATGAAGATCGCTGTAAAGTGGATTACGATTTGAATTGCACGCCATGTTGAATGCTGCAATTAGTTCAATATGATCAAGCCTGTATGATGTAACTGATTAATAGTGATATAAACTTTCCAACATGTTACTCTAACACTTTGCTCTAACTTAAAGTGATTCCACCATGACATGCTAATTAAGCAGTTTTATTGATTGACACTTCTCAATTTAGATAGCCATAATAAAGTATAAAATACGTTTGTAGCAACATCTCAATGTAACAATTAATTTTAACTTAGAAAATCCTAAACAAAAATATTTATCCGTGAGTGAAATGAGGCGTGGATGTTTGAGCTTCTGAATTTATTTTCTTTATTGAATGTAACTACATATCATTTGATAATATCGACATCAAATAGTTACCAATTCTTATTAACGCACATGTGTAGCGTATCTATTGAATATAAACAAATATACATAGCAGTTAAAAGAAATTTAGGCATCAGATCTGAAACCTAACGTTCGTTTCACGATGAATTTATAAATCCTATCCTCGGTAAAGTATGGATATTGTCACTGTTTAAATCAAAATAGAATCGACGGTTGTTTGGTTTTATACTGTAATAAATCTTTACTTACTTGTAACACAGTTACATTCTAATTTCAAAATCATAGTGAATATAATATAGCTTTGAATTATAGCGTTCCTTGCTCTTTGATTTTTACTATCAAGCTATCAATGGTATTGTGGATACTTGGACCTGATGAGAGTGACATGGTCCAAAGAAAAAGAATTAGAAATAAGATGTTTACTTTTCGAATATAAAATTCATAGAATGACAGTGCAATGTGGGGAGGTAGATGAGCGTGCTGCACGACTCCATTAACCGCTATCGACACTGAGAAATATTCAACTGGAAAGCAAACGTAACAAAAGACAGACGAATCCGTACAATTTAGAATCATGAGTTCCACTTTACGCTTTTATTTCGATTAATCTAAGGCGAACGTCACCGACTTACTGGTACATAATACACACCGAAATGGCAATTCATATTATTGCATTGTGTCGGTTATTTGTTACATTTAATACATTTCGATTCTTAGAAACGAAACCGTTACTCAGAGTGACAAATGAAAAGACTTTGTGAATTGAAAGATGTTTTGTTGCACCGAATCTGGTTTATGGCGTCCTCATTCATGTAAAATAATTCTAATACTATCCTTATATCAGAGAATTCTCAGATAACATTTCATTGTAATCAATTTT